>JALPQD010000075.1:419429-1619429 GCA_023101885.1 Typhlomys cinereus
TACCTGCTTGCATGAACACACCTGTGGTTCACTGTTTGTTCTCTCCTTCCTTCCACCGTATGGGTTAGGGATGGAAGTGAAGTTGTCAGGTTTGGCCGCAAAGCATCTTACCTCAGTGCTCATCTTATCATGCGTGCTTTATTTTTTTTTTAAATGATGTTTTAAGTGTTTCATCTCTTGTAAAAATATTTTTGGAAGATGTACAGGAATTTTAATTATTATAGGCAGCTTTTATTACAGTCAGATTTTACAAAAAATTAAAAAGTAAAAACTGGGTGATTCATCCATTTTTAAAACCTTGTTTTTTGCATATGTCGGGGTGTGTGTTTGTGTGTGTTTATCAGTGTGTGTCCCTGTGGAGGACCAAGGGTAACTTTGGGAATCACCCTAGTTTGCTTCTACCTCCTTATTGCTTTGCTCTGGAGTTTCCTAGGCTCCGCCCACCAGGGCTAGCCGGACAGGCTCCTGTTTCTGCCAGGCGTTTTTTTGTTTTGTTTTGTTTTAATATTTCTTCTTTAAAATTTATTATTTATTCAATTGTGCATGTATGTGTGCACGCATGTGTGTGTGTGTGTAGAACCACGAGCGAATTCGGGAACCACCATGGACCGCCTCCACCTCCTCCTTGTTTATTCTGCCCCGGGATTCACAGGCTCCGCCCTACCAGGACCAGAAACGCAGGCCACTCCCGCTTCCGCCCGCTGTCTATACGTGGGGTCTAGGATCCGAACTCAGGACCTTCTGCCTGCAAGGCAGAGACTTACTTAACCCCTGCAGCATCTCTCTCTACAAGCCCGAGCCCTCTTTCCTTCTGGCATTTTTAAGTGAGATCTGGATCTGAACTCAGGGCTGTGAGCAAAGGCTAACCTGGCCATCTTCCCACCTGGTTTTAAACGTTCTTTATTTTTCCTATCAGAGCAAAACTTACTGACTTTGCCTTGTTATTTTAATATTATTACATATGCACATGTGAATTGGACTATGTGCGTGCATGTAGGTGGATCCTTTCAGGTTTGCTCCTCGTGATTAAAAATATCTCAGTAGTGGAAATGTGCAGTGGAGAGCAGCCAGAACCTGGGAAGACTACCCATGAAGTAAGAAAATTGCTTCTAAAGGATCGAGAGCTAGGAGTTAGTGGCTTGGCTCGGGTTAACCTCTGGACCCTTGGGCCTCCACAAGGACACGTAGTGCTCTCTGACTGACACACACACACACACACACACACACACACACACACACACACACATGCAATAAAGTATCAAAAAAAAAAAAAAAAAGAGAGAGAGAGAGAAGCAGCGTTCCAGAAAGGGAAGGCGACATGGACAAGGTCACACAGTGATGGGACCCTCAGCAGGAGGGGCTTCCGGTCTCCAGCGATGCCTGCCCCCTCCAGACCATTCTCCTCAACCACCAGGCCAACGGCTTGCGCAGGAGGCAGGGTGTGCCAGTGACCCGCCCCAGGCTTCCCTTCCCTTCCTGACTAACTGAACAGTTGTTTGGGGGAACTGAAAGGCTTGCTTCTCAGAGCCTCTCAGAGCCTCTATCTGCAGCCCTGACTGGAAATTTCTGGTGGGTTTTCCAGGAAAGCCTTTGGAAAGGACCTGACTCCTCTTGCCTGGAACACAGAGGTGAGTCTGGAGACACAGCAGCTGCTTTGTGACCAGAGGTGACAATCAAGTTCCCCTTGCTAAGGAAGGTGGCGAGAGTCAGGTCTGTAACTGGAGGATGGCACGACTGAACCTCACACTTCCAGATGCAAGACACGAACTAATCCCTGGCTGTGATTTGAACCCGTGGCAGTTAAACTGTGTTACTTACAACTCGAAGCATCCTTACTACTACCCTGGACTAAGATACTTACTTACTCCCATGTCTGCAGGCCTGTTCCCACCTTGGTCAGGGAAGGTGGGGTGAACTAAAGAGGTTGTGACTACGGGCTCACCTGCCCTTTCATAGCAGTGAGCTAAGTCTACCAAGGTTAGCATGGAAATTGGCTTGGTGTCCCCTAATCAGAGAAGGGCCACTCTAGCTCTCCTGGCTCTTCAAAGTGTGAGTGGCCTCCAGGCATGTCTGGGGCCTCCAGTCCCTGACCCTAGGTATCATGCCCTGCTTCCTGGCCCTTTGGGGGTCCAGACCACAGTGGAGAGGGTGATAGCACACTACATTTGTTTTTAATTAAAAAAAATTGTTTTGCATGTGTGTGTATCAGAGGGCACTCACTGGGTGTATGTGTGGAGGTCCAAGGGTGACTGACATCAGGAGTCATCCTGGATGGCTCTACTTCCTCTTTGCTTTGCTCTGGGGTTTCCCAGGATCCACCTTCCAGGCCAGAAGTGCAGACCACTACCATTTCTGCTTGCTGTTTTTACATGACATTTGGGACCCAAAATCAGGACTTCTGCTTGTGAAGTGAGGCTTAACCCCTGAGCCATCTCTCCAGCCCATATGCTACATTTCCGAGTCGTAGGGCAGAGCTAGGCACCTGCAGCAGCTAGCCTGATAACCTCAGCTAGACGCTTGCCCTTCTAAGCCTGGGTTTCTTCACTGAAAATTCCATAATGTAAAAAGTACATGAGGTGAACTGGTGTGGGATGCAGGACTTAGTGAGTGTGGGTAACATGACTTCAGGCAGGAGTTCTAGAGGCTTCTGACTCGTGCAGGAAGGGTGCTGAGAGAACTCCTAGTCCTGTCTGCTCAGCCACCATCCTGGACTGGAATCCTGTAGTCCCTGCTATGACCACTAGGTGGCAGACAACACCGTTGTGAGTTTGGAAGACGTTCTGGCTATGTGCTGTTCATCGAAAACAACCCTCAAAAGTAGTTGGGAGGGGCCGTGGGCAAAGAGGTTTGGGTCGCTGGCAGGTGTAGGACCTGCCCCACGCTTTTTCCTGAAATGAGGTGGGTGGAGTATGGATCTAGAAAGTAGATCTAGGCATGTGTGTTGGGGGCCCCCACCACCCTTCCTTGATCTCCCAGGAGCTCTCTGATCTCTTCAACCTGCAAAGCCTGCTTCCCAGAAGATCGTGTGGGACCCAGTTACACTGCAGCCTATGGCAGATCACACCACACCCGCGGGTTGGGAGGAATGTGAGGGTCCGGAGCATTCTGGGTTCGGCCCATACTAGTCACGGGCCCTGCAGGGAACCCAGTGAACCTCCAGCTCTTGCAGAGCCTCCAGTGCTGGGCTCAGTTCCAACTTCCATGTAAAAATTCCGAGTCCCCAGGGGACAGTACTAGAGGCCGAGCCTTCGGGAGGTGACTGGATAACATAGGTGAAACCTTTCTGAATGGGGTTAGTGCTCTTCCTAGAAAGGCCTCAGAGGCGACTGTGTTTACTGCTTCTCCCCATGGGCACGGTGCCCTCTGGGCTGGAACCTGAGACTTTCTGCACTCTAGGTCAGCCCTCTGTCACCGAGAAGTAGTACCGGCCACGTGGCTATTTTTGGACCATGAAAAGTTTTAACCTTTAGAGGTTACATGTAGCAGCTCCAAGATCACAATGAAGATTCCTACTGTCCCACTAAAGACGTGTTAGAAAATGGGGTGAGTGCGTGAGGAAGAAAGCCAGCCTGGCTCACAGCCCGGGCAGCTCGCTGCCCTCTGCTCTCTTCTGTTCTTTCCTCTCAGGCTGGCAGTCCCCAGAGGCTTCCACTGGCTTGGTCAGGACTGGTGAGATCCAGGAGGGAGGCCTAGGAGAGGGGTGCAGAGAGGGGTGTCGCTCATTCTCATGAAGGGCTCAGTTCAGCCTTGCTGGTCCCACCTGCACTGTACCGTGTCTGGCACGGATGGGTGCACGGACGGGTAGGTGTGAAGATGGGTAGTGGAAGGATGAATATGTGGGTGAACGAGAGGACAGCTGGGTGGATTAGTAAGTGAATAGGTGGGTAGATGAATGTGTGAGTGGATGGATAGAAGGACTAGTGAGTGGATGGACATATACGGGTAATGGATGGAGAGCTAGTAGATAGATGAGTGGTAGATAGCTGAGTGGACAGGATGGACTGGTGGGTATAAGGATGGACAGATGATGGATGATACAGGAGGGTGGATGGGTGGATAGGCTGGTACGCAGATGGTAGGTGGATGGGTAGGTGAATGGGTAGATAGGTGGACAGGTACATGAATGAATGGATAATGAATGTGTGGCTAATGGATTAATGAAAATTGGCTTTTCCTGAATTCTTGAATTTCCTAGAAGACCAATTGCTCCAGGAAGCATTTAACTGGAGAGGGAAAGAAAGGCATCCCCGGGATGCTGCAATCACAAACCAACGAGTCGCCAGCTCCACACGACAGCTCTGAAGGCCTGAGCACTCCCATCAGCTTTTCACCCCAAGATGGACCGAGTCGAACAGATGCAAAGAGGCCCACCTAATCTCTGTAACCACAAAGCCCACAGGGGACATTTCGACCTGGGGGGGGTACTTCTGGGCCTCTCTGAGCCTATAATGGGGCTGCTGTATCTCAAGGGATTTTGGTGGAGGGGTGGCTGAGGCCCTGGGTGGAGGATGTGGTGGGAAGGAGGACAGAGGAAGGGAAACTGAGGGTGGGGTACAGCAAATCACACCCCTCTTTCATCCAACCAGGAAGCACGAGCCTGAAACATCTCAAGACCATCCTGTATCTGGCAGAGGTCCTGGCCAGGGCGGCACGAGCAAGGGCCCGAGTCCCAGAGGCCTCTGTGCCTAACAGCTGATCATGGACCCCTGTCAGACCCGCGTGGGCACTGCCTGCTTCTCAGGAACAGGACGTGGCCCCTTTGTCTGCTGGTTCCTGCTCACAATCTCAGTCCAGTTGTCACCTACTCTGGAAGCCCTCCCATGACATCATCCCAGCCGTTGACGAACGATGGTGACTTCTCCCAGCTCCTTTGTTCTGGGTAGTGAGCTTCCCCAGGCAGGGTCTGCATGATGCGCGTGCGCGCGCACACACACACACACACACACACACACACACACGCACACGCACATCCGGGCTCACACATGTACACATACACCACACACATGCAAGCACATACGCATACACATACATGCATACACGTGCATACACACACATCCATGCTCACACATGTACACACACACCACACACACACACACACACACACACACACACACACACACACACACACATACAGCTAAGCAGTCTGAGTAGCCCCAGAAGGTGGTCGCTGAGTCGCCTAGCTTGGAAGTGGTCGACAGATGGCCGGGCAGGAGGGGCGACTCACCCTCCCCCAGCTGCAGCGCGGGGTCCATGAGCTCCATCATGTACTCCACGTTGAGGAGCATCTCCGTGAGGTTGCTGCGCGCCAGCACGTACATGAGCACAGGCAGGAAGTCGTCCGCCCCATAGGGCTTCCCTGCAAGGAGAAGAGGGCGAGGGTCGTGGAGCTGCAGCCCCCCGAAGAGGAACGCAGCGAAGACCCTGATGACCCCCAGGGCCAGCCTCCTGAGGGTCTGGAGCCCAGTGAAGGCTGGGAAGAGAGCGCTCTGACAGGACCCTAACGTCTTGCTCGTTCCTGGGTTTTCCCCGTGTCTCCCCCGCCCCAGCTGCTTGCTGAGTTCACAGTGCACGTAATTCCCAGACCCGCCGCTGCCTGGGCACATTGTAAAAGGCGTCTCTCCTTGCCAACACGACAGTCCTTCCTGCAGACCTGAGATCCCACCACTTTGCCTGAGACCCACACGCTGCCTGAGACCACCTGCTGTCCTGAGATCCCCACAGCCCCCAGATCCTCCACTGTCACCAAGATCCTCCGCTGATCCTGAGATCCGCTACTGCCCACAGCGTTCTCCACTGCTTGAGATCTACCACCGCCCGAGGCCTCCACCGCCCGAGGCCTCCACCGCCCGAGGCCTCCTCTGGTGAGCATCTTGGCCTGCCTGAGCACATAGTGTATATGTGTGTGTGTGTGTGTGTGTGTGTGTGTGTGTGTGTGTGTGTGTGAGAGAGAGAGAGAGAGAGAGAGAGAGAGAGAGAGAGAGAGAGAGAGAGAGAAGGAGGGAGAGGGAGGGAGGGAGGGGGGAGGCTAAGCCAAGCAGCTCTGAATGGCTGAATGGAGTGCGGTGTAGACCCCCAAGCCCGTCTTATTTCCACCAAGCTTTAACACTCAGACTAGACTCAGCCAGAGGCCACCGGGCTGGGTACTCGACCCACACAATACTCTAGACAGTGTTCCTGCCCACATCAGCCCAAACGCATGCCAAGCGATATACGGTTCGCCCAAAAGGTGTATTTCTTCTGGATATGTTTTTCAAAGGACTTAGGTAACTATCAAAAGATATTTCGATGATAAATTCTACATAAAATGTAAGGTCCAGAACAAGTATACGTGACAAGAAAGACAGTGGCTGAGACGCCTGCTCACATGGACGGGGGACAGGAACCCAGGTAACTGCCTCCGGGCACTATGGCAGCCCTCTGGGATTCTAATACTCAGGTTGCCCCAGGTCAATCTGGTCTAGCCGACTGCTGAACTTCTGGCTTCAAAAGGGAGACCCTGTATTAACAATAAAAGTGGAGAGTAACCAAAGGAGATACCCAAGGTCAACTAGGGGTTTTTATACACATACATCCACACAACCATACATGTATGTTCACATACATGTGAACATGCACATAGGCACACATTCACTCCATCTGTAAAGACGGTTTTTGCTGTGTAAGAGAACATTCACGAATTCCAGGGAGGAGGGTCTGGACAGTTTTGATGGCTATCCTGCCTACATGGAAGGAAATGGATACTCCGTCATTATGGGAATAAGCCAGACATTAGATTCTAAATGATCCAGCCTTTCTTAGCATTCAGTGGGAAATATGCAGGCAAACAAAAATAATAAAATACAAGAGGTGTCATTACAGGGAATAAGCACTAACCCACACGACTGTCTCTTTAGAGCTACAAATTTGTCTGAGTCTCCGAGCAGCCAGGATAAGGAGGAAAATGATCAGCTGCATTCTTCTTGTCCGTGAGACGGACACACAGAGCCCTCTGATACACACACACACACACACACACACACACACACACACACACACACACGTAAATAAACTTAAAAAAATCATTGAAAGAATGAGAAGTTATGAATTTGACTTAAAAAATGTGACGTGCCTTGCCACCTGACCCCCAAATTCCAGTCTTTATTATACCATGGAGACGGGATATACTTCTGTGTAATGATCTGGACTCCAGTAACACTACTTACAACAGCCACACAGTGGAAACAGCCCCACAGCCCATCAACTACACCTGGTAGACAAAGCCTGGTGTCTTTGTTTCTGGGAACCTCACAAACAAGACTAAACTTTTGTTTACAGTAAAAGGATCATAACTTGCCCTACAATCTTAAGATTGAGATTTTTTTAACTATTATTATTAGCTGTGATCTACTCCAATGCACTTAGAAAGCACCCTCTGATCTCTTTTACCTAAAAAGTAAGAGTTCTCAACAGCCTTTGCTTGTACCTGCAGAAGCACCCCAAACAGCGTTCTGTCACTTCTGTGAAGTCCTGACTCATCCTTGAGAAGCCTGAACCCCTATCTGGGTCTGTCCTATTACTTCTCTGAGCACCTCTCTTTCCCTTCACCCCTGCGCTTCACAACTAGGTTAAAAGATGTCTTCTGCTTTCTACTGGATCATCCTGAAATGATTTTAGGTGGCAAAGCCAAGGGTCTGGATTTACTACGTGGAGGTCTCTGAAGATAAATAAAATAAAATACAATAAAAGAAACCCCGGGCTGCTGGCGGCTCTAGCTTGGGGCACTGTCTTTGCTCTTGGAGTATATGTGGTGAGTGTGAGTCTTGCCCCTGTGTGGCTTCCAGAGATCAGTGCACCCCGAAGCCTTTGGCCACCCACAGTTTCTACATGTGCAAAATGTAACTGGCATGTGCCCCGGGGCTCCTGAGAGAATGGCAGAAGAAAGAGGGGAAGAAAGCTATTCAGAACCCAGGGAGCACGAGACGTTGACATCTGGGTTTTCTGCCTTCCCAGGGGCCTCAGTGTCCCACCTGTGAGGCCAACGGGCGGAAGGGGTTGGTATCGCACGGCACCGAAGCACCAGATAAACAAGCAGCCTGAGGTGCCAGCGAGCAACTTGCCAGCTGTGTGACCTCGGCCTACTTGCTCTGCCTCTCTGAGCTTGTGCTCCTGAGCCTGTGTGAAATGACTCAGCAAGCACAGTTGTGTCATGGGGTTTGGTGGGATGCCCGTGACATGGTGTCCCCGTGGAAACAGGTAGGCAGGACCTGGGGCCGACTCCATGCCCTGTCCTGTGTCCTCTGAGGGTTTCACAGCTCCAGAACCCCCCTTGCAAGAAGCTGCTGGGTTTGGGGGTTTGGGGAAGGCATCGTGACTCCTGGCTTCCGTCCCCTTCATGACGCTGAGCCACCACCCAGAGGTCTAGGGGGATTATCTTGTGCTTGGGGGGATTTCCCGTGGAGGCTGAACTACTGAAAGACTAGGGGACACGAGAGAGTTTTTCTTTTGGACTCACGACTTATAGAACCACGTGATGCAGTGATGGTGGGCGGGTGTCTTCACCCACTGGGGGGCATGGTTCAGTTAGAAGCACCTTTGTCGTGCAAGGAGGAGCTGAGGAAGGGCACTAGGGGAGTCTACTCAGTGAACCCCAGGCCCCAGAGAGAGACTCTGTCTCAAAAAAACAAAGATGATAGGCCGGAGAGACGGCTCAAGGGTTAAGACTCTGCCTCGCAGCAGAAGGTCCTGAGTTTGGATCCCAGGTCCCAGGTAAAAATGCCAGGAGGAAATGGGGGCAGTCTGCACTGCTGGTCCTGGTGGGCGGAATTGGGAAATCCCAGAGAAAAGCAAAAAGGAGGAGAAGCAATCCAGGATTATTCCCAAAGTCACCCTTGGGCCTCCACAGGCACACACACAGTGCCCTCTGATGCACATGTGCGCGTATGCGCACACGCACACACACACACTCACTCATGCGCGCACACACACACACTCACGCGCACACACACACACACCAAGTAAACAAATAAATATTAAAAAAGATGACTCCTCAAGAAGAACACCTGAGATTGATCTCTGAACCCCACATGCGTGTGCACACATGCATGTGTGTCTGCCCACGTGTGCACACACATACACACCTCGGCTGTGACTCTGGTACTGGCCCGGAGCTGACCGAAGAACAGAACCTTGCTCTGGACTGCTTTAGTAACATCTCTACCAGGAGGCCCCCCTGGAGCGCTAGAGCCGAGACCCACTTCCCTGATGGGTGTCATTCCCCACCCCCACCCCCACCCTCTACTTCCCTAGCACTTCCCAAGAAACTCCCTGGCGACATCTGTGGCCACACAAGAACCACCCTGCCCAGGGGCCCGGGCTTTGGGACATTTCTCTTTGAACCTCATCTCACAGCTCTCTTCTTCCCCCTCTGTCCTCTCTGATCTGAAGATCTTTTTTTTTTTAGAGGAAGAAACATTGTTCTTTATTCTCTTAGCATTCCACACACTGACAGAGGTAAAAGAAAATGAAAATAAATGTGAGGAAATCTTTACAATTCATAATTTAACAACTTTGTCATAATCATATCAATGAAAAAAATCACCAACCACTAAGAAAACAACTTGTACTATATGAGGTCAACTTTTGTGGCAAGGGAACCAAAAAACTAGAAAAACAATTTATAAAAAATATATCCATCTATGAAAAGAACTGTTGGTGCCTTCACATCCTCCTCTTCTGTGTACTTATGTACAACACATTATTTCCTCGAATAAATGCATCCCCATATTTATCCTTCAACTGTCCACTCACATACTCCTCTGTCTGCTCCAGTGCTATATTCATGTAGCCATCCAGGCAGGCCAGGACCCCTCGATAATCTACACCAGAATTCAATTTGACCACAACTGGCCTGTCCAATGATCTGTTTTAAGAAGTCACTGGGGGTTTGCTTCCGCAGATTCATTTTAACAATCCCAGTAGCCCGGATCCAGCGCCCGCGCTCCCGGCGCCCCCACGAGCCCGGCCGCTGCCGACCAACACCGCTGAACCGAAACCGCCGGGACCTGATCTGAAGCTCTTAAGCTCTCTCTCATGTTCCAGTGTCCTCCCACCTGAAGTCTGAACTATAGCTCCCTTGGCATCAGGCCCTGGAACCTAAACAAGCTCCTGTTTGTTAGTCTCTCCTGGTGTCAGAGAAACTATTAACGCACCTCCACGTGGCCCTTACATATTGGTGGGGGTCACACTTCATTCCTTTCCCGTAACACCTTCAAGCCCAGCTCTCTGCCAACCAAGCCACATCCTACCACCCACAGCTGTCTCCAGCCCTGAGACCTCTCTGAGCCCCTGACCCACCACTGTCTTCTTTCCAGCCCCCAGCCCAGAGCTGGCGCCTCGAGACGCTGCTGTGGAGTGAACTGAGCCCCACGTGTTCTCACCACACGGTCATAGGGACAGGTGCTGTTTTGACAGGGAAAGCAAACGGAAAATGACTGCTGCAGCGTTGGCCAATTTCCGTGATGTAACTATTTCCACACGGGCCGAATACAAGCTGCTGACACGAATATGGAATTGAGATGAGACACACAGCCAGCTCCTCTGGGCTGGTATGAGCAGACTGCAGCATGTCCAACCATATCGAGGGGAGAGAGAGGCTCAGAGACCCCCAGCTGCTCGCTGGTGGGACTTAGATATGCCCCCCATGCCTCAAGGGCAAGCGGTGTGCACACCACGGGCGGGCACCGCGTCCAGATGAAGTATGGGCACTGACGTCCACAGACGTAGGCAGCGGGTCGCAGGTCCAGCTTCCAGGTGCTAAGCACAGCTGCAAAGGACCGTCCTGTGATCTGAACACCTGGAAATCACATCTAGCTGGCTGCACATCTGGAGGCTCTGTAAGCTGACCCCGCTGCCCGGGGCTAGCAGGGGGCCTTCTGCGCATTGGGAAACCTTGGGACATGGCAAGCTCTTGTTCAGAGAGAGATGAGGCAGCTGGTACAGACCATGAGCTATTAATCAGATGCCCTGAGACTCAGTTTTTCCATCAGTACTTTGGGGGAATATCAGTCCAGTTACACAAGGCTACCCTGTACATCAAATGAGAGGCTAGTAAGCTATGGTCATTTTAGAAGCATTGTTTCAAAGAAAGTCTAGCATAAGAGTCCGGATAGTAAATATGTTTGGTTTTCTCAGTCAACGGGTCTCGTTCATTGTTGTGAACTGTAGACACCATGTAAATGAATTGATGCAGTTCAAATAGATAACTAATGTACAAAGCAGGGAGTTTGGAGGTTGGAGAGATGGCTCAGGGCTTAAGTCTCTGCCTCGCAAGCTGAAGGTTCTGAGTTCAGATCCTGGATCCTATATAAAAATGTCAGGCAGAAATGGCGGCGGCTTATACTTCTGGCCCTGGCAGGCAGAGCCTGGGAAACTCAGAGCAAAGCAATAAGGAGGTAAAGCAATCCAGGATGATTCCTGGAGTTTTCCTTTGTCCTCCATGGACACGCACAGCGGACCTCTGATATCCTTCCACACATACACAACACACGCACGCAATAAATAAAAATTCAAAAACATTATCATTTCTGGGTCCAGTTTTACTAACTGGGCTCTTTCTGAATACAGGTGGTGGATCCTTCAAAGGTCTGGATGAGAGGGGAATAGCTTCTATGAGGCAGTTTCAGAACAGAGCAGCCATGCTAGGAAAAGTAGTAATACCGGGGCAGCCACAGGTTCTCAACTGTGAATGTTTGACCTTTGCCCTCTACCAGGACTTCTGTTTTAATTAAAGCAACTTCCTTCCTCCCCAAAGTCTGCCCTGAAGACCCCACCACTAGATCCGATGCCCTTAAAATGGGTTTCTAGGTCCTGTCACTGCAGAGAGGAAAAATAGACATTGTGGATGGGATTCCCGAACCGACTGGTCTAGGTCAGTAAACGCGGGTGCACCCAGAAGCTCGCCCCTCTTTGCCTATCCTCCTGGAGTGCGGTGGCATCTTCTGGCAGGTTGTGTGTCTTCCCACCGACTTGTGTGCTGCCCAACATACAAGTTGGTTTCTGTGACCTACGCCACAACAGTGCCTGGCCTGCAGCAAGCGGTAGGTTGGTCATTGATCTTGCTGATGGATGGATGGGGGAGGGGAGGTCATACCTGCTTCTTGCAAAGGCCTCTATTATATATTTATTTATTTTTCTTCAATCGTAAATATCCTAAATATGGGTCTTCCGGAGGTGTGCTGTTTATATCTGAATTGGCCATGAATGTTTGCTGGGCTGTTTGAAGAACGTTCTAGTTCCTTGACTGCCGGCTGGAACAAAACACCTGACCCGAACAACTTAGGAGAGAAAAGGGTTCTGTTCAGTTCACTAGTCCAGGGTACAGGCCATCCTGGCAGGACAGCGGCAGCCTCAGGAGCCGAGGGAACTGGACATTACATCCACAGTAAGAGCAGAGGGCCAGGATGCCTGTTACTGCTCGCCGATGCTCAGCCACCTTTAGGGAGTGGTCCTGCCCACAATGGACTGTGGCTTTCCTCATTGGCTATTCAGTCAAGACAATGAAATCCCTCAGGGGCATATCCAGAGGCCCCCCTTCATCTGGAGGATACCTCTCTGGTGGGCCTACCTACCTACCTTCAAAGCGTATTCAAAGAGTGAGTCCTACTGATGAAAACACAATGCATTGGATAGAGAAGGTCCAGCCAGGCAGACTCAGTTTGCTTCTCAACCTGCGACTTTCATGAAGGCACGTGTTGTGTGTGAAGCAGTGTCTCATTTGGCTGGAGTGGACAACGAAAGCACTGGCCGCTCGTGTCCTTTCAGCCACCCGCTGCTACCATCCTCAGGGGGCCTAGTTCCCATCTCCTGGCCTCCACTCTGTTCCCTGGAAGCGGTTTGAAAGGTACTGGCCTAGTGTGACTCCTGGCTGCGTGGATGCATGAACCGCAGCTGGGAGGAGGAGTGGGTAGAGCTAGGGGTGAGGTCTGTGGGTGTCGGGGGCTGAGGGGACAGCCCCTTCCTCTCCCACTGGTTTGTCCTTTGCATAGATGCTGGCAAAGTCCAAGTTCTGCTCTGAGGAAGTGAGTCACCGAGGGCAGCCTCCAGCTCGTGGGTTCCTCCCTAGAGAGCTCAGCCCTTCTGCTCAGATAGCTGTGCAGGTAATGAGCCCGGAGACTTCAGCCCACGAAGTCCCAGCCAGCTCAAAGAAGTATGAGACTGCAGGGCTGGTAAACTGAGGTAGCAGAGGTTGTGAACTTAACCTGTGACTGGGCTCTGCCTCTGGCGAGGTCATATGTGGTCTCTGGGTGCCTTGGGAAGGTGGCAGACGACAAACCCAGAGCCGGATTCCAGTGTGGGTCACCGCTCCCATGCTGGTGTGATCTGAGTGTGCCAGCCACAACCGCCGAGCCCCAGTTTTTTCCTTGGTTCTAAAATGGGGATTGTGCACCATGATGCTTGTTGTGTTACTGGAGTGTGAGTTAGGCCTGACTCCAGAGAAGGACGGGGGGGGGGTGGGGGAATCACGTGCCCTAAAATGTCCGAATACAGCATCCAAGAAGCCTGAACTCTAGCTGTTACGGCAGGAAAGCGAGGTGTAACACTTGAAGGCCTGTTCTCTCTGTCTCTGTCTCTCTCTCTCTCTCTCTCACACACACCACATGTCAACGCCTGGGGCACCTTACAAAGCCCCCTCAGCATGGGTCTCTGAATGACTGGATCATGTACTCCCCACTTCCTGCGCCCTGTTCCTGCCTTTGAACTGAACTGGGAAATCAACATCTACAGGGTTAGGGTTAGGGGTTTATCTTTTGCCACAGCCAGTGACAAGCTAACGATCTACAGATCCATCTTTGTCACCCCCAAAAAGACAACACAGAAATCCCTCAGATAGCACTGACCAAAAATTCTCAGCAATAAACATGGGCGACTTCGGTCATCAAACAGACGTCAGGGGCCTGTGAGATGGCTGGTGGGTAAAGGTATTTGCCATGAAAGTCTGATCACCTGAGCTCAATCTACTGGAGGAGAAGGTTTCCAGGTTGATCGGTACCTTCCACTACAACCATGTCTTCCACAGCCTAATCCTGGATGAGCCAGTTGAATCTAGAAGTCTAACTGTTCTCTCCAAATCCGTGAAGCCTGCAGGAAAACACTGGGGACCTGTGCAACGGAGGCCAAGTTTATCTAACGTCATTTCCTCTGTAACTCCCCACGCCTGCCTGACCCAGGACCCCAAACTCAAGAGAGCAGAAAATGAACTGGATTGAATTCTGAAACCCAGGCCAGTTGGCCTGCGGAGCAAGCGCAGTGCGGACCTGGTGCAATGGACTCCAGGCTTGTATTCTGGTGGGTCTAAATGGCATGAGAACCACCCTCTTTCTAGAAATGATGGCAGGGCCAATTAGCTCAGATCTGGTGGCTCCAGTGTACCCCTCTTCTCATGGTCCCACGTGGTCTCCCCTAAAGCCAGGTTTTATCGTATTCAAGTGAGCCACTTGGAGTGTTCTTACCAGAGATGCCAAGAGATGCAGGCAGTGGGCTTCTTCCCCAGAGAGAAGGGACAGGTGTCTAGAGCCTACAAGCCCGGCCCTGGAGATTGTGTAGCTCGACCTCGCCACAGGACCCAAGGGGGGGAACTGAGTCAGTCGGGATGCGGCTGAGAATGCGTCGCCCCAGCGTAACCAAGAGGAAAGTCTGACAAACAGAGAATGGGGAACTGCCGCTTGAAGGAAAAAGGCGGGGGCAGGAGGAAGCCTGCACTTAAAAGGCTTGAAAATATTCAGTGTCATCAAAGAAGGGAAGGACCCTGGGAACGTAATGCATCATGGAAGGCTAAACACTGTGACTGCTACATGCCTTCCCCAGCCTCTACTGTGTCCTGCTGCTGAGAAGGATCAGTCTGGTGCCAAACTTCCATAAAATAGAAAGGCCGCACCTACAGAGATTATGAAATGGACACAGCCACAGTGGTCACATAAGGGCTCCATAGCATAACACTACCAGACAGCCCCATCCATCCATCCATCCATCCATCCATCCATCCATCCACTTATCCATCCATCCATCTATCCATCCATCCATCCATCCATCCATCCATCCATCCATCCATCCATCCATCCACTTATCCATCCATCCATCCATTATCTATCTATCTATCTATCTATCTATCTATCTATCTATCTATCTATCATCTGTCTATCTCTCTGTCTGTCTGTCTAATTGCTTTCTCCAAGTCTATGAAACTTGCAGGAAACCACTGGAGCAAAGTTCCAAGAGAGAAAGGCCTAGATATATAGCTTCTATGATTCAGGAAAAAAAAGAAAATGTGTGTGTGTATGTGTGTGTGCGTGTGTGTGTGTGTATGTATGTGTGTGTGTATGTGTGTTGGAAGTGTGGGTACCAAGTAGCTGCTGGGTTTTTAAAAAAGGATAAAAATGTTTGTTTAAATAAAATTTCACATTGGGCTGGAGAGATGGCTCAGGGGTTAAGCCTCTGCCTTGTAGGTGGAAGGTCCTGAGTTCGGATCCTAGACCCCATGTATAGACGGCGGGCGGAAGCGGAGGCGGCCTGTGTTTCTGGTCCTGGTAGGGCGGAGCCTGTGGATCCCAGGGCAGAGTAAACAAGGAGGAGTTGGAGGCGGTCCATGGTGGTTCCCGAATTTGCCCGTGGTTCTACACACACACGCACACACGCATGCACGCACACACATGCACAATTGAATAAATAAAAAAAAAAATCTCACATGGAACTCCATGTGTAAAACAGGTCTGGTGGGGGTCACTCAAGCACTACTCATGTGTCCCTGGTTCAGAAGACGGCGGATGCTTCTGGACTTTGACCCTCGCTTGTAGTAATAGTTGGGCCTCAGGATAGGGAGATGGCTCAGGGGTTAAGCCTCTGCCTCACAAGCAAAAGTCCCACATTTTTACGTGGGATCTGGATCTGAACTCAGGTCCTTTTGCTTTCGAGAGTCTAAATAATGCTTCCACCCACTGTAACCTAATGGTTCTATCTACCATGGCCACCCTGCCTCCTTTTCTTTCCTCTCTCCTCTAAATTTTCTGTTCCCTCCCAGTTCCTGCTTTGGGGGTTTGCTTTCAGTAGCCGAATTCGTAGTTGAAACTGCTCATAGTGTCCAAATATCTCCTATGATTGAATTATTAAAAGAATTCTAGTTCGAGCAGCTGGGATTCAGAGAATGGAATTGCCTCGTTCCAGTCTCGAGCTGTTCCTGAGAAGGTCTCAGTGATGTTTGTAGAGTCCTTAGCTTTGACCTCACCCTCTGTCGGGCAAGGCTCACGGGAAACATAATGCCTCGGTAAGAAAGAGAGCGGCGGGTCAGGCATGCGGTAAGCCAGGGTGGGCTGCAGGTGGCACACTAATCGCAGCCCACCTGGACCCCAAAGAGCACGGGGCGTATGAAGCTGTGAAGCAGTAGAGCCAGGAACGAAACCTGGATCTGGGCTGCTTCCAAGGCCCAGGCCAGCTCCTGCTCTCTATGAGACGCCCCAGCAAAGGCCGTGGGGACTCTGTCTTTTCCAACTTGACAGAGTTGCGTTGCTTCTCCCTGACACGTGTGTGAAGCACACCCCAAGCCTGGCACCCCCACCCCCACCTGCTACAGATGAGGAGGGCTGTTTCTGTTGGCTCTGTCAGCTCCAGTTTCTGTCCTTCTCACCCCTTGAGTGTGGGCTATGATTAAATGATTTGGTGCAAGGTATATCAGCTTGCTGTAGTGCCGGTTTAGGCCGGGGACTCAATAGACTTTGCTCACTGTCCTGGACCTTAGCTGATCATAAAGCACAAGGCTGGGCCGACATGCTGGAGGCTGAGAATCTCCTGGCTTTAATGGGCACTTCCAGATAGCCCACAGCCAGGCACCAGCCGATAGATAGCCCTGACATATCCTGTCAGCAGCTCCGTTGACCACAGGGAGCCCGGGCAAGCACAGCAGGCTGACTGGTCAGCTCTAATTACTCAGCTGCTCCGTGGATCCGTAAACCGCCAGGAACATTGCTACAGGTTCAGCCTGTCCCATCCCAATTCATACCTGCTGAAGAGCCAATACCGGATTCCTAAGAAGATGACCCTTTTGGGAATGGGGTAGTTGGCAGATAAGGTCACATTGGAGCAGGGTGACTCTAATCCATTATAGCCCACACGATCATAAGAGGGACACACAGAGAACACACGAGAGGATGTGTGTGCAGATTTGGGATGTTCAGATGAAGGAGAGAGACTGCATCAGACTCTGCTGGCGTCCTCAGTAGGAACTGTGTCCTGCCCCACTATAATCTTGAATCCCAAGCCTGCAGCACCGGGGCACAATGCATTTTTGTATTTAAAGCACGTTTTAGTAGCCCCGGCAAACTCCTACCCTACGGCATCTTTCGCTGATGCGCATAAGCAGGGCAGCTCCCTATGGCTTCGAAGGCAACAGAAAGCATGACCTCCTCTCACGCTCGGGTTACCCTGGAAGGTGTCAGGGAATGCCACCTGCCCTCACCCTGCCCCTGGTCCCTTAAGATAGTAGCAGCTGCCCACCTGGGTTGCCGAGGGCCATGGAGTCATAGATGAGCTTGCAGGTCTTCAGAAGGATGGAGATCTTCTTGCCGGGGGAGTACGCTCTGTGCATGCTGCTCAGCTTGTGCAGGATCTTCTCCATGACGGCCACCTCGGGCACGCTGGTGGTCACGCCCAGGTCAGTGGTGGTGGTGGACAGGATCACCATCTGGTTCTCCTTGAGCTGCTGCAGGGAGCCGTCTCGACTGTGAATCTCCAGCAGGCTGGAGTTGATGGCCTCCTTCAAGGGCTTGAGAACGCACTTGTACAGGGCCGACTCCACGATGGCTTCTGTGGGACAGGAGAGCCGGCGTGAGGAAGGCAGCTCCGGGGACTCCACGGCCTGTCCTGCCACCCAGCAGCACGGCCCTCCCACCCCGCCCCTGCTCAGCCCCAGTAGTTACACTTAGCGGTCCTGATGTGCGGGACAGGAAGCAGAGATGCGGGGGTTCCCGGGGACAACGGTCAGCGTCACTGTAATCCTGTATTTTCCCAGGGCCGGCAAAGAGCCTGCCTTGAAGAACATTCTTCAGAAGTCATAGCTACACTGCACTTGTACAGAGTACAACTGGGCGGCTGTATGCTGAGGGTAGGAGGCGGCTGAAGGCAGGTCGTGACACCTCCTTGACTCTATTCCCTGGAGGGGCTTCTGGTAGCCTTTAGCCCTGCTCAGTAGCCACTCCCTCCCTACCCAGACACCTCCCTGCCTCCTCACACTTATGACCACGGCAAGCTCTGGGGGACCCATTCCAGGTCACCGGCTTGGACAGACCCCCGTGTCTAGTGTCTGAGACACAGTTGTCCTAAGCAAAGACCCTGTCAGCTGCCCCCTGCCCTGCAGGGGAGGAGTTCTGTCAACCTGCCATTTGACAAAACTCCACCTGGTATGTGCCTCTTTCTCCTTGCTCAAGGCCAGCTGTGTGGGTCCCTTCCGTCCCAGTGCTGGGCCATGTCCTCCTCTGGGCCCTCCTTGTACTCTTTGGGACCTACTCCCTCCAGGCTAAATCTTCAGCTGACTCTCCCAGCCTGGCGTGAGTAATCCCATCATCCCCCTGCCCCTCCCCCCACCTCCCTGTCTGTGTCTTTGCGTAGAAGCAGCCCCCCTACCATCCCCCCCACAGCATGACCCTCTCTCTTCTGCCCAGGTTCTAGCTCTGCCCCCACCCCCTGCTCTGACAGGCAGGAAGAAGAGTCTCCTCTGGGCTGCTCTGAGCCACTGTGCCCCCTGCCTCGCCCTTCTGGTCTGCCAATACCTGGAGACCCATCCTGAACATATCTCCCTGTGTCTCGCGGCTGTTTCTGTATCGCTGGTTCCCAGACATCTTCAGCTATTAGCCTGAGAGCTGCAGACTCGGCTCCACCCATCCTTGCTTGGTGTCCAGTGAGCATCCCAAGGCCCCCTTTCCCACACTGAACCCCCAGGTTTCTTCTGGTTCAGACCTCAGGAAGTATAACTGTGGCTTCCCAGAGATGCCCACTTAAGCCCCCCTTTCCCAAGGCCCACAGGCAGCCGGTCAAACTAAGCCTATGTCCACAAACCTGTATTGCACCCACCTTTCCGGCCACCTTTGGTGCACCTTGTGACAATAGCAGCCCCCCACATAGCCAAAGACGGGGTGCTATTGTGTGTGGCATTGCTGCTTCCACAAGCCACGACCCAGGTCCCCTGCAGAAGCACCGAGTCCCATAGTGCTGTGCGACCCATCACCCAAGGCCACCGACGTTACTTCCTCTCTATAATGTCACCTCACTCTACGGTTTCCTGGCTTTCTCACAAGCGCCACTTGTCAGAATGTGAGCTCCCCAAGGTCCCAACGGACTTGCGTGTTGTTCCTAATTTCCCAACTCAGGAGACAGACAGTATTTTAGATGGAGTTGGAGGTTCACCGCTTACATGACTTGCTACCTCCCCAGGCGGGTGCCGCGGAAGCAAAGCCTGATTTCCTGGGCAAGGGTGACAGTTTGCAGAGTGAATCTGGGCTGCATGGGTGGGCTTTGCTGCACTGTCCCTGGGCATCCTGCCCAGGCAACCCCCATGCAGCCCTGGCCTCAGCTGCTGGCCTTTGACCTCGGCCTTACCACCTGTCACCACACTTACAGCCGTGGCCTGACGAGCAGCACTCCGAAGGGATTGGCCGTCTAAGTCACCTTCTTGGGAAGGTGACATCTCATACTGTCTTTGGGAGGAACTCCCACCGTGTGGCATCGCTTTGCCAGTCCCATGGGCCTCTACTGTGCCAAGCACTGACGCTCTTAACTAACAAAGGAGGAAGGGATTGGGGGATCCCAGGAAGGTGGCATGAGCAGGGATGGGGGAGAGGCAATGATGGTAATCAAGTAGTTCAGAAACAGCTCAATGGATTTTCTTTTCTGGGGGGGGGAGGTGGTTGCTTATTGAGACAAGAAGCCCAGGCTGGTCTTGAACATGATGTGTAACTGACAATGACCTTGAAAAGTCCCTGCCTTTACCTCCCTCAAGTTCTGTGATCACAGGAGAGGGCCACCCGGCCTGGCTACAGGTCAGTGTTTAACAACTTAGGCCTGAAGCCATGTTGACCAGACTTGACGCTTTTAACATTGACACAGATACGCCACTGGTTTCAGTGAAAAAATAATACCCGTCACCATGAAATACCTATCCTAACCAAAGAAAGGTCTGAGGTTACTGGGTCAGAGGCAGGTAGGACAGGGGGGGCTGAGGGGCTTCTTGAGGGGGAGGGTCAGAAGCAGTGTCTAAGAGAGGGATTTGAGCACATGGGGGAGGGGCAGACGAGAGGGGCGGGGCCAGTGGCATGTGGCAAGGACAGGCTTGGGCATGAAGAGGGCTCAGCTGCAGCCTGAGCCCATGCGTACTCAGATAACTGTCTTGAAGGTCAGGGTCCAGTCTTTGGTGTCCCCCTGCTCATATCAGGACCCAAGTGTTTGTGAGCTGGCAGTGGATAAGGAGAGGGCAGCGCCATACTTCCTGCATGGCTGAAATCAACATTCTACGAAACAGAAGCAGCCACGCACCATTAGCAGCCAGTCGACCTTGCAGCAACTGGAAATAGGAACATACACCCAGGAAAAGGGGCGGGGGGGGGGCTCCCTGTGCTCCTCGCAGAAGCCTCTGTGTCTCAGGGCTCCGGAGTCTGCGCCCTCATCTCTCCCGCCCTCCCAGGCCCCCGGCACTGACCCAGCTCTTCCTCGGAGTGCAGGGCCGGCTCCACCAGGGCCTTGAGCTCGGTGCTCTGTAGCAGGTAGCTCTTGAGCTGCGTCATCATGGTGCGGATCTCCTGCAGCATCTCCGTGCTGGACCCCTGGCGCGTCATCATCTCCATGCTGTACACCTTGTAGTCCTGCACCAGGCTGCCGAAGTACGAGCCCTTGTCCTGCGCCAGCTCCACCACCTTCTTGTAGAGCTTGCGGTCGCTGGAGAGGAAGGCGTGGAAGACGCTGGCGAAGTTGACGAAGCTCAGGCGGTGGCGAGCCTTGTCCAGGATCATGGAGGGCTTCTTCTTCACGCCGGGGCTGTTGAAGTCCAGCTCCTCCTCGGCGCTGCTGGTGGAGTAGGAGTCCTGGTCGGTGGTGGTCGTGGAGGCGGGCACCCCCAGGCTGTCTGAGAGCGAGGCCAGAGAGCCCTTGAACTCGGCGGCGCTCTGGGGACAGGTGCCGGCCTGGAGGTGCTGCGTCCCAGCTTGGGGTGCAGAACTCGGTTCTTCCCCTGGGGCGCCAGGGGTGGGCTTCTCGGAGGTCGTCTCTTGCGTGAGGTGCTCCGGACTCTCCGAGGGAGGGGGGAAGCCAGAGGCCAACTGCCGGGAAACCCGCTTCTTCCTGGGGGGTGGGACTGGAGGTTGTTTGGTTTTCCTGGGAGCCAGAGGTTCGCTGTCTACATTACTGGCGTTCGCTTCTTGGTCCTGGCCTGGCTCTTTGGTCCCCTGAGGCTTGTCCTCAGGGCTGCCCAAGGTCCCCTGGGGAGACAGGCTGAGCGAGACCACTCTGGAAACACCCAGGGGCTCCCCCTCTGCCACCATCCCCACACTCTGGTTTTCCAAGGACACCCTCTCAGACATGCGACGTCTGGGAGGGACAGCTGGGAGAAGGCTCTTCTTGGTGGGCAGTGGAGGAGTGGGCGCCGGCTCCAAGGGGCTGGGTTTGCTGCCCGGCTTCATCTCCTCCTCTCCCAGGGGCCCCAGGCCCACGGCAGGGCGCAGGAGCCTCTCACAGGCTGTCATGCGCGGCTGAACTGAAGGGCCAGGGGGTCCTGGGGCATGGGGTGCAAGATGGGAGGCAGGTGCCAGGGGGGAACCGGGCAAAGGAGAAGCAGGTACTGGGGGCGCAGGAGGCCGGGCTGGGCCGGCAGGAGGCAGGGTGGGTAAAGGGGGTGGAGGTGGAGGGCGGCGAGGGGACCCCCTGGAGGCGGGCAAGGTAGCATCCGAGGTGGCCCGCCCAGGGCGCGACGGGCAGCTGCCGGGAGGCGGTGGATCGGCAGGCAGGGCGCAGTCCTCGATGAAAATAGGATTCACAAACCACAGGCGGTCATTTCCGACGGAGAGCTCGATTTCGCAGGAGCAGTTTGCGTAATGGGTGGTGGGTCGGAGGCCCGAGGCGACAGGGGCCCCAGGGGCCGGGAAACCCTTGCAGAGCTCGACAGGGTCTCGAGGTGGGTTCAGTGAGGAGTCCCAGAAGCCTGTGGAAAGCAGAGGGGCGGCGGTCAGTCTTTCTGGTGGCATTTACCCTCGTGGTGGAGGAGGTCCGCTGCGGGAGGCATGGCTGGGGAAGGGCTCTGGCTGTTGTGTAGGATTGTTTTCCCCTCTTGGACTTTTAAACCTCTGCCACCACTTCCTGCCCAGAGGGGAAGCCCCAAGCACCCTCCCCTGCACAGCTGGGTGGGGCTGGGAGGGGATCTGCCCAGCGTCAGTCAGTTTAGTCCCTGCCTTAGAGGGCACCTGGGACTTAGAGACGCCTACGGCTTTGCTCCTGAGCTGGGCAGACATGGTGGGCACAGAGGGGATAGAAAGCCTGTATTTCCTGCAGCTTCCCAGCCGGGTGCCCTACATCTCCGTCTCCCCATTATCTCTACAACAGGGTCCTGAACAATACCCACACCGCAGGATGCTGGAAAGGAACTCGCGTACCAGGGAAGGGCTAGGGCCTGTTTTGGACACCGCGACTGGTACGACACTAGAAGAAGGAACCAACTAGTTGTGGGTGATGGAATCAGACCTGTGTTCACCCGCCACAGGCTGACGTGGCTCTAGAGGATCCTCAGAGGAACCGAGGAGCCCGAGCTGGCTGAGGGACAGGGAGGCATGTGGAGCGAGCAGCCTAGACCTGCTTGTCGTGAGCAATGCTCACGGTCCTGGCTGCAGCTGTAGCCACCAAGGTGGGCCTGGCTCAGGGGCTCTGAACAGTCACAGATGCTCAGGACCCTTCCAGAGAGCGCAGGGACGTGGCCCCTGGAGAGAAGGCCACTCTCAGTTCATGAGAACGGTTCTGCCCAGAGAGGAGCGTCGACCCAGATTCTGTTCAACACAGTAATTTTAGGGATGGGAAGGATATGGGTGAGGGTGGCACAGAATTCCACAGGATGGTGGGAATGGCTCCCCCCTTGGGCTCCTCGGGTAACACAATTATGAAAAGCAATGCCCCGGGGGATTCTGGAAACAAGCACCAGTTCCTGCCATGCGACATCTACCCGCGCGTCCCTGATGATCCCTGAACACGGGTCTTATCCCCCCATTTTTCACCTGCAGGTAAGCGGTACCGGCCGAAAAACCATTTGCCCAAGACCGCGGGGCTGATGAGCAAGGGTGCGGGAATTCGGACAGATCAGACTAACCCAGTGTCGTGTTACCCGCCCTGCCCAGAGGAAGTTGCCCCACTTCCCACCTCTGCTTCTCTCTCTGTCGGTGAGTGGCAGGTGACCTGTGCCCACGCTGGGGATGTGGTAAGAGCAGAGTAAGAAAGCTGCAGGCACTTTTGTTTTTACCCGTGATACCAGAGATTGAACCTAGGGCTGTCCGCACGCAAGCGTTCTGCCGCAGAGTCCTACCTCTGCCCTTTTTACTTTCTTAAATTTTAAGATGAGGTTTCGATAAGCTGTCCGGGTTGCCCTTGAACTTTCCCTCCTCCTGTCTTAGCATTCTGAGTAGTCGGGATTACAGGCCTGTGCCAACAGGCACAGCTATCACAGGCTCTTGATGTTGAAAAAAAAAGGAGGTGCCACAGGATGGTGGGGGTAGGGGAAGGGGACATGGGAGGAGCCAAGGGTGAATCTGCTGTAAGGATGGTGGTATCCATATGATACGGGGCATCAGCCACCTTGATGGCCTGATCCAGGTGGGCAGAGTGCATTCCCAGCGTGCACTGTGCTCTGTGGGTACCCCTTATTGAGAAGGAACATGGGGGTTGCCACTACCCCTGCCCCAGGCAGACGCCCTGCTCTGTGCCTGGCTGCCAGCCCAGAAAGCCCAGCAGTCACAACAACAAGATGACAAGGTTTCGTGTGTCTCTTCCCAGCATGCAAAGCGCCGTGGGTCACAGTCACAGCGAGCTGTCTAACAACCTGGGAGCCGCTCTTCATGAGGGCCGGGTCCGTGACGTTGCTTCCCGGGGTAGCATCTGACCCGTACATGACCAATTCCCTCACTGAGCTGTGCACCGAACACGCACGTTCTCGCTCTGTGCAGCAAGTGTTGGCAGCGCTATGCCCTTGTCTACACAAGCCTCCCAGAGCTGTACCCTCGAAGACCTTCTTAGCAAGGAGCAGCAGGCAACGCATCAGACCTGAGTGTGAACTCACACCAGCATCCCCAGAAAGGAGGTTACGGGGCACTTTCGTAAGACGTCTCGTGGGTAAAGGCCAGAGTGGTGGAATAGACAATGTCCAGAACTGTCCACTATTCCTGGACACTTGCATCATCGCTTGCCTAGATCATCCACGTTTTGTGGGCTCTGGTCACCATAATCTTATCCAGAATCGTTCATTGAGTCTTTATTCCTTGTGTTGATTATATCTCTCTGGACATGCCACGTGCCGTTCCACCTAATGCTGTTCCCTCCGCTTAGAATTCTTTCCAACTTCTCCACCTGCCGGGCTCTTGCTTTTCCTCCAAGACTGGGGTGCACTCTGCTTGTGTGGAGGTTTCCTGATGCACCCAGGACTCTCCTGTGTCCCCCCAGGCCTGGTAGGCAATCTGACTGCAAGGACCACCACAGGGGCTTGTCACTCTTTGCTTTTATCTGCTGCCCCACCAGACTCTTGGCTTCTAGAAGACAGCATCAGTGCCTTACCTACCTGCCCATCTCCAGATCCTAGGACAGTACACGCCCAGAGCTGGGCATCGGCCTCCAGCACTCGTGAGTGGGTAGCTCAGCCCAGGCAGAGGCAATGTTTAGAGCAGAACACAAAAGCAAAGCTAGCTTTGCTGGCAAGGTGGGCACAGCCCAAGGCACGGGAAGATAGAAAGCTGGAGGGAGTGGGGAGGAGGAGGAAGGGAGGGAACTGGTGTACCTAATAAGTTTGTATGAGCTGAAATAAAAAAAAAAAAAAGAAAAAGAAATATAAAAAAAAAAAAAAGAAAGCTGGAGGGAGGCAAGAAGGAGGGCAGAGGATCTCCTAGGAAAAGTCTGTCAGCACAACAGCCTGCTACTAGACGGCGAGGCGGGTCCCTCACGGGCAGAGCAAAACACATTTCTACCTCTTGTGAAGTTCTGGCAATAAGTCCAGCAGGTAGCGGGACTCAGAACACAGACCTGAAGCCTTACCTGTCCCCAAAACAGAGCCGGTGGCTGTACCTGAGCAGGGCCCAGACCTCCAGGGCAATGCTACCCCAGGGGAGGGTGACGGTGGGCACGGACGAGCTGCATCTCGGCCTGGGACAGCACAGCCGCAGTGCAGAACTTCATGCCAAAAAAAAGGAAGTTGGAAACTTTTTCTGCAGCCCTCAGAGAGCCAAAGCCAGAGAAGAGGAACCCTGAGTCGTGCAACCCCAGTGGTTGGCAGAACTGTGGGCGTCAAGACCCAGAGGCACCATGCCAAGACAGACTCGGCTGCCCAAGTTCCGGTAAAGAAGTGCCCGTCCTCTTGACTGGAGTGGCCATTTTGCTGGCCCTGAGGCTCTCAGAGCCTGGGTGGGGCAGGATGGGAGTGGGGGTCTCGCCAGGATTCCAGCCATACAGTGTTTGGCAGATGTATGGGGTCTGAGGGCAAAGAAAGGTTTCACCCCGGAGAGCTCCGCGCCTGCAGAAGGAGCAGAAGCACAGCGATGGACCAGGCACACAGTGCTCAGGTGCGGCGGAAACGGCGGGAAGCTCAGAGAGCACCAGAATCGTATGTTTACAACTTTCTAAAGATGGCTGCCGGACCATCATCCAAGCTCAAGTTTGGTGTGCATGCACGTGCATATGTATGTGTGCACATGAGCATGTGTATGCATTCATGTGTGTGTGAGGCACACCTACGTGCACACACAAGTGTGCGTGTAAGTCAGGGGACAACCTTCAGGTATCATCCACCTTGTCTGCTGGGACAGGGTCGGACCCAGCTCGTCAGTGAGCCCCAGGGACCTACCTGTCTCTACCTTTCCAGCCTTGGGATTATAAGTGTGTGGCACCACACCTGACTTCTTTATGTGGGCCTCAGAGATAAACTCCTTTTTTCTGTGACTAGGACAATTCTCATTGTGTGCTGTAAAGGAAAAAGCAAGACACACACAAATTTGGAAGCGTAAGTGTTACAGGCATCGACTTCACAGTGGAGAAGTGAGCCTTTAGGCACACCTAGGGAGAGTTATTTCATAAAGGCAGGTCTCTGATCAAGCCTGTGGGAGATGATCCAATGGATGTGGGAGGACCCAGCTCACACAGGCTGGGAACTCCCACCCTGGGCAGTTAGGGAAGCTGGAGAGAGCTGGGTCAGTATTTAGTAGACTGGCAAGCGAGGTTTGCTTTGGACCTTGCTACTCTCTTATTCTTCCTGTGCATGTGGTATGTCCAGTTCCCCAGTTCTTGCTGGGAACTTGCTCTCCCGCCACAGCAGACTATAACCTGAAACTGTGAGCATGAATAAAAATCCCCTCGTTCCCCTAAATTGTTTGAGTCATGAAATCACTACAGCCATGGAACATGAAGGTAGGGTGGCATTTCCTTAAACGTTCTAAAAACATTAAGCACATAGATTCTGTGGACATGTTTGGAACTACTACATATAATTCTTCCTCTACATTCCTTTTGTATTTAAAATTAACTGGAAGTGGCTCTGTGCTGCATTAAACCCATCCTAGTTCTGTGGCCCCAAGTGGCCTGAAGCTCTTAAGTCCAGGATGATACTTTATGTAGCCGGCACATTTGAACACTATTTCCCAAGTCCACACTTAGGTTTTCTTGTGCCAGTTTCTTGAACCAACACCCTGAACCATCCAGCTCAGGGTTAAACCTCTGCCTCCTAAGCAGAAGGTCCTGAGTTTGAACCCCGGGTCCCATAGAAATGGCAGTGGCTGTACTTCTGGTCCTGGAAGGTGGACCCTGGGAAATTCTAGAGCAAAGCAAAGAGGAGGTAGAAATAATCCAGCGTGATTCCTGCCTTGGGCCTCCACAGGCATATACAATATCCTGTGATCCACATAGACACACACACACACACACACACACACACACACACACACACACAAAGTGAAAAAAAAACTTAAAAAAATACCAGAAAAACAAAATTGCTGCCACTGAGGTTAGAAAACACACACATATACACATACACACAGCTAACAAAACTATCTACAATTGCAAGACCATTAAGCACATCTATCACTAACCAGAAACTTCTTAACTCTAGGTGTTAGGAAAACAACCCAAAAGGCTCAGATCTGTTCAGACAAAATCCAAGCAAAAGACAAGACACGCAAGTGTAATTTTTGCAAGTTGTGAGAGTTCACACACACACACACACACACACACACACGCACGCACGCGCACGCACGCACACACGCACAGTATTCAGAGTCATTTTTTTCTGGTCATGCCAGTTACAAAGAAATACATGCAACATATTGGGAGTTTATAATAAGAAAAAGATGCCATGCAAAGAATCCTGATGGGGGGGTGCCAGGCAGAAGGAGGGTGCATCGCTTCTCTGCCCCAATGCCAAGCCAGCTGAGGGGCACCATGCAGAGGAAGAGCAGGAGAGAGCTGAGGAGTGGGAGGCTGTTAGCAAGGTTAAAACAAAAGAAAATAAGATCAGATAGCATGGGGGGGTGGGGGGCACAGACGGGGGTTCAAGATCAACTCAGAAGCCCCAGGTGTGAATCAAGCTCATAGCACACCGGAGTGCAGGAAGTCCCATAGTCTCCTTTCTTTTCTTTTCTCTCTCTCTCTTTCTTTCTTTCTTTTCCTTCCTTCCTTTTTTTTCTCTTTCTCTTCCTTCCTTCCTTCCTTCCTTCCTTCCTTCCTTCCTTCCTTCCTTCCTTCCTTCCTTCCTTCCTTTCTCTCTCTCTTTCTTTTTCTTTCTCTTTCTCTCTCCTGCCCCCTTCTGCTTTCTTGAAACACCACTCACATAATTCACCAATTTAAAAAACTCACTAATGTAAAAACCACCAATTTAAAAAGAAGTGGCTTTGAAGTTGTGCAATTGCCACTGCAATCAGTTTCGGGGCACTTCAGCAACCTTTTCCTGCCCCCTGCTCAAGCCTTTCCGTATCTGACCTCCCCCTGCTGATGCGTGGGAGGCTGCAGAACTTACAGGAGGCAGGGCTTGTGGGGGAGGTGGCCCACTGCAGGATGGGCCTTTATTGAGTTTTCTAGCCGGACCCTGCTCTTCTATCCTTTCTCTGTTTGGTGGGTGAGCTATGAGGTGTCCTAGCCAGACGTTTCCACTACCACGAACACCACCATGCCTTCTCCACCATGACGGACTGTCTCCTCTCAAACTATGAGCCAAAATAAACTTCTCCCTTAAGTTGCATCTGTCGGCCGTTTTGTCCCAGTGATGACAGGAGTAACTACAAGACCATGGTGACCACCACCCTGCTCCCCGTCTCTCTGATCTGTGTACTCTGAGCACCTCTTACAACGGAGTCACACAGGCGTGCTCCTGTTTCTATCGAACTATATACACAATTACTTCATCTCTTTTCATAGCCAAATAAGCTCTGCAGATGCCGTGCGCTTTCACGGCCTCATCCGTCAAATGGTTTTGTGTGAAAACAATGAAATATGCATGTGTGCTCATAGGCCAATGGACTTCCCTCCCATTGTGCTTGCGGATTTCCTGGACCTGCGGGATGGACGAGGGGAACGCCTGTCTGTCCCCCAGGGCTCCATGGCTGTCTGACGGTCATTCCGATTCTCCCTGGAGGATCTGCGGGGCGAGCGAAGGCCTGGTGGGTTGTGGGCTGGAGTACAGAGCAGAGGCCACTGCCCACAAACTCATGATGATCCCCAACTCCGTTTCTCAGGGCCTCTCCAGGGTTCTTTCTCTCTCTTTCCTCCATGCTAGTTGAATGGGTTTCAGTTTCCTGCCATGATAAGCATGTCCAACCCACAGTCCGAGGGGCTCTGCATGTGTCCCAGAATGGCTCTAAACTCAGCTCCACGTAAAGTTAGCAAACCTACTTACCAATTTAAACATATGGGGTTATTTTTGTGACTTGTGTTTTGTTTGGGGGGGTAGGCAACTGGATTGTACAGTTCGTGGGTGAAGCTTTGTAGATGACATCATGCTACAATGCCAAGAGGTTAAATCTCACATTCAGAGAACTCAGTGCCGGCAGGCCGGACCGCACTGTCCTTGCACAGCGACACCGCACCGTGACCTCTCTCTCTAGTCCACGCCGTGCTTGAAGTCCACGCTCTCCCAGGAGACAGGCCCATCTGTTCCAGCCAGGAATGCCGTTTTCCCCAGAGGAGTGGTTCGTTCCTCGGTGTGTTCCGGCCGCGTCAGCAGGCCATTCCCTAGGGAGCTCTGGGCATCAGTCCCAGGAATGCCTGCCCAACCCCCCAGCAGGGCCCAAGGGTGCAGCAAATGACCCCAACCGGAACCAGGCAGTCCTACCAGATGGCCCTCAGAGTGGCCACGGATCTTGGATTGCAAAAAACAGAGGTTGTGAGGTGCATTGTGGAGCAGGAGAGCCATGAGTAGAGATCACGGCCGGCCTCGGCACAGCCCAGAGCATGTGGGGAAAGATCTGGCTGGGCTATCACAGGCTTCTAGCTTTACAGTACATTTTCTCACTGAGGTGGTTCAGTGTATAAAAGCACTAGCCTGGCAACTTGAGTCTGACGCCTGAAACTCACATTGTGGCAATAAGTTGACTGCTACAAGCCGTCCTTTCATCTCTGCACATTTACGTGTACATACACACGCGCGAGCATGCACAGTGATAAAAAGTGCAAAAATGTATTTTTTATCTTGGGCTGGAGAGAATGGAAAGATATGGTTTAGGGGTTAAGACTCTGCCTCACAAGCAGAAGGTCCTGAGTTGGAATCCCAGGTGCCGTGTAAAACGCCAGGCAGAAAAGGTGGGGGCCTGCACTTCTGACCCTGGTGGGTGGAACTTAGAAAATCCAGGAGCAAAGTAAAAAGGAGGTAGAAGAAATCCAGCATGATTCCTGAAGTCACCTTTAGTCCTCCACAGAAACATGTAGTGGCCTCTGACACACACACACACACACACACACACACACACACACACACACACACTAAATAAAATAAAATAAAAAAATAGAAAATGTATTTTCTCTCAAACATACAAGGATCACAGAGCCAGATATGTTCAGTCTGTGGCCTGAGGGCAGCATGTGGCTGATAACAGTTATGAATATGACCAGCACAAAACTGCAAATTTACTTAAAACATTAGAGACTTTTGGCAACTTTAAAAAAAAATTGATTGCCTGATTCCCAAGCATGAACTTTGTACAATGCAACTGTCACAATATCAAAAGGCCGAGTGCACCTGGCTCAGACTTCAGGGAGGCCACTTAGACTGAGACGACTGAAAAATGGTCACCTGACCCACCTCTAAGGGAGAAAAGTCCAATAACTCCAAAAGCTTTGGGGTGGGTAGTAATATGAAGTTTCAGTGTAAACAGTGTAGACAGGGAAGATCGGCTTAGCAGAGACAGGATAAGACTGAGGGGCAGTGAGATGTGGTGGGGGTAGGAGAACTGGAGTTGAACTATCAAGGTTTGAACCTCAGCTCTGTCATGAACAGTGACACTGGGACGTGCCGCTTGACTGCTCGTGCCTTAGCATCCTCTGTCATTAACGTCCTCTGTCAAAAGACTGTGACAGCAGTCGCTTACAAGGGGCACACGCAGCTAAAGAGGTCAGAACACAGTTGATGCCCATCTAGTGTTAACCCCGAGGGACTAAACCCCTCAGTGTCCTTTCTTTATCTCAGGTCGAATCTCTGTCACTGCTGTCCAAGGTCCCTGTGGGCGGGGGACAGCAGCCTGCCCTGGAAGCCAGGGGGTGTCTTCTCTGGTCTGCGGTCTGCCCTTGACTATGTCTGTGACCCGGATCTCAGGTCTGAGCCGCGCTGTCTCTTCTGTCCCGTCCACAGCGGTGACCAGGACACCAGTGTTCCTGGTGCCACGGTCATGCAGACGCCTCAGCGTCCCGTGGACAGCTGACTCTTAACAAAGAGGCAGAGGACACCCGCTTGGTTCACAAACACGGCTCCAGGTTCTTAAGCCTTGAGGCTCTTCCAGGCCACTACAGCCCACAGCGGCTGTGGAGGGAGGGAGGGACCTAAAACATACCATTTTATCTGCCACAGGGGGTAGCTCAGTAGCTACCAGCTTGGAGCCCCCCCCCAGCTTGGAGGCCCCCCCAGGAGCAGCACGGAGAGGGTCCGTCCAAGGCCATCGCCGCTGACCCTGTGTCTGTAGAGAGCTCCGTCAGCGCGGCCAGACACACGGGAAGAATCCGGGAAGCCGGATCACTCTTGTGACTTACGCCGACGAGGAGCCCTTGGTGGGGGGAGGGGAAGGCGAAGGGCACAAAGGGCACGTGCCAGTTCCTCATCATCTCCTGGCTGCTTTTCATCCTGACGAGGGCAGAGCTGGGGCCAGGGCCAGGGCAGTTCCTGAGCAACTCTGCCCAAGCACCAAGAGCCACCCTGGGGTTGGTCATAGCTCCTGGCTGGGACCGGGAACCTCCTAGGCAGCTGTCCGGAGCGTAAGGATCTCCCTAGTGTCGTGACTTGGCATTGCTAGGGGTGGTGCTGCCCCACCCCCAACAGGGAGTCACGAGCTAGCTATGTCTCCCCAGAGGTTCTTCTTCTACCTAGGCTATGGGGGAGTCCTGTTACCCCCTCTCTTCAAGTCCATCTGCTCCCTAGTCCGGCAGGAAGGACTTACCCAGGCCCAGGTTGGAGATGGTCTCCAGGTCTTGAAAGCTGCCGGCCTCGAGGATGGCGGGGGGCAGCCTCAGCGTGAAGGGCAGCAAATCTCTGTGAAGACACAAGTGCCACAGTCGGGTCCCGAGGGGCTCCAGAGCGCCCGGTCCCAGGAGACCTGCATCCTGCATCCCAGGCTGCTGGGGTTTCCATGTAGAATGGACAGACCTGAGGCTGAGGAAGCTGCCGGTCGGATCCAGGTCTGTACCAGCACCGGGGACCCCTAAAAATGTGTGTGTATGGGGGGGCGGCTGTCAGGCCCAGGCTTCTCCTAGGCCTTTTAGTGACTTCCGACTCTTGCTGGTCCACATAGAGACACGCAGAGCCCATGCGCACCTCAGTGAGCGCGTAGCCTGCTCCATCTGCCCGCTGAAGGGCACGGCTCGGGGTTCCCTCCCGAGAGACCAGCTGCCATTCAGACAGAGGGAAGCCGAGGTCCCGAGTGGGAAAGCTATACTAACCTTCCAACCATTTCTTCTGCCCCTCCTTATCCACTTACCTCTCTGCTCGCTCCCCACTTCTAAGCACTGAAATCACATCCATCCATCTATTGTCCGTTGACATCCATCCCTGGTGGCCGTGGAGAGCCATATCCCTCCACCCAAGGCCACCACGGCCTTCTTGTCTCTTTTCTCTCCACAACCCTCGGCTGGGGGCTTCCAGCTCCTGGCAGAGGGAGGGTGAGCATGCCAGGTCTTGGACACTCTGTGGGGTGCACATGCCACAGATGTCAACTGACTGCTCAGACTGGGGGACTCAACTGGAGGGAGAGCGGCTGAGAAGGCTGGGATGGGGCCTGCCAAGGCCTCTCTGCTCAGTGACCCTGATGGCTTCCGTGGGAGTTGGGGGGTGGCTATGGCACACTTGGGACCTTTCTGTGAGGTCCTGGGAGGGAGCCTTAGGCTTGTTCACTGTCAAACCGGGAAGGGCTATAGCAAAGGTCAAAATGGGTGTGTCTCCCATAACCAAAAGCCACCTGATGCCATCTGTCTGTCCCCCCAGGCAAGTCTGACCACCTTATGCTGGGGCCCTCAGTGTTCCCTTCTCTTCTTAGGACCACCTTACTACTTTTCCCCAATCTCTAGTTTTTTTTTTCTTTCTTTCTTTCTTTCTCTGTGTCTTTCTCTCTCTCTCTCTCCCTCCCTCTCTCTTTCCTTCCTTCTTCCTTCCTTCCTTCCTTCCTTCCTTCCTTCCTTCCTTCCTCCCTCCCTCCTTTCTTTCCTTCCTTTGTCCCTCCCTCCCTCCCTCCCTCCTTTCCTTCCTTCTTTTCCTTCCTTCCTTCTTTCCTTCCTTCCTTCCCTTCGTTCCTTTCCTTCCTTCGTTCCTTCCTCCGTTCCTTCCTTCGTTCCTTCGTTCCTTCGTTCCTTCCTTCCTTCCGTCCCTCCCTCCTCCCTCCCTCCTCTCCCTCCTTCCCTCCCTCCTTCCTTCCTTCCCTCTCTTTCTTTCCTGTGGGTGTTTATGTGTCTGTATCAAAGGATACTGTGTGCGTGCCTATGGAGGCGCAAGGGTGACTTTGGGAATCATCCTGGATTGCTCTACCTTCTTTTTGCTTTGCTCTGGAATTTTCCAGGCTCTACCTTCCAAGGCCAGAATTTCAGTTGCACCATTTCTGCCTGGCATTTTTATATAGTCTCTGGAATCTGAACTTAGGCAGAGGCTCAACCCATGAGCCATCTCTCCAGCCCCCCACCGCAATCTCTAGTTTCCAAGCGTGGCAAAATTCATCCCCTGGGCACCTCGCTGGAACAGTTTCGATGTATTTTGCCCCAGCGAAATGCCTGTCACTGTGGCCAGCAGAGGTCACTCGGCAGCCACTTCACTCATTCTCCAGCTGTCGCGGTGGCCGCTGCGGGTCACACCCAGGCTTCAAACCCCAGTACACGGGCGACAGCCAGGCCCTGCCCTGCCTCTCTAGTGAGCGCCACTGCCCCACTTCCTCCCACCCTACTCCCCAGCGTGTTCTTTGCAGTGCTGTGAAGGCGCCTTCTTGTCCCCTCCATGTCTCCTTACATCCCACACACCCTGCAAGGCCACTCACCAGTCTCCTCTTCCTCAGGACAGCACCCAGGATAGGAAAAACACCCACTACAGACCCCAGAACACATGACATCGTTATTAGACCACAGTCATCCCACAGGTAGGCCTTCGATCCTGCTTCACAGCCCATGACACAGAAGTTCAGAGGTTAAGAGACTTGCCAGATATCACCCCCCTAGGGAAATACCTTCAATCAGGATCGAAAAGCACTTTTTTTTTTTTCCAGAGAAAAGGAATGATCCTCATTTACTGAGTTCTATCAAACAAGCAGCAGGGACCTTGCTTGCCTCACCCAGTCCTCGGGACCCTGAGACAAAGTCTGTCGTCCTTTCCACACTTGGTATATTTCACCTGGGCAAGGGGGGATGAGATGGAGGCTGTTGAGTCTGCTGGGCACAATGTGCTTTGCCACTGAGCTGCATTTTAATAAGAAGCACGTGCCTAGTGCAACAGAGTTAAAAGCAAACTCTTTAGGGTCAAATGTCAGGTCCTTCTTTAGAGAGTTCCCTTGTCAAAGCTCTAGCAGATGACTGGTCATCCTTCTCCTTCGCTGCATGTATTTACACACAAACCCATGTAGATCCACGCGTGTATACACATGCACACACACGCACCTTTCAAAAGGAAGCGGCAGCCTGTTTGTGTCTGCACCCCAGCTTGCTTTCTTCATGCAGCAATAATGCTACAGCTGGAGAACATTCCAGTCCATACCAGAACACTGGCCTCTTTTTTTTTTTTTTTTGTGCTACCAAGCACTCGATAAGATGACTATCATGTATTTATTTGTTCTTTTTTCCTTTAGGTGGGCATCTTGTTTGTTTCCTCTCCCTTTCATGCTAACATGGAGCGCATGCTGTACCAGGTAGTGTTCTGGCGTTTTAGACTCTCAATGAGTGACAGCTTTTCCTAGACCCATTTCCTAGCTGAGAAACCTGAGGCCTAGAGACCTAATGGCCGTCCCATCCCACCACTGGTAGGCAATAGCATCTGCACTTGAACGTACGCAATTGCGTCTAAGGCCCAGGCTCTTCGCCTTTAGTCTTACTTTTATTAAAGACGAAACAGAGCAAAACAATTCCAAAAGGCACCAGATGGAGCAGTGCTACAGAAACCATCTCTGCATAGTGATGATCTGTCCTCGGCTAGGCGAGATTCCTTGAGAGAGTCCAGTCGGCCTTGGCTTAACGGTTCCCATCAGCCAAGCTTGAGCCCCTTTATACTTCATCTGAAATGACCCCCAATTTATGGTGCTGTTAGCATCTTCCAATCTGAGAACAAGGGCTAGAATAGCTCCACTTCTCCCACCCCTGTTCCAGAGCTCTGTAGTGACAAAGGAGTGCAAACTGCCTAGTTTGGGATCTGGGCTCCATCTAGGGCTGTCTAAAGAATCTTAGCAAAGCATGAAGGCAGGAAGGGCAGGGAGGGGGTTTGGGGGGGAGGCTGAAACTGACTAATACCTGGATAGTCACATCCAGGCGTGAAGATGTGAAGACCCTAATGCTTGGGGAAATGCCAGGAAGGCCTTCTAGGTGTAATGCCAGGATAGTGGGTATTCTCTTGAGTACCCACCAACGACCAAAACCCACAGCTGGATCCTTTGAGAAACTCCAGTATGCTCTCAATGTCTGCCTACTCTGCCTTGATCAGAATCTCTGGGGAGCAACTTGGACTCCTGTGTCCAAGCCCAAGGGTTCCCTGTGTCTGGTCTGGGGGAATCCACATCTGTGTGTGTGTGTGTGTGTGTGTGTGTGTGCACATATGTGTGTTTGTGGTGAAGGGTGTTGAGCACTTACGTGATTGACACACACTTTATGACTGAGCTGCACCCCTGGCTTCCAAAACCCCATTTCAGAATATTTCATTTTTTACATTTAAAAAAAATTGGTTTTGTACAAGTGCGTGTACACATGTGGGGTACGCCTACATGCCATAGCATGAATATGAAGGTTAGAAGACAACTTGAGGGTTTCCGTTCACTCCTTTTACCATATGTATTCCGGGATCCAACTCAGATCTTCAGGCTTGGTGACAAGTGCCATTATCTCGATGGCCCCCATCAAATTTACATTTTTAACAGCTCACAAGAGAATCCTAATGGACACATAAGCTTGAGTGGGGTCAGGTGGGTGGGATTCATATGCCTGAAAAACTATATCCATTTCTCTACCCACAGCAAAAATGTAGAATATTAGTAGTGAGATTTTTTTCAGAATGAATGTTTTAACACCTTCTCTCGACTCTTTGGAGAGTGAGTTTATACACTTGTGGATGCCTGCTCCCTGGAAGCCCTAGTTCTAGCTAATGCTTTTGACTTTTGACTAGAGTCATTTAAGAAAAACACACACACACACACACACACACACACACACACACACACACACTACAAGCTTAGTAACATAGGACTATTCTGCTTGCAATGGACACATTCTTGGTACATATTCACCCACCTTGCTTTCTCACCAAAAAACAAATAAACAAAACCAACCAGCTCAACGAAGGCCAGTCACAGTCCATGAAACTGGATTTTGCACCCACTTCATTGTAGTTTTGCAGTACTGTCATCCAGGTTTCCAATTCTCTGGACACCAAGCGTTCAACCGGAAGTTAGTTACCTGGGGCTGGAGGCAAGCTTTGCAGACTTCATATCTCAACCAGTCCCACAAGATCATCTACTTGGGTTACCAGCACCTTTAAGCCACTAACTTTTAATCAAGGTGCTGTAATGACAGCTCTCTTCACTCCCTGGTGGAGGAAAGGAATGCGGTGGCACAGCCTACATGCTGGGCATATCTGCGGGGCAGACCCAAGCACTCATTCCTTCCTTCCTCACTTAGGTAATGACACTCACTTGCGGCCGCTCACCCCATGCCCAGGATCGGGTTGAGGATGAGACCTCTGTGGTCCTGGCAAGGGGCTCGGCTGGGCAGCTCGCACTATGGACATGCTCAGGGGACACAGGAACTCATGTATCTGTCGCCCGGACACACACGTCTCTAGTTCCACCTCCTTTCCACAGTGGCTGCCCCAGGCCTGTTTTTCGGGCCCAGATGGCTCAGAACCCCCTGGCTGTTTTTCACCCCCACCCCGGTGCCTTCCTTCCTTGCCCTGTTTGAGGTTGCGTGAAGGCGCATGGCTCATGGCACCTGCGAGAGGAAGGCCCCCAAACTCCACGCCTGACCCTGGATGCCTACCTGATACCATCCTGTCCTCCCTGAGGGGCAACTCCTAGCACTGCCCATGGCTGCTCTCCTCAGGCCTTCCCCCAGGGTGTTCTCTCTTCCCGCCCTTCTCTCTGGCCTCCCATGTCCTCTCCTCACACATCCATGCACACAGAGACAGGCTGCAGAGCAGCCACAAGGCGTTCTATCTAGCACAAGAATGTAACAGTGGCCGGGGCTCAAATCCAGCTCAGAACTTGGCTGTGTACCAGTCAGGCACAGGGGTCAACCTGATAGTTAAGGTCTGAGCTCTGGGCACATTTGTAGAGAATTTAGTGGTTGAGTTAGGCCCAGAGCAAACCTGCAGGAGATTGTCTAGCTGATGGGGAAGGCCCAGCCTATGATGGGTGGGATTAGGCCAGGGATAAAAGACAGAGAGCTGGTTGAGAGAGTTGGCATCCTTGTGTACACTTGGCCAGACATGCTGGCAGGTAAGGATTGTCCCTCTCTCAGCCGTTGTATAGAGATGGTGTGGCCAGTTCCCTCAGCCTGGTGCTGGTACGTGCTCTCCCGTCAAGCTGCACTACGAACTATAACCAGACTATCAGTAAGGAAACAAACCCTTGTTCCTTTAAGCCATTTGATGATCATTTATCAGCAACCATGAAGGCGAACTGCAACGCTCTGCCTCTCGAGGCCATTCATGCCCAGCCTCCATTTCTTCATTGACACTAGTGATGGTTTGTGACGCTTACTTGGTCCTAGCTACTCTGCAAGGCCCATACACAGGTTCTCAGTGCAGCTCTGGGGACAGAAGCCACCAGGCTCATGACTTGTGACCGTGGTAAGGAAAAGTCCATGGTAGGACCCAGCATCCAGCCTGACGTGACACAGATTCCCAGGCAGTGGAAGCTGGCATGGGGGCCCCTGCTGGCACCCCGTGTCTGCCCATGATCTGTTCCCAGCTCTCTATAATCATTGTAAGACCTCTGGGGGTTTGAATGAGCGATGCCACCTGTGACTTTTTATCCTGGCAAACTAGAGCCTTATAAATACCTGGGAGTGTCCCCCTCCCCTAATCTGTAGCCATAGGGACTGCCAGCCTGGCTGGGGGGTTACAAAAGCTGAACCCTGTTTGTTGCCTGAAGGTGGGACAAACTCTAGTTCGGGTCCTATGTTCCAGAGCTGCCTGTTGGATTGGGGTCCCACTGAATGTCCCCCTTTTCCTAGTCCTGCTCTCTTGCCCCTGACTGCATTTCTTTGGGGGCTTGTCCTTTGATGCTTACACATGAACCCTGGCTCAAAAGCTGTCCCAGGAGACCCCCCCAGCCAAGCATGGAATCTTATCTGACTGGAACTTTCTAGCTCTGGTCTGCTCGCTATAAATGTAAGTGTCTGAGCCCCCACACCGCACTCTCCACCAAGAAGGTTTTCCAGAGGAGTGGACTTGGAATCTCTTGGGAGCCCTTGTCCCCAGCCAGGGGTGCCAGTGTTTGTGTTAGGTTAGGCAGCTCATGGAGCTCACTGCATGGCGGGCATCATGGACAGCTTCCATCATTGTTCACTTGACTTCTTGGGCTGGTCCACGTTATCCTGGGAAATGTCTCTGGGAGCAGCCATCCACCAGTTGATGGGGGTCTGAAATGTCCAGTGGGCACCCTGGTCTGTGGAAGACCCATGGACGTGTTCAAGGCCAGGCCTGGATTTTCTACAATGCAGGGGACAGAGTTCTAACTAAAAGTCAGACACCACAAGTATTTATCAACACGCCCTCCAGAGGTGACACTGAAGCTGCACAGAGCATCTCCAGCAATGTGTCCAGTGACCTCGGTGTTCAGCAACGAAGGAGTCCTGCAGGTGGGATCTTAGAGTTACCCAGCCACACTCTGCCACCCAGACGTTCTTCCACGTTAGCATCCCCAGACAGAGGGGAATCGCGTCAGGGGAGGCGAGGCAACTTGCCTGAAATCACACAGATGCAACAGGATGAGGTTCTGGCTCCTTAGATGCTCAGAAACTTACCCCTTGTCAGGCTAATCTCTAAGTCCCATGAGCTCCCTCAGGGTCTCTGGGAGTTTAAAGACAGGAAAGCAGGCACCTACTTTTTGGACTGCAGAGTAACAAAGGCTGGAAGAGGAAAGGTCAGCAGGTGACAAGGATGGGCTTGGCCTCAGCTGGTAGCCCAGCAAACTTCCTGAGGTCCAAATAAACAGTAATAGAAGGAAAGTACTTCCTAGGTGCCAGGCCGAGTGCCCTCTTATGATTGGGCATTCATTCACTCACTCTCCTCCAGCACTAACATAACTGATACGCCCATTTCACAGAAGAGGAAGTTGAGCTTAGAGACCCGAAGCCATCAGTTCAATATCTAGGCTTTACAGTTATGCCACTGTTCATTCATTCATTCATTCATTCATTCATTCATTCATAGCCCATGACATGTGCCAAACATTATGCTGACTCCAACTAAGAGAGTTGGCATATCACAAAGAACACAGTTTTGCCTAGAGGACTAGAGGGCTATGCCAGCTCACAGCATTACTGCAGGGTATACAGGGAAGAAGAGGCAGCAGACACAGGCGCTGTAGAGATGTCTCTAGAATGAACCCCATTCTGTACTTACAATCCATTTCCTCATCTGGATAGTGGGGATAACAGGTGCACTCATGGGCACCTCGTGGCATTGCTGGCAATGTTTTAAAAGATAATGGGTGTGGGGGACTAGAGAGGTGGCTCAGGGGTTAAGCCTCTGCCTTGCCTGAGTTCAGATCCTAGACCCCACATATAGAAGCCAGGCAGAAGCGGGGGGCAGCCTGCGCTTCTGGTCCTGGTAAGGTAGAGCCTGTGAATCCCGGGACAGAGTAAACAAGGAGGAGGTGGAGGCGGTCCATGGGGTTCCTGAATTCATCTGTGGTTCTGCACACACACACACACACACACACGTGCATACACACACAATTGAATAAATAATAAAAAAAGATAATGGGTGTGGGCCAGGGTTGCAGCTCAGTTGGTAGTCTGCCTAGCACCTGCAAAGCCCTTGGTTCCGTCCCCAGCACTGTGTAAACTGGGCATGGTGGAGTACTCCCATTATCTCAGCAGCTGGCACAGAGACCCTGCTTCAAAATAGTGGGTATAAAACCCATAGCACCTGGGGACCCCCACCACAGATGGTGACTGCTGGCTTTGGGTGTCATCATCAGCCTCTCATGCTGCCTGGGGGTGGAGGTGGGGGTGGGGAGGGGTGTTGCTGGTTGACCATCAGGCGTCACTTTCAGCAACAGCAGCCTAGAGTCAAGGACCCCAGTACATCCTGCCCAACCTTTAACCAACCCCTTGTCAAGACCCGGCAGCTTAAACTATTGCCTCATGGCACCAAAATGTATTTATAAGTTTTCACTGATGGGAAATGAATGCATGAATGGAGCAGAACTGAGGGTGGTTACGAACAGCTGCTTCACCCAGGGCTGCCAAACCTCCCCAGGCTCCCACCCACCAGAGGGCATCGACCTTTCTTTTCCTTCCGTAACCCCACAGAGGCAGGTCTAGCTGTCTTTGGTGCGGGCAAGGAAGTTGGGAGGCAGGCAGGGAGGCAAGGAGAGACTCCTACCAGCAGGTTCAGGCAGCATCAGGACTATTTCCTGCTCCCCTCTGCGTAATCTGAACTGCCCCCTTCCCTCTGGGGCTTCTCTGTGTCTTTCCCCATATGCATCCCACCCGCCCGCCCAAAACTTCATGGATGCTTGCTGCAACCAGATGGATGTGACTCCAGCTGAAAGGCAGAAGGGGAAAGCCCTTCCCCGCGCCGCCTCTAGGTGGGGTTACTCACCTACTGACACAGTGGAAAGCGATCAGTCTGAAGATGTCCTCAAACACAAGAACTGAGCCTTCCAGATACAGGACTGGGGAGAGATGAGAAAAGGCCCTTGTGAGTATCCTCCAAAGTAAGGGGAGGAAGGTGGCCGCTCCCCGAGAACTGGAGGGGTGGCACACATCTGCCATGCTTACTATGGGTCCTGGCGCCCCGCCCCCACAGGGCCTTGCCCACATGGTCCCAGAGGAATCAGCTGCCAATTGGACCTCGGGAGAGAGAGAAATGAACTTCGAAGGTGCTGATGCCTGGGGAGTTCAGGGTTTGCTTATTACCACGATTGATGGACACCCATTAACCACTGCACACTCATCATCGCTGGTAAAAGACAAAGAATCTAGGCTGCTTGTGATTGGAGAGGATTATGCAAGGGGTGGTTTTACATCAGGGTAATGCCAAGGTCAGTGAAGGGCCGGCAGGAGGGAAGCAGCCCAGTCCTGCGTCCAGGTGGCGTCTTGCTTCAGGAGCAGTGGAATGGGGCCGCCGGTCTTTCTCCAAGATTCTTAAGGCCTGTTTTAGCTTCACAGAAGGTGAAGACTTCAGAGCTGGGAAGAAGGAAGCGTATGCCCCAGGCCCATGTGGGGGGTCCAGTCTCGCAGGAGGGGCAGGATGAGAGGTACGTCTCTTGGCACCTCAAGCTGGGGATGGATTCACAGTGAGGCTCAAGGCACCAGCACACCTGCTGTGGAGCATCAGGACAAAGGACGCACAGAGGTTCAGGCAGTTGTCAGAAGTGATCCTGGCAGACACCTCCCCCCAACACCACGATGCCTAACTCTCATCGGCAAGTCCCCACCCCCGACACCTGATGCTGCCTGCACTCGGGACACCACCTCGGACATCCCTGAGCCTCGGCGGGGCTAGTGAGATGAGAATGTTGCGGTAGCGTTCTTCCAGCTTCTGTGTGATGTGTCGCGGGAGGTGGCAAAGCTGGTGGCCAGGCCTCACTTTGACCTGACGCTGTGACTCTGACTGTATCCCTGTTCTCTCAGCACCTCTGTTCTTCTGCCTGCAAAGGGATCAGCCCTCTCCCCCACCCGCCTCCACCCCCAAAGACACATGCATCTGTTTGCAGAGCCCAGGCCAGCCACCCACTGGGTAACATGCTCCACTCATTCTAATTTGCTGTTGTAGTTTTGGCATTCATTTCCTATCCTAAGTATTTTCTCAACAGTTCACATGATCTAACACCGTTGGTTCTCAAATATTTATACATTTGTTTATTTATAAGTAAAACTTTTCATTTTGAAATACTCAGCTCTCAGATAGCAGCAACACATGGTAGGGACACTGTTCCCCAGTGAGCTTGGTGGCTTCTGCTGACCTTGTTCAGATGTTGCATGGCCCACATTATGTGTGTGTGTGTGTGTGTGTGTGTGTGTGTGTGTGTGTGCATGCGTGCATGTTTGTGACTAGCAGCTTTATGTGGGTAGCTTGCACCATCGCCACAGTGAAGACATGTAACTGTTCCATCACAAAGGTCCCTGTTGACACCTCTATACAGCCACATGCTCCCCTCCAGCCACTGAAAACCCAGAGAACCACTGATCTGTTCCCTGTCTCTGATTAGTTCAGGGAAGTCTGATACCATCACTTGCTTTTATCTGAGGGGGCCAGGCTCCAAGACCTTCAGTGGTACCTGGAATCTCAGATCACACTCTGCATGGTTGTGCCACATATCCACGTGTTTAATGAAGGTGGACATATCCACCCTGAGTGTGGGCAGAGCATTACCTCATCACCAAGGACTTGGAATGAATAAAAGAGAGAAAGCACATCAAGCAGCCTTTGTTGCTCCCTGCTTTCTGACTGTGGGTACAAGAACAGCTGCTTCTCCATCCTGTCGCCATGGGTAGGCATGGTGACAGACTGTGCTGTTAACCGATAGTCAGTGTCATGGTTAGGCACAGGTGTCAACCTGACAGTTGAGGGTTTGAGCTCTGGGCACATTTGTAGAGAATTAGTGGTTGAGTTAAGCCGAGAGCAAACCTGAAGGAGATTGTTGATGGGGCAGACCCAGCCCATGGTAGGTGGGACTGGGCCCTGAACAGGTGAATAAAAGACAGAGAGTTGGTTGAGGAAGTTGGCATCCTTGTGTGCACTTGGACAGATATGCTGATCTGGCAAGTAAGGATCGTCCCTCTTTCAGCTATTATGTGGTGATGGTGTGGCCAGTACCCTCAGCCCTGGGGTTGGGGTGTGCTCTCCCGTCAAGGTGGGCTAAGATCTTATTAATCACAAGAGAAAATAAACCCCTTGTTCCCTGAAGCCGTTTGATGATGATTTATCAGCAACCATGCAGGTGAACTGCAACGGTTGGCATAGGTCCTCCTCCCATAAGTTTTTTGTTAGTTATTTTGTCACAACAATGAGAAAGCAACTAATCCAGTGAACGTATGGCAACACGTCAGTTTTTATTCTTCCTTAAGCTCCACTCTTCAATGCAATCATATCAACCTATTAACTTTCTTCACAGATGGTTTCTTCAGAGATAGTGCAAGAATCAACTGTAGACATGTCTGGTCTTAAGTATTACAAATTCCCCATAATAGAGGCAAGCACATTCAACAAACAAGATCTTGTTCTTCATCCCTTTCTCTAAGCATAGAACAGACACTGGCATGCGCCTTCATTAGACTGTGCTCATGGTGTGTAGGAACAAAGGGTAAGAAATGTGACAACCTCATGAAGGGCCAGGACAACTATGTGGAACTCTTTCCTGGTGCCAGAAACTTACAACCATTGGGCGTTCTCCTTAGATAATTGAAAATTGAGCCTGGATGAGTGGAAAGGGATCATTCACTTCCTCTTCTATGCAAAGAGGTGTCTTAGCACACTTGGGGGGTGAGCACCAGGTGGCCCAGATGGACCCCAGAAGGAAAATGCAGGAAAGGCACTCAGAATTCTGGACACGTCCCCAGGAGAGGTGGAGAGCAGACCTCTCAGAGGGTTTGAAACTTGGAGAAAACTATCTTATGACACTTGTATGGGTGAAAAGGTTGGAAGGCCCAGGATATTGCCTTACCAAGGACTTTATGTGACACTATGGAGCCAACCCTTCCTGAATCTTCCTGTCGCACAGAGAGAGTGGGCATGTCAGAGCCCGATGGATTCTGACCCCCTTCTTCCTGAAGAGACACTAAGTCACCGAGCTGGATCCCTAGTGGGAAAAGGCAGACCCTGAGGACAGAAAGACAAAATCGCGAGGCTGGAGAGGTGGCTCAGGGGTTAAGCCTCTGCCTTGCAGGCAGAAGGTCCTGAGTTCGGATCCTAGACCTCACGTATAGAGGGCGGAAGCGGGGGCGGCCTGCGTTTCTGGTCCTGGTAGGGCGGAGCCTGTGAATCCCAGGACAGAGTAAACAAGGAGGAGGTGGAGGCGTTCATGATGGTTCCCGAATTCGCCCGTGATGCTATACACACACACGCACATAACATACACACACATGCACACATGCATAATTGAATAAATAAAAAAAAAATTAAAAAAAAAAAAAGACCAAGTTGCAAGAAGCCAGGACGTGGGTTCTAGTGGGGAGGGGGGTGGGGTGACGGGGGACAGTGGGGAGAGTGTGGTCCTCTGGGCCCCATGTGACGAAGGGGAATCATCTACTTTTCATGACCGTCCCCTTGCCTGAGCCTAAGTGCCCCTGCAGGCCACTAAAGGAGCAAGGCTCCTTCCCTATTTAGAAGGTCACAGCTGCCTTCGGGGGAGGGATGGTAGGAGGGCTGCTGCCTAATAACTGTAGCTGCCACAGGAAATGCCAGGTCACTTGTGGCTGGCACAGAGGAAGGCCTGCTGGCTAATGTCACCAGCCTCGCCAAAGGCCTTCTTTTCTGAAAGATGAAAGCTACTTCCCTGTTCCCAGGACTGTCAGTGGAGGTGTGGGGAGGGGGGTATCAACTATTTCCAGTCCTGGGCATGGGGACCACAAGCCGGGCCCCACTTGAACCAAGTTGGCGCTGCAACATGCCCACCTCTCCTGGGAAATGATCCTGCTGAATGGAGCATCGTGTGGTCATAGCCACCTGCCTTGCTCTACGAGCTAGAGGAAGAGAAGGACTTCTCACCTCGCTCCACAGCACGGCTCCTGTGTCCTCCAGGCAAGGGCTGCAACAAGACGAGAACAACTCTGGTTCCCACTGCCTGCAAGAGCCAAGCCCGCACGGTACCTCGCCTGGCGAGGGCTCGCACACCGTGAGGCCAAGACTTTCTGAGATCCACTTGCTCCGGGAGGAGCTAGGGTCCTGTAAAAGTGACAGCCGATGGCCTGAGCCCTGTGGGTGCTTGTGCAGAGCCAGGAGCAGTACTCGGTGGAGGTGAGTAGAAGATCCCACCACCGAGGTCCAGAAGGCTGGGGGGTGGGGGGTCGGGGTGGGACCAGTGGAAGTTTTGGTTCCTGGAGGTGGCTATGCTGGATGACGCCCTTCTCTCCCGACTGTTTCAGATGATCTGGGACGCCTGTACCTGCAACCTCCAGCCAGCTCTGGAGCCTCCCACTGTGTGCCTGCCCATCAGCCCACGCCTCACCTGCTCAGCCTGGACACCCCCGCGGTCCCTGAGCTCTGTGTGACATTGGCCTTGATGACTCTAGACTCCTCCAACCACCACTGCTCTGGGAAAGGAAGCTGTGTGGCAGGATTTACCCAGGGACCCACCAATCGGGGGTCAACAGACACAGGGAGCATCCAACAGCCATGGACAGAGCCCAAGCACGGCACCTTCCAAATGTGGTCCAAGGCCGGAACCACTGACAGCCAGAAAGAAACAGCCCAGAGAGAATGCTCTGGGCCACCCCACCCGCTACACAGAGGAGGCATATCTTCATCATGAGAGGAAGAGGTCTGTCTGGTGTCTCTGGGTTACTTCTGGTACTTTCTAGAATCTAGACATTCTGATTCTGGAATTGGTTTTCCCTCTTCCAGTTTCTCAGCTGAGCTGTGTGCATAGATTGATTTTAGCCTCTGTCCTGGTTAGTGAAAGGAGATTATAGTGTTTGAGGTTTTAATAAGTAACAATAACAATAATAATATTCCATCTCCTGCAAGCTCCTACCCTGTGCCAGACTCTATATTTCTGATCATTGTGACAACTCCATTATCCGCATTGTGTGTGTGTGTGTGTGTGTGTGTGTGTGTGTGTGTGTGTATGTGTGTGTGTGTGTACTAGAGAGCAGGAAGCCCAAGGGTGACTTTGGGAATCATCATAGATTGCTCTGCTTCCTTACTGTTTTGCTCTGGGTTTTCCCAGTCTCTGCCTTCCAGGACTAGAAATGGTTATGAGGACTCTGGAGATCTGAACTCAGGTCCTTTTGCTTGTGAGGCAAAAGTTTTAAACTTTGAGCCACCTGCCCATCCCCCTTTCGTTATATAGGTGAAGAAAATGAGGCTTAGAGTGGTTCAGCTGCTGACCTGAAGGCGTGGCCAGGTCACGAGAGTCACAGTTGGTTCATTAGGTACCTTTTGTTCAGAAGAGGCACGGTGGGGTAGAGGGCTGGAGAGAGGCTGCCAGGAGCCTCTACGCAACTCAGTAACAGTCCTTTGCTCGGTCTAGCAGAGAACCTCCCTGCGGGCTACAGTCTCCTCCTGTCACAGCAGGTCTCAAGTTCCCACAGAAGGAGGCCTTTTTGCAGGATGCTGGCCTCTCTCTGACACAGGCCTAGGACACACCCAGCTCCCATAACAGAATGACATCACATCACATCACATCACAGGTCCAACTCTGGCCCAGAGGGCAGCTTGTTTCTTTTCACCATTTTAGGTCTAGAACTTTTTCTGGGATTGTATCACAGGCCCATAGAGGGTTATGCTTGTGGACGCATCATCTCCAGACCCCACGGGGGCAGTCGTGCCTCGGCGCTTGCCGTTACGCTGTTCTTGCTGAAATAAAAGGCGACTATTTTGGGAAGCATGTTCTTTGCTATTGAGCAAGTGCAAACACGAGGCTTCGGAGTCTGAAAAGAAACCTAGGACGAACTGTCACAACGCAGACAGGGACTTCATCTGGGAACTATTTATAGGTTCAGATGCCAAAACAGAAGGGGACACTGGACAGATTTGTGAATTGTCAAGTGTCAAGGAAGACTAAATAAAGACTAGGAGGAGGGAGGACTTCCGGAGGAAGCAGGTGGGGACTGGGGGGCAGTGAGCAGAGGGGCTACCAGGCAAGCTGCAGACCTTGGGAAACCATCTCATGCTCCCTGCCCCACTGCAGGGGCTTGGGAAGGTCTGTGATTACACTTATCACAAAGAGACAGAGGTCAAGAAATAGAGGGAGGTGGCTTAGGACCCCTTCCCGATACAGAAGAAAAACTCCGAAAGCCACAGAAGGGCTTACCACGAATGCCCAGAGAATACCAGCTTCAACTTCAAGACCTTACAAAGTATGTGCAGAATACTTTTGAACATATGAGGAACTTGCTGATATTTCGCATATTTTTGACATTAAGTGCTCAGAACTTGGGGTGTATTTTATATTCATTCTTCATCAATATGAATCAGGCACATTTCAAGGTTGGGAGCTATCGTACTAAATGACAGCTATGGTCCCACCCAGGAGCAAGATGGTTGGGGGAAAGGGCAGAGGGGGGAGGGGGCACTTGGCAATGTGTGTAGGTGCTTGCGAATGTGCTAGTGGCACCTAGTGGCCAAAGGCTAGGGAGGCTGCCAACATTCTGTGCTATCCAGGAGAGAGTCTCACACAATGACATGGCCCATTCCAGATACCAACAGCGCTGGGTTTCAGAAGCCACGGTCCAGGGTTAGGAACCAGAGTAGGCACCTGGCGGGGTCTCAGGAGTGTGTGGGTGGCGGCTCCTAGCCTTCTGCCTAGCACAGAGTGAGCATCCAACATCAAGGTTTAGAACTGAGCTCGGAGAGACCTCAGTCTCCAAGGGACCAGGTTCTCCTGTTCTGAGCCTGCAATGCAGAACCACAGAACCGCAACATGAATCGTGAGCTCAGAGCCAGACACTCGTCCTGAGCAATTGGCCCTCTGCCCACTTCGAGATGCTCCTGAGCCACAATCATACACACATCATTTTCTCTCAGCCGACGGTAGCCTCATTCAGCCGAGGCGTGTGGCTCCGGGGAGCAAGGTCAATAGGGGTGTGCGCTGAGACGCTATCTCAGCTGCATCCTTTGGTCCAGCCACTGGTCAGAAGGCCGATGTCCTTACCCTGTCTATTCTGCCCAGGTTCTGAGCACAAGCAAGGACTGGGAGTAGGAAAGCAGTGCTGGAGCCCCCGGTACAGGAGTCGCCCCAAGTGCTTCTAGTCAGGACGGCATACTACTGTGTGGCAGGTAAAAGCCTGTCACTTGCATCAGATAGTTCCTAGGGCCGCCCTTCTGGCATGTCAGCCAAGACCTGGCTTACCATTGCATGCCAATTCTCTGTCGCAATCAGGTGACAAGCTCACTGCTCGGGATAAACACAGCAGATTCTTTAGTTTCATGACGTGTGGCTACAGCAAAATACCTGACCCACGTGACTTGGAGGAGAAAGGGTTTAATTGGCTCGCAGGCAGGGAAGGCACAGCCGCAGGCCGGAGGGAACTGGTCACGTGGCATCCTGCGCACGCTCAGAGAGCCAGGGAACAAAACCTGCCAGCTTGTTTGCGGGCACGTGCTCAGCTCATCTTCCCAGTCGTATACCCCTGACCCCCTGCCCAGGGGATGGTCCTACCCATTCTGGGCTGGGTCTTTGCCCACATCAACGAATCCAATGAAGACAAAAGTCCCTCCTGGGCGAGCCCACAGGTCGTCCGTAAGCTAGAAATCCCCTGCGTCTGGAGGCCTCCCTGTCGGGTTGACAGGCCCAGCTGACTTCTTTCTAGTCTTGGAGGCCCAATGCGCCTCTTTATCCCAAAGGACAAGAGCATCATTGTGCATTTGGGCAGCTCGTCCTGGGAGCCTCGGCATGCTCAAGGCCCTCTAATCTTCACTTGGGATGCTGTCCTCACTACGTGGAGTTGGGGAGGGCTCATGCAGTCTTGGTTTGGCAGCTCTTTGCTGAGGACCTGCCATGAGCTGTGTCCCTTGCTGTGTTTCTCCCGTGGCTCTTCCCTGGATCTGCAGTGAAGCCACCAGAAGGTCGCCAAGCGCTGTGGAGGTACTACTAGCGACTCATCTTTTCTGGGCCATTTCTGCTGGCCAGTTCCCTCCTGCCATGTCTAGCCCCACTACACTGTCCCTGACCTTGACCACAGACTTCCCTCTGGTCTCTGTCCCCTGGACTTCCCCTGCATTCCAGCCCTCGCTCCACCCCCAGAGGTACTCGACTTCTCTGTAAAAGGCACATCGGCCAGAGTTCCCACCCACATGAGCTTTGCAGGGTTCCTGTGGCCTTTGGTCACATTCCGAGCCACAATGCTTGGGTGCACAAGCCTTGGGGACTTGTGAACCCTCACTGTCATTCTCGTTCTCTGTCCACTCTTCCACATGCCCACATTCCATCTGCTGATCTTTTCTTGCACACACTGTGTGCACCCTGGTAAGGTGCCACACCTCTCCATAAGCTCTTCCTCCCTCGTCCACATAGCCCATCGTCCACAATTCCCTATCCACCCATCTGCCAGTCCCAGGGGGTCCTTACTGATAGGACAATAGAACCTTAACACTATTCAAGTACAATCATCTACATATTCCTAGGGCCTAAGGTCTTTAAATTGAGTAAAAGAATACATGAATGTCGTATAGAACTCTAATTCTGAAGGACAAGTGATTCTCAGGTAGAAACTTTCTTAAGAACAGAGGCATGTTTGCGTTTGTTTTTTTCTTTTCTTTTCTTTCTTTTTTTGAGAAAAGGTCTCACTTTCTGGGCAAGGCTGACTTTGAATTCACTATCTTCCTGGGCTTCTTTTTTTTGCCTTCTCACCTCTAACCCTGAGTGCTGGGATGACAGGTGTGCACACACAGAGAGTGAGGAATGTGTGCTTGGAGCCAGGTTGTGAGGACTTCAATCCTGGCCCTGCCATGTACTGTGTGATTCTGAGCGAGCCTCTAGACCTCTCTGGCTTCCGTTTCTGCGACATGGGGATTGTGACTGTTCTCATTTTCTATGACTCACAAAAATGTAGTGGCGGGGATTGGAAAGACAGCTTAGGGGTTAAGGAAGGCGTTTGCCTCACAAAGCAAAAAGACCTGCATTCAGATCCCAGATCCCATATAAAAATGCTGGGTGGAAATGTTGGTGGCCTACACTTTTGGCTCTGGAGGGCAAAGCCTAGAAAATCCCAGAGTAAAGCAGTAAGAAGGTGGACCAACCCGTGCGGATTCCCAAAGCCACCTCGGGCCTCCGCAGGCACACACACTCAAGTGCCCTCTTCTATATATGCCTCCCTGCATCTCTCCCCACCCCTTGCATTAGTGGCTTAAAAATCATAATCATTTTACTACAGTTCATGGTCTGTGGGGCAGAAACTTGGGCGGGGCTCAGTTGGGTGACTCTTCTGTTCTTTGGGGACACTGCCTTTGCCACTAGCTGACCAGTCTGGTCTGGAGGATCTAAAGCTGCTTTGGCCCAAATCTGGTTCCTCTTCAAGAACTGAGAGGCTGGATCCAAACAGGCCTTCCTCCCCCCACCCCTGCTTGGGCCTCTCTTGCTGCCACACGGTCACCACACCTTTTTCTCTAGACCGATGGCAACTTGGAGATCCCCGAGTTCAAGAAGGCACTGGCAGCTCTTTGAAAAACCAAGAGGAACTGGCACGGTGTCACTTCTGCTTATTTAGCTGGTCCCAGAAGTCACAGACCCATGTAGCTCCAAAGGAGCAGGTAACAGACTCCACCTTTGGAAAGAAGAAGTGTTAAATCGTGTGACATCATCAGCCATGCCACAGTGCCCGGTCCCCAGGGCTGACATGCAGGTTCAATAATTCAAGGTAGTATATACCTGTAACACCAGCATGTGGCGGTGGAGGGAGGACTGTGGGTTTGAGGCCAGTTTGGACTGTAAGGTGACAAAAAATTATACCAAATGGTTAATTAAACAACTGTTGTTATGATTCTAGTTCTTCAGTTCCTCTCACTGTACTTAGCCAAGGCCTGCTGCCCAGTGAGGTTGAGTCTCACTTAAATATTTTGTTATAACTCAGTAGAGGAAGGGACAGGTGGACAGAGCTCTAGGTTGGGCTATAAGAGGAGGGGCTTCTTGTACTGACGCATGAACCATGTTCTGAAACTTGGATTCAGCTAGAGTCCTACGATGCTTACAGGAAACTAGAACTCTGAAATGTCTCACAGAAAAGCAGGGAAGTCTCCACAGCAGCCTTCCTATGAATGACAGGTTCCATCCTCAGGATGCTGAAGTCAGAGTTAAGTCCCCTGGGCACCTGCTAGAAATGTTACATGACTGTAAATGTTGGCCATGAAGAGCTTAGAAAGCCATCCATTTGATTTCTCTAGAAATCTATGATTCTATCATATGAGGACCAGCTCCAATTTATTTCTTGTTTCTGTAGATACAGGTTTTTAAGTAAGAAACACAAACAGCTAAAGCTAAACACACAAGCCTTGGTTTCCAAGATGCCCACATGCATATCGCCACTATCGGCTTCTCTGAGGTGGGTATTTCCCCTCCAGCTTTCCATACAGAGCGTCACAACAGCTGGGTGCCAGTCCATGTTAAACAACTAGTTCTTTGGGAAAAACCAACCTGGATACAGGACCTGCCAATTTCACCATATTCTTACTCCCAGGGTGGGAAAAAGAGAGAGCGAGAGAGAGAGAGAGAGAGAGAGAGAGAGAGAGAGAGAGAGGAGAGACAGAGACATTGTCACCAGAGGCACAGCCCAGAGGCAAGTCCACCTGCTGCACTTGGCCATCAAAAGGCAGGGCCAGGCCTGGAACCCTGCTCCTATGCAGTCATTCCCACCAAAGCCCTCCGTCCTGCCTGCTTCTTTCCTGCCTGAGTCTGGTTCTCTGTCCTGAACACGAAGCCTACAATACACTAATAGCTTTGGCTTCCAGGTTCTTTGTTCAATGAATCCCTGGCTGAAAGAGGAAACAATGAAAATTAATGAGCTGATTGCTGTCTGCTCTTCTTCCCTCTCTGCCCCTGACTTGGAATCAGCTGAATGAAGAACACAGGTGATGAGAACAGAAACAACTGGGCTCAGATGAAAGAGCTTCGCCACGCATCTCAGACGGGGGCTGAATCCCAGCTGCCTGCTTGTGTACCAGATTCCTCAGACGTCACGTGGAGATCCAGCACCCGCTTCACGGGATGTGAAACAGAAAGGTCCAAAGCCAGCTGGGGTCCCTGTCTCACAGCAAGTTCCCAATAACCAATGCCACAGGCAGAAGATTTCAGAACTTCATTAGAGGAACATTCTACACCTCTGGGCCAACCAAGTTCCCAAAAGCTGGCAATGTGGAAACCAAGACAGACAGCAATAAACATGATAAAACAAAGCGGAGACAGAGCAGTCAGCAATCCTGGGGAGATGGACATCAAGAGCCACAGAAAACACCAGTCCATTTTCAGGGAAGAACTTTCAGAAGGTCTCACCTTTGACTTTCTTAAAGTGTGGGACCGAAGTTGGTGGGACACGCACACCAAGTGACAGCTGTGCTGCCCAGACATTGAGCGCCCCCTATGTCCCTAGTTGTGGTAAGGCTCTCTGACCCTGGGGTCTGGGGCATCTGGGGTTAAGCAAAGGCCCTATCTTTTTAGGGCGCTTGCCACATAAGGTCAGTGACCCCTTCTCCCAGAAGTCCAGCAGCATCGGGCAGCTTGTGTAAGGGTGACACGCAGCAAGCTACTGGGGGAACCTGATGAGAAACCCGTTCGCCCACAGCAATCCCTGACTTGGCTCCCACGGCTCAGTCTTCTTGGGGGAAGCTCCCTGGGGACTCTCAGAGTTAAAGCAAACGGGAAAAGTGGGGCCAGTGGTGCTCAGAGGTAACAATCAACTTCCCCAAACTTCACCGGAAATGAGACCCCAAAAGCCAGGCACAGTCCCACATGATTGTAATGCCACTAATGGGTAGGTAGAGGCACACTGGCCAGTCAGCCTGATGGGTGAGTTCCAGGCCAGTAGGAGACTTTATCTTTAAAAAAAAAAAAATGGTAATAGTGCCTGAGAATCTGCAGTTGACCTCTGGCCTAAACACACACACACACACACACACACACACACACACACACACTCACACAGTCCCTATATTGGGTGATGTGCCCAGCACAGGCTGACCTCCATACAGGTGTGTCCTGAGCATTATGAATTACGATGCACAGACGCTTTGCCCCTTTCATTCAGCTACCCAAGCGGGCCTTTCAGGAGCAGACACCTACGAGTCCCACACTGTACTCACATGAGGACCTTGGTCTGTAACGCCATCCCAGACACCTTCTCTTTTACCCTGTCATCTCTGCTTCCCCGGTCAGGCCTGAGATCCTCAAAGACAGGAAACTCGACCATGCAAGTACACTGATTCGTGAGTGCACGCACGCACGCAGCTCATGACATCGTTCAAAGCACTCTTGCACTTCTGCCTGGTTTTAGCTAAGTTCACACACTTCCCTCTTTATTCCTCCTAACAACTTTCTTAGATGTATTCCCCCACCCCCTTGGTTGACAGACATGAGGATTAGAAGTCACATGATCTGCTTTAATTCCCAAAGCTAGTTAAGTAAGAGAACTGAATACGAGACAAGGTTCCAGTCACTTCTAACATATGCATTTGATGCTACAACATTCCCTCTGGGCACTGCTCACCATATACTACAATTTTTGATGAATTAGTGTTTACATTTTCATTTATTTCCAAGTATTTTTAAAGTCCCCATGAGATTTCTTTTTTGACCTGTGTGCTACTTAATTAAAGATTAAACCACATCTCCAGTACACAGGGATTCATCACTGTCTTTCTGCTATTGATTTCTAGTTTGATATCATTGTGGCTCAAGAGAAGACACTGATATATGTATTTTTAAAACTTGTTAAAGTGCATTGTTAAATTACTACTCATGATGTGATCTGTTTTAATGAATGTTTCACATGCACTTGAAGAGAATATGAAGACTGCTCTTGCTGGAGGAAGTGGTCCATAGATCTCGTCTCTGTTTCACCCAGTTGGTAAGTGGTTTTGCTGAGTCCAATTGTGTCCTTTCTGATTTTTTGCTGTTAAATCTGTCTACATCTGATAAAGGACTATGGAAGTTTCCAACTCTGACAGTGGATTCATCTTATTCTTTTATCAGTTCTGTCAGTTTTTGCTTTAGCATTTTAACATTCTGCTATTAGGCACACATTTAAGATTTATGACGTCCTTTTACAAAAGTGGCCCTTTATTAATATATAATATCCCTCTTCTTTGCTAGTAACTTTCTTTGGTCTGAAGTCTGACTTGCCTGAAATTAATAAGAAAGCTATAGCTGCTTTATTTTAATTGGTGTTTGCAGGGGTATACTTTCTCCACTCATTTACTTTTAATCTGTATATGTGTTTACAGACAAAGAGAGTTTCTTCTTTACAGCATGTAGCTGGGCATTGCTTTTAATTCCACGCTGATGAGTTCTGTCTTTTAATTGGTGAATTTATCACTGACATTCAAGTCCGTATTGATTGGCTTATGCTGTGGATGTGACACCTTTTTGGTGACACTACAGTGAGGCGAAAGGATCGCAAGGCTCTAAATCTTGTCAACAGATTAATCCACTGATGAGTTCACAGCTGAATGTACTATTAAGAGATGGGACGACATTAGAGAACAGGTCAACGCCGTGTGTCTCTCTGAAGGGTAACTCTTATTTCCAGACCTTTCCTTTCTCGAGAAAATTCCTTTTTGCTTGCTGGCTGTCGTGAACTAAGCAGTTTTGTCTCACCACAAGCTCGCTCTGATAACACTTTACCTCAACACAATGCCACGGTTCAGATTGTAACCTCTGAAACCACCAGCCCGAATAAACCTTCTCTCCCTTAAGTTGTTTCCTTGGGTGTTTTTTCACAGCAATCAAAAGCTGGCTGATTGACAGCTACCTCTATTACTATTTTCCTGTTGCTTTCCCTTGTTTCTGATCCTGTTTCTGTCTCCTACTCTGTTTCTGTCTTTCTGATTTTTACTGAGTTTTTCACATAATTCTATCTTACCTCACTAACATCAGCTACACTTCTTTTTAAGGTTCTCGTTTCAACTTTAGTAGTTGCCCTAAAGTTTGCAAGCTGAACTATGAACCATAACCAAGAATAGTAAACAAGAATAGAACCTTGTTCCCTTATGCTGTTTGGTCCTGTAATCTTTATCAGTAACATGTAGTCGAGCTGCAACTATCACTTGTATCCAAGATGTTCCTGGGTCAGGAAGCTAGGAGGCGTTGGGGCATCCTTTATGATTGCTCCCGCAGAGGAAGGGTGGCTGAGTAGAAGGCCCCTAGTACCAGAATAGTTAGGTCAAATTGCTTTTCCTTAGTTCAGTTATGCAAAAGTACAAAATCCCTGAAGGGTGCAGTCCACACACACTGACCCGGGCCACACTGACATCAACCCATTTCTGCATTTTCCACTACATCCAAAGCTTCATGTTCTGGATCTTTCTCTATCTCTGTTAAAAAACCTTTTGAGTCTGATTTTCTCAGAACAAAAAAAATTCCTTCTCAACTTTCACGTCCATGTACATTAGAAAGGTCCTGTGGTTTCAGACTTCTCACAAGACTCCAAAATGCTCCTCTTCTTTTCCAGAGAGTGCTCCCCTTCTCACCCACAGTGCCCCTCTTCTCCCAGAATGCTCCCCTTCTCACCCACAGTGCCCCTCTTCTCCCAGAATGCTCCCCTTCTCACCCATAGTGCTCCTCTCCTTTCCCAGAGTGCTCTCTTCTTATCCACAGTGCCCTTCTCTCCCCTTCCTAATCAAAGGTTGTTCTCTTCTTCCTCAGAACATCCCTTCTCTTACCCAAAGGTAAGCACTCTGTTCACCCATGAATGTTCCTCTCCCCATGGTCTTGATGGCCCATGACCCATTCTTGTCTTAGCTCTCTGGCTCCCGCTCCTAGGCAGCCATCAAGTCATTTCCTTTAGATGTTTGCTCCATCCCCTCCCTCTTCTTCCTCAATCTTGGCTGGTAACTGCCCTTCCAACTGTCTCATGGCCCAGCATTTCTGAGACACCAGTCTCATGGGGCTGCTTCCTGTTCAGAGGAACCCTTACACGATGCTGTAAACCCAACCCCCAACACCGTGGCATGGTTGTCACAGCCGCGGGTGGCCTGCCGAGATCCCTCCCTCTCTGCACTGTCTCCTCTTCATTCACCTTCCGACAGCCCTGCTTGGTTCCTGACAATTCACTTCCGTGGCTGTCTCTGAGCTTTGACACAAGTTCGCAAGTCCCATCTGTTGTCCCTCACAATTTTATGTCTCTACCTCCTGGACCCATAAGAAATCCCACGTGATCCCCCCAGTCATGTCTTAGAAAGTCTCTTATAAGTATCTAACCTGAAAAGACATTAGCATACATTTGATTAGTCATAAATTCTGTGAAATGCTTACTAGCACAAGAAAACTCACAATAAAATATACACGTGATTAAAAAAAAAAGGAAGGCTATATGATTAGAGGTATCACCATGATTCAGAATTTACTATATAAAAAACAAAAATCCAGGGGGCTGAAAACATGGCACAGAGGGTTAAGACTTCTGTGAACAGAAGGACCTGAATTCCAGATCCCATGTAAAAATGCCAAGTGGGAATGATAGTGGCTGTGCTCCCAGCCCTGGAAGGCTCCGAAGAGCAAAGTAGAAAAAAGAAAGTATGTCCATTGACATACATAGTACCTTGTAACACACACACACACACACACACACACACACACACACACACACACACATACACACGGAACAGGCATTGGCTCACAGAAGGGCTGTGCTGCTGCCAAAAAAAAAAAAAAAAAAAGTCAAGAAAAAAAATCAGGCCTAGTGATCAAACACATCGCAACAGCAGATAGGAGGCAGAGGATCGAGAAAGAGTTCTAAGCCAGCCTGGGCTACACATGAGACTCTGCCTCAAAAATTTAAAAGAAAGAGGGGCTGGAGAGGTGGCTCAGGGGTTACACCTCTGCTTTGCAGGCAGAAGGTCCTGAGTTCGGATCCTAGACCCCACGTATAGACGCCGGGCGGAAGCGGGGGCGGCCTGCGTTTCTGGCCCTGGTATGGCGGAGCCTGTGAATCCCGGGGCAGAGAAAACAAGGAGGAGGTGGAGGCGTCCATGGTGGTTCCCAAATTCGTCCGTGGTTCTACACACGCATACACACACACACAGACGCATGATTGAATAAATAATAAAAATTTAAAAAAAAATTTAAAAGAAAGACTGAAAGGCAAGCAGGAAGAAAGGAAAGGAGGAAGAAAGGAATGACACAAGACGGCCGTGGTGGCACATGCGGAGGCAGGAGGGTAGCACGTTTGAGAACAGCCTGGTCTTCATGGTGAGACCTTGTCTCACAAACAAAAACTATGAAAGAAATTCGGTTACTTCAACACAGTTTCGCAGTAAAGTTTTGAGAGTAAGTTGTCTCTCCCCTCCCCCCATCTTCATCCTGGTCTAGCTCCAGACCTGGCAGCTGAACTCTGGGGATGCTGAAAGCAGGAAGACGTGAACTCGGTCCCTGAGGGTGCTGAGCAGCCTAGGACACATCTGCTTCGGAAGAGCCGTCATCCTCCAGGGCCAGCGCGGCAGGAAGTGAGGGGCTGGGAGGTGCGAGCTGCAGGTTGCTAATTATAACTGGCAGAGGGTTTACCACACCAACACCGAGAGCTCTTTTCCCTAGAAAAGTCTCTGGAGGATACGGTGTCAACTGCTTCCCACGGAGCAGGCGACCCGGGTGGACCCTTTCCTGGAGCTAGAAATGGCTGTGTGGGGAAAAAAAAAATATGTGCATTGGCTGATGAGGAGACCTAAGCATGAGGAGGTAGAGCAACTCATCTGACCTCTCAAGAATAAAAACGCGCACCTCAAGAATAGGCAGGTTCGCACTGACAAGCCCGCAAGCTCTTCCAGGAGGTAGTTGACAAAGCGCCTGCTGAAATACCCCCACCACCATCATCCTCACGCCAGACCCTCCTTTAGTAGTAACAACCAAGTCTCCCCTGCTGATGGACTTGAAACATCCAGAAAACAAGTTAGGCCTCATTCTAGGATAACGAGTCAGTCGTGGACTGTCAAGGTCATGAGAGCAGAGGCATCTCGGTGACTCTCTGGCCTGCTCATGTCACTCTACTGCTCAGGGGGGTCGGCACATCCAACTCGACCTCAAACCACGTGCCTCAGGGTAGGAGATGTGCTCAGGAGGAGGCGGACGGGTCTTTCTAAAGTCAGGGAGCAACAGGCCAGAAGGCCGAGTCTAGAGAGAACAGCCGTACTGTGGGGCTCATTTCCTGTGTGGGCCAGCCCTCGCCACCGTCATTACATCAGGGTGGCTCTGCCAGAGACAGGCCTGACTGGATTTTCTCTTTTCTTTTCTCCTCCTTTTTATTTCCTGGGAGCCAGCAGGAAAAAGCCATCCCATGAATGTCTCTGTCACTACCTAATAAACACGTTAGTGGGAAAGTAGGTACATGTGTGTAGACTGTCCCTAATAAATGAAAAGTTCTGAAATTCAAAACTTTTTGAGCCACCGACATGACGCCAGAAGCGGAAAAATGCTATGTCTGATCTCAACTGACAAGTTAGAGTTGAAAGGCAGGTGCACAGAAAGTTTGTAAAAAACAAACAAACAAATGAACAAACCTTCAGGCTGTGTGTGCATGGGTATATAAAGAGGAGGAAATTTCGTGTTTAAGTTTGCATCTCATTTCCATGGTAATTCATCACACAGACGCAAATGCTGCAAAAATCCAGGGCAAGCTTGAAATCCGAAACATTTCCGGTCCCAAGCATTTTGGATAAAAGATGTTCTTGCAATGTTCCCCTGGGCAGCCATCAAGGGCAGGGCTGCCACCCGGAAGCTGGCACAGCACTGTCCATCCCACGTGCAGCTCCTCTCTCCCACATGGCCCTACCCCGCACACTCTTTCTCTGCATCTGTAGCCCATTCCTCTTGCACTGTATATTCAAGAGAGTCATCTCATGGGCTAGCGGGACGGCTCAGTGGGTAAAGGTGCTTGCATGAAAGACTGAGAGCGCAAGTTCAATTCCTACAGCCCATGATGGAGGGAGAGAACCAACTCTTGAACCTAACCTAACCCCCTAACCTCAACACATGTGCCACGGAATGTGTGTCCATGTATACAAACATGCATACAAATAATAAAATATTCAAATTAAAAAAGGCAGAGTCACACCTGTGAAAGAAGATTGCTTTTCCTCTCCCACTGGATTCCAGTCTGGCCATGTGGCCTTGTTTGGCCAACGAGTTGGCAGAGAAGTGGCAGTTGCCAGTTCTGAGGAGAAGCTTCTAGAGCATCGCAGGATCCTGTCTTCTTTGCCACTTGATCCACCGGGCTGGGTGCCGCACCTCATATGTGTCATCGGGAACTGTCATAATTAGGTGCAGGTGTCAACTTGATGGTTGAGGGTTCGAGCTCTGGGCACATTTGTAGGTAATTGGTAGTTGAGTGAAGCCCAGAGTGAACCTGCAGGAGATTGTCTAGTTGATGGGGCAGACCCAGCCCATGGTGGGTGGGAACAGGCCCTTGACAGGTGAACAAAACAGAGAGCTGATTGAGGAAGTTGGAATCCTTGTATAGACTTGGCCAGACATGGCGGTCTCTGGAAGTAAGGGTTGTATCACTCTGTCAGCTGTTATGTGGACATGGCGTGGATGGTTCCTCAGCCTTTAGCGATGGCGTATGCTGTTCTGGCAAGCTGGGCTAAGAACTGTAGCTGGACTCTCGGAAGAGAAGAAACCTCCTTTTCCCTGAAGCGGTTTGTCATGATTTTATCAGCCACATGCAGATGAACTGCAACAGGAACTCCTCCCGTTACTTTGCATGTGTCTGTAATACACGCACACGCACCGCCGTGACACCCTCATTACTCTGTGTGCAAGCCACCGGGATTTAGGTTTCTACTGTAAGACTGGTCTGCTGGCCGATCAGGGTGTTTTCAAAGAAACCCTTCACAAGAAACTAGGGGAGAGTCCCAGCGCCCAGAGCACAGCTGTGGTCCAGTGGTATGAAACCACAGAGGAAGCTGACCACTCATTTTTGGGGCACCCCCTGGTCTCCTCCTCTCGCCTCTGCTCAGGGTGGGGAAACCCAGCAAGCTCAAAGTCCAGGCCTGGCCCTTTCCCTTGCCCACTTCCTCCTCAGGCCACTCCTACTTCAGCCACTTCGGCCCCAGCATCTCACGTCTAACACTGTGGACAGACTAACTCCTCCTTGGACCCTCTGAACAAGGCGCCATCAGTATTCTTGAATCATAGATAAGGACACTAGGCTCGGAGAAGCAGACTGCTTTGCCCCTGGCCACACAGGCAGGGCTGGGATTTGAACCGGCGGCAGGCTTCCACAGTCTGCGCTGGCTTCCAATGCCAGGGTCAGCACAGGATACTAAGAGAGAGCAGAACTGGGAACGGCAAATCGCCTAGGCAGAGAAATGAACCACTTGGTCCAGATGGCAGAACTTGGGGGAAGGAGGTTTGGGGAGCAGTGGAGTAACTAAGAAAAGAGCAAAATAAAACACACAGAAGGTTGAGAGAGGGTTCAGTGCATAAGGGAGGGCACATGCTATGTAAGTATGAGGACCTGAGATCAAATCTCCCAGCGCTTACATCAAAAGCTGAGTGTAAGTCCTGCACACCTGCAACCCCAGTGTTGGGTAGAGGGAAAAATAGGATTGTTGAGACTCGCTGGCTACCAGCCTAGCTCCAGATTCAGTAAGAGAGCTTGTCTCAAGGGAATAAGGCAGTGATACATCAGGACACCCCATGTCCTTCTCTGGCCTCTGCATGTGCATAAGCACAAACGCTTGCAAACACATGCTATGTGCCACAAGTACACACCACACACACACACTCTCACATACACACACACACACATGCACGCACATGCACGCACACCTCACATGGGAGACATCTCTGTATACAGAGAACTTGGTTTGGATTTGGATGATGTGAGCAAAGCTGAGCACTGAAATCCTTAAAGCTTTAGAATCCAGAGGAAAGTTCTACCGCGCAGTCCTTGGAGAAGGACCAGAGCCTGGATGTTAGCTCTGTCCATCTCTGGATGTCCTACTGTTGTGGGGGCCCTTTCAGAACAGAGAGCTACATGACAGACTGAGCAGATGCAATCTTATCAAAGCTCCACGACGTAATACATGTGCAATCTTATCATAATGGAATGCACAATCGCCATATATGGGAGACAAAGAAACTGGACCACGAGAGGAAGTAACGAGGTGTCTAAAAGGTCATACTTTTCTTTGTTCGGGCTCTATCTTTCGGTTAAAAAAACAAACCTACAGAGTCTTGGGATAGTACAAATAAAACTATGCAAGAGGCGTTGGGTGTCTTGCCTCCTCTGTGTAGTCTCCTGTTATACTATAAACATTCTGGTAGGAACAAAGAAAATCTAGGGATGAGCATGCCCTCCCTTTGGCTATCAGACTATTAAAACACTGGTTCCCAGGAAACTGGAATTTCCCCAGGAATTTTGTCCTGGGAGAAACAAAGACTGGGGCTCCTTTTCAGGAAACTGATTTCATACAGTTCTGACAACCCATCAGACCACCTTACAGAAGAGACTAGAACCCAGGATGGATCAGCAGTGGGCAGGTTCACACCTTGACAGGACCGCTTAGTTATGCACATTCCTTGTCTCCTATCAGGACCATGAAGACGGATGTGTTATGAGGCAGGGCGCCACCGAACTTCTTGCTTTCTGCTGCTTCTTCCCAGCTAGGCCGAATGGAACACATCCCCTCCCTCTGCTTTTCTGAATTCCTTGTCCATTTAATTGGTCTATTGAGGACAGATGGCCAAACTCAGCTGGGGCCCAGGTTCTGACCCTCACAGCTCTAGCAGTAACAATGTTTCTGTCCTTGAGCCTCCACAAAATTTTACTCAATCAAACTCCTACCAGGTTCTTGGACTTTCTTGGGGCTTCCACAGTGCATTTGCTTATAAAACCCAGTCTTAGCTAATTCAGTGTAGTAGAAGCCTCCATCCTGGCCAGCTAACTACTCTCCACGTTCCCTTGGGAGTGCCTGAGGTAAGCACCCCCTTAGCTTAGCTTAGACACAATGGCTCCTTTACCCTCCTGGTTCCCCAAGTTATTTCCAACTGCTTGCCCCACCTCTCCTCCGTCAACCTTTCCACCTGACGTGCTGAATCCAGATCAGGTCAATTCTATAGTCTATTCCCCTTGCTGCAAAATTTGGAAACTCATTCTATTTTGATTACTTTAACCACTATCCTGCTCTGATTTGCTGCTTTTTTTATGTATGCATGCATGTGTGTGTGTGTGATGTTTGCATGTGGGTAGGTGTACATGTGTGTGCAGGTGTGTATATAAGAAGCCACTTGAATGTGTGTGCCTGTGGAGGCTCAAGTGTGACGTTGGGAATTATCCTGGGTTGCCCTGATTCCGTATTGTCTTGCTCTGAGGTTCTTAAGATCTGCCTTCCAAGGCTAGAACTACAGACTGCTGCCGTATCTGTCCAACTTTTTTTAACGCGCGATCTGGGGATTTGCGCTCAGATCTTTTTGTTTTTGAGGCAAAGGCTTTTACTCCTAAGTCATCTCCCTGGTCCTCTGATTTGGTGGTGACAGGCTCTAAGTCGCACGTGAAATCAGAGGCATCACCCTGGCTTCTGGGGACTGAAGGGGAGGAAGGGAGGGGGACCTCTGGCATGTGAGCAGAAACTAGCAGCTTCCGGCTTTAGGCCATTTCCTGTTACAGCAGCAGCTAGCTGAGCTCCCACGTATCCACTTTCCCCAAGGCTCGGCCGTGACTTTGTATTTCTACTTCTGTCTCCTCCCTCTACCTGACGGTAGCCAAGAGGCAGACTACGCGCCCCCACCACAGGGCGCACGATCCCCAGCTATGTGCTAGTCCATAAATGGGTGAATATTTTGCCCATGCTATGTAGCCTGTGTCTCTAGAAAGACTCTGCCCAGCAGGAAGGATAGCCTGCTCTGGATTTGCTTTGCTTTCTAGGAAATTAGCCTTTCATTGGGCAAACACACACACACACACACACACACACACACACACACACACACACACACACACACGCCTTCGCGACTTCAGACCCAGCTCAAATGGTCCCTCCTCAATTAACCCCCCCATCCTTCCCACAGTGATTGACACCTTCCATGCTGAATACCAGGGCATGGCAAGTCCCCTCCCCTCATGTGGACCTCCCTCACCCTCTAATTGACTAGAGACTCAAGGCCAGGACCCCCATCTTACTCATCTTGAGAAACGAGCATCTGAGGACATTTAATGAAATTTCTTTAACTTCTGTCACTCTGCTACTGACCAAGGGGGAAAAAGCATGGGGAGGGCGGGGGGGCATCACGGATCCATTTCTACAGATGTCAGCTGGTGTCAGACAATATTCCATATTGTCTCCTCCTCCAATTCTTGGCCCAGTTCTTCTCTTGAAGACCTGTGTATACCCTTAACTTTAGCCTTTTCTTGTTTCTATTTTCGTGTGTGTGTGTGTGTGTGTGTGTGTGTGTGTGTGTGTGTGGTGGGTGTGTAGGTGTCTATGTATGTATGTGTACCTGTGTGTGGAGGCCCAAGGTTGATATTGGGAATCATCCTTGATCTCTCTTCCACATTATTCGTTTAAGGCTGGGTCTCTGATAAGTCCAGAGCTCACCAACAGAGTTAATCGGGCAAGCCAACCTGTTCTGGGATTTCCAGGCTCTGTCTTCTGAGACTGGAATTATAGGTGGGCTGCTGCTTCTGCCTGGCACTTTGCACGGGTTCTAGCGATTCCAAATATGGTGATTTGCTTGTGTGGCAAGCGCTTAAACAGCCAAGCCATCTCCTTGGTGTAACTTCAGCCTTTTGAAGTGCTTATCCATGTGACCCTCACAGAGGCTCTGAACACGGGTAGCACAGGGACTGTCAGACCACTTGACAGAAGGGAAAGCAAAGTGCTAGAGAGACTCCATGACATGTCCCAGATCAATGTTCATGCACTAAGATGTCACTGGGACCCAGGGCAATGTCTGACATCATATTCTTCTCTTTTTCTTTCCTTTCTCAACACCGTTATGCTGATCAAACAAAAGGAAAATTGATTGTGGCCACAGGGGAGGAAGCAAAACTAACCAGCAGTGCTCTTCCTGTGAACGACGCGAGGTGACTTGTGAAAACGGTCCGCTACTCTCTTGACCCAGGGCACCCTACAAAATCACGCAAATCAAGAGGTTCAAATCTCCGTGCTCACTTTAGGGACACTGTGACACTGCCCAGGCCATCAAGGGCATGCATATCTGAAAAGCCACCAAATACCTGAAAGAAGGCACTTCGAAGAAGCACCGTGTGCTGTTTTGGCGGTACAATGGTGGAGTTGGTAGGTGGGTCCGGGCCAAACAGTTGGGCTGGACGCAGGGTCAGTGACCCAAAAAGAGTGCTGAGTTTTTGCTGCACATGCTTCAAAACGCAGAGATTAACGCTGAACCGAAGGGTTTGGATGTAGATTCCCCAGTCACTGAACATGTCCAGATAAACAAGGCGCCCAAGATGCGCCGCCGAACTTACGGAGCTCTTGGTCGGATAAACCCACACATAAGCTCCCCTGCCACATGGAAATGATCCTCATGGAAAAGGAACAAATTGTTCCTAAGCCAGAAGAGGAGGTTGCACGGAAGAAAAAGCTATCCCAGAAGAAACCAAAGAAACAAAAACTTATGGCCTGGGAATAAATTCAGCATAAAATAAATGCAAAACAAAGTAAAAAACAACAAACAAAACGAAACTAACCAGCTGTGAGCAGAGCAAATGGAAATGGAGGGTTTTTGTTGTTGTTGTTGTTAGTTTGTTTGTTTGTTTTCAAGACAGGGTCTTTCTGTAGGTCTGTCTGATGCGCACTATGTAGCCCAGGCTGGTCTGAAGTTTGTGGCAAATCCTCCTGCATCAGCCTCCTGAGTGCTGGGCTCATGTGTGTCTCTACACCAGGAAACTTGACTGTTGTATGATGAGCTGAATCAGAACGAGCCTGGCCATCTAGCGCCAGCAATCGAAAGCCTCAAGCCTTTCTTTGAACGCGGGGACACAGAGGCAGAGCTTGTGGCTAGCAGGTGTTGCATCTGTTGCTGGGAAGAGGAGGGGGAGTGAGGAGAGAACTTACTGGATTTTTCTTCTTTGATGGGGTACTCCAACACCTCGGAGGTACCGTTGTTCAGAGAAGGGAAGTGGACGCACAGCACCAGGCGCTTCGAGCCACTGTCCCGGCGGACCAGAAACATCTGCAATGGTAAAAGCAGAGGCTCCGTGACCAGAGACTCAGGTGGAGGACGGGGGGGGTGGGGGTCAGATGTGGGGTGGAAAACACCCAGAGGGTCTCTGAAACTACACGTCTCTCGGGAGAAAAGGTCTTGTGTTCCCAGAGCCGTGAGCCCAAATCCAAATGGAGGCTCCAAGTCTCCATTTCTCCTTGGCCTGAGGGAGCTCAATTGCTGATGCGTCCCACGAAGAGTTGGAGACACACACTCCGTGGGGGTGAAGGGGGCCACTCTCAGAAAAATCCTCGTATTTTGAGTTGGGGAAAATTTGGCCCACAGCCAGCATGCAGAGGCTACTGGAAAAATGACAAGCAGCAGGAAATTCAAACTTTTTTTCCCCCTTGCAAAAACAAAAATACTTTTTTCCTTCTTTCTTTTTTTTTTTTAATTTTTTTTATTATTATTTAGTCAACTGTGTGCATGTGCGTGTGTATGTGCGCGCGCACGTGTGTGTGTATCTGTGTGTGCATGTGTCTGTGTATGTGTAGAACCACGGACGAATTCGCAAATCACCATGGACTCCTCCATCTCCTTCTTTTTTTTAAGGATTTATTTACTTATCACACATGCACGTGTGTGTGCGCGTGTGTGCATTGTGTTTGTGTGAGTGTGTGTAGCTCTGTATGCATCTCTGTGTGTATCAGAGGGGGGCTATGTGTGTCTGCAGAGGCCCGGGGTGACTTCAGGAATCACCCTGGAGTGCTCTACCCCCTCTTTACTTTGCTCTGGAGTTTCCCAGGCTCTGCCTTCCAGAATCAGAAGTACAGATAACCCCTGTTTCCTCCTGTCCCCCAAATCCTTTTTCTGACTTTGCAATCCTGGAGACTGCACTTAGGCCCCGCTGCATGCTAAGCCAGGACTTTCACACTGCGCCCTCTTTTTCACATTTCTGTATTTTGAGACAGGATCTCACTAAATTGTCCGGACTGGCTTTGGACTTTTCATCCTCCTGTCTCAGCCTCCTGAGTAGCTGGAATTACAGACTTGTGCTTCCAAACCCTGCTAAAAATAGTGAATACTTGAATGTGCAATTCTCTGTAGCAGGAACTGTTAGGATTCATCCCATACACCCTCCATTTTTTTCCCCATTACCCTATTGCTATTGAGGATTTGCTATGTTACAGGTAAGGAAACGGTTCTCTGATCACCACAGCCTGCTTCTCAGGCTGAGCGAATGAATGACTGGGCCCATCGGACACACTTGGGTAGGTCCCCCTGGGTGTCCTAGTTGTGGGGGGCAGAATGGGATCCAGCCCCTGGCTGCCGGTGTGGACACAGGGTCTTCATACTGCAAGGGCCTCTCACTGACCTCAAGTAACTCCCTGTGAGGCTTTCGTTGTGGCTTCCAATGTGTTGACAGAGCCTGCGGGCCCAGTGACTGATGCTAACTAAGCAAGCGCTGAGCTCGGGCTGGGGCTGACGGAGCTGTCTGTTCAACAGACTCCTCAGGCATCTGGCTCTCTACTCTGGGCGATCCAAGGTTAGAGGCCTCCCTGGAGGGCAACTGCAGTGAGAAAAGCTCCTTGCCTGCCACGCTGTGTTGGGGGAGGGTATGTGTATGTTCACACATGCGTGTGTGTGGTTGCACATGCATGTATGTTCATGTGGAGGCCCAATGTTGACACTGGGTGTCTTCCTCAGTTGCTCTCCACTTATATTATGGAGGCGGAGGTCTCTAAGTAGAACCCAGGGCTTACATATTATCCTGAAATTACAAATTATCCTGAAATGGGCTTGGGTAGTTAGCTAGTTTGCCCCGGGAATTCCCTGTCTTTGCCAGAGTACCGGGATGACATAGGAACATCACGCCTGTGCGACTTCACAAAATCTTGCTCGAGACCGTCCTTTTCGGATGTCCTATTCAGTCTCGCCTGGCCCTGCCAGGCTCACCCTTCCTTCCCAGAATGTCCCAGCCTCCTGGGGCACATTGCCCAGTGAAGGGGAATGGTTTGATTAGCACCTCTGCCCCATTCCCCTATTTTTCCCATCTTCACTTTGTCTCTGGGTACTATGTCTCCCAGTCTAGCTGGAATGTCCAAGTCCAGCCAATCTGCTGAGGGCCACAGGATATCCCCAAACCTGAGGATGTGGTCTCAAGCTTGAGGATACCACTCCAAGCCTCGAGACTCTCGGGGTGGGGGGGAGGCTACTAGTTACTAATCTCACATGACAGTGCCCTGCCTCAAGGTAGGTGTGGCCCTGGGTTGCTCAGACAGCATTGCAGCGGCCCAGCAAGACAGCTCACTGGATAAGCGCCTGTGCGCAAATCTGGCGACCAGAGGTCTGTCCCAGAACAGACCCGTGATGCCTGTGATGTCAGCATTTGGGAGGTGAAGGCAGGAGGATTTCAAAGTTCAAGGCCAGGACTTTGAGGCGGCTCAGCTGGTACCAGCCTGCTCGCAAACCTGGCGCCTGAGTGTCCCCCCCCAGGAGCCCACGTGATAGAAGGAGAGAACTGACTTTTAAAAGTTGTCCTCTGACCTCCACCAGTATGCCATTCTCTCTCTCTCTCTCTCTCTCTCTCTCTCCTCGCCTGTTTTTTCTCTAATAAATAAATGTTAAAAAATTGAATTAAAAAAAAATAAGGTGACGATCTCACTGCTACTGATTCACAGCAGGTAGGTCTGAGTAGAGGCCCCTGGACTATAAATTCTGGGCACAATCTGGAATTTTGGCTCTTCCAGAACAGACACATGATGAAGCAAGATGGGAAGCCTCCCTCCGTAAACAGGAGAGAGCATGAGAAGCAGAAGTGGGCAGAGGAGACAGAAAGGGAACTGCCGGCCTGTTCGCTCCCTTCTGGATGCTTCTACCAGCCTTCGCTCTTGTCCAGTGGCAACGTCTTGTGTCCCCACCACAGACTTATTACATATTATCCTGAAATTAAGCTGCCCCCCCCCAGTCTTTCAAACAAGAGGTTCCTTTGTTCCTTCTACAGAGGTTCAAGGTCAACCTGCTTCCTTGCCCAGTACCCGGATGGGAACCGTCACTGCTCAAGGCAGTGTGTGAGAGCGAGTGTGGTGAGTGTGGCACAACGGAAAACACAGCTGGGCTTTGTTCCTCGTTCTCCACACGGGATTTGGAGGGTTGAACCTTCCAGCCCCATTCTGACCTGAGGGAAGGAGCAGGGCCGGGATGAGTCTGCTCACCCTGCCTGTGATTTCAATCTTGTCTAAGCCAGGAAGCCTCAGTAAAACATCTAGCCAGATGTGGCGACACATCTGCAATCCTAGCTCGAAGGAGGTGAGGATTGGAAGATCTGGAGTTCAAGGCCATCCTCAGTCACACAGCAAGTTTGAATTCCAGGTCAACCTGGCATACATATTACTCTAAACAAACAAACAACAAACAGGCACATATAAGCAAACTGCCTGGGCCTCTAGGTACTTCCTGATTGGTGACATAGGATATACAAAACAAGGGATATGCCAGATACTTGCTGGATACCTACCTGGTAGTGGACAACTGGTGTCTGAAGGTTAAAAGAATATGAGTGTGTGTATGAGTCTGTATGTGCACCTGTTTGAATGTGCATATCTGTGTGTGTACATTGTAAATATATAAGTATATATACATGCATTGTGGTGTGTGTGTGTGTGTGTGTGTGTGTGTGTGTGTGATGCATTAACTTTGGGGTGCCCCAGGATCCTCCATGCTGAGCACAACATGGGAAGAAGAGCCAGTTGAGCTTCTGGGAAGGTCCATAAAGCAACCTTTGACCATTGACCCTGACCCAGGATCTGACTCTCCTGAACTTGGAATGTCAGTCAGAACTTTCTTTCTTTGCTGAGTCCGTGCTTGAACCTAAAGTTCATGTAATAGGACACATGCTCAGGTCACCTTGGAAGTTCAGGCATTCGGAGGAGCTGCCTCTGCCCGACCGTCAGGGTCAGGAGAGACACAGGAAGAAAGGACAGTGTTTTCTAATCTGTGGCTCATGACCGCTTCGTGTGATGACATTGGCAACTGTTTCCCCAAAATAAAATAGGAGAGAGCCGGAGAGATGGCTCAGGGTTTAAGATTCTGCCTCACAAACAGAAGGACCTGAGTGTGGATTCCGGGTCCCACATAGAAATGGCAGAAGCCTGCACTTCTGGCTCTGGAAGGTGGAGCCTGGGAAACTCCATAGGTGAAGCAAAAAGGAAGTAGAAGCAATCCAGGATGATTCCTGAAGTCTTCTCAGGACTTCTCAGACCATCTAGACATACCTAGACAGACAGACAGACAGACAGACAGACAGACAGACAGACACACACACACACACACACACACAAATAAATAAAAAATAAAAATAGAGAATAAAAGTGAAGTCCTTGCTTGCTTGGCATTAGAGTAAGGGCCGCATGGGCGGGGCTGCATGGGAAGTGCGCTGTTCCTTTACTCCACTGATGGCTTCTTTCTCTGCCAGCCTCACCTGGGACCACATTCCTTGCCCCTGCGATCTACCAGTCCCTTTCACTCCAGTGCATACGTACTTCTGGACTCCATTTTGCACAGAAAGGGGCCCTTTCTGTGCCCTCATGTTACCTATAAGAAGAGGACGAAGACAGGAGCCCAGGGCATGAGACCCCCACAGGGAACATGGGCAACCTTTCTCAGATGGTCTGAGAAGTCAGGTACCAACTCTGCAACCCTGGCGAACCGTATGACTTCTCTGAACCTCAATGTCCTGATCTGCAAATGAGGATGACCACACCTACCACCACAGAATCCAGTGATGCGGGAGTCATGCCTCCTATGTGGGAAGAGCTGCTGGGGCGACTACACCAATGGGACCCACTGAGGCCAGAGTCTTCACTGGTCCCTGTGTCACCCATGACCGAGCTTCCTTCTGGGATCTCCCTGTCTCAGATCTATCTAGGCTGCAAACACTCAAAGGGTCTTTCCAGAAGCTCAGCTGGGCATTCGACCATCACTTTCACTGTGAAAGACAGAGAGACTCCTTCAGGGAGGGCTTGGGAACAAAGCCTACAAATGCAGGAAGACACAGATACCAAACCACAAAGCAAAGAACCACAGCCCCCCCATCAATGGTCAGTAACTGGATGTGCTACCAGTACTAGCTTTGGCTCCTAGTGACGCCATGACGTGTTCCACCTGCTCCAGCCCTACAGCAAGTCCAGAACCTTCCTTCAGGGAATGGAGACTCAGGAAACAGAGAAGACGATCAAACCTTAAGCCACAAAGAAGCTGGGTGCAGAAGCAAGACACAGGCCAAATGGATACCATCACCTCTGGAAGGACCCTGCTTTTCTCTGGACACCCTCCGCAGGGGCAGAGAGCCCCCAGACTGAGCCCCCAGGTTTGAAACTCTGTAGTAAAACTTGGTGTGGCCACCAAGCTCCCAGGAGGCCTAGGCCAAGACAGGTTCTTTATCTGAAAAGTGTGACAGAGCAGTGCGCTGGCCTGGGGCCGAAGCCCAGCCCAGTCCAGGAGAGGACGAGACCCACTGACAGGTGCCCCCTGGGGACCAAGTTCAGGTCAGCTGGATGGAAGGTCTGTCTGCTCCCTTTGGGGAAGTCCAGCTGCCGAGCTACTTGCTGAGACCTTTCGCAGGGAAGCTGCGACGGCAACAGCACCTCGCTGTGTGGCAGGGGCTTCTGAGAACATTCTAGATAAGTCAATTCCTTGTCTCTAAACCCGGCAGATGGTTCTTGCCAGGAAGGTTATCTTTGTGAGTCGTGGCACCCCACACCTGGTCACCTAAAGGTGCTGGTCGTCTCTCCATGGTACTGGTTGCAAGGGACGCCAGGGCGGGTAGCAGGTCACGGTACTGTCACTTATCTGAACCTAAATATAGGAATGACTGTCTCTCAGGGCGCAGTGAGAACAAAAAGCCTGGTACAGACTACTCACTTGGTAATATTACACCATTACTGTCTGTTGAACACTATAATACATGCTAAGAGTTTTCAAATGCATAGTCTAGTTTTGCGAATAACGATTATCAGAAAGATTATTACTCGACTTGAAGTTGTATCTAAGAAAATGAATACATTATCATTTGTCAACATGATAGGTTAAATGTGCCACAAAGTCCTGACCTAAGTTATTCCTTGGGTCAAGAAGATGGGGTGTACTCCCCAAGCTTGGGACTCGCATTAACCAGAGGAAAGCAGCAGAGGCCCTGAACCTTGGCCTCAGAGGCATGACAAAAATCCACGCTCACCCGATGTCTCGTGAAGGAGCCTGAATTATCTAGTGGAGTCTTCTGACCAGCCAAAGGCTCCCCTACCACAAGACATATCAGTAGACTGTTACAGACCAGCTGTTGCCAGTCACACACATGCAAATAAATGCAGTTGCATGCTGGGCTGCAGGAGACCAGCAGAACTGCTCAGCTGAGAGCCTAGATTGTTGACGTGCAGAACAGTGACAACTGTTCCACACCACGGCAGGTCCAGGTGGTTTGTTATGCAGCAGGCATCCACACGTGGACAGGTGCCACGTAATTCTTCCTGTGACCATCCATCTTCTCTCTTCCTTCTTAGCATTCCCAGCTCAGTGGAGAAGCGTCAAGTTTTATATAGCCGAAGAAATCAAGACCCAGATATGTAAGGGGATCTGGAGTTTGCATTACTTGCTAGTGGCAGAGTCAGGATGAGAACACAAGCGTGGGTGCTCTGTGTCAGGATTGCGGCACTACAATATGTTAACCTCCCATCCCACCTGCCCAGCAAGTGCTTTATAAATAAGCACAAACTCTAAAGCCGGGACACGCGGCTCTCTCCACAAGGCTTGGACTATGATACCCACCTGTGGGTGAGGAACAGTGTGGGTAGATAAAGAGACAGAGAAGAGGAAGGACGCTTAAGGGATGGCTCTGGCACCTACAGACCCTCCCGGCTTGATCTGAGCTGCCCACCGCAAGCTCCGTGACGTCACTAGACTGCTGGCTGCACGCTCTGACTCAGGGAATGTATCGTCTTTGGTCAAAACTAATCATGGCTCTGCTGCTACTGCTTCCTGTTGCCAACCTCCCTCTGCCCGGCTTCCTCACCATGGGTACTGACCAAAGAAGGAATACAGAAAAGCATTTGTTTCCTGATTAAAAAAAAAAAAAAAAAAGCCAGAATCTAGGAGAGGAAAGCGTCTTGCTTGTGACCTGACTTTGACAAGTGGCGCTGCCATTCTGCAAGGGTTAGATAACGATCCTTAGGGGGCAAAAGCCTAAAGCGGAAGACGGAAAAACAGAAAGGCAGAAAGAATCTGGGAGCTGCTATCACTACCCCCAATTAGACTAGCCTCAATACATCCCTAGACTTCTCCTTAGATGAACAATAATCCCTTCAGGGGTAAAGCTACCAACAACCAGTTTACTTAAAGTATGCCCAGAGTCTTAAAGAGTCCCTGAATTGGCCGCACAGGGGACTTAGTTGGAAGAGTGACCTAATCGTGAATAAGGTCTAGGTGTACAACTTCTTTCCTGGTCTTTTCTGACTTGATTCTTGACCTTGAGACACACTGAGGCAGGATTAGAGCAGCCATGCTGGGATGGGTCTCTAAAGTCTTTGAAGGTCTTGGAATTCCAGAACGCCGTCCCCCACTGCTGGAATCACCCTGAGCGAACATCCTGCTGAGGAACTGACTCCAATCCTCTGAGAGAAGATGGCCGACTTCCCTATGAAGGGATTATGGGGCTGAGCCCTCCACATCCAACAAACAACTTGGTCTGTAGCCCCATGTGGGCCCAGGAGCAACTGGGTTGGGCCCCAGTGGGAGCTAGCCAATAAGAAAAAGCCAGTTTCCCGGGCTCACCTAGGTGTACAAATATGCCTGGCCCTGGCAGCCATCTTTGGTGCCCTAGCCCCTCATGGCACAGCTCCATGAGCTCTCCAGGGCGTCCTAGCCCTTCATGGCACTCCACGTCTGGAGTCCATGAGGTCCAGCCTTTCTGTCCTCTAATAAACGCTACCTTAACTCTCTACACGTGTTCTGGTTTCAATCTTGACTCTGGAACACAAGAACCCTGCATCACTGGGCCAGTCATTCCTGTAACATTTGGTGCCTGAACAGGAATCCTGTAACATTTGTCGAGACTGTTCCCGCATCATTTGATAACCCAGAAGGGGCATTTGAACGGAGGGAAGGTTGTTCCTGCAACAACATGACTCTATCCTGAGCTTCTGTCCCAAGCACCTCTGTGACCCAGAAAGGCAACAGGGCAGGTGGGAGGCTCCTGACACAAGGAGGTCCGACCTCAGGGGATTCCTAGCTGCAGCTCCTCAGGCAAACCATGGAAGGATGTGGGTGACCCAGGCAGGCCCCGGGTCGTCCTGACCATTCCTAGACACGTGCTGCAGGCTGCTCGGGGTGACAGCTCGTATGGCTTGAATACGCGTCTCCCTCATCTCCCACAATTCCCCGCCAGGCTCCTGGGTAGAAGCTGAAGTGCTGGAAATCTTCAGAGATGGGGCTTGGCTGGGGAAGTAGGTCACCGGGGGCGGGTCCTTGTCCCGCCGCATCCCCTTTCTAGATGGTGCTGTGCTTCCTGTCTGTCACTTCTAAAACCATGAGCCCACGTGAATCCTTCCTCCTTTAAACTGTTTGTCTCGGGAATTTGTCAAAGCAACAAAAAATTAATCAACACAAACCTTTTGCATGATGTGCTGCTCCCTGTCCAAACCTCCTCAGCCCTAGGCAGACCCCAGTGGAGAGGGGTCCCACCTAACGCCCACAGTCCTCCTCAAAACCGACTGGGTCACCGAGAACAAAGGCAGCCTGAGAAACTGATGTGAGGAGCCAGGGGGGCATGGGGACCAGTGGGCTATAGGACTGGTGGGACGCTGGGCTTTAAGTAAGACTCTCCATCAAGTCTGGGCTTAGGTGACTATCAGCACTGGGGCAGTGACTATAGTGAATGTGGGGTTCTATGGGTAGTTTCTGACAATAGGAGAGATTGTGTGGGGTGCAGGGCACGCCCTGTTCTCTGTGTAACTTTTCTGTAACTCACAAACCATTCCCGCTCAGAAAGAACCAGATAAGGGCAGCTTCCTCATTGCTGGGCTGCGGAAGACACACACAGACACAGGAAGGTGGCATCCTGTTCCCAGCTCCTTATCAGGGAGGAGTCTTCGGAGGCGGAGACGGGAAGAGTTGGGATGTGGACAAGGTCAAGTGGGCATGAAGTCACACTGACTTGGGATGTGCTTTGGCCCTGCCTTTCCTTGCGCGGGAAGAAAACACTCTGGGAGGTCTCTGAGCACTCTCCCAGCTAGGGGAGGATCTCTGGTAAAAATCCAGACAGATCTATGCAAACAATACTGCACGGTCATGGGCTTTTCAAGGCTGCGCCAGGAGACTTGATTGATTTCTTTGGAACAGGGTCTCAGCTGTTGCCCAGGCTGGCCCTGGGTATCTGACCTATGTATCTCCAGCCCCATTAGCACCAACTGGGCAGCTCTAGGCAAAGGAGTCCATATCTCTGTGCCTCATTTCCTCCTCTGGAAAGGCGAATATTAATTATGCCTTCCTGACAGAAGCCACTTATAAGGGTCAAATAATGGGCAAGCAGCCATCCTGGCACGTGTATACTCTAGCACATTGGCACCGCCAAGGCCTAATAGTCCAGTGATGTATTTCTCAGCAGCGTAATTGAATTTGCGTAAGCAAATGCTGTGGAAATGGTGGTTCTGCTGTGCTGTGCTGTACAGAGATCAGAGTCTACGTGTCAGTGTATGCAGTTATTCTTCCTAACCTACCATTGGATGTGTGGTGGAACTGGGGAGACGAAAGTGACTGTATTTGTTTCTTTCCTGCTGCTCCTTGTGGGGGACCAGCTGTGGCCTGGGTGGGACTGGCTCCAGTCTCAATCTCAAGTGACCTGAGGCAGGTCACCTCCAGCGGCAGCAGCCTTGCTGCCCACCTGTCGTGTCTTCAGGGAGATTTGGCAGCCAGCTCTGAATCTCTTCTCCCCGGGTCATTCACAGCGGGCACCACCAGGTATCAGAAGAGGTGGAAAAAGAATCCTCACACCCCACAGCCTTTGAGGCCTGAGGACCGTAAGCTGCTGAGAAGCACTCAGTTCCCAGCCTGTGTGCTCCTGGGTGTGAGCTCTGCACTGGCTCCCAGAATTCCCAGCGAGATTCCCTGGTGTCCCAGCAGTGACGTGCACAATTGTTGCTCCCTGACCTCTCTGCCTCTGTCCTTCTACCACGACTGCTCCCTGGGGGTCGTTTCCCCCAAACCAGTGTGACCGAAGCTGGAGAAACTGGAACTCAGACCTCTTCAAAGCTCTGTGAAATGGGACAAGGGCAGAGTCTAACTGATTAGTAGACATGTTTGGAGACTCAGGGATAACACTCTCCAGGATGCTCAACAGGGCTCAGAGCTTCATGAAGAGAAAACCCTGTACAAATGCTGGCTCTATGCCCCACCCCAGCCCTAGGATTGTACCTGTGCCAAGGCTGACAGCCCCCCCCCCAGTGCAAGGCCCCTTTTACCTGCAGTCCCCTGGGACTATACCTTCTCCCACCCACACACTCTGGATACACCTCTCCTGATGACCAGTCAAAAAGGGGCATTTGTGGGCTGGAGAGATGACTCAGGGGTTAAGACTCTATCTTGCAAGCAGAAGGTCCTGAGATCAGATTCTAGGTCCCACATAAAAACACCAGGCAGAAATGGAGGTGGCCTGCACTTCCTGCCCTGGTGGGCAGAGCCTGGGAAATCCCAGCAAGAAGGAAATAGAAGCAATCCAGGATGATTCTCAACATCCTTGGTCTTCCACAGGGACACACAGTGCCCTCCGATACACACACACACACACACAAATACATACAATATTAAAATTTTTTATTATTTATTATTTATCCAATTGTGCATGTATGTGTGTGTGCATGTGTACATACAATATTTATAAAGGGGGAGGGCATTTGTGTTGTCCAGGTTGGCCTGGGGGCTGGCGTAGGGTGGCCTAACCTGGCAGGTCAGTAGCTGTCCCTGCTCTTGTAGGGCAATGGCATGTCCCCGGTCCCACGCCTTGCAGAGGGGAGCTGAAGTGATGCATCATGGGCTCTGGTTATCTCAGTTTATAGGTCCAAAAGCCTTGGATAGATTTTATTTTTCTGGCTGACCAAATCCACTGACAAACTGAGCCTGAGTCATGATTGTAGATTATTCCTGGGAAACACAGAAATACCACAATCCATATTCAGGTAAGAAAAGGTGGGAGGGAACAGTCTAGGTTATCAGACAGTCTGCAATAGAGCTCGGGGCACCCAGACTGCCCAGGTTCAAATCCCCATTATCACTGTATCGATGGGAAATAGTGATGCCTCTTTAGACCTTTGTGGGGATCGTACCATATACCTCAGCAAAGCAAGGAAGAGCATTCTGGACACAGCACGTCCTGAGGGAACACTCCTGACACAGCGCAGGCGTCTGAGTGGATGACTGGAAAGAGGGCCCCGACCGACTTCTGCCAAAATAATTCTGGAAGCGGACTGGGGCTCCGGGTAGGGAGGAAGGGCTTCATCTGTAGATTAATGTCTTTGAACTAGACAGAGGTGGCGTCACACAGCCCTCTGAGTGTACTGAATGCCTGTGAGCTGTGTACCTTAAAGGACTTTAAAAAAAAGTGAATATGTATTTTGCCTTAAGTTAAAGTCTTCTGAGGAGTGAGTTGGAATGGAGTAGGTGGAAAAGACCTTTAGGAGACATTTTCCCTTTTGCAATTTTGTTCATTTCTGTCCAGCTTGCATTTTAACAATGATGCATACATCTATGTATCACTTTTATAATAAAACATGTTTATAAATGCTGTTTTCAAAAGAAAATAGTGTATAACAGAAAATGGAGGCGGCACAAGCATACGAAGGCTCTGACTCATATTTCACTATCTATGTATCACTTATTTATTGTCTATCATCTACCCACCCATCTTCTACCCATCCTCTATCCCTCTGTCATCCATCTATCATCTCTCCCCCCTCTCTCTTACTCTCTCTCTCTTACTCTTTTCTCATATTCTAGGAATAGCACCCTAGGGAGGAGGTGTTAAAAGTGACAGAAGCAAGGCTCAGAAAACTTGCACCATCTGCCCAACTCGAAGCCTGACTTCAAAACATCTGTGGACTCACAGCAAGGCCTCACGTCTCTGTCCATAAAGCAAGAGTGTCTAACGCATGTTTCCTCTGATGCTCTGGGGAGCCCAGCCAACAGCTCAGTTCTCAAAGTCAGAGAAGGCCAGCATAGCCCCGTCTCCCCAGTATCTGAACGCCCGGGAAGTCCCCGGCAGTCACATGTCCCATCCATCCAGTCCCCACCGCTGGCTTTGGAAATGCGCCGTGGCTGAAGTACAAATGGAGGTTAAGAAAGATCAGACGGTAGCTGTCTGCTTGTACTGCTTCTGCAAGGGGCACTCTGAGCTCTAAACTGCACCTGCCCAATTGTGGGGTGGACAGAGTTGACTCACCCCAGTTGCCTCTCGCTGCAGGATCCTGGCAGCCTCTGCCCGGTCCGAACCCCAGCTGCAGCCACACGGGGCACGTCTTCACCAGCTTCTCCAGGACACTGATACCTCGGCGAGTGACGCAGTTCTTCAGCGTGGCTGATGGACCAAGCTTCACGCTGTCTTCCTCCTCTTCCTCTCCCTCTCCTCTGCCAGCATCTGGAATGGGACTGAGAACAGGACATGGAATTAAATGGTCAGCCTGCCCTGAAGCTGGCCCAGTGAAAGAGGGGGTGGACGAGAAGTGGGGATTGAACCAGCCCTGATTGTTTAATTAGCATCTGTGCAGCCCTTTGGAAAATGAGGAAGCCAAAAGATGAGACTCCACCTAAGTTACTCGGCATTAAAGTGAGTGGGACAGACATAGTCAGACATAGTGCAAAGAGGGACTAAAGACAACCGATGGACATACAGTGTGACCAGTGGTTCATTTTAACCTAGGTGAACCCAGCTCAGGTCCTCTTGCTTGTGAAGCAAAGGCTTTGAACCCTGGACGATCTTCCCAGCCCTGGAGGAGGATGTTTAGAACCTCTTCAATCAAGAGTGACTGGCAGATAGTGACATGCATGCATGGATTCTGCACAGCTAGCTTCGTTTTTTTTCTGTCTATGCCTGAAAAACCCACAACTACCACCTGGCACCATCCAATGTCACAGGTGGTTGCGGAGTTCCTAAAATTGGCCAGTCCAGATGGAAAAATCCAGGCTGGGGATGCAGCTCAGGACGTATGTATAAGGATCTGGCTTCCATCCCTAGTATCTCAAAAGCAGAATAAGACTAGAAAATGTACACAAAATTTCAAAGACTTAATATAAGGCATGGAAAATAGTTCACTAATATTATATATTGACCACATATGGAAATAATAGTTACAACATTAATTATTAAAATTAATTTCAGCTGTTTTTTAAGATATTTTAACGTGGGTGAAAATGACTATGAAACCTTTATTATGTTTCCGTGGACAGTGCTGAGATAGGACGTTTCTGGAAGGTTCCCTGTGCTCTTCCTGGTCTCCAATCCTTCCCCATCCCCAGGATGAGAATGTATTAATGGGCTGAGTGGGGGAAAGAGGCAAATCCCAGACTGGAGAAACAGTAAAACCCAACTCCAGGGTTCTCGAGGAACCAGTGCTACTCGTGGTCCATCACTGTGGTTGGTGTAGGCGACCTCAGACCCATCGGGACCCTCCTGCCTCTGTCCCAGCACACACAAGCTGGCTGTAATCCCAGGAAAGGAGGCGCCACAGTCCTGCGTCCACAGCTGTGGAGCCAGGTCTCTCACAGGATGACTGACAGGGCCTCGATTTGCCCTGCATCTCTGTGTTGCTGTCCCTGACTGGTCAGAGCATCGTGGGTATTTGCTGTAAGGAGTTACTTGGTAGAGGGAAGGGTTGCATGGACTCTGTCTGGGCACAGGAGGGTGAAACGGGCCTTGGTGAGTGGACAACATTTTTCACAGGGGAGCAACTAGCCAGATGTCCTGTTGAGCCGTAGGTTTGCTGGGACCGACAGGAAGGCGTGTTGGGAAGGGGCACGTGACAGCTGTTGTGGTGAACTCCCTCCCAGCTCCTCCTCCACGTGTCTATGGTGGTCGTATCACAGCTGCTTCAGAGGAGCAGGTGGCCAGGGGCTGGTGGGGTGGGAGAGGGCAGGCCTGGGGGGATGTCCAAGGCTGTGGATCCAGAGCTTACTGGCAGAGGTGGTCCCAACGACACGGTGTGCCCACATTCCCGTTCTAGCAGGTCTTCTGGAAGGGCGTTGAGCAACTGAGGCCAGAGTGACCCGGCAAAACCAGTAGCGCCCGGGGCTGCCAAGTCCTCCAGCCCACCTGGACACAGCAAGGTCGCTGTCACACCACACTGATAACCTGTGGCCCCATTCCCTCCGTCTCTAAGCTCTGGACAGGCCTTGGTGGAGGGCCTCGCTCCAGGGACTCATCTGAACAACGCGGGGTAAGCCGGGAGGTCCTCCATCTGCTTGGAGGTACCAGCAATCTCTGTCAAGTAGGACAGGGAGGTGACCTCGCGTGTACTCACCCATGAAGAATTCCTGAAGAGGGATAGGTTGCCAGGTAATCCCAAGCCTGGATGAGAGCAGTGAGCGAAAAGAGGTGGTGTGTGTGTGTGTGTGTGTGTGTGTGTGTGTGTGTGTGTAGAGAGAGAGAGAGAGAGAGAGAGAGAAGGAAAACTCATAAGCCATCCTGGCACTACAATTCCAAGGTTAAGGACCAGACAGATCATGGAAGTGCTGACCAGGCTGGGGGGCCTGGGAGGTCAGGAAGCTCCAAACCCCCAGGTGACTTTAGACTTAATGCCCAGTACCGGTGTCTGGGGAAAAGATGTCGTTAAGTTCCTAGAGGAACTCTGGTATAGAAAGCAGGTGACAGGGTCACTATGGGGGGAGGTCAAAGGGGTCGGGGGGCTTCAGAGAATCCTAGATCATTGGTTTTCAGTATTCACAACTTCCCCAGACCTCCAGGATTAGAAGGAAAGTATCTCTTCCAAACCAGACCTTGGCCTGTGGTCTTTACAGATCACAGACGCAGATCCACTGTCCTGCCCGCACTGTCTCTCTCATCTGCACTGTGAGGCGCAGGCCGCTGCCCTCAGGTGACTGAGTGGAAGGAAATTCTGTCCAGGGTGACTTCCAGTGAGTCACGACCCAGCCCTGCCTCTCTCTGCTCTAAAAGTTTCCATGGCTTCTACTACTGCCTGAAGAGTCCAGATCAGTGTCTTAATATCTTAATATCTAAGGCACCACCCCCCCAAAAAAAAACTAGGAAAAGGCTACGATCTATCACCCCAACAGAGCCTATATTCCTTCCCCCGGGCTCCTCCGGAAGCCACGGTGTCCACCTGCAGTAGCTGCACGATTCTCACCCTTTCTGCCAATATTCTGCAGCTTGTAGGTAAAAGGATGACACCAGATGCAGAAAGCAACCACCAAACGGTGGGCGAGGGGGCAGATAAATTAGTGTTGGAAACATCTTCCTATCAGATCTCCATCTGATATTTGCCAAACGTATCTCTCAGAGAGGAAAAGCCAGTCATTAAAAAAAGGGATAGTCAAAGATCTGAATACACAGTGAATACACACACACACACACATACACACACACACACACACACACACACACACACACGACATACACATGGGTTAAGTGCTCAAAATTCTTAGACCTCAGGGACATGCAAATTAAACCTCAAGGTACGCCATAGCAAAACCACAGAGAATGGCTAAAATTAAAAAGACCTTTCCTATGTTTATCGGTGAGGGTACATCATCAGATGTTCCTGGATTGCTGATGAAAATGTAAATTGGGACAAACACTTCAGACAAAGACGGGGCATACTGTCTTCTCCTCCTCCTCATCCTCCTCCACCTCTTCTCCATCAATATTTATTTATCTATCATGTATGTGCGTTTGGATGCACATGTCACAGTCATGTGTGTGTGTGTGTGTTTGCATCACATATCAGTCATGTGTGTGTGTTTGTAGCACATGTCACAGTCATGTGTGTGTTTGTAGCATGACAGTCATGTATGTGTGTGTTTGTAGCACATGTCATAGTCATGTATGTGTGTAGCACATGTCATAGTCATGTATTGTGTAGCACGTCATAGTCATGTATGTGTGTAGCACATGTCACAGTCATGTATGTGTGTAGCACATGTCACAGTCATGTATGTGTGTAGCACATGTCATAGTCATGTATATGTGTGTTTGGATGCACATGTCACAGTTGTGTGTGTTTGGATGCACATGTCACAGTCATGTATATGTGTTTGGATCACATGTCACAGTCATGTATGTGTGTAGCACACATCATAGTCATGTACATGTGTGTTTGGAGGCACATCACAGTCATGTATATGTGTGTTTGGATACACATGTCACAGTCATGTATATGTGTGTTTGGATGCACATCACAGTCATGTATGTGTGTGTTTAGATGCACATGTCACAGCCATGTGTGTGTGTGTTTGCAGCACATGTCACAGTCCACATGTGCAGGTTAAGGACAACTTGTGGGAACTGGCTTTTCCTTCCACGGTGTGGGCACTGGGAACTGCACTCGGGTCATTAGGCTGGTCGGAAAGTGTCTTAACTCACGGAGTCATCTTGCTGGCCCCAGGGTGGGTTTTCATGAACACACACCTGTTCTACGGTGTGAGAAACAGGAACCCACCTCGGCTCATTGTAATGGGTTTGAGCAATTCCCGAGTGATAAAAGTCAATCAGTTTATCACAATTGCGCAAGATCGGGGCACCTGTGTGAGCAGGATGGCAGGCCGTGCTCAAGCGTGGAAAATGAGTTTACAGTCCTTGATGCAGACCCCTCCCTCTTCTCCCATTGGCTGGATACTCCTGGAGGTACAATCTTCCCGGATTTCAGCTAAATTGTTTTCCTTTTATTGCATGCATTTAGTCATGTAGCAAAGCAAGCTGCCCAGTAAGCCTTCATTTTAAATACACGGAAGGAATGTGGTCTCTGGTGGGTGGGCCAAGGATCTAGTGTCACCTGTGTCACCCTGCCAAGTCTACTGAAGGTGCTTTTCTATTGAAAACGGACCATTATTGTTTCATTTCTTACAATGGCACAGCTATCTCACTTCTCAGTACGTGCCTGAGGGAAATGAAAGCCTACAGTCCACAAGAAGACGGGCACAGAAATGGTCGTGGAAGCTATTTAGAATAACTCACAATCCATCCGTGGAAGAGGGTAAAGAGACAGGTTTGTCCACACTAAGAGCCAGCGGCAGAGAAATTCTGATGCCCAACCCCACGGATGAATGATCAAAACTTACACTGCCTTAAAGCCAAGCACATATGAAGCATCTCTGTAGTCTGTGAACCAATATGAAATCAAGTGATGCATTTTGATATGCATGTTTTCTCTACTTGCCTGTCAATTTTATACAAAAAGAATAAAGAACCACCAGAGTCACATACTGCACTCTTGAGTTGATCATCTGAATGCTAACATTTGGTGAGGTCTGCAACCTTTTCTGAAATATTTTATTTTCAAAAAATAAAGTGTATTTACAGAGAGATAGATAGTTAGGCAGGTAGATGGATGGATGGATGGATGCTGGATAGATTAAAAAGATAGATGTGTGAACCGGTATACAGATGATGGATAGATGGGTGAGGGAGTGGATGGATGGGTGGAAGAAAGATGGATGATGAATAGATGGATGGATAGAGGGAATAATGATGGATGATGTATAGATGGGTGAATGAATGGATAAATGGATGGGTGGACGATGGGTATGGGTAATGGTTGGGTTTTATGTGGATGGATGTTGGGCAGATGGATGGCCAACAGATGGGCAGATTATGGAAAGATGGATGCATGCATGAAAGGATGGGTGGATTATGGATGAAAGATAGATAAATGATGGATGTATGGACATGTGATACAGCAAACAGGGAAGGATAGTAAGTGGTGGTTATGAGCATTTGCTGCAAAATTCTCTTAACTCTTCTGCATGCTTAGCTTTTCTTATAGGAAATTGCTGTGGATAAAGTTCTTCCTACTCTGTAAGTCCCATTCAGATGAAGTCTACCAGCTGCACTAGAGGTCCTGGGTCTGAATTCAAGCTGCGTGGCTTCTGACTAGTTACTTTACCTCTCTGGGCTTCAGGCTAATCACCTGTTTAAAAAAATAATTGTCTTTGTTTCAGAGGGTTACTGTGCAAATCCACTGCACTGTCTGTTAAGGATAAAGGACTTGGCATTGTGCCTGCCTGTCCTAAAGTAGATGCTGGCTCCTTTTTTTCCTAACTCTCCAGCTGACAGTCTTCCCTTCCTGCTTCAATCCCCACACACTGTCGTCTTCATTTGAGGATTCGACACATTTAATTGGAGCAAAGAGGGGGGCTGAGGTCTGTGTGGTGCTTATCCGGTGCCCTAGCGCTGGTAGTAACCCAAGAGTTCAAGTGCACGGAAAATGATTGCCTGACAGAACAGACACAACTGCCCAGAGAATCCAACTCTCTTGGCTGAGTATGGGATCTCTGGGAGGACCCCTTTCAGACCCCAAGCCCCGCTGGTGGATGAACAAAGCTGGAATCATACGGATCCCTAGCAGTGGCCAGTGCCAGAGGCCAGCTGACACAGGGGTGGGAGAGGGAGGGAGGGGGGTCACAAAGCAACTGCTTTCCAGGAACCCCAGCTGGGCCCCTGCTATGTGGGGGGGTGCCAGGGGCTTGCTCAGGGCCTTCTGGGTGGTGGTTCTCTGGCCCCGAGGTCTTTAAGAAGCCAAAGGCCTCAGTCCCCTGCCTCCAAGCCCGGTTTAGAAGTTAGAGGAGGAACAACCAAAGTTAGGGATGGTCTGGACCTCCGACCACGGCTGCAGGACTGACAAGAGGGGCAAAGGGAAAAAGTCACGTAATACCGGCTGTGCCCAAGCTCAAAATGCGTAACTCTGCCAGAGCAATCTTAGCTGTCCACTGTCCACGCCAAGGACGGAGCTGGGAGCAGACGGGAGGTGGGCTCGCCGAGCCGGCCCACCAGAGGCTCGGCACCAAGGCTGTGATTCCTTCTGTCAACCAGCCCAGCCACAGCTCTCACTGCCAGCAACGGTCCCTGAGCCCACTTGGCACGGTGCTTGTCATCTGTTGGCAGAGCAGCGACTCGAACGCCCACACTCTCCCCTCTCCCTCCCTGAGCTGCGAGTACCAAGGTCACTGTACCCTAAAATGACTGCAGATAAAGGAGCCAGCAGCAGCAGCAGCGAGGCCCACATGAACAGAGCGGCCAGCGCCAAGGAACCACGCCAGGGACGACAGCGTAGCTCCGCCTTCTAGGACAAGACACCCTTCTGTGCACATCACAAGCAGCGACGGTGACTGACAACCTCTCCCCCCACACCTGGACAGGGACATCCCAACCCCCCCATGGCTGTGGTCAATAAGCTCAAGAAGCCCACCATGTGCCTTGGGGCCCCCAGCTTTTCCAGGATGTTCTCAGAAAGCTCCAGAAGGAAGTAGCTTTCCTGGGCTGGGAAGGACACTTGGGGTGTGTCCAGGCCCGCTGAAGTCAGGTGGGAAGAAGGCAGGCTGTGGAACGGTAGTGTGGGGCTCTGGCTGGCTGCACCCCACTGGAAGGAGGGCCCAGAAGTTTTCTAGCTCAGGAGTTTCCAGTGGCTCTGGCTAACCAACCAGCCCCAGGAAGACTGAGGACTCTAGTGTAGTTAGGCACAGGTGTCAACTTGACAGTTGGGGTTTGGGCTCTGGGCACATTTGTGGAGAATTAATGGTTGAGATAACTTAAGCCCAGAATAAACCTGCAAGAGATTATCTAGCTGATGGGAAAGGCCCAGCCGATGGTGGGTGGGATTAGGCCCTGGAATAAATTGGCATCCTTGTGTACACTTGCCCAGACACGCTGGTCTGGCAAGTAAGGATCGTCCCTCTCTCAGCCCTTATGTAGAGATGGTGTGGCCAGTTCCCTCGGCCTGATGTTGGTGTGAGCTCTCCTGGCAAGCTGGACTGAGAACTGTAACCAATCATAAGAGAAAATAAACCCCTTGTTCCCTTAAACCTTTTGATGGTGATTTATCAGCAACCACGGCTGGGCATAAGGGGTGTAAGGGATCTGGATGACCTTTCTGCTTCCAGGGGGTCCTCAGCCATGGGCTCACAGTGTCCATCCTGCAATGGCCTCAAGTACACCAGACAAGACTCCTCAGCAGCAGAGAGGGGACAAGGAATCAGGAAGGCACCTGGGAGCTGACCAATCAGGTGCCTGCTTTACACATCTGTGGTCACAGTACTTGGAGTCCACGAGGGACCATGAGGGACCATGCTAGATGCTAGGAATACTCAGACAGTTTGGTCACCCTCAAACACCTGCAGTAGCAGGCCGAACTGTGTCCGCAAAAGATAGTCCAAATCCCAACCCGGAGACGCATGATGTGACTTAGAAAAAGGGTCTTTGTCAAAGGAATCAAGTTAAAAGCCCTTAGATAAGACCATTCTGGGGTCCCTGGAATCTTTACTTCTAAGCACTTCACTAAAAAAATCTCCAAATGTAGACATGGGAGATGGCTCAGGGTTTATATAAAACCTTTGCCTTGCATGCAAAAAAGACCTGAGTTCAGATCTCAGATCCTACATAATAACACTGGGCAGAAATGGCGGTGGCCTGCAATTCTGGTCCTGGAAGATGGAACCTGGGAACCTAGACTAAGCAATGAGGAGACAGAACCATCCAAGATGATTCCTCATGCCACGTCACTCTTGTGCTTCCACAAGCATACACTTAAGTACCGTCTGGTACACACACACATCACACATACACATATATACACACACACATACATACATATATATACACACACACATACATACACATATACGCACACACACTCACACACATACTACACAAGTACAAAAAAGAAAATTTTCTAAATGTTTAAGTTTAAAGTTTCCATGTTTGCACATCCTTATGGTAAGTGGCAATAAAAATTCAACGATTTTTTAAAAATCCTGGCCATCAGGAACCGGGAGAGAGTGCGGATTCCCACTCTTGATTTTGGGCCTCTCTCTCTTAGCTCCTGGCATTCAGAACTGTGTGAATAAGTTACTACTGCCTGGAGCTGTGTGGTGAGTGGTAACTTACGAGCATGCCCTTGGAAAACAGGACAGTAGCCACGGAAAGATAAGTTCATTCACTCACCCAATGTCGCACGGTCAGCAGATGGCACAGCTGGATTCGACCTCAGAAAATGTGACTGCGGCTTCTCACCACTGCGCTAATGCTCTTTAAAAATGCTTCAATCTTTAACCTTACAAAAAGGCGGGGTTTCAGTTTTGGATTGCTTATTCGCTTGTCTGTTTCGGGGGACGGGGGATGGCTCAGCAGCTGAGCGCACTTGCTGCACAGTCATAAGGACTTGAGTGTAAATCCCCAGAACCCGCATTTAAAAAAACAAAAACTGGCACGTTGGTCAGCAAGACAATTCAGCAGTAAAGGCGCTTGCTGTACAAGCCTGGCAAACTGAGTTTGATTCTCAGAACCCTACATCAAGATGAAAGGAAAGAATTACCTTCACAAAGCTGCCCTGACTACACACACACACACACACACACACACACACACGCTCTCACTCTGTAGAACCCATATCCATGTACATCACAGAGATACACACTAATATAATAATACTACAGTACATATGAAGGGACATTTGCTGGTCTTGTCCCAGCAAGCCCCCCTTGCTCCTTACACCCTCAGCACTTCACTTGCTGTGAAGCAACACAGGAAATGGTAGAGGTTGGTAAGAACTATTGCTTGCCCTAAAAAACACACACACACACACACAGGAGCTCTTGGGGGATGCACCCCAAGAATGAAAATGGCTGTGCCCTCTATATGACAACTGTCAGATCTGGCAGATGAGATGCTATGTCACCCACTTCCCAGCAGCCCCTCCATTGGAGATGGTGACAAAGGCCACCAGTGCTACAGTGCACGCAGGGAGCGACCTGTGGGGGGGGGAGGATGGGGATCAGTAGGTGAAGGGCTTTCTGGGTAAGCATGAGATCCACAGCCCCCACATAAAAGCTGGAAACAGTGGCACACCCCTATAATACAAGGTGGGAAAATGGGGATCTCAGAGGATGGCTGGCCAGCCAGTTTAGTCAATCAGCGAGATCCAGGTACAGTGGGGTAGGGGTGGGGTGGAGAGAAGAGGGGAGCAGAGGAAAGGATAAAGTGAGGAGCAATAGAGGAAGATGCTTGACATTGACCTCCATGCCAGTGCTCTTGCAAGTGTGTGCACGCGCACACACGCACACACATACATGCATGTGCGTGCACACGCACGCATGCACACACACGCATATTAAAAATGGACAGATACTATCACTCAGCTGCCTCAAGGCAACTGCACATGAGCAATCTTAAATCCTGGGAACAGCTGTGGCATTCAGATCCTTATTCCACCCCGGGAGTAGATAAGGGCGATGTCCTTGGGCTTGGGAACAACACGGTGAAATCTGCAGAGCAGAGGCCCAAGGTCTGAAATGTACTTTCTACTTGGTTGGGAAAAGGAGGGGGAGGAGGACAGCAGGATGGGGAGAAAGAAGCAAAGACCCCAAGGTTACCCTGATGGTGGGGGGGGCAGGAATTTCATCCTGTAACTGTCCAAGAGCTGGGCGTGAGGTTGAGAGAGAAAGTAAGAAGAGAAAGTCCCCAAACCAACGAAACAACCAGAGTGTGGATTGCGACAAGTAGACTCCAGGAGAAGCGCAAACATTTACCCAAGTCCAAACACACACAGCTCACCAAATACAGGGTGACAGCTATTCCAGACAGGGTGAGGACGCCGTCATTCAATGCTCTAAGACTAGAAGAAACTAAAAGAAAGACTTGAGGTGAACAAGCCAACATGGGTTGATGTTGCAAGGCCAATTGTGGTTATACTATGTTTTGTCTATGCTCAGAATATTTGATTGAAACATGAAACAAGAAGTCCACATGCCCACACCCCTTCCTAAGGTGTGAGAGAAGGTGGGGTGCAGCCTCTAAGTCTGTTCCTTCTTTCAGCACAACCCGCCCCCTCGCTTCTTGGCACCCCAGGCTCTGCCTGCTGGGCATTTTGAAACCAGTTCCTGAGCCTGCACCTCAGTACTGGGGCGAAGCCCTCCTGGAAGAGGTCCACGGCCAGCCAAGGATTCACTCTCTGCTGTACTCTTAGGAAAACGCACAGAAAACTGTCCCAAAGCCATCAAGGCAGAAGTCCAGGAGGGTCGCTGGGGACTGTTTCTCCTGTTTCAGTTATAGACCCTCAGAGTGGGGGGTGTAAGATGCACACAGGAGTGTAAGGCAGGCTGCAAACCTGTGGTGGGCACTGCTTCACTCCAAGGTCGCCCCATCCTGCCAGCCTTGGATCCTCTGTAAAACAGCGAGAGCATGCAGAGGTGGGAACAGAAAACAGGGCAACCGCAGAACGCAGCCGCAACTGACGCACAAGGGGCGGATAGGGGGACCCTCTGACCAGGGGCAGCAGAAAGGCAGAGCCAAAGTGACAGTGGGTGGGGCAGGGAGGGAATTCCCACTGCTGACAAGCAAGGGAGGGATTTGGGGGATGAGCAAGGACCCGCCGGAGTATGTGGGTCAAATTAGAAAGGTGCTCGTGAGCCAACTCTGAGACAGTTAAAAGCTCAAGCCTCAACCAGGTGTGATGCCTGTCACCCCAGCGCTTAGGGGGCTGAGGCAGGAGGATCACCATGAGTTCCCAATCAGTATGGTTTCAGGCCAGTCTGGAACCTACTTTGTAAACCCTAATTAAAAAGGGGGAGGGAGGCTGGGGAGATGGTTCAGTCGTTAAGGCCTGTGCCTTGTAAGCTAAAGGATCTGAGGTCAGGTCTACCTGATCCCATGTGAGATCAACTGGGTTGAAATGGTAGCAGCCTGCAATTCCAGCCCTGGAAGGTAGAGCCTGGGAAATTCCACAGCAAAGCAATAAACAGGTTTAACGATCCAGAATGATTCCAGGGTCATCCTCGGGCCTCCACAGGCCCGGACACTCAAGTGCCCTCCTGTACCCAACACACACTTATGCTCATGCACGACGACTAGTGCATGGCGACTAGTTTCCAGGGTACGAACGCTCCCTCCATGGCTGGTACCATGCATGCTAACCTCAGATGAGCCAGCCGCCCGCTCTCAAAGCCTTGGACACTGGTCCCAAGGCCTTGGTGAGCCTGCACCTTAGGTCTGGGCTTTTGGGGTCTCATGGCTTTCGGCATTAGCTGCTTCTCTACATCTCAATATCACAGCTGCTAAGCCTCTCAGATGCTCCTCAGCACTACATCTCTGACCATCCTTGCCCAGCAAGGGATCTGTCTGGAGACTCCAGGGTTGGAAACTTCCTGCTTTACTGAGTCGCATCCAAGTTGCACTTCTCGGTTTCTATGCAGAAGGCACCTGCCCCCTGAAGCTTGGCTCCTTGCTGCCTTTTCTGCACTTGACGGGTGGGGGCCACGAGGACAACCTCCCACCTCCGTCCAGTTCCTCAGCTCTCTGCTGGTGCATACACCTCCCACCCTGGGGTCCCGCACTATCCCGGGCCAAGCAGCCCCCCTCCCCATGCAACACTCACTAGTCATGTCTGTGAGCATCATCTCCCAGACGGACACTGAGCTGGGAGTCGGCACGTACCACCTCTAGGAATCTGCACATCAAGCGGTTTCCTTTTCATAGCTCTTAGAGTTACCTAACTCAATGGGTTTTAATATTGTGGCTGATATATACCACTACACAACTGTCTTCAGAACGCTTTCCTCACTATGGTCTCTCTCCATTCCCTGTCCCAGCCCTCCTGGAAACCAACCATCTGTTTTCTCTCTTTACAGACATGTTCTGGCTATTTCCTATAAGTGGGCCCTCACACGATATGGGCTTTGATGTTTAGGGTCTTCAAGCACTTACCCTAACGTACTCAAGGCTCACCTGCGTGTCAGCTAGTAGAGTCTATCAGTGCTTTCATATCAACTTTTGGTTTCTTTTTAATCGATGAACACTCTTCCATTACATGGACACACCACACTTTACCTGTCCACGTAACAACTGATGGATACTTGTCCATCTCAGGGACGCCACATGAGGTTTAGTATGTGTGTATTGTCTGATCTCTCATGTGTACGTCTAGGTGCTGTGGGCCACAAGACCACTCTAGGATCAGCATCTAGAGGAACTGGTGCCTCCCAAGGCAGCCGGGCTATTTTAACAGTGGACACAGTGGAGAAGAATCCTAGTTTCTCCACTGTCTTTCCAACACCTGTTACTGTCTGTGTTTTGATCACAGCCACGCGTGGGTGTGAAGCAGCCGTTTGTGGAGGTTTGGTCTGCGGTTGCCTGAAGGACACTGACAGAGAGCTTCCTTTACATCGAGGGCTCTTTCTGTATCTTCTCTAGAGAAGTAATTATTCAGCCATCTTTGCCTACTTTTGAAGTGGGTTGTTGGGTTTTTGAGCCATACGTGCACTAGTCATTCTGGACAGAAATCCCTGGCCACGGTATGATCTGTAAATGCTTCCTCATATTCTATGATGTCTTCTCACAAATATTAAGCATGGCTTTTGAAATACAAAACTTCTTCATTGTAAACCAGGGACTGTGGCACATACTTCTAACCCCAGCCATTCAGGAAGTAGGGTCAGGAGGATTGGGAGTTCAAAGCTAGCCTTGGCCACATAATGAGTTTGAAGTCAACCTGGGCTAGATAAAAATCCAACTTTCTAAAAAAGGTTTAATTTTGACAAAGTCCATTTGTGTCTTTTTCATTCGATTGGTATGATTTTGGTGTCACCCGTAAGAAATCATTGCCCAATCAGAGATGATGAAAATCTATGCATTGCTTCTAAGAGTTCTACAGTATTATTAGTGCTTATGCCAGGTCTTTGTTCTATTTTGAGTTAATTTTTATGTGCAGTATGGTGTAGGGGTCCCACTTCCTTCTGTGCATAGATGTAAAGTCATTCCAGTACGATTCGTTGAAAAGACAAGTCTGTAAGATTCTGAGGTTGCTAAACAGTGTTTACCTTTCTGACTACGCTGAGTGACTTTCTATTTGTGCCTCTGAAGGTTGCAAAACAGGGAAAGGATTCCCTTCAGCACGTAAAAAAGGAACTCGACTAAAACCTTCTTCTAGATACATTGCTCCTACCAAGGAGGCCTAGGTCAGCCCCTGTCAATACTTTAGGAAATGGTGATAAATGAGTTTGGGTTCCGAGGGTGGATCACGGGGTAAAAATGAAGAGACAAGGATTTGTGAAATAGAGTAGCATCTAACGAAGGTCCAAAGGAGTCCAACCCGCAGCCTGTGCCTGTTGTTTTTCCACGTGACCCTGGGCACCACGCTTCCTCCTCTAGGTTTGGGGCCTCTTTCAGGAGACTGAGGGTTGGGTTCCATCTGGGACAGCCAGTAGGTTGCATTTCCCCACGCAAATTCTAGGTTTCAGACAATGGGGATGTTGGCACCACCATTGAGAGAATGTGGGGGATCCACCAGTGATGCCTGCTGGTGTCTCCACAGGGGAGAATAACCTTGCCTGGTGTGCTGTGCCAACTGGGCCTGGCCGAGGCCTCAGGGTCCTTCTAGTTCCGTGAATTCCATGGCTGTGTGACTCAGCCGACCCTTGGCTGGGGGCCACCAGGCTGGCCCAGCCAGCAGACAGCTGAGAGAAGGTCAGGCCAGCTTCTTCTTCCTCTTTGCCAGATCCCTGTCCCTGAAGGGTGTGGAGTTCAGCCTGTTACCCCTCTGGCCCAGGCTTCGGAGCCGCAGAGCCAGAGAGTTCCAGGACTGGAGGATGGAAAGACAGCGCCTGGACTCAGGACCGTCTCTCAGATGATCCTCAGACACCCGCAAAGTCCAGGTCTGGGGTAGAAAATACGGCACGAGGACCCGGCCGGTTCCTCCAGGCCTTGGTGCTCCCAGGACAGTGACCAGGAGACCGTGTTCCCTGGGTTTCTTGTCATCCTGAGTACTGGAGGGGCCTTGCACAAGGCAGACCCTCCATAACTTCGCCCACGGGACTGGTTCTGCAGGCTGCCCGCAGCCTCCCCAGGGGAAGTCAACCTGAGCAGGTCTTCCGGCCCCCGGAAGTGCTGAGAGCTGGCCAGGCCGCTCAGGCCGCATGTCACAGCCCACATCAAGGGGTCTGGTGGGTCACAGGCCCTCTAACTTGCTGGCGGCTGCCTGCCCCAGGTCTCCTGCCTCTCTCTGCAGGTGGACCCCTGGCTCCTGCTTTCCTGACCTCGGGCTCCACCACCTCCTCTGGCCTGCCTGTCCACACGAGTCCCATGTGGGCTCCACAGAGGCTGCAGAGCCACGACCTCAGTGCTTGGGGGGCTTCTGGTGGCTGCTGTCATTCTCCCAGGCCACCTAACTCCCACTTTTCAGATGTTCCAACCCACAGCTCCCAGCCTCATGGGCTGTTGTCTGTCTATCCCTGGCGGCTCTTGCTTTACCATGGGCTCTGCTCAAGAGCCCTGGCAACCCAAAGTCTCCTGAGAACCTCACTTTACCTTCTTCTAGAACCCTCTCTGGCTCACAGGTCCCCAGGCATGATCTGACCAGACCAGTTCCATCCTACTGGTAACCCTCTTTCTCCTCCATTCCTGGGAAGGTTTGTCCATGCCCAATGGGGCCCAACTTACAGACAGCAGTACTGGTCTGTCTGCAACCCTGTGTGCAGTTTGGCCTTCAGTATAAGGGCTGTGTGTGGCCCAGTGGTTTAGGTGTGAGCTTCCAAGCCAGACAACCTGCTGAGTCTCTGCTTGGCGGTCTTTGCAGGTGGCTATCTCTGCTTCTCTGTGTTTATATTAAGGGGACATGACTGACTACTCGATGCACTGTAGAGGGCTTGAGACGCCGCTTGCAAGCAGCACCATTCAACCACATCACTGTCGTCTGTTCAACTGCCTATTGGTTCATCCCACTGGTATTGACTCGCCCTTAGAATGATGCCAACAGATTGCAGGAAGGCTCGCTACGCTGTCAAAGAGCAGCCGACATCCCAACTCTGCCCCCAGAGAGATGCCCAGAAGCTTCACCAGACATGGAGATGGTGTGGACCATTGTCCTGTCCAGAACTCCAGCTGGAGCCTAAAGGCCACGGGACCTAGGAGCTCGCTGGCAGGGGACGGGCCCGTGCACATGTGTCATACACTCAGGTTAGGAGAGCTGAAGAAGTCAGTCACTCAGGCAAGTGAGAGAAGAGGGTGGCCAAGAGGTGTCGGGGGTGGGGGAGGCTCTTCCCTCCCACCCTTCTGTACTTTCTGTTCTTGAATCCTGTGACTATACAGCCTGTTCCAAATATAATGAAAATGACTGGAAACTCTGAGAAAGCTCAGATCTCCCTCAGAGGGTTCCACACGCACAGCTAGCTGAGTGGCTCCCTGTGACCCCACTCACGGAAGGGCCATGGCTAACTGTATTTATATGGGCTTCTAGAACCTACCTCAAAGAGATCTTCTGAAAACCCAAAATGTTCAATGGTCCAAAATGCTCCCATCGATGCAATGTATACTTGTGGAAATCCGGAACATCTGATGGGGTGCTGAGGAGATGATTCAGTGATACTGTTTGCCGAGAAAGCCAGAGGACTGGAGTTCGGATCCCCAGAGCCCACGTAAAAGACAGCCGGGGCCACTTGCAATCCCAGTGCTCAATAAGTGGGGACAGGGGATCCCCGGCGCAAGATGGCTAGCCAGACTAGTTGTAATCAGTGACCTTGGTGTTCAACTGAAAGATTCTGCTTCTATAAGTAAGGTAGATAGTGATTTAGGAAAAAAATAAACTTATCATCAATATTGGGCTTCCCACTCACCCCCCCATGTGTATGTCCACACATAGGTGTATTCACATAGATGTGAACACACACACACACACATACACACACACACACACTCACGCACACAGGCAAAAATGTAAAATGGTGATGCTCCATGCATGACCCTTCCCTGCCCAGCCTGTGTTTGGTACCAGGCATATCTAGGTGGAGGTGTGTGTGCACAAGTAACAGGTAGACAACCAGCACTCCCTGAATCTCGGAGCCTTGTTCAGATCTGGAGGCACAACTGAACACAACAACCCGCCTGTCCACAGCAAGGAGGCTGCGCAGCTGAAGGAAGAGGAGGCTGTGTGTTGACTTGGAAAGTGTCAGGAGTGGAGGGGGAGAAGAGGAGTGGAGAGGAGGAATGGGAGGAGGAGGAGGAGGAAGAGGAGAAGGACGAGAAAACCAACTGTGACCAGGTCATATGAGGACAAAGATGGGCATACTTTTTCACACTACATCTTTTTCTTTGTCTATTTTTATTTTGAATCCTACCACAGTATGTAGCCAGAAATAAATTAATAACACTCGCATGGTTTTCCACTCCCATGTGCCACGCATCTAGATGCTGCGCATACAGTGACTGAGCTAGTCCTTCAGAAGAACACTATTCGATCCTATAGCGCACGTCTGCAGGCATTAGTTCTAGAGCCCACAGAATGAGTGCCAGTCTGGGAGAAGACAGAATGCCACAGAGAATGTCCTTGGAGAGTGTGGGATGTGCTCTACCAGATGTCAGGGCCTCCTGCAGCCATGAGGACTATGAGAGTGGCCGTGGTACACAGCACAGCTAAGTGGGATACACTGACCAGAAACGGGAACCCTCCACGCACACACCTGACTTCTGCATGGCCACACCAGGACAAGGTGCTCGACTGTGTCCTCAGGAAGGCAAAAGGACCCTGGGGCTCTTTGTGGCCTGAGGGTGGGGAGGTACGGAAGGGGGAAGGGGACAAAATAGGCTTCTCAAAAGACGGAAAGAAGGGACTTCTCAGCAGCATCCAGTGGGCGCATTCATTCACAAGTGAACACACACACACACACACACCCCAACCTTGAAAGAAAGTGCCAAGGAAATCAAGTCCAGCAAGATGGTACCTTTGTGCCCACTGAGGCAGCCACTGAAGGCTGGGGAAGTGGTTTCATTGGAGTGTTTACTTAGTGTGCACAAGACCCTGGGTTCCACTCCTAGCGCCACGTAAAGCAGGCGTGACAGCACAAGGTTGTCATCCCAGCACTTCTACTTAGGAAGTAGAGGCAGGACCAGAAGTTCAAGGTCATCCCTTGGTTACATCAAGTGTTCAAGACCAGCCCCGGCTGCGTGCAACCCTGACACAAAGACGAAAAGCAGGTACAGTGACCAGGGGCAGTGAAGAGGCAGGTGGAACAGACAACTGCAGGGGATCCCGCTCCTCGTCACGCACCGCAGCTTGTGCCACAGGTGACGTGGCCCTGCGAAAAGGACATCGGAAGGCCACAGCACTGCACAGATATCCCCAACAGCATGAGCACTCGGGGGAGCAGAGGCTGAAACGCTGACAGTGAGGTTGGGGGGGAGGGGCATAGATCCCTAGGTCCACTCAGCAACGCATGACTTCTTCACACTGAGATCCTTTTTTTAAATTGTAAGCATGTGTGTACGGGAGCGGGGGATGTGTACAAAAGGCGCTTGAGTGTATGGGCCTCACACTGAGACCCTCATACTTTGCTATACAGACCACTCTTTCCCTCTTTCCCATTGTCTTGAGTATGTGTATGTGGAGTGCATGTGTGCAGGTGTGTGTGTGTCTACGTGGAGGCCTGAGGTTGACATTGAAAATCAACACCTACCTGACATTTACGTGAGGTCAGGGAATTGGGATTCTGGTCTTCTTGCTTGCGTGGAACACACTTCGATGGCCCAGCCACCTCCCATCCCTGAGAGTACACCTTTACAAGTCTGCAGTAGAAACAGCTGTCATTACCAGGAAATGACAGATGACGACCGCAGAGGAAACAGTAAAAGTGGAAGAAGCTGCCTAGATGGGAGATTTCCAGACCCACTTGCCCACCTGGGGCTCTCACATGCAATGGCGTGGAATGGGCAGGGCATCAAAAGCCAAGCTTACTGCCTGGCTACCCCTCAGTGCCAGGGGGCAGACCTGCTCTCTGCTCCTGATACTGGTGGCTCTTTGCCTTCCCTGCACCTCAGTGTTGCAGGCTGGATCTGAATCGAAGCACTGCCTCAAAGCTTAGTGAAGGGCTTAGTCCTCCGAGCAGCTGCATTTGGAGGTGGGAGCTTTAGGAGTTGACAAAGTACAAGGTCTCTGAGCTCAGCTGAAGTCACTGCTGGTGGACCACGATGTAATGGGCTTTGGAGGAGCCACTAGATTACACAAGTGAGCTTTTTTTCAGTCACGTGGCCACCCCCAGGTTCTTCCCAACTACACACAGGCCAGGAACAATTAGCCCAGGGACCGAAGCTTCTGACACTGCGTGCCATAACTCCTTCTTCCTGTCCACTGATTTGCTCAGGGAATTCTGTCTGAATTACAGAAAGCTAATGCATTTAGTTGTTTTTTTTTTTTTCTGCATTATTTTTTTATTATTTTTTTTTAATTTTTTTTATTATTATATTATTATTCAACTGTGTGCAATTGCGTGTGTATGTGCCGACCGTGCGCGCAAGTGGTGTGTGTGTGTGGTGTGTGGGTGTGTGAGTGTGTGTGTGTGTAGAACACGGACGAATTCGCGAACCACCACGGACGCTCCACCTCTTCTGCCCGGGATTTCCCAGGCTCCGCCTACCAGGACCAGAAGCGCAGGCCGCCCCTGCTTCGGCCTGGCATTATACGTGGGATCTGGGATCCGAACTCAGGACCTTCCGCCTGCAAGGCGGAGGGCTAACCCCTGAGCCACCTCTCAGCCCCATTATTTTTTTTTTAAAAAGTGGTGAAAATACTCTCAATCCACAGGGCCAGAACTGGGTGGGTCAGATGGAATGGTGCTGTGGAGTTGTATACATGCAGGAATGCTGTCTCCATGGATACCACATGTCTGCTAATCCATAAGACGACATGTCCAAAGGAATCCAGCTAATTCCAGTTTTTCGGAAGGGCGGGGTCCTGCTGGAAAGTTCTCTCAGACCATGGTTTAGCTGGGGCCGTCTTCTGGAATTCCATGTGACAGTGGAGACACCCTGTGTCCATACCATCTAATGCATCACCATTACGTGTTGGCCACCAAGCCCTTCAATGTGGTTACCATGACTATCTTGTTTTTAACAAATTTCAGTTAGTTTATCAAATAGCTCCATGAGTCCAGGGAAGTAGGCCTTAAATTCAGTGTGTGTGTATGTGTATATGTATGTGTATGTCTGTGTATGTGTATGTGTGTGTATGTGTGTATGTCTGTGTATGTGTGTGTATGTGTGTATGTCTGTGTATGTGTGTGTATGTGTGTATGTATATGTGTGTATGTGTGTATGTATGTGTGTGTGTATGTGTGTGTGTATGTGTGTATGTATGTGTATGTGTGTGTGTGTATGTGTGTGTGTGTGTGTGTGTGTGTGTGTGTGTGTGTGTATGTGTTGTGTGAATGTTCATGGATTCTTTGCAGGACTTGTTTCCAGGAAAAAAGTGGGGAACACATCCATGGTACCTTCTTGGTACTAACATTGTCTGGCCACTGCCCCAGTACATGACGTCAGGCAGCCTGGGTGTCACACACTGCAGGCTGACCACAGTCCTCCCTGGGCTTATTCTGGGCTCCTCGTGACCCCTAGCTCGGTGCCTTCCTATCTCCACTGCCTGGGGAGCAAGAGGCTTGAGACACAGACAAGGAGGGAAGTTTTTCCTGGGACGCATTATTCTTGCTCCTCAGTACCAAGAATCATAGTATTCATTGCCCACCCCCCAACTCATCATGGCCCCACCTCTGGCCTGTCTCTCAGGCATCCACACTCAGGGCTGTGAAGAAGTGAGGTAGATGTATCTGGAGAGACCGCTCAGGAGTTAAAGCCCTTTGCCTCATAAGCAAAAGGACCTGAGTTCAGATTCTAGGTCCCACGTAAAAATATTGGATAGAAATGGCAATACTTCCAGGCCTAGAGGACGGAGCCTGGGAAAGCCCAGAGCAAAGCAATAAGGGTATAAGTAATGCAGAGCAATTCCAGAAGTCACTACTAGGCCTCCACGAGCACTACGCAGTGCCCTCTTCTATACACGCAGGCACGTATCACACATACTCAGCACCTACACAGGCTCAAAACAAAAAGAGAGTTGAGGTGGGGAACAAGAATACCTTCCTCTACCATGGGGCTCTTGAGAAGAGGGGGGACACAACTGACCCCGAGGAGGGACAAGGGACCTCAGTGTCCTCATTCAAGCACATGCCTGGTATTCAGAATTGCTTGTCAACCACAGGATAACAGCACCAATGCCAAACTCGAAGAGCTGTTGGGGGTGGGGGGACCAGGGCAGGGGCATCTCGAGCCCAGCAAAGGCTCCGTCAGTGGCTACCACGGCTGCTGCTCACTGCGGTCAGCTCTGAGGCGGGCAGGAAAAAACTGTCCTGGTGAGGGAGCTGCACCCATTCTAGCCTCCGCTGCTGCCTTGACCTCTGGCCTCTGCTGCTGCCTTGCTGTGTGACCTTGGGCTAGTCTCCCTCTCACTCTGGGCCTTGATTTTCTAAGCAGTAAAATGAGGAAAAAAGGTTACATGCCCCTGTCTCCTTCGTGGGGCTGCTTGGGGAATGTGGATGTCTACAGGAGGTGAGAAGTGTGCTTTGCTGGAGTGAACCTCCATTCCAGAATGGAAAGTGGGGGTCACAGTACATGGCTGGCTTTCAGCACTTGCCCTTCCTTCGATCACCTCAGTCAGCATGAAGGGTGCAGACAGGATACCCACCCCACCCTGTTCTTCAGAAACCAATTCAGCATCATATTCCCCCCACGTGCCGGCGACAGTGAGTCAGCCGGCACCCACCAAACAATGGCTTCGGTCACATTTCCTCTGTTGGGTAGTAGATGGGTGTGTGTGTGTGTGTGTGTGTGTGTGTGTGTGTGTGTCGCGCGCGCGCGTGTGTGTCCCAGGCTGACTATACTCCTGCCGCTTCTACACGAGGCCACAGCGCTGCTTGCCCTGACCTGAAACCCCATCATCCAGTTTGCTCCATGATAACACGTGCACCCAGCTGCCCCCATGGAGTGCGTGGCAGGTGCACAAGTATGAGGTCACTGCCACTGAGTGCTCCAGTGGGAAGTCGGAGCAGGCTGCAGACACTGGAGGGTGCTTGCCTTTGTCTGTGGATGGCATTGGGAGGTGGGGCCTTGGGGGGCGGATAAGATCATGAGGGTGGAGCCTCGTGGATGGATTCTTGCTTTGTAAGAGAGGTCCCAGAGTTCTGCCTGGCTTTTCCACCACGAAGATGGCTGATGAGAAACAGGAAGCGGTTTCTGTTGACACTGAATCTGCAATGATTGGTCTTGGACCTCCAGCCTTGGGAATGGGGAGGAACTGATTAGTAAACTTGGGGTAGGAGGAAACTCAGTGGGGTGCACGAAACTGCAAGAAGCCCCAAAGCATGCTCCACTCCACCCAGGCCCAAGTTCTCCTGGCTCCAAAGACAGACAGATGTCAAGGAAGAGAGTAACCATAAGGCTTCCCAGTCCTGTGCATCTTGGCTGGGGAGCCCCCCTGCAATAAGGCTGAGACCCAGACCCAGGCCTCAGAAGCAGCACAGGGACGTGGGGTTCAGAGGGAACAAGGTTCAGCAGTTGCTCCAGCCTCAGACACAGCTGGATTCGGGTCCCAGCTCTGCTGAGTTTCTTACTGTCAACCAGGCACTGGGATCTGAGGGGATTGGGGGAAGGGGGGCTGTGACGGACTGAGAAAGAGGGTCCTGAGGTGGATGCTCAGGATTCAGAAACGTGAGCCCCTGCTTCCACCTGCCTCAATGACACACAACAGCTTCCCCCGGGAGTTCTGTTAGAGTCACAGAATGACAGTGACCTGCACTGACTACTGACCTTCTCGGGGATTGTCCTTCAGACGCCTCAGATGTCAGTGGAGGGGAGGGAGGACCCAAGCTCTGGCTCCAGAGGGGCAGTGAGTGCCCCCGACAGAGAAAGACTACAGACAAAACGGATGCTTCTTAGCACAGAGGCTGAAGGCGGGAAAGAGCTGGTGGGCTCACCCACGTGGTGGTCAGTTCTCATCAATCATGGTAGTGAGGTCACTGTGGATTCTGAGCTAGCGAATACTGAGTTGCTCTTCCCCAGGGCAGCCCAGACTCAGGTTCCTCAGCCTCTGGACAGTCTCCAAGGTCTAACTTGGTTTCTGAATGAAGGAATATGCTCCATTCCTTACTACTAAAGTCACAGTCACAGTAGCACAGCTCATGCCTGTGAAACCTGCTGACCTTTTGGACACATCACATACACACACACACACACACACACACACACACACACACACACACACACAGTGCATTCAAGATTACAGACAGAATTTCAGTGCTATGTTTGGGGCTATTTGGAACACTCCCCCAAAAAGGCATGAAAATGTGGAGGAAGGACGTCCTTATAAGGACATTTGTTCTGTAGTCGGAGGCTGAGGGTGACTCACCACCTACAGGATGACTGAATTGCTCCAGCAGGTGACCTTCCAGGGACGGGGGAGCTACAAGCACAGGCTTAGGGGTTGCTCTTATGAACTTTCACCAGCAGATACATTTGTAAACAGAAGTCACGAAGCATGAGGATCCATTGGACGCATCCCTGTGAAGTGATGCCAACTGGCCAATCTTTATGAGGACCTGGTCTCACTGTGGGCTCCTCGGCAGCCATCTTGGGCCCTTGGGGGATCTAGGGTTGTGTGAAACCATGACCCACTATGCCTCTCCTCAAAGAGTCCCTGTCCCCCACAGAGCTGGGACCGGGCTGCTAGCTGGTCAAATTAAACTTGGGGTGCTATTCACCTCCATCATACCATCAGCCAATCATGGCCATAGCTTTGTAAGCATCCACTGTGTGTATGTGGAGGGGGCAGGTGAGAGATCACCCATTATATATGCTTCACTTGGTGCCGTGCAGAGAGAGATCTCTGCATGTCCGTGCTGTGTGCACAGTGGGAGCAGTAAGCAGAGAGGCGAAGAGGCCAGCACAAGGTCTCGGAGCGAGCCAGGGCCAGCCTTGGATGGAGATTGGCTACCAGTTTCTGCAGGCTCTGTAAACTGGCTTATCAGAAGAGGTCTGATTGACATGGATAGGAGTGGGGAGCCCTCAAGAAACCATGCAAACGGCTACATCATGGAACACCTCGATGTCCAACTCTACTCAGGCTCCCAATGTGCACTGACATGCAAAATCCAGCAAGTCGTGAGTTAGGAACTATTGTGACTTTAGTCCTTACAGATGAGAAACTGAGGCAGAGACAGGAATGTGAGCCCCAATGTCTACTCTAGGACTCATGTTTCTGATACCAACATACTAGTCCCATCTATCAGACCCACAGGTGTGCATGGCCACACTGAGCCTCGCCTATCTCTGTCACTGAAGAGTTGCAGGCGTATTGGAGGGAATGACAACCTTCTCTCCCTAAGACACATAAGTGAGTGACTGCAGGGTGGAGCAGAGAGGCCGGCTACAGGGCCCTGAAGACCCTCAGCGTGTGTCCCTGCAGGACTGTTCATGTGTGTCAAGATATAGAGAAGTGAAAAGAGCCACTCGCTGACTTACTATGCATAAATTACTCTGCAGTGGGTTCAACTATGTCTCCCAAAAGAGCCTTACCCCTAGACCCTCCATGTAGATAATTTGGAAAGAGGGTCTTTGTGGTTTCATATTCAGACATGTGGAGTGAGATGGGCCCTGAATCTGAAGTGGCAGATGCTCAAGGAAGAGCTGAGACACAAGGTCCTTCACAATCCAAGAAAAGGAGGCTTTCAGAGGCTGGGAAGAGTAAGGAAGGACCTCCCAGACTGCTAGAGGCTTCCCATCCTTCCATACACTTTTTCAACTCAGTTCTGACCTCCCACGGTGAGATAATAGTTTCTATCTGAAACCACCTGTATTACATTGTTACAGAACCCTAGGAGTCCACACAGAGCCCCATTTAAAGAAGGAGGTCACCGCCCACAGTTCCTATCACCTCTGTGGGTGGATCCTCACTGTCTGTGGCCCACTCTCTATCTAAACACAAAACCTGCAGCGTGCCTAACACCCCTCAGCGTGTCTAACACCCCTCTACTCATCAGCACCCCAGTGCACCTGGAGCCTCAGGCATCCTTTGGCTTTGCCTGATTGAGCCAGGACACCCGAGGAAAACTTCAGTCCCTGAAGAACCACCCCGCTCCTGCAGCCCAGGTTCTGCATGCGGCCCCACAGCTCCATGCATGCAGCACGGACGCATGGGGAACCTGGCTGCAGGAAGGCAAAGGGCAGTGCTAACCGGGATCAGAATTGAGTCCGGTGCTATCCTGGAGCAGGGACATCAAGACCTTGGCAGATTAGCACAAACCTTTCTCAAACTGGTCAAGGCGGGATGGCAGCTGAAGCCCCGTGGCGGGCAGTCAGCACACACGCGGCACACACGAGGTACTTGGTGAAAGTGCGGACGGGCACACTCAGACTGAGCACCTGGCTTTTCCACACCTGCTCTTGGAAGCACAGACCACTGGCACAGGGAGGGCGGACACAGAGCTCTCTGGACACAGCCAGGGAGATAGCTTGGTGGGTGAAGTGCTTGCCATGCAAGCAGGAGGACTTGAGTTCTAATCCCCAGTCATGTAGCACAAGCATCCAAGCCTTCCTATGGGAAGATGGAAGCTAGACACAGGAGAATCCTCAGACATTTGTAGACCAGCTAGCCTAGCGTACACAGTGGAAATACAACAGAGATGCCCGAGGTTGTCCTTCGAACTGCACACCTGCAGCTACATGGATAACACACGGACACATGATAAATAAATGTATAATAACAATAAATATAAATAAAAATAAAAAAAATAATGTACAGATTATTGTCTGAGTATAGACTTAGATAACAGTGTTTGGAGCCTTCAATTTCACTGTTTCAGGTTTCTATGTCTGAATTTTTCAAGATGCATAATAAAAGTTGTTTTTGAAAGTCAATAATGCACACACTTGTTATGGTATGTGCAAATGCACACACACAGACAAAAGTCTCCAAGGTTTCTCAGCCCAAAGAACTAAGAACACGGTCTACCATAACCCCAACACCATGCTGGGAGCTAGGGGTCACCACCAGCAGCGTAGGAAGACGGCATTGTGGTAGAGTCAAGCGCAGCATCTTGCACTGTGCAGCAGCTAAGTGCAAAAAAAGCCTGTGGTCTTCATCAACTTGGTGAATAAAGTGAAACTCCTCCAGGAGCAGCCAAGCAGGACCCTCTCCGGGCCTTCACACGCAGCACCTTTCCCTGCTCCACATGACACTCTTCATGGTTCTGCACACTAACCCATTAGTGCTGACTTTCTCCCACTTCCCATTTGGGGTGACTTTTATCTGAATAACTATTGATGCACATGCTCGATCTCAATGGTCAATATCCTACTCTTCATTCAAGACCCAACCCAATGCTGCTGCTGTCAGAGTCTCCCCAGCCCTGCTCACCACAGAAGACAGTAGACTCTTAGTACCTCTACCTATAATGCCCCATGCTTCAATCCCACAGGTATTTCTCTTGTTTTCCTAGCAGACAGACTAGAAACTCAGAGATGTTCAAATGTTCAATGGATGGATGATGAATGGATGGACAGCTACACAAATGCATGATGGATGGGGTGGATAGACAGATGGAAGGATGGATAGATAGATGGACAAATGGAAGGATAGACAACTACATGGATGGATGATGGATGGGTGGATGGATAGGGAGACGAGTGGGTAGATGGGTGGATGGATGGACAGACAGATGAGTGGACAGGACAAATGGATAGCTGAGTGAGAAGATGGATGCAGGCATGGAGGGATAGTTAATCCTGGTTATCACTTGACTGTGCCTGGAATCAACAAATCAATCCTTGAACATACCTGAAAGGATTATCTAGATTAGGTTATTTGAAATTACATGACCTACCCTAAATGTGGGTGGCTCCTTCCAGTAGCAGAACAGATCAAAGGAAATCCAAGAAAAAAAGGCTTTCTCTTCCTCGTTTGCCTTCTTACCATGCTGACAAGCTCATCTTTGTTGCTACTGCCATTTTTTTGCAGCTTCTCCAACCTCCCAATGTAACTAAGGCCAATGGCTCTCCAGGAGTCATCAAAACTTTCAGCACCAGACTGGGACTGCTGAGCTATTTAGCTCGTGAACTAAGCAGGCAGTTACAGCAGTCATCCTTGGACATCCTGGACCTTACTTATCTCATAAACCAATATGACAATAAATCTACACACACACTCAAACACACACAGTCACACACACATCTATTGGTTCTGATTATCTAGGGAACTCTGACTAACGCAGATGGGTAGATGGCTTGGTGGGTGAGTGAATGGATGGATGGGTAGATAGGTGTATGAGTGGGAAGCAGTAGATGGGTGGACAGAACACATTCAGTGACAGAATGCCTGCGTTCATGCTGGCTGGATGCTCTGCCCGACATGGTAAGAGCAGGAAGTTACGATGTGACTGATGATATCATCTTCCCAGACTGTCCTCCTTTGAACTGCTAACTTCTTACAGACATCCACATGGCCAGTCCCTGTGATCACCTGAGTGGGAGGAAAGCTGCCACAAGCTGTGGAAAGAGCAGGGTGAATTCCATCCTGACAACCTGCCTAGAGGCCATTGGAGACTGTGAGACTGAACTCAGATACGCACCCTATTCTCCTGCCCTCACTGAGCCCCTGGCAGGGGGCCTGCAGAGGGGGATTTTCTATTGTCTATGGTCCCTCCTCCTCTTCTTGGCAGACTCTCCCGACTTCCCCCATGGTCTTTCACAAACCCCTTTCGGACACATCTCAAGTTCAGCTCCTTACTAGGGAATAAGAAGGTCTTAGTTTAACTGAAGATTCCAGAGTTGGTAGGAAGATGGGCCCACTTTCTTGGAAGCAGTAACCAGTAGGACAGCCCCCCCCACAGGCATCCTCGCCACCTTGGCAGAACGGGCATCCCAGGTGACTTCAAAACCCCCCCTCCCCCCCCGCACTGGCTCCAGCTCCACTCACTAAGAAGTCTAACTCTACCTGCCTTGACTCCTACCCCAGGGAGGCCTCCCACCGTCAGTCCTAAAGCTGCACCAGGAAGCCATCAGCCTTTCCCCACAGCGGGCTCCTAAACGCAGCGTCAGTGTTCTTTTGCAGCTTTGTCAAAATAAACCCCCAATGGCGGAAAGCATTTCCTCTCGGTGCTGCACAGAGACCTGACCCAGAAGCCTCTTCTCTGCAGCTTTGTCTCTTAGGAAGGTGAACTTCACATTCTAGACTGTTCCCCAGGCTCCAAAGTCAGGAGGATGGGGGAGGGGAGGGGAGGGATCGAGGCTCTAGGGCCCTGGGCTACTACACAAATTCTAAGTACAGACCTCTGGACCCCTGAGAAACCAAGAATTTAAGGGTAGACACACACACACACACACACACACACACACACACACACTAAGAGAGAGAGAGATCGAGATCTAATGTGACCAGACTATTCTCTTCTGGACAAGCCAGTCCTACTCTAGAAGAACCTTCCCCACCTGCAGGCCAGAGAGTCTGGGGCAGCTTCAGGTTTCTCTCGAGACTTTGCCAGGACCCCTGTAGCGTATCAGGCCAAAGCTCAGGAAACCCAATTTCCACCTTCCTCTTCAGGGTCTTCACTTTTTTATTGTTAACACTGAGAAAAGATGAGGTGAGTGCCTACCACCTTTTTTCTAAGAGTTTTGGGGTGTTTTGTTTTGTTTTTGAGACAGAGTCTCTAATAGCTACACAGAGTCTCCCTGTGTAGCTAAAGATGTTCTAGAACTCCTAATCCTTCTGCTTTTACTTCCCAAGCACTGGGATTACAGGCATAGCTGGGTTTATGTGGTGCTGGGGACCAGTCCAGGGCTCTGGGCGTGTTTGTCAAGCACTCTACAGGCTAAGCCACATCCCTAGTCCCCGAGTGGAATTCTTTCACAAACACAAAGCTTAAATAAACCTTCAACATAGTAACCTAGGAAAATACTCTGGGGTCGGCTTGCTACGATGGAGCAATGTGGAGTGCTTACCAAGACTCCCCTGGACCCCGAAGATTCTTGGCTCTAACAAGCTCTAAGACACTGCTCCCCATTCTCCCAGAATCTGCAGCTGGGCACATGACCCCGCACACCGGCCCTCTGCAGGCTTGGCCTTGGAGTTGCTGTGGGCTCCTCGTTCCTTAATCTCACCTCAATCTATCAACGAATTCTGCAGCTCTAACTTCTCATACCTTTACTGTCCTTCCTGTTCCATCCAGGCCACTCCTGGCTACCACAGTGGTGCCCACACAGCTTATGCTTCCGCTGCCATCCCACCTACAGTCTATCACCCTCTGTGCAAACCTCTGCAGGGCTTGCTTGTGCTCACCAAGGATCTCCTAGCCTCCCGAGAGCCCCGCCTCCTGCTGCCCTGCCTCCAGGCCTTGCTCTGTGGGTCACTGTTCCCCAAGCTAACCACATCCCCCAAGAGAGTATGTTCACTCCTCCACTTCCTTCAGGTCTCATGTGAATGTCCTTTTCTGCCAGTGGTCTCCTTTGACCACCCATCCAGAGTGCCATAGGGGAATCCTCCGCTTCCTGCCTGACTTATCTTCTCCTCTAATGACGTCAGCCAGGTTTGGGAGTTGTTGACCGTCTTGAGTGAATGTCAGGGCTGTGAACAGTCTGGGTTTTCTTTCTTTTTTTCAAAATGGCTATGCCGAGTGCACCAGGCAACCTATCTACATTTTCTCTCTCCCCAGACAACGGCTCAAATACGAGGCAGACATAGTTTACTAGCAAAGACCCTCAGGCTCCATCGTGGAGTTGAAGTGGAAGGTATCCTCAACTGTCTCAAAGGAGAACAGCCAGGTGCAAGAACAGACTCTCCAAGACTCAAGATCAGTCTTGGTGGCAACAGGGCTTTGATTATAACTGGACCCTACTATCTCAGATGTGTAGCTCAGGAGCAGGGGGTGCTGGAAAGAGCTGCCACCCACAGAAGCAAGCCCTCGTGGAGGTGCGTATTGCCCTAGGCAAATAAAATCTGGGCATGGCACATGTTTATAACTCTGAGCTGAGAAGGAAGAGACAGGAAGATACCTGGAGCTCACTGGTCCGTCCATTTAGCCCAATCAGAAAACACTAGACTGAAGGAGAGACCCTGTCTCAAAAAATAAGGTGGGGTACCATTGAGAAGAACATCCAAAGTCCCTCTCTAGAATCCACACCCATGTGCACACAGGCACATACAAATGTACACACGCACACACACACAAAATACAACTCAGCTAATCAACGAAGGAAGGGCTATTGGATGGCCGACTTACAGATGGAGTAGAGATCAGCCTAGGTCCTGTCACACAGTGGACAAAAGGAAAGGTCCCCCTCAACAAATAATGATATCGGTGACAGTCACTAGTAAGGGTGTCCCCTCCAAGTCAAAGTACTTAACTCTAACAATTTGATCCTCAAAATCAACGTAAAAGGAGTAGTAGCTGTTGCTTATTCTTAGAAGTAAACTGAGGCACAGATTAAATCTAGGCCGGGTATGAGCCAAGAAAAGCAGAAGGTCGGGCCAGGTCATCCCTGGGGAAAATAGGAAGCAGGCGAGGTGAGCCTGGCTCCCTTACCCTCCTTCCCTGACAGGCTTTATCCTATCCCTCCTCCCCCAACCTGTGACAGATACTTGGCCTTGGCGCACCCATTCTCCATGGGAATTCCCAATTTCTCCCATCAGATAGCATTTGTCTCTCCAGAAGCATCCAACACACAATTTCTGGCCTACTGAACCAACTGGGGTGAGGGGTGGGGACAGAGAAGAGAGGCAACTAGACCTCTAAGACTTTAGAGGCCCCTCCAAGCCCTGCTCCTATCCCCCCCCAGTAGAAGTCAGTCGTCTCGACAGCATAAGATAGACTCATTTCTCCTGTTCTAGAGAGTGAAGCCTTGAGGTTTTGAGAGATGAGGTCAGAGAGTTAGGCCAGGCAGGGCGCAGGACTTTTAAATTAAAAACTAAAATGATTCCACAGATGTGTCCATCAGCTGGGCACCAAGGGGCTCCCCCAGATATTGATGCTTTAAACTGCTGTCATCTGAATTGGACAGGGAGACAGGGCTTTCCATCTCCGAAGCTCTTGTGAAACTAGGGACCCCCTTCAGACCTTCACTTGGGGAATCCTGAAATGCCTATGCATTCTCATGCACCCTCCCTAAGCCCCAGGCTACAAGCCAGTCCAAGAGCAATTATGTAGTTAGGCTCTCCCTCCCCACCCCTCGCTGGGCTAGTGGGATAGAAGAGGGAAACATGGTGGGGCTTCTTCATTCCAGACAAGGGGGATCAGCTGTCGGGTTCCTTTTTAGTAGTGAGGGTCTTGGGTCCCTGTCCCCATACCTGGTCAGGACCCAGATCCCAAGGGGCGCGCGCAGGGTACTCGAGCAGAGCGGCGGGGCATTGGGGAACATCCGGCAGGCAGGGCCCTGCGCGCGCGCATCCAAGGTTCAGGACAGAAAGGCGAGGTGTCTGCGCGGACACCCCGCTCTAACAGGTTCAAGCGCACTTCACCGGCCACCGCCCAGCGGCTGCGCCGGCGCTACTTGGCCAACCAGCCAAGTCTGGGCTTCAAAGTTTAGCCAAGTCTTCATTTGCCACACAGTCATTAGGGCCGTCGCTTCCCATGAAACAGGTCCAGCCTTAGTCCCCGACTTGGGGGTTCCATCTGAGCCCGACACCCACAAGGGTCCGATGGCCCGGGGTCACTCCCGAGCGCGCAGGACTCTCGTGGACGGAGAAGTACAGGGGGACGGCAGATCGCGGGCCACCAGGAGAGCAGCGCACACAGACTTCGACTTACCCCGCGGGGTCCGCGCTCTCGGGCGGTCCGGCGTGCCGGATCATGTCGCCGGTGGTCAGGGACGCGGCTCCGGGGGGCTCAGGCGCGCCGCGGCGTTCGCGTGGCGCCGGCGCTGGACCCCGCCAAGGGCCCCCGGCGGGCGCCACCGCCTGCCGCGCGCCGAGTGGGGAAGCGGCCACCGCGCGCCCCGCCGCTCGCTTCTACTTCCTGGATCGCAGCGCGCGGGGCTTTCAGGAAGAGGCTGGCCCTGGTGGTCAAGGGGTTTTTGTCAGAAGCCATCCGGCGGCGGCTCTGGCCCCGAGCCCTGGAGGCGCACGGAAGCCCGGCTGGCCGCGACCCCACCCCCGGGGCCGGGCCTGGCGGCGGGCGGTGCCGAGCCCGTAGGCGCCAAGTTCGGGCGCTCGGCCTCGGGGTGCCTGCGGGCAGCGGCTCGGCCGGGGCCCGTGCGAGGGAAACTTAGAGGAAAGTGTCCAGGTTGGCTTGGGGCCGCGTGGGAAGGGAGCGCTCTTCGCCTACCGGCAGGTGGAGCACCCCATGGCCCCACTGGGAGTTCATGCGTCCTGTGGGGTGCCACGGTCTTGCCTTCAGCCTGAAAGGGTGGGGCGCTTCTTCTACATCCCTGACAGGTGGCCTCGAGTGCCCCTTATTTCAGTCTGCGTGCCCCTCGATCCTAACATCTAATGGATCTACTCTGGATACCTCCAGCTAGATGGACACGGGGAGAAAACCTGCTCCCACAAACACAACCAAGGCAATTGAGGTGGGATTACGGAAGGCCTTTCCCGGAGAGCGCTTGCCAGCTTTCCCAGCCAGCAGGCACTCTGTCCTGGGGGGAGCCCAATGCAGAGTTCTCAGCCTAGACATTAGACAAGAGGCAGTGTTTTGTCCTCGGGGCCATCTCGTGCATTGTAGGAGCCACCAGATATCTAATAGCATCCTTGCTTTCTACCCACTGGGTGTCAGAGACACGACCCTATCCTGTGGCATTCCAGCATGCCTAGACATTCAGCTGTTCCCACAGACAAAATCACCCAGCTGAGACAACTCCAAAGTGGCAGGGCTCTGAAGCCCAGGAAGCACATCCCAGGTTCCTTTGCCCACCATGCCTCCCCCTGGCTGCTGTCAGCTACCTCCTCTCCCTCCCCTCCCCATACCCCATCTCTTGGCATTGCCTCTAAATCAGGCTGAACATTGGCAGCACAGCTTCTAGCTGGGAATGAGAAATGAGGCAGCCGTGTTGGGGAAGCAGTCAGAAAGTTCCTCAAAAGGTCCAATAATTACCTTGTGACCCGAGATTCCACTCAGAGGTTTAGACCCAAAGGAAATGAAAATGTATGCCCATGCAAAACCTCTTAGGTGAGTGTCCATGCCTTTATATATTAGCCAATATGCAGAAGCAGCTGTGCTCTCATGGGCTGATGGAGGGGAAATGATGTGACGTATTCATGCAGAGGATACTACTGTTCAGTCACAGAAAGGAACGAAGACGCCCCAGTAACATAATGTCTTGACGTGGATGAATCTTGACAACATGCTAAGTGATAGAAGTCGGTCACAAAGGACGGAACACATTCCGTGTGGGTGAAATGTTCAGAGTAGGCAAATTCACAGACCCAGAAAGTAAACTGGTGGTTGTCAGAAGCTGGGGGGGGGATTGTGGGGAGCAGTTGCTAACAGTTCTTAAATTGATGGTGGTGATGGTTGTGCAACTTTGTGGCTCTGCTAAAAACCATCCAATTACATGCTAGAAGTGGGTGGATTGTACGGCATGTGAGTTGTATCCCAATCAAACTACTTTTTCCTTTTTTTAATTTGGAACACGTCACGAATTTGCCTGTCAGCCTTGCACAAGGGCCAGGCTGATATTCTCTGTATCGTTCCAATTTTAGTACATGTGCTGCCAAAGCAAGCTCTTTTTCTTTTTTATAGACACAAAACGTGGCCCCCATAAGGGGGCCCTGGCTGCTCCCCTCTTGCACGCAGATTCCTGCTAGCCCCCTCCCAGGTCACAACCACTGACTTCTCTCCTCCAGGGGCTGACCTGACTCCCTGCTGGGCGGTGGTCAGCTTTCTACCGTCTTCCTCAACAGGGCTGTTGCTTCTCGATACGGGTCAATTCCAACCCCAGAACCTTCTTAGCTGGACATCAGTGGACATGTCCTTCCCCACAGCCCCTCCAGGGTGTCATCTTTGTTTCCATTGTTATCTCTCATTCCAGGCTGAGGCCCGCCATTCCTCAATGTCCCTGGACCCGGGACCCTGAGGGCCCATCCTGAGACTGTAGCTGGCCCAGCTCTGGACGCTCCTAGGCTGATCTAGATGAAGAGTAACTACACTTTCAGTCCCCACAGGAAAGGATTTCCTTGACCTTCTTGGCACTTCTGCAACCCTGAACAAATTCCTCCTACTCTAAGTCTCCCAGGACAACCCCACACCCTCCCCTCCCCCATCCCTACAGAAGCTTCCTGAAGTACCCACCCCGAGAAGCCACAATTCTTCAGGTGTGTCCTATGGAGATGCAGTTACAGATAACTGACCAAGGGGAGGACTTCCAGGATCCCAGAAAGCCGAGCAGCCGCTGTTAACGTGAGGTCAGCTTGTGCTGGCCTGGCCCTCTTCCTGGATTCCTGTTCCACTCCCAAGTCCCCACCCCTGACTGTCTTCCCTTGTCTTCTGTCTCAGCACTCCTGGGGGTAGCATGAGGACCTGCCATGGTTTGGGGCCTACAAGTACTCCCCATTCTGCTCACCTCTCCTCCTCCACATTCACGTCTCAAGTCCAAGTGGAGATGACCACTCTTACCTGCCATGTAGAGAAAACACGCGATTCTCCTCTGGCCAGTCAGAGTCCACTTAAAAAGGCTGAGCGTGAGGAGGGGAAGCTGGAGAGATGGTTCAGGGATTAACACCTCCGCCTCAGAGAGGACCTGAGTTTGGATTCCAGATTCACGGCAGGAAAACAAAAACAAAAACAAAACAATACAAAAACAACTCTGGAGGAAATAGCAACAGCCTGCGCTTCTAGCCCTGGAGGGCAGAGCCTGGGAAACTCCAGAGCAAAGCAATGAGGAGGCAGAGCAGTCCAGAATGATTCCTAAAGTCACTCTTGGGCCTCCGCAGACACAGGCACTTAAGTGCCCTGTATGTGCACGAGCGCACGTGCACACACACACACACACACACACAATGCTGGTGGAAGCGGAAGAGCAATTCAGGATGATTCCTGATACCACCCTTAGACCTTCACCAGCACACATAACTATAGTGCCCTCTTATATGCTCCCCTGAGCATGCATGCAATAAATTTTTTTTTTAAAAGATACTTTCCTTGGACTTCAGTTGGTATTGTTAGAATCGTTCCAGTCTCGCTCTTTCCCAAGCTCCTCTTACGTTGGATTAGTACTCACTCTGGCAGACTAAGCCAGTTGGGTCACCAAGTTCTAAAGGCAGAGATAAAGAAAAGCAACGTGCAGGTGCAGACAGACTGTCCTGCGACATCCTCACAGAGGCCAGATTCTCGTGGGCTCCCAGCCAGCAGCTCAACGAAAAACCAGTGCAACCTCAGTCCTCTTTACTGTCTTTTCACTTCTGAAAACCTCCAACTCCCCACCCCCCAGGCTTCTAGTAGGGATCACCAAAAGACCCTGTGGTTGTGCATTGCAGCTCTGTCTGACATGTTCTGTTCCTGTGATGAGCCCTAAGGTCATTCAGGAAGTTGGTCGCCCCAAATACTTAATTTGTGTCTCTGGGTCCTCCGGGTTGTCACCTCCACACAGGGAAGCAAATAGCTGGATCCCAAGTAGGAACTGAGGAATGCTTCTCTGGCTCCTCCCCCGGAAGTTTTGGGAGGCTGCCAATGAAGGAAAGGTCTCACAACCCAGTCTTGGTCTGATGATCAGCACTGCATAAGACTCTTGGAGCAGACCACATTTGTTCATGAAGATGTCCCTGTCGTGTAGTGTGATGGGTAAGAAAAACAAGGGCTTCGGGCTGTCAGGTTTCCAGGCCCAGCTCCTGGCACTGTGGCTTTAGGCTAGTGACTTTCCCTCTCTAGGTGGATCATAATCCCAGCTCCCTCACAGGTGCCTTGAATATTGCCTGAGTTCATGGAGTCTGGCGCTTTGGTGGTATGTGGCCCGTGCTCAACCCATGCTGGCTATTCGTACTGTGACTAGGTCCCTTACCCTATCAGTCCTGTCTCTCAGGAAACAAAGTGGTTCTTCTGATTAGGCTAACTTGAGAACATTTAAGAAATGCAGAGGAGCTGGGTGTGGCGGTACATGTCTGGGATCGAAGACTCTGGAAGCTGAGGTAGGAGTTGGGATATATGGAAAGAAGGACAGGTGGGGAAGAAGAAGGGAGGGGCTACAGGAGAGGAGGTCACTCTTCAAGTCCATTTCCATTCTGAGTGCAAAGGAGGAGGAGTAGGTGGTTACCAGACCCAGAAATAGAGAGTCAGTCATGCCCTGCAGAGACCATCAGAGGGAGGCTCTTGGACTCCCCGAGGATGGAAAGTAAGCCCTGGGCTCCCCTTCATCCCAGATGCCAACCCCAGATGGAAGCTGAACGACTGGACTCTCGGCATTCCGCTGGCCAGGCCCGTGGGTCCCTGGATGCTGGTGGTGAGGAACGATGGGGCCCCGGGGATGAGGCAGGGGGATCAGACTGACTCTGTGAGGCCCCGTCTGGGCTGTGAACCTTGGTCAGACCAGCCAGAGCACTGGACGTGCCGACTTGCCTGTTGCCAGCACTGCCAGCTGTGCACGTTGCACAGGAGGATCGCCAGATGAGCTTTGCTGGAGTACCCGACTGAGGAATCTGGAGAGTGTAAGTTGACTGCCGTTTGGAACTGCTGGGCTCAGGGGTTAAGACTCTGCCTCGCAAGCCGAAGGACCTGAGTTCGGATCCTAGGTCCTAAGTAAAAATGCCAGGTGGAAACTGTAGCCATCTGCACTTCTGGCCCTAGTGGGTGGGTCCCGGGAAATCCAAGAACAAAGCAAAAAGGAGGAAGAAGCAATCGAGGATGATTCCTGAAGTCACTCTTGGTCTTCCACAGGGACGACACAGTGCCCGCTGAGACACACACACATTAAAAAATGGATCAGCAGACGATAGCTTCATGAGTTTCTTTTTCTTTATATATGTGTATATGAGGTGTGTGCGTGTGTTTACATGTGGGTGGTATACGTGTGTATATGTATACAAGTGCACTTGAGAGTGTGTGCCTATGGAGGCCCAAGGGTGATATTAAAAATCATCCTCGATTACCTTCTATCTGACTGTTGTGAGTCTGGGTCTCTAATTAAACCCGAGCAGGCCATCGGTGTTGATCTGTGGTGATTCTCTAAATTTCCAAAGTCTTTCTAAATGTTACGGAGAGCACACATGACTAAGTCTACCCCGAGTGAAGATAAAGGCCTTATTTCTGTCACGGAACGGAATCCCACGGTGCAACTGACCAGCATAGGTCTTATGCTTGCCCTGTGACTGGGCACCAATTGGCTCATGGAAATAAGCATCCGTATTTGACCAGTGGTTAGAAAGTCACTTCCTCATGGTCCACATTGAAGAGGGATTGAAACCTGATCAAAAATAGCTATTCTCTGGGAAAGAAAAGATGAGAACAGAGGCTGATATCAGCATACAGCCACATCCAGTGAATATTGTGTCTTCTCTTCATCTACATAGGAAGGGTCACGGCTTGATGTCACACATGAACTTCTGGAGTTATGTTCAACACCCTGCTTATCTCGATGTTTTTTCATATATCTAGACCTATGCAACCAAATGCTTAAAATCACATGATAATTATGGACCAGCGATATGTCAAAGAAGCTGCTGTCAAATATTCGCCATTTTCTTTGTCTCTTAGGTCGTGGAAAGCACAAACTGCAAATCAATTATTCATCTGGTTTGCAAAACTGCTTCATGACTACGCGGCAACATCTCTCGTGTCACTAGGGACGAAGTTCTGACTTTCGCCTTTGTCATTTCCCTTTGGTTGTAAAGGGGGAAATGCGCTCATTTTCCAGCATTTGTGTCATTCATGTGTTGTGAACGTGTTGGTTACAGGCACAAGAGGCTACCAAAAATCAACAAGGATATCCTGTAGCGATGCTGTATGGGATTTGTAATAAAGGGTGTCTCTTGTTATTGTTCAAAAGCCAAGCCAGGATTAGAGATGTAGCGCAGTGGTAGAGCGCTTGCCTAACATGCATAAGGACTTGGGTTCAATCCTGAGTGTCACCGAAAAGCAAAGCCATGAGTCATCGGTGTATTTCAAATTGCTCTGACAGTGTGGTTCAGGGAGTCATTTTTCTGGGAGATCGTGCCTCGCTTCTCCCACCCATGTCGACCAATTGTAGAGCCTGTGGGAGGAGGGACGGGAAGGACTCAGCCCTGAACGCTGGCTGCAGGCACAGCTGGCTCAGGCAGATTCGTGCCTGCTCCGCTTTGGCAGTCCTCAGAGTGAGAAGATGGAAAGAGACTTTGCAACAGTGACCTCAGGAAAGCTCAGCCACATTCTTGACAAGAAGCCAGCAGCGACGTGCTAGCGGCTCGGCATCTTCGTCTGCTAGAAGGCGAGGCAAGCCAAAAGGCCAAACTCCTCTCTGGAGAGCAGAACTCTTACCATGTGCCTGGCACTGCCGCCCTACTGGGCACCTGGGTTGAAGGAAGGTCTCCAAGTGAAGCAGGCTAGAGAGACAGGGAATATTATGGAGACACGGGAAGGGAAGAAAGTTCTTACCAGAGAGAGTCTGGCCAAAGCCTTTGGCCAGCTGAGAGTCAAGAGTTCCAAAACAACTAACATTTGCTGCAGGCCTTTCTCCCTGCCTGGCTGAAAACCAGCAGTTTTCTAGGAATCTCACCAGAACCCCTTTTTATAATGAAAGCGCATGTCCTGGCAGCTTGTGCAATGCAAGGGGCTCCTGCTTCGTTTTATCAGACTGTTATCCCCAGGCAGGGAGGCCGGCACCTCCCCAGCCACCCTAGAATCTCAGGTATCCCAAGGAGGAAGAGACAGAGAAGGGGAGGGTCCCAGAGAAACAAGAAAATTTCCATGCTCCGTGCAGGCACGGATCAGGACATTGAAGAGTGACTCTTTAAGAAGCCCACACCCACACGCTCTCCCGGGACCTGGTCTTGCCCTGAGCACTTTTCTATTTTTAATAAGTTCCAACTCTGCTTCACACCGGCTCATCCTGAAAGTCTTGTTTGTCTACAGTGAGGTTAAGAACTGACTTCACCTAAATGGAGGTCTCTCAAAGACTCAGAGGAGGGCTCTGGCTGTGGCATCCTAGGCTATCTCCTGCTACAGTCTGGCTGATACGATTCTCCTGCCTCCTCCTCTGCGGTGCTGGGATTACAGACAGAGGCCACCATACCAATGGACATGAGATACGATTTGACACACACACACACACACACACACACACACACACACACACCGCCATCATCTGCCTGCAACTAGTGTTTGGTAGGCAGTCTTCAACTCTGCCTCGTTCTTGTATGCATGCCTAGACTGGGGACACCGGGCATGGATCGGGGCAGCAGTGTTGGTCACCACTGATACATAACAAACCACCTCCTAATTTAACAACTTTAGAGAACAATGTAGTTTGTACTGTCATTTTTTTTTTTTTTTAAAACAGGGTCTTGCTGTGCACACCGAGCCTTTTGAAACTGAGATCTTCCTCTGTCAGCCTTCGAAGTGACAGCATATGAGATACATGTTATCATGGGCCAGGAGTCTGACAACAGCTTGAGTGTTTGATTCTGGCTCAGGATTTCCCATGGTTTGCAGCTCAGATGAAGTACGCTGAGTGGGGCAAAGCAGTAATGGAGATGGAGGCTGGAGTGAGGCCCATGGAATAAATGAGCCTCCTCATTACACTAACTAGCTGTAAAATCTCCAATTCAACCAAGATTATGGAATTCTTGACATAAGATTTTTCTTCCTTTCTTTCTTCTCTCTCTTTCTTCCTCCCTTCCTCCGTCTTTCCTTCCTTTCTCTCTCCCTTCCCACCCTCCTGTTGTGGGGGGGTCACTTTGGGGTCTGTATGTGTCCAGGTTCTTGTGTTCAGGAGTTGAAGAATGAAACTAGAACACGAATTGAGGATTAAGGCAAAGTTTATTAGAGGAGGCAAAAAATGGAACTCACGGACTCTAGTCCTGAAGTACCAGGAGCGGCAAGGGCGCCTGGAGAACTCATGGACTCAGGCATGGAATCCACGAGGCAAGAAGCTGGAAAAAAGCTCGTGGACTGCAGATATAGAGTGCTGTGAGGGGCAAGGGAGCCAAAGATGGCTGCCAGGGTCGGGAATATTCATACCTTTAATCAGGCCTGGGAAAAGTGGCTTTCCTCATTGGTTAGCGCCAGTTTCTGCACGCCTGATTGGAGCTTTTGGTCCTCTGCATCTCATTGGTCTGCTCGTATTGGGGCCCCACCCAGTGGATAGTATGCCAGACCTCCTGGTGGGGCTTATCTACAATGGAGAACTGATTTCCAGATCCTTTCCTGAACAGGAGGTGACTTTATCTCTGTGAAGGATTAGAGTCAGATCCTCCAGATGCCAGGGTGTGTCCTGCAGGGTGATCCCAGCACTGGGGGATGACCTTCGAAGACCTTCAGAGACAGCCCAGAATGACTGCTGTAAAACTGCCTAACTCCTTCCCTGCCTCCCTGCCTCCCTGCCTCCCTGCCTCCCTGCCTCCCTGCCTCCCTGCCTCCCTGCCTCCCTCCCTTCCTCCCTCCCTTCCTCTCTCCCTCCTTCCTTCCTTCCTTCCTTCCTTCCTTCCTTCCTTCCTTCCTTCCTTCCTTCCTTCCTTCCTTCCTTCCTTCCTTCCTTCCTCCTTCCTTCCTTCCTCCCCCCCTTCCTCCCTTCCTTCTTCTTACTGCCTCTCCTTTTCTTTCTTCCTTCCTTCCTCCTTCCCTCCCTCTTTTCCTCCCTGGACCCTGCACCTGACACATGTTTACGACGAGATGCTGCAGAGTGAGGGGTTCCTTGACTGCTCGGGATGCGCTGTGATGAGTGTCTCTTTTACTTGTGGGAATGGATTTGCTTCCTTCCCATTTCTCCCCCTACGGAACGACATCGACTTCCTCTGCTAATCAGCTGCAATGTGCCTCAGGCCTTCTTCTGTTTGAGACGCACCAGGAGCAGCTAGTCCGTCTGCCAGCAGCAGGCTGGGCACGGTGAAGGGGATGTGATCTCATCTGGTCATCTGGGCTGTGGGCCAGCCTGGTTTCCTGCAGCCGTCTCAGAGGACAGTCACACATTCACAGTCACCTGGGACCTCAGGTAAAGGTATCCCAAATGGGGACTCACCTCAGCAGGGAGCTGTTCAGGCTGAGTGGGTACAGGGCAACAGAAGCTCTGAGAGTCTTGGTCTCAGCTCCTCTTTTTTTTTCCTACTGTGTGACTGTGAATAAGTTCTTTAGGCTCTCTGGGCCAAGTTTCCTCTTCTGGGGCCTACCTGTAGTCGCCTGTGAGGATTCTGTGGAAGGTAATAACTCTCTGCCAAGTGTAGCTGATGAAAGTTAGTTTCTTTTGTGTACGTGTATGTGTGCGTTGCGTGTGGAGGTGTGTGTGTGCATCCGTGTGCACATGCCTATGCAGCCTAATGTTGACACTCACTGTTGTCTTCAGTCATTCTCCACCTTACTTTTTGAGACAAGGTCTCAGTGAACATGGAGCTCACTGATTCATCTACAGTTATCTGGTCAAATCCTAAGGAGCCTCCTGTCTCTGCTTCCTGAGAACTGGGTTGCAAGCATCCACCACCCTGCCTGGGTCTTATGTGGGTTCTGAACTCGGGTCCTCAGTCTTGCACAGAAAGTACTTTACTGGTCTCAGTTGTTAGTTTCTTCTCATTGATTATATTTTCTCCATTTCTATGTGTATGTGTATATGGGGGGGGAGTGAAAGTGTGCATGTTTGCATGTGTGTGGACACACATGTGTGTGCTTATGCATGTGGGGACCCCACAGTGTTATGGGAAATAATTCTCAATCTCTCTTCTACCTTCTTTTTGAGACAGGGTCTCTAATTAAACCCAGATCTCACTAACAGAACTAGTCTGGCTAGCCAACTTGCTCTGGGAGTCCCAGTCTTGTCCTTCCATGGCTGGAATTACAGACATGCTGCCATGCCCACTGGACATTTTACCTGGGCTCTGGAGGTCCAAACATTGGTCCTTCTTCTTGTGCAGCAAGTGCGTTAACCACTGAGCCATCTCCCTAGCCCAGAGAGGGTTAGTTTGTTTCTGGCGGTGCTGAGGATTGACCTAGGATCTCTAGAATGTTAGGCAAGCACTTACCCCTGAGCTACTACCCCGATCTTTTAACTTTTTTAATCAGCATGCAAGTAATGTTCCATATGGTGCTTCCACTTTTTTCTTTTGGGTGCCCTCCTCTTTTATTCTCCTGACCCCCCAAACCCCCATCCCCTTCTAACCCCAGTGGTTTCCTTTTCACATTTATCATGTGTGTGTGTGTGTGTTATCAGAGGGCACTGTGTGTCCCTGAGGAGGACGCAAGGGTGACTTTGGGAATCACCCTGGATTATTTCTACCTCCTCTTTGCTTCACTTTTCAATTTCCCAGGTTTCGCCCACCAGGACTGGAAGTGCAGGTGGCTGCAGTTTCTGCCTGGTGGTTTTGTGTGTGTGTGTGTGTGTGTGTGTGTGTGTGTGTGTTTTAAATTTGGGACCTGGGATCCGAACTCAGGACCTTGAGAGGTAGAGTCTTAACCCCTGAGCCATCTCTCCTTTCCACTTTCATGTCACATATATCCTACCATTCTGCTCCTTTCCCCTCTCATAGTCCCCTTTCTAGTTTCTAGTTTCAGGGCCTGTACCCACATCCATATGCATGTTAATATATGTTTATATAAACATTAAAAGCTAGAAAGACACTTGATACTTATCTTTCTGAGTCTGGGTTACCTATTTAGTATAATATTTTCTAAGCACAACCATTTCCCGAAAATGTCAACATTTTATTTTTCTTTATGGCTGAATACAACTTCATTGCACACATGCCCCATCTTTTCTTTTATCCTTCACCTGTTGATGGGTATCTAGCCTGACCCCACTTCCTCGCTGTCGTGTGTAAAGCAGTGACAAACATGGATGTGTAAGGGTCTGGGTAGCAGGATTTTGATGGTGGCTGTATTAGACTATACGCCCACCAGCAGTGAATAAGACTTCCTCCTTCCCCACTCTCTTGATAACATTCGATGTCATTTGTTTTCTTGATAATAATTATATTTTCTCAATTCAAACGTTACTTTGTCATTACTATTTTTTTTAAGAGCACCAAAGAGATAACCAGCACTGTGTGGGCTTCCTGGGGCCTCCGGTGCTCCCCCCCCCCCGCCCCGTGCCTCCCCTGAAGGAAGTCTCGTGTTTGGATCGTTTGGACTCAGTTCAGCGGCATTAGTTCTGGCAGCCTGAATGAGGTGGTGCCTAGGATCAGAAAGGACAGTGTGTGGTCCGCAGTGGGTTCCCAGGGCTTTGGCCCAACAGAAGCTGGGCCTTGCGCTGCAAGGTCACGTGACCTACAGCTGCGTGATCCCTGGAACCTGGTGCAAAATGAAAAAGCGCGATTCCTTATTCAGAAAAAGCGCGATTCCTTATTCAGAAAGTCGTGCAGCTTTGGGGACGCCAGCAGAGTCCTTGGGCGTGGAGCTGCTCTGAGCTGCTCTGCAGGTCACGTGTGAAGTCTGGTGTCATGGACTGAATGCTGTGGTCCCCCACGGGTTCATGTGTTTGAATCCTCGGTGGATGTGGATGTCGGGGAGTCAGCGGCACCTTTAGGGCGTGGAGTCTTGCTGGAGGAAGGCACCTCCCAGGGGGTGAGGCCTCCAAGCTGGCAGCCCCGCCCTGCTTCCCCCCCCCCTCCGCGCAGTCGGCTGTCGAAGTTTGCTGCTTGCTCTTGGCCTCCATGCTGACGCTGTGACCTGAGCCGCCTCCAGCCTCTGCTGCCTGCTGTCTACGCCTTTCCTACCATAATGAAGTACATCTCCCCTCTGGAACCGTGAGCCAAATGAGCCCCCACTTCTCCCCTTAAGTTGCTAGGGTCTGAGTGCTGCTCACAGCAGCGGAGAATAACTGCAACACCTGGGTTGACCAGCTGGCTCTCTTCGTCCATCTGCCTGCGGGTTTCCCAGAACCCAGCGGCTGACTGTGTGGTCATTGCCCAGTGGCTTCCCTCTGCTGCTCAGCCCCAGCACCCCTCACTGCTCCTGCTCCTTTCTCCGCGGCTCATGCCCGCCCCTGTGCACAGACGTGCTGCCACACCCACTGGGCATTTTATGTGGGATCGGCCTATTTATGGGCACAGCCTCCTGCATAGGCCTGTCCAGATAGCTCTAACCGCCTTACACAGCGCCTCAAGAAGCTCCAGGTGCAGTACTGCAAGAGCCCTGGGCCTCTTCACGGGGGTTTACCTAACGTGTTCTTCCTGCCTCCCAGAGCAGGCTGAGATCCCCGACGATGCAGCCCTCACCCTTCCTCCTCTTCCTCCCCAGTCCTCCAGCTTTGACCCTCACGGGAGCCTCTTGGGTGACGCTGGAGCTGGAGGAAGCCTTCTTCTCCTGGAGGGAAGGCAGCGGTAGCGGGAGGAAAGCCTCGGGATGGAGTGACTTGGGTCCTGTCGGTCACGCAGCGTCTGTCTCACCTGTGAGCAAAATCGGTGCCTTTTCCTGGCAGACATGCGCAAGCCAGTTTATTTCAACCTGAACATGGCAAGTGAATAACTGCCTAGTAACAGTAGAGAGGCAGGTATACAGGCAGAAGATAATGAAAAAGCTGATTGGATAAGGTGTTTTTCTGATGAAGACTGGATTTTTGGCTTCCACAGAACCCACAATCTGCCTATTAGTCACCATCCATCTATCAGTCCGTCCGTCTGTCCATCCATCTATCCATCTATCCATCCATCCGTCCATCCATCTGTTCATCCATCCACTCATTCTGATACATTTCGAAGTTGCAGACATCAGTGAAAGTTAAAGTGCCAACTTGATTCTTAAAGGCGGGCCTAGTTGATGCAGACTTCTGAGCAGACCTGTAGATTTGTCTTACAGTCATTTGCATGATTGGTATAGGAGGCCCAGTCCCTGGTATGTGGAACTATTTCTTGGGCAGGTGGATAAGATGAGAGAGCTGGTTGTTTTCAGCAAGCTAAAAGTGTCCTTGGCCTCTGACTCTCTGCTGTTGCTGTGGACGTGGTATATAGCCACTTCCCTGGCTCATGCGGCTTGAATTCTCCTGCCATGATGGACTATAACTTCTTCCCCTAAATGATCTGGGTCAAGTATTTACTATAGCGATGAGTTAGTTTGGTCTAGAGAAGTGGGGTGTTGCTGTGAAACTAGGACATATCAGTGCACTCTTCCCCTAGTGCCTTTGTATCAGCTAGAGTTCAATGTCTATATTTTCAAGGTTGCTTTTAAATAATCATGTCGGCATTTTCTTATTTAGAGCTTTCTCTCTTTCTACTCACTCACTGGTAAGTGAACAATGGAGTTAAGATTGTTGGTGTTTTGTATAAACTTTTTTTCCCTACTTTTACAGGCATAATGAGTGGTTATCTCTGCCTCCCCTCCTTCCTTCTTCCCTCCCTCCCGCCCCCTTTCCTCTTCTATTCTCCCATCTCTTCATCAATCCAATCCACTTCCTCCGACCCTCCTGTCTGCCTGCTTCTGTGGGCCCCAGGGTTCCCTTTGGATTGTCTGCTGTAGCAGGGGCTCGAGCCTCTATGGGAGACGAAGTGACCCTTCCTTGGGTAGACCCACTGATAGGGATACTCCCCTCCACCTGTCTAGCCCTATTCTCTAAGGTTCCACCTGCATGTCATTATTTCTCCTGAGATCCTCGCTGGTCTATGGGGAAATGTTGGTATGTCAGTCATTGTGGAGATCTAGTGAGGATTAAGTGAGTTTCTGGATGCAGCCGATCTGCCTTGAATAGAATGTTTTGTTCAGTGGTGGTACCTCCCCATCTTTAGGCTCTTACAATCTTACCGCTCCCTCTCCCACAAGATTCCCTGAGCCTTAGGATGGGCGAGGATTTAGTTGGCCTGATTCTAGCTGAGCATTTCAGGGTTGCTCGTACTCTCATTCCGGTTAGTTGCTGTTGTCTGTTGCGTTGCTCTTCCAATTCACTAGGCTGTGTCTTGTTTTGGGTGTTGAGGTCTTTTCTTATCTGGTGGGGAAGTGGGGGGTGGGGAGGGAAGTGGGGGAGTGGGAGGAGGTGGGAGATGGGGGTGGAGATGGATTGATCCTGAGCTGTGTAAACTCCTGAGAACATCTGACCAGTCCAAAAAAAAAAAAAAAAAATCAGGATGCATGAGTTTATCTTTGATGGCACTGACTTGGCAGGGTTTGGAGACAGCTCAGGGGGTGACTCTAGAGGGACTTAGAACCCTCGGCCTGGGTGGAACTTTGAGGCAGTAGCAGATGTGCTAGACGGCGCTGTATCAGGGGACGCTGAGATGGGGCAGGGCTGAGCTGCATCTGCGGTTCCTAACCTTGGCTGCATGCTACACTCACCTACATCTACCGATCGCCTTGAGACAAGGTTTGTTCTGCAATCCCAGCTGAACTCAAATGTGCAGGCTTAATGCCTCAGCCTCTTAAGTGCTAGGGTAAAGGAATACACCCCCACACCCAGCAAGGGAGCTTTTAACCATTAGGTGCTCAGGCTGCTTGGATGATCCCTGGGTGGGGTCTGGCATGTGTTGGTATGTGTTGACACCATGGGGAAGACTACAGGGGCAATCAAGACTGAGATTCACCGGGAGGGGGAATGGCAGTGGGGGGTGATAAAAGCTCTAGGGAAGAAGACAGATAATGTTGTATCTGAGTAGCAGGTGGGGGAGAGGCCTGGTGATAGGACACAGTAGAGAGAGCGAGAAGGAAAGGAGAGCTGAGAGAGAAAGAGAGAGAGAGAGAGAGAGAGACAGAGACAGAGAGTTTGAGAAAGACTAATAGGGAAGGGAGGACAGAGTGGAGACTCAGGAAGCTCACTGGTGGGATGGCCCAAAGGACAGAACCTACATCCCCTCCACCTCTGTGCTCCCCCTGGTGGACACCAGTGAGCCAAGATGGGCTGGGAGCCAAGGGGAAGGGCTGGGTCTTGAACCTGTGAGCTAGCACCTGCATCAGACCCTGCGATGAACTTGGAATTCCCTGGAGGAACTTGGAGAGCGCATCAAAAACCAGCAGGTAGAGTCAGAATCACAGACAGGGTCTGACCTGGCCGAGCTCTCATTCCCAAGCAGTGGAGGGAGCGTGGTTTCCAAGGCTGGTTTCCACGGTCGTGACCTCTGAGCACCTTTTTCTGTATCGGTGTGTTCCCTGGCTGTGTGTCTGGAAGCAGAACTGTGAGACCCCAGTGCATGAGGCTGGTGTCGCCACACCAAGTCCTTCCTACCCCAGTCTGATTGTGGACAGGAAAGACTCCAAATGGGAGAGGATTCACCACCCCTCCCAACTCCTAAACCAGCCAAGGGAAAGACTTCAAATTTTAAAAAAGTTATTGGGGATTATGTCATAATAAAGCCACAATGAAATGAAGCTAGTAGGAAAATGCAACAAAAATCAGATTTAATCTATTACTCATCAAACTTCTCGATTTCTTTCCCTTTTTGGAGGATTTTGTTCTGTAAATTACTCTCAAACTTGTGATCCTCCTGCCTCAGACTCCTAAGTGTTGGGATTACACTCATGTGCCCTCATTCCCAGGAGTTTTTTCTTTGATTTCTGAACTAGTCCTGATATAGATAGATAAGCATTGTGTGAATGGCTCAGGGGCTCAGCTCCTACTTGGAAGGCATTTAGGAAGTTCATTTAGACAGTCAAGTGCACTGAGAACTTGCTAGAACTGTACTTTCCTAAGCCCCTCCCTAGTCCCATGAGCCAGAGCCAGCACTGGGGGCTGCCGGGACTGAGGAAAATTGTAGAGTGAAGCAATTATCCAGAATGACCACCCTTCAGCTTCAGTTCTCCTGGACATGAAAGCTTCAGTCTTCTTCCTGTGGAGTTGTGGAGGTGGCAGGGTTCTGTGAAACATGAAGATGTGGGGGGGGGGCACCTTCCAAAGCATCATTAAGACTCTCAAGGGGCTTGGGGAAATGTAGGTGAAGTGCTTGCAGCACAAACCAGAGACCCTGTGCTTACATGCCAGTATCCCATCGTCGTAATCCCAGAGCTGAGGAGGCAGGGACAGGGCGATTCCTAGAGGTTACCAGCCAGCCAGCCAGTCTAGGGAGTGAATGAACCCCAGATTCAGTAAGAGACCCTGTTTCAAAAAATAAGGGAGAAGAATTATGGTGTGACTCATTGAAAATACAAAAAGATATTGTTTTTGAAATTTCAAAATAAAATACCCGAATCAAAAGAAAAGGGAAAGAGTGACTAAGATATCCACTGCCAACCTCTGGTCTCCACACACACACATGCACGTACATGCAAACACACACATACACCTTCTCCCCTCACACATAAAAACAGCAACAACCAAGCTTGAAGTGGGACACTGCGTGACGGCACCGCCAGCAGGCCACCCAGAAAGCTGACACGGTAGGAAAAGATCGGGCCACTTGAACTCATTTCAGTCTGGTAGGTTACAAGTCCTGTTTTATTATTTCTAACCAGTGTAATTAAAAGCTCCGACCTCTCATCCTTTCGGAAGTTTATTTTTCTTAATATGCAAATAGAGATGAGTTCCAATGGCTGTTATTCCAGTGTAATTCTTTCAAAAAAAATACAAGTCTGTGTCTCTGAAAAATGTGATTGGAAGCTCTGTACAGGGAAAGACAACTGCGCTCACTTATTTTACCGACAGTGTACAGGTTTTCGATATATTGCATTACAATACTGACTGCTAGATTTCTTATAAAGGTTTAGTTCATAATTTACTATAGTTTTTTTTTTTTCTTTACAGTAAAAGTAAACTCATGCCAGTGTTTAGGAACTGAGATTATCAATTCATTCGTATTTAATGACAATTTTGTGAAACTGAGACTCTCATTATCACGGAGCATTCACAGTGCGGGAGGTCACAGTTCTTGAAAAGATAAATAGCGGAATAAATATTTGTATTATGTACAACGTCCCAAGCCCTCGCTCCTGCTCTGCCCATTGGAGAGAAAGAGCAAAGATGGCGCCGCTCAGCTCAGCATGCTGGAAATGTCTTGTGGGGACTCAAGCGACATGTGGATAGCCCCAGAAGTTCTTGGTTTGGAGTGTTCTTAAGGAGGTTCTTTAAAGACCCAAGACTCCTCCATCTCTATCTGCACCCCAGAAAGGTCCGACACAGCCTTCCCCTCAGTACCCTAGATGTGTCTGGCTCCCGTCACTCAACCCTTGCCTCGGTAGTCCTTACTCTCTACCTCTGGGTCTAGCCGGATGACTGGCAGCCTCGTGTCCCTCTGTAATCAAAGCTAGCTTTGTGTTCAGATGCCAGCAAAGACTTTAGACATACAGGGGAGGACCTCCTCCTGCCCGCAGCGAAAGTTCTGGAAGTCCCGAGATGCCCAGCCTCACAGATTAACTTCCCTGCATGGGGAGCCCCAAGACTCAGTCAGCAGCTCAGCCACTATTTGCTGGGTCCCCTAAATGCCTGGGGCTAGTCACATGGGACCAACAAGAAGCATGGCTATGGGATCCACAGTTCAGAGGAGGTGGGGCATGGAGTGGGATGCTCAGATACCAGAGAAAACCCATAGAGCACCTCACTTGATGCAAGGAAGCGACCCCTCTCATCTCCCCATCTTTTCAGGGGAAAGGGCTGCTGTCAGGAGATTGCACATACCCACATACCCTCTGGAGGGGGTCAGGAGCTCCCTGCTGGGACTCTTGGGGTGATGGTGGGTAGAGGGGGAGAGAGGAAGGAGTGGGCTCTATTGTTTGAGATCCTGCCTGTGTAAACCAAACCACACATCAAACCCTGAATCTAGACACCAGCAGCTGCAGGGTCCTGGCTCACCATAGCTTAAACGCTTGCTTTCCACACTCTCACTAGGATTAAGAATTTTCTTGGGCTTGTGAATGGAAAAGTCCCAACCAGCTCCGTGCCTAAGAAAACAGGGTTTGGAGTCTGTGAGCACTGTGGGAAGAGGTGTGGGGCGTGCTGGGATGTGCCAATCCCCTGGCTGGCAAAACCACAAAGCGAAGGCCTCGACCTTCACACAGGCCGAGGGTGTTTTTGACACAGACTCTCAGTGTCCTCGGGACTACAACAGGTCTTTCAGACTAGAGGAGAGCCCAGTTTCTCGCTCCTGCTAAGAAGTGGGAGGGAAAACATGCAATGTGGACACCCGGATAGTGACACAGAAAGGTGAAAAAAGCGCTTTAGAAACTTGGGGTAGGAGATGTCCTAAAGCGGGTCTAGCATTGAGTCCTGAGTCCAGCACAGGCACAGGATTTAGCAGAGGTGAATGGAAACTTTGGTGGTCGGGAAAACTAGAACTTTAAAAAAGCTCCCACACCACTTAGCTGGCTTCCCCCAAATGACAGCTCCCACCTGGATGGCAGAAGGGCAGCAAAGTGTCTTTTATCCTTATTTCATGCATCTGTTTGCGTCAGGTCAGAGGGGTCTCTTTGCAAGCTAGACATCGTCTCATGGGAATTCAGGTGGAAAATGAAGCGTAAAGCTAACATCCCAGTTTAGTGGTTTTTAACGATCAACTGTTGACAATCCTCAGGGGCATGACATGGCCAGTGGGTCACATGAGACTCAAGGCAAAATTACGAACTTTCTTAAATTATTATGAGATTTTTTGGGGGGTGGGTGGGTAATGCAATTGCACAGTTCTCCGTGTCTAAAAAATGGCAAGGTGGGCCACAGAAGCCAGAAGGTTAGAGAAGCCAGAAGGTTGGACACCCTTGTTGGCTGTTCTCCATGGAATGTGCCTTTCGAGGACACAAGTTGTTCTGCAGGTCTCAAGCAAGTCAGGCCGAGGAAGTCTGTACTTCAGAGTCTGACATCCTGGCTCTGTGGGTGGAGCACACGGGACACCCCCTTTCCCTCGTTTCCATGTAACTGACACTGGGGGAGTTACGGGGAGAAGCAGGAAGACTCCCTTCTCCAGACTCTGAGGGAGCCTGGTGGAGGTGTCCGGCTCGCAAAGCTCACATGATAAGCAGCAGCGGCCAGAGAACTTGACAGGAATTCCTCATTGAGGACCCAGATGCTCTCTGAGTGACTCTACATGGGGGGGTGGGGGGAGTTGGGCTCAGGAAGGCAGGACCTTGGGTAAAGGACAGGTGGAGATTCAAGAGCTAACCAGAGAGCATTTCCAGAAATTTCTAGAAGTTTCTATGGATACCATGTGATGTCTGAGCCATCACTGGATATGAACCCCCTTGGGTATTCTGTATGCATCTGCTTTCCGTTCCCAGAGAAAGATGATTCCGGTTGAGATTGTGACAGAGGATATTAGCGTACCCTGGCATGTATTTCGAGCCTGCCTAGTGGATGCAATTCCCTGGCAATTTTAACTCGAACCAACATGTTCTTTGTCACTCAAAAGCATTGAACCTATCTACATGCACAGCACTAGGGTCTGGGAGTGACTCATAAGGGAGGGAAAGGCAGGTGGGAGAGAAGGGCCAAGTCCTTCCCAAGGGCCCACGCTGGGTTGGGACACAATGCCAAGCAGAGACTGCCAGTGGGTTGAAAAGGGTCTGTTGACTCTCAAGGTGGGGGAAAAATCAAGATGGAACAGGACCACTGATCTAGTAAGGTGGTGCTCATCTAGGGAAGTGGGAGGGTGCCAGGCAGACAGGCAGGCCTGAGCTTCCCATGCTAGGATCAGCGCTCTTGGTTAGTCTTGTAGATACTCCACCAGAGAGGCACCGATCCGACAAGACTAGCCCTCGGGCATCCTGGGAGTGCATCTCCGGCTGGAGTCTGCAGCCCTGCCCTTGAGATGCACACCCCACATTTTGAACCTGATTAGGGTCTTATCAACTTGGTTCTCTAATGGCAGGGGCCTTGTAGGGTGCAAGCAAGTAATTGTCCTTCTGGGTGAGGAAGGGAACCAGAAGGTTAAAACCCATGGGGACTGCCAGGTCTGGGCACAAGACAGAATTAACGGAGACAATGAACAGAAGCACAGAGGCTGACAGGCATGGCTGGGAGGTAATTATAGGAAGGACGGGACAGGGTGATATGTTGACCTATATAGTGTACACTTTGGTCTCTCACAGCAGCTGACCCAGAACCTCCCTCCAAGGCTGGGTTCCTAAGGTATGACCTTCTGCCCACCCTGATGTTCAGGCTGGTAAGGGCAGACCGCAAACCAGAAATGGCTGGGAAACACCTTACTGCTTCTGTAGACATCTTCCACCTGAGCTCAGTGGCTCGCTTTTCTTTTTTGCCCTCAATGAGAAGAGCTAAGTATATATTTTGTAATGGTCTATTTTTGTAGCAGAAGTAATTACCCCGTGCTAATTACTTTGGGGATAAAACAAAGGAAATCATCCTGTGGAGTAATGAAAGCATCACTTAGAAAATGAAGGCCTAAATTATCAAGCAATTCTTTACGCTTGCCACGGAAAGAATACGTAGTTAAAAACAAAGAACGTTTCACCTCCAGTTTCCTGGATGGATATAAACGCAGAGCCTTTGAGGAAGTACATTGGCACATTAAAGTCCAAAGAAAAACTAGCTGAGAGGAGCATCCTACATATTGCAAACATAATTCTTAGTTTCTAACTGCAGCTGCAAGATACTTTAGAGCCCCGGGTGGATTCTATGGAAGAAGAGGAAGGCAATAAGAATATGCTCTCTAAAAGTTATGCAAGGACTCAGAACATTGAAAACCAACAGAGACATCTTCAGAGGCTGCGGTCTATGCCTTATCATACCTAAAAGAGCTTTGGATCTTTTTATTCCAGGAAAAAAAAAAACAGAGATAAGGACAGATACAAGGATATGATCTGGAAAACTTAGGGATCAATTGAGTATTTACTGACTTCTTGACTTACTCTAAGAGCAAAGTCACATCCATACCATTGACCCAGACGGTCAACCTGGTACACTGGCTGAGCTGGGAAGGGCACCGGGCCACGGTTGGCCCCAGCTGCTACATAATGGCACTAAACTTGATCTACTTGACCTCTCAGAAGCTAAACTGCCCATGCAATATGAAGAACAACTCCTACTTACATCTCAGGGAAGTTGGAAGGGGGTGGTCAAAAGATAGGAGCACATGGAGCCTGCATGTGACTAGAGTGTGTGATGTGCACGTGCCCATGTATGTGCACATGCATGCCTACCAGCTGAACCAAGCTCTCCAGGCAGCCAAGATGCTCTGGAACTTCTTGCAGCTAAATGTAGACTGATGCAATGCCAGGCTCTCTTCCCCACTGCTTAGCTATTGCTTAGGAAAAAAAAAATCACTCCAAAGCCACTGAGCCCAATATCTAGAGGAACAAAAATCTAGGCATTGACTCTGTATAGCTACTAATACTGATGTGAACCCCGAATAGAAGGCTGTACTGGGAGTCAGGACTCAGCCAGTTCGTGCTTATAAGGGAACTTTGACATTTCCCCCTCTGAAGTCAGAAATCCAACATGGGCCCAGAGGGAACTAGCTACTGGGTTTATATTCATCACCAAGTTTAAAGTGATTTCTGGTGAACCACTAAAAATTTCTCTTCTCACATCCATCCTGGGTCATCCTCCTGTCTTCTACTGTGCAAAACATCTCAGCTTTAAAAGTGCATCACGTCTGATAGACTGTTGCGATAGAAACATTAAAAAAATAATAAAAACCCACTCTATATAAAATTAATTTGTGCTTTCTTTTTAGAACCCAGGAAAAGTATGTATTCATATATCTGTTGAACATATATTTTCAAGCCACAGAGCAGCCAGCCAAGCATGGTTTCATGGTTTTCTGGTTTTGAATCCATCTCCCATCCCCGGCCTCTCAAATGTACAGCAAACTATAAGGTTCGAGAAGCTCAGCTGTGAAAATTCTAAGAAATGGTTTTTGTACTTGGCTTTCGGCTACTCCAGAAAGTGATTTGTCCCTTTTTTAGGAAATTTTTTTTCTTGTCATTGACCGTCGCTTCTGCAATTTGTTGGACATATAAACAGCCAGGTCTTTCCACAGGGTGGTTTTGAAACTAGGGCATTGACAAAGAAGTCACAAACCTGAAGGGATGGTGCAGGGCATCTTAAGGTCTGGAATGTTAGCTACATCCCCCACTGCATCTCCAAGTTAGCACCTGTTTCCACGAGGTCTTCCATCTGTTTCTGTATTCCAAACCAAATGTCTCAGAGCCAATGCAAGATGACACATATGTAGGATTCATTTTTCTCCAGGGGGTTTACCATTTTTGGTCCCCTTCAATGATCCTTTTGTGAGGAATGATATTTTTCAAGTATGATAACCTATATGTGATGTTTCATTTTTAATATTTCATTGTTCATCCTCTGAATGCATCAATAAAAAGGATAATAGTATTCACGTGGTTTTCTCTCGTTGGCTGTGAAAAAGTGTTTCTGTTCTTCTGATTTCTTTTTCCTGTGTCTGCCATGGTGGTCTCAAACCCCTGCAGGTTGATCCCTTGCCTCCTTCAATCTGTGAGCATTCCCAGCACAGTGTGAAGCTCTTGGTGACACAATCTCTTTCCTCCTGGACCAGAAGTAACTCTTGCTAGCAACAGCGCTCATGCTCACCGAATTACTTATTTCCAAGGCGACCCATGTACCAGAAAGACAGAGTGCTCACGGCTAAAGTGTGCAAGAGAGAAGAGATGCTTAGCACATCCCTGTGGCTGGCAGCCCGGGGAACTGTGGAGCTGCTCAAATGGCCAGATCCCTGCCACGTGGGGGAGGTGGACACCCAGAGGCCGGGCCTGTGACCAGACAAAGACCACAATGGCCCTTCCTTTCAGCTCATGAAAGACTAGATGGTGGCAGGAGAGACCTGCGCTGGGGAAGGAAAGAGAAAGCAGGCCAGCATCGCGGGTGGCCACGTGGCTCCGGAGACAGCGGCTCAGCTTAGTCGTCTTCTCGGCACATGGGCAAGTTGACGAAGGTAAAGACGTTAAACTCTATCATTATGGAGAAGCACAGGAAGACGGCGTAGAGGACCAGGACATAGATGCCCAGCTTCCGGTCCAGCCGCCATTTGTTGAGGTGGATGCCGAGAACCTGGAAGGAGACAGCGTGAGAAGATGGGGCCAAGAGACGCAAAGATGCTTTTCACTTAAAAAAAAAAAATAACGCATATGTTGCGAACATCTGAATTTTCTGTAAATTGCAGACAGGATTCTCCCTTGGTTTGATCAGAATCGCTGTGAGATTCATCCTGACCGTGCAGACTGCAGATTCTGCAGTGGCCGCCCACTGGCACTGACCCTCCCCAGGGAGGCAGACATGTCCTCGGTGCAATGCCCGATCCCTCTCACTGTTACTTCTTCAAGGACAAATGGGTCTTTGCCCTTTGCCTCAGAACTTGGCACCACAATCATCTCTCCTCAGCGGATCTCCCAAGCTCATGTGAGCCATTCTTGGTGGACTTCGGCTTAGCTCAGCCTTTGCTGCGTGCCTGTGTTTGCAGGAGATGGCAGGGATACATCTACCGCCCACTGCCTCCCCTCTTCTCCTGGATCAAGATGTCCCAGGCTGGACAGTAGCTGCCTCCACAGAGCACAGGGTTCTATAAAGACAGACTGACCTGACTTCAAATTCTGGCTTTGCCATTGTCAACTCCTGACTTTAGGCAAATTGCATAACTACTGAGCCTTTATTTCTTGTGCAAAATGGCAACAGTAACATCTCCTTCATCTGGGTGTCGAGGATTAATAAATCATCACAGGTTTGTAAGTGCTCAGCACAGACTGGACACAAGAGCAGGGGGCTTGACTCATTGTGTGTTACCTCAAGGTATGTGCTCTGACTTGTCAGCTCAGCGTGTGCATGCGTGCGTGTGTGTGTGTGTGTGTGTGTGTGTGTGTGTGTGTGTGTGTGTGGAGGAGGGGATATGTCTCTCTCACTGGTGAGGGAGCAAAAAAGAAAATGGAATCACGTGCCCTAGTGATATCTCGCGTGTTGATGTGTGTGCACTTGTATATGTGTCCTGTGCACCTGTGTGGGGACCAGGAGACAAGACTGGCTGTGGCTTCTCAGACATCATCCACCTTTTTGAAACACCGTTTCTCACTAGCCCAGGCCTCTGTGATTTGGCTGGGTTGGCTAGCCACAGAGCCCAGGGATCTGCCTGTCTCTGCCTGTCCTGTGCTGGGATTAGAGATGTGTTACCAGTTTTCGTTGTTTGTCATCTAGTGGGTTCTGGAGAGCACACTCAACTCAGGTCCTTATGCCTAACAGAGTAAGCTGTGTCCCTGGATCTCCCTGGTGACATCTATGTGGCAGTGGCAGAGGTGCTCTTGGCATAAAATTGGGTTTGGGGGCAATCTGTGGATATATGCATTTCCTTGGGTTTGTTCCTCACTGCTGAGGGAAGTGACGGGGGGTCAGTGATTGGATGACATGAAGCAGGCACAAGGCTTCTATTTCAAAATGGCAAAAACTCACGGTGAGAGCAACCGAGCCCAGCAGCAGGACCACGGAGTAGACCAGCCCCCGGCTGTTGATCTTCACCTGCGAATCAAACACACGAGCCCTGAGTCTCCCAGATGCTCAAGCGCTCCAACATCCTTATGCCCTCTTGGGAAAAGCAGAGGTACCTCAGGTGAGTGTGTGGGTGTGGATGGTCAGGGAGCCATGGGTTCAAGTCTGGACTTGGTTCATCAGGAAGTAGCCCAGGATAGGGACGGGGATTCATGGGCTGAGGTAAAAGGTGACAAGCACTTAGAAGACATGAGCTACCTCCTGCAGATGCCCCCAGAATGTTCCGTAAGTCATTGAAGAAAGAAAGCAGGTACAGAGAATAAAGGGCAGCAGATCCCCCTAGAATCCCTGCCTGGGGCTGGGTGGGCATCACTATGTTCTCTGGAAAGCACTCATCCTTTTCCCTAGGAGGCGTCGGGAACTTACCGTAGATCCGTAATTAATAACCATGGTCTGCAGGCCCCACGGAATGCCCAGTCCCACCAGAATGTCAAACACGTTGCTTCCGATGGTGTTGGAGACCGCCATGTCTCCCAGGCCTGTAGAACAGCATATTTCCCCCATCAAGGACTGGTCTCAGGGTACACTCATGCTTTCATGAGAACACTCCTTCATAATTGCTCCTCAATGCTATTCAGCAGAAATAGGGGCTCCTTCTTCAGGCACCCTAGGTTCCAGAGATCCTTCTGTGACACCTCTCCCTTCATGAAACATACTGGACCTAGGTAATAGGTTGAATTTACACTTGGAAATCCTGCCCCTTATTTGGAAGCAGGGATTTTTAGCAAGACAACAGAATGTGATGAGGTTACGAGGCCAAGCCCTGACCTGACTGACTTGCTCAATGTCATAGTTAAGCACAGGTGTCAATCTGACAGTTGAGGGTTTGAGCTCTGGGCACATTTGTAGAGAATTAATGGTTAAGCCCAGAGCAAACCTAGCAGGGGATTGTCTAGCTGCAGGTAAGGCCCAGTCCATGGTGGGTGGGACTAGGCCCTCGACGGGTGAATAAAATACAGAGAGCTGGTTGAGGAAGTTGGCATCCTTCTGTTCACTTGGCCAGACATGCTGGTCTGGAAAGTGAGGATTGTCCGTCTCTCAGCCATTATGTGGTGATGGTGCATGCTCTCCCATCAAGCTAGACTGAAAACTGTAACAGGAAAATCGTAAGAGAGAATAAGCCCTTGTTCCCTTAAGCTGTTTGATGGCCATTTATCAGCAACCATGCAGGCGAACTGCAACATCCAGAGAACTCGGGATAACACATGGAAGATACACTGCAAGGATGTGAAGATGGCCAAGGAGAGTTGGGAGAGAAGAATGCTCCCTCACAGTCACAGGGTCACCCCTAACACATTGACCCTGGCCTTCCAACCTCAAGAACCCCAAATGATAGATATTGTTTACAGCCTCCGGTCCACCAGTGTTAACAGTCAGTCCCACGAAAGGATTGCAAGGGTCTCTATTATTCTCCTGCTGCTTTGTCAAGCTGTCAGTAGACCTACATTGGGCTCTGCCTCACTCATCCATCCAGCTATGCTGGTGGGGGGTGGTTAGATGATTGAAAGACACAGTCCTCAGATAGTGTTAGTTGTGGAGCTGTGGGGCTCTCACACTTGAGGACGGTCGTAAGTTAGACTAGACTTGTAAGAACGAACTCACGCTGGCTGTCATTGGTCCTGAAATTGGACTGTCCTAACCTGGCATCAGGAACACCAAGTGTCCAACCATAACATCACCCTGTGCCGCGCTCCTATCCAACTAATCTGGTAGAATATGTCTCAGTTTGGAAAAGGTGGATTCAAAGTAACATGTTTTGGGATAAGGACATGGCTTTATTTTAGAGAAATAAGGAAAAATATGGGAATTGTCAGGTCTTGGTGTTTCTTCCCAGTTCAGGCCTAAAGCCTGTTCCCTGGGAAGGTCACAGTAACCCCATGGGCAAGTGCTAGGAATTTCTCGGTATGTCAAAATAAAGTCCATGGACAGGTGCTAAGCATTTTTACCTAGGTTTTGTTTGGGATAATTCAAGTTTTGCCTCTGGCAGGAAGAATTCTTCTGGGATTTAGGAGTGCCCTTTCTTAGGGTTTTTTGGAACTAGCTTCCTGCTCTCTGTTCTAGAGAAGAAGCCTGCTTTTTAAGTTTCAGTCAAATACTAAATAGAAATTTCATGTCTAGTCATTTACAATAAGTAGACTTGTTAATCAGAATGTGTGCACCGATTTTAAGGAAATTAGAGAATAACTTCTAGAGTCTTAAAACATAGGTGGGTAAAATTCCCACCTACGTACTAACTCAGAAATTCCAGAAGTACAAGACTATGCTCTCAGTCCACCAGAACCTTAAAAGAAACTGTGATACCCTCTTACCCTGGCTGAAGGCCAAGGAAGAGACCATCATGCCAGAAAGTCTAGACGCCAAGACTGCCCCTGGAGATGGTATTTGCAATCCAAACTGGGAGAATCCATGTCAGAAGCAAAGGGGGCCGTGTCTTCCCTGTCCCAAACAGCACTCTTATGAGAAATCACAGAGATGGACCATTCGAGTGCACTCCCACCAATGATCGCCTCTGCCCCGAAAGAGACACCCACGGCATATGGGGCCTGACTGGACCCCAGGTTTGGAGTATGCAGATGGGTCATCTAAATGATGGCAATACACTTCTGGAATTCCTCAAAGGAAGACATAAGCAACCTTACTATTAAAGGAATAGAAGGATGCCATTATAGAAGTTATTCTTTTAATAATTATATTGCTTAAGTGTTTTTCTTCAGTGCATACCTCAGTGCTCCATCGACAGAACCAGCTATAGCTTATGGGCCTTGAGTATCCAAGTCAAGGCCCCCTTAGAGATGTAGTTTAAGCTTGGATAGTAGGGACTACATGAGCTGCATACATCTTCCCAAGTTAGAACCTGCTGCCATGCCTGGTGCCTATGTCGACCTGCCTGACTGAGAGTATCAACCTGGAGAGGACAACAGCAAAAGCTCATGCTGGGACTTATGAGGTGTTGGGGACTCCTATAGTTAATTGTAAAATATGTTCCTTGCTAAAATCAATAGGAGATCATTCTGCCTCTGTATTTTAAAAAAGCAGTTAAAATGTGGGCTCAGCCCCATAGCTATCCGGTGAAGCATTATAGATTAGATAAGTTTGGAAATACTGAGAGAATGTTTCTGTTAAGTGCCTTTGCCCTGAAGCAATGGGTTAGGTTCTTGAAAAAATGTCCACCCTGAAGGTGATTTTTGCTGACTAAAAAATTATATGTCTGTTGTAGGTGCAACATTCTTTACCCCAAAATTTTCTGTATAAAAGTTGTCATGAAAGTTTCAATAAACGGGTTCAGGATACACTCGCACGAGAGGGAGCCGCGTGTGTTCTGTTCTCCACCCGGTCCTGGGGAGCTCTGGTCTCGAGGCCGCGACTCTGGTCTGCGGCAACCCTGGTAGCAGGGACGCTCAGCAGCAAGGCCAGTCCGTGTCCAGAGAGGTGGCCCGACTCTGCCTGTGCTACCTGCTGGGTTACTTCGGCCTCCCCTGTTCTCCCTCTAGCTTCTGCAGATGTCCTGTGCACACCTCTCTCAGTCGCCTATTAGGACTGACGAGTTGCTCTGTTCACCTGTCCCAGGTACAACCTTGTGTCCTGTTGCCCCTGCTGTGCCCCAAGCTAGGGGCACACTTGTCACCAGGGTGTTGCTGGAGTGCTTGATCTCCCCCAAGTTTATACCACTGAACATCAGCCAGACCCTGTGCTTACTGGCTTTCTTTTCACTCACTGTACTTGAGGAAGGAACCGTCCCCACTTAACTCTCTAATTCATATCTACCCTGTGAGTATGAATTAATTTAGCCATAGTGTTTCTATAGGCAATGTTATACTTTATTAGGTGGGCTCTAATCCAACACCAATTGCTGTTGTAAGAAAGAAGGATTGGGCTGGAGTTATGATCTTGCCTTGTGAGCAGAAAGTCCCGAGTTCGGATCCCAGGTCCCATGTAAAAATGCCAGGTGGAAATGGCAGTGGTGGGTGCAGCCGGGAAAATCCCGGAGTGAAGCAAAAGGGAATTAGAAGCAATTCAGGATGATTCCCGAAGTCACTTTTGGTCCTCCATAGGAACACACAAGGATGTGTGTGTGTGTGGTGTGTGTGTGTAAAATAAAGGTTGAAAAAAAGAAGTGTTAACAGCCCCATTACCATCACCGCAAGTGAACTGATGATAAGGTAATGGTCACCCGTGCATTGCTCTGATCTAAATACCTGACAGAAACACATAAGGGGAAGAAAGAATGATCTGGGTTTAAGGTCCAGGAGATTTCCACCTATCGTAGCAAAGAAGGAGTGTGGCACGCCTCCACCCATGGCAGTGGCAGTATGTGCTTGTGGCGGATCACATGGTGGTGGCCTGGAACCAGCGAGTGGGACTAGAACCAGAGCAGGAGGCAGTGACTCCCAGCAGAAGAGGGAGGACCACCATTCCCTTGCCTGGCTCCATCTTCTTCTCCCTTCTGCTTCTTAGCTGTGCATGGCATTGGTGTGTGGAGAGGGTGGGGAGCTAGAGAGGAGGAAGGTTAACTGAAAGGGCTTCTCCATGGTGTGGCTTATAGGAAGTCACCTTCACATTGCGGTGGGACTTGGGGGTAATGCAGCTGTTTGGAGGTCACCCACACTCCTGTAAATAACTCTCCCTCATGAATAAACCCAATAAACTCATTGGTCCACCATGCTGGATGTGGGTGGGACTGTTTCTTTGGTCAGCCATCAGTGCCCTATCTGGGGTGAACAGATGTTTGCTTGTGTCTCCTTTGGAAAAGCCACACAGTAGGTCAGTACTAGGCTCTCAGCGATGATGGAATCTAATAGATGATGGTTTCCAGATATCACAGGCTTCCTCCTATCTGGACTTGGTAAGAGCTTGGCCAACTAAACTGAGCAGGGAAGACAAGAAGAGTCGCCAGGGGGTGCGGTGGACACATGGGCTGAGGGAATCTGTACCTTGTCTTGCCACAATCAGGCTGGCCATGCAGTCTGGAACGCTTGTGCCTGCTGCCAGGAATGTAATGCCCATGATGACGTCAGGGATGCCAAGCGTGTATCCGATAATGGTCACCTACAGAAGAGTTGGAGACAGAGAGATGAACTCGCCATGTGACAGTCTGGAAGCTTTCCTTTCCCTGTGTACTTTCCAACATAAGGATCTGGAATGGTTTCTTCTAAAGAACATCTTCTCTCTCTCTTCCCTCCTCCTTCCCTCCCCCTCCTCTTTTTCTTTGCTTTGTGACAATGTTCGATGCAGTCTTGAACTTGTGATCGTCTTGCTTCTGTCTCCTGAGTGCTGCGATTACAGTCCTATGCCCCAGTTTATGTGGTGCTGGGATTGAACTCACGGCTTCTTACGTGCTAGGCAAGCACTCTACTAACGGAGCCACATCTTCAACCCTTTAAGGAGATCCTTTGAATGTTTTGTTTTAATTGATTACTTTAAAACTTTTATAAAATAACAGCCACCTACCGCAGACAACCATGATTAACGTGTGACATCAGCGGGTGGGTCTCGGAACTTGAGCACACAGACAATCCCTTGGAAGACTTGTCAGAATGTAACTCCCAGGCCCCACCCCAGTGTCCTGCCACAAGCCTAAGAACTTGCATTCCCAGCTAGTTCCAAGGGGTTGACACCCTGAGGCTGCCAGTTCAGATTTGAAAACCACTGTTTCAGAATGTGTCCTTGACCTAGTTTTCAGCATGTATTAGGGGAAAAAAATGATGTCAGATTATATTATCAGTTATCTATTTTGTAACTGTTTGGTTCATGCAATAATACAATGTGAATCCCTTTTATTCTGGAACCTTCATCTAAACACATTTTAAACTGATACTCAGATTTCATTATACCCCTGAAGTTTTAGCCAATGTCCCATGAGTGGATATTTAGATTGTCTTAGTGTGCACACTACACATATCTTTATGTTCTGTGTGGGCATGTATGTGTACAAGAGGAGGTCCAAGGGTGACAGTGGGGACCATCCTGGATTACTCCTCTACCTTGTTGCTTTGCTGGGATGATTCCCAAGCGCTACCTTCTGGGGATGGAATTACAACAGGCTGCTGCTGTATCCACCTGACATTTTTTATGTAGGATCTAGGATCTGAATTCAGGTCCTGTTGCTTGTGAGGCAAAGCTTTTGACCACGAGCCCCACGAATGCATAGTTTGATGGTGTCTTGTTTGATCTTACAAAATTATTGCGTGTGGCAACATTTATTGAGCACTTGCTGTATAGCAGGCAGCCTGTGAAAGTGTCTTTTCTTTCATAATCTTGTGTTCTCTTATTTCCTACCTGGTGGGGAAGGCATTATTGCTAGGCCAACTGAGGGACCAGAGAAGTTAAATAACAATGCCACAAGAATTGGTTGGTAAACAGTGGAATAACAACTCCAAGTCAAGTGGTCCTGGTTCCGGTCAGTGCTCCAGCTCTCTGGTGCTCCAATGTGTCTGTGGCTTCACTTGTGGCCTGTCGACTTACTACGTCCTTAGAAGAGACTCCCAGAAGCAGGCCTGCTGGAGCAAAGGCTAGACAGGCTTTCGCGGGTCTGGAACGTACAGTCACATGGTCTGCTGGTGGAATCACTTGAGATAATGCACTTAGATGGCTGGGGCCTTCAGCAACAGCTGGATGTGAAGTCCGAGGTGCATCTGGACCATCCTTACAACACCCCTCAGCCCTGACTCGCCTCTTGCTAGAGACCAGCAACAGTGGAAGGCTCAGCACTGTTCACCGTCCAGCTAGTCTGCGTCTGGAAGCCTCAGCTCTCTTGAGGGCTTGAGGGCAAGGGTGACATGAGGAACCAGGAGGTGGCACCTGACCCGTGCCCGGGTCATGGGGAATATGCTTCCTTCTGTTTCAGTCATCTGCTTGCCATCCATGGGGACGGGAAAGGCGAGGGTGACGTAAGCGGCAGGCTCTAAAGGTGCTTCCCAAGAGCCGAGCTCAGTGCTGGCTGGCACACGGCCAGCGTGTGTGCGGATTGTGGAGCTGGCTCTGGGAACAGAAACTGAGGCAGGGTTTGAACACAGCTGTCACACTCCCACAGCCAGGCTCAGCCCCAGGCATGACCCTGCTCTCGAGTGGAGGGCAGCATTTTCTCAGCTCACAGAATACTGCTAGGATGCCCTGGGCATAGGAAGGGCCGAAGGAACAACGGATCACGGGCATGGAGTTCACACTGGCTGCCAAAGGCCGTGACTGACAAGCTTATTTCTTTTCCATTTTCATTGTGTGTGTGTGTGTGTGTGTGTGTGTGTGTGTGTGTGTGTGTGTAAGATGGCGCTTGTGTTTGTGTACCTGCGAAGGCCCGGGGGTGACATGGAGATTCATCTGGATTGCTTTATCCTTGTTTTGCTCTGAGGTTTCCCATACTCTGACATCTAGGACCAGCCGTGCAGGCCTCCACCATATCTGCCTGGCATCCTTACATGGGATCTGGGGATGCGAACCCAGGTCCTCTCGATTTAAGTTTTAACCCCTGAGCCATCTCCTCAGCTCCAATGGCTCATTATTTAAAATAGAATATGGGTTAGCCTTTGCATCGACCCAGAAAAATCAAGATAAGAAACTGAACTTGTTTGATTACCATCTTCTCTCTAGGAGGGGTTTGGAAAGCAGCTACTTCAAGCTCTTCCCCCCTATCAACACAGGGGAGACTAAAGCCTTTCCTGTGGCACTATCAATTCAGGGAGGCCCTAGCTGGGGCTCCTGAATCCAGGAGGTCTGGCTACAGATAAGCCTGAGAAGAAACCATACAGGCAGTGGGATGGACAACCAAATGGCAGGCAGATGAACAACCAATGGGAAGCAGCCATCTAACCTGGACACAGTAAACAGCTGAATGATTGGTGGCTGCCCCCCCCATGAGTAGAGGGGTGGCCACACCTGATTGGACCCCGACCCTATGTAAGCCGAAACACTTCCTGAGTAAAGTTGAGTCTGCAGCTAACTAGTCCTCTGTGTGCTGCTTCTGGCCTGACTTCAGGGGTCTGGGTGGTGACCCTGTCACCAGCTCGCCCATTCGCCTCAAGCCCATGCCCCTCTTTTCCCCCGGCTGGCCGGGCGAGGAATTCGGCAACATCTGGTACACCAACGTGGGGCAGTGCTGCCTTCGGTGTAGAAGAGACACCCATTCCAGTAAGGTTCAGTGAGCCTTTAGTTTTGTGTTCCTGTGCTTACAGTATCTGAAGGTGAGCAGGTGGCCCCCTCCTCTTCCCCTTTCCCTGTTTGTCCTTGGGAACACAGACACTCGCTCACTTGATTTAGTGATGATCAAGGAGCCCCTCTTAAGGTTAGGAACCCAATCGACTCGCTTGATTTGCTGATAATCAAGGAGCCCCAATCGCTCGTTTGATTTCCCCACGATTAAACAGCCCCTCTAAATTAAGGCTTTTCCCGGCGAGTTCATATGAGAAATTGGTCCCCTTAGAACTCGAAGCCCAGGTTTGATTATATTAAATCAGCCTGACTGGGGGCATAGGGCCCCGGGGGAGTAACAAACCCCTGAAGTCCCTCACTAAGCACAGGACGTTTAGATCCAAAACACCTCTGGGTATGTCCTGCACTAGGTCTCTCCTTGAATGTTGGTTACCCCTTTAGGAGTTGTTTTCACTTTCACCTTGGTTCTAGTCCTTGCTTTTTATTTTCTGAGCTTTTGCCTTGTCCCCTCGCCTCCTAGTCATTTCTGCTCCGCTAGGGAACCTTTCCTCTCCATAATGGTAATTTACCATCCCATCAGAAGGCGCCCCAGCTGACTGCCCTTAAGGCTCTACTAAATTTAAGTAGGAGATGCCGAAGGATTTAGAAGATTTTTGGGAGGAAGCTTTAATTTTAGCTCCTTGGATTTCTCCAAAAAATGTCTGGGATGTCCCACAGATTTGGATGGGAGTGCTCATCCTGGCCATAAGAGGGAAGTCCAGGAAGGCTATATGCTTCTGGCCCCCTTTGTTCCCATCCTCCTAGGCATGGTAGGAGCCTCCACTGAGGAAGTGGTTAGTTGCTACAATGTAACTTGTGGAGAGAACCCAAAATTAGTCCTTTGTTTTTCCTCCAGATCTGAATCCCTCCTCTTCCTGGTAGAGGACTCTGGAGAGGGCTCTCAGGTCCATGTGGGGGGCATTCCTTCCCCTGCTGACATCCCCTTCTCTCCACTTCTTCCTGTAGCTCTTGACTCCCCCTTTTTCCTGGCTATATTTTCTACTTCAGATGATACTGGTCTCCCAATAGGTGTCTTAAAATCTCTCCTAGAGACTAGAGGACTCAAGGTTAAGGCTGCTGGCCTGGAGTAATTTTGGAATGAGGCTATGGTTTTAAGCACCTTGGATTCCCCCGCCCCCAGAGAAAATGTGGGAATGAACCTATGGATAAGGATGCTTTTCCTTGCTAGATATTTTTCATAATTAAGCTAATTTAACTAATATGAGGTCTTGTTTAAATAAGGTTTTCTTAAATGTTAATCCACCTTTGATAAAGCTTTCAAGGGTAATTTTAAGACAGTTGCTGGTAAATTGTACAGTTGCCAGTAAAATGTTGTTTATGTGCTTGTATGTTTGCATGTTCCGTGTTTACATGTTGTGTGGCTTGTGTCTGTGACCACTTCAATTTTTTCTCATTTGTGTTGCATACTAATATTAAAATTTTGGCATGCCATTTTTAAATACACATATGCATACTTAAAGATAAGAGCAAATAATGTTTATAACATCTAAGGCCTTAACTACATATGTTTTATATCTATCACTATTGTTTTTCTAATAGATTGTAAGTTTTCTTTCATATAAGTTTTCTTACAGGTTTTTTCATATATTCCCAAAATAATAAAAGCTTGCTTTCCAGGTCCTCAGATCATCCATTCAGGCCTCGGATAGTCCTAAGATCACCAAAGGGCCGTTGTAAGCCTGGCTGTCCTCTATTGAAGCTATGACTTACTAACTTACAATTGTTAGGTTCTGATTTATGTCTTCCCAGCTCTTCCGGATCATTTCTCCACTTACCTCACCTACAGCCTCTCCGCCTGCCCTGCCTACAGCCCCTCCACCTGCTCCTGCTCTGGCAAAATCTCCTTTTCTCTGCCACCGCCTGAGTTCCCCTTTGGGATCATGATTCCTTCTCTGCGATGGTCTCATGACTGATAATCAATGACGGGTAAGGCTCCCCACGAGGGTGGTGACCAACCTAAGACAGGTACAGTTGTCTATATTCCACGCAGCTGAAGAGGCTCAGGGTTGCCCCAGCTATCTTGGTTCCCACTAAAAAAATTTTATAAATAAAAGGGTGAAATTGTGGCACTATCAAATCAGGGAGGCCCTAAGCCAGGCTCCGGAATCCAGGAGGTCTGACTACAGATAAGGCTGAGAAGAAACCATACAGGCAGTGGGATGGACAACCAAATGGTGGGCAGATGAACAACCAATGGGCAGAGGGATGAACAACCAATGGGAAGCAGCCATCTAACCTGGACACCCAGTAAACAGCTGAATGATTGGTGGCTGCTCTCCCCCCCTCCCCTGAGTAAAGGAGTGGCCACACCTGATTGGACCCCAACCCTATGTAAGCCCAAACACTTCCTGAGAAAAGTTGAGTCTGCGGCCAACTCGTCGTCTGCATGCTGCTTCTCTCCTGACTCCCGGCGTCTGGGTGGTGACCCCATCAACGGCTCGCCCATTCACCTCGCGCCCACGAGGCCCCGCCGTTTCCCCTTTTCCCCTGACTGGCCCAGCAGGGATTTGGCAACACTTTCCCAGGCAAAATGCTCCTCCTGCTATTCAGAACCCAAAGAGCTGGACTCATGCACAGCACTGGAGAGGAAAGGGGAAGGCAACTAGGGCTGGGTGGGGAGCAAGGTGCCGTCAGGGAACTTGTGAGGCAAGGTGGTCACCCCTACTTCATGGAGGAGGGTCGCCTTGGCTCAGGGAGTTGAGTCATTGATCCACATGCCCAACTTTAATGGTCCTACGCGGTCAAGGCTAAGATTCAGATTCCGTGGGCTAAGGGAGTAGCTCGGTGGTGTGGCACCTGCTCAGGCAAAGGCCCTGGGTTTGCTCCTCAGCATCAAAAACAAAAAACCTAATCCCAGTTTTTTGTCATGTGACCCCACAGCTCTTCCTTCCCTATTAACTTGCACCTTTCCTTCAGGGCTAAAGCATAGGCGTCCTCACACCTACTGGGTACTTCTCGCAGTCAAGCCCTTCCTGGGGTCTCTGCTGCTGGCCACAGGGGCTAGGAGGAAAGGTAAAGGATGCGGGAGGGCTGGCTGGCTGGCAGGGCAGCTTCACGATCAGTGGACTGCAGCCGCTCTGTAGCTGTGACACCTTTCTAGGTTCCTGGACCCCTGCGTGGGAGGAGGAGGAGAGGAAGGGAAAGAGGAGGAGGTGGATCACAGAGCATGGGGGGGGGAGATGACTGTCTTGACTCCCCAGGGGGGTCTAGCCAGTGAGAGTTAGTGCAAGAGGCCTTCGTGCATGGCTGCTGTAGGAAGTGTGCCAATACCTGGAACTGTTCTCTCCTGGGAATCAAACTCAGGTCACCAGATTTGTAGATTTGTGAGGAGGTGCCTACCCATTGAGCCATCCCACACACCCCCAACTACCACCCTTGGGGTCTTTTGCCAGTGTCACTGACCACTCCAGTGACATCCTGAGACAACTCAAGGACAGTGGTTGAGACGCCACTCAGGAGACCTATGTGGGGTTCGAATCCCATCCCAGGCCCTTGCTATTTGAATGATCTTGGGCAAATCACTCAAAAAAGAATCTCTGTGCCTCAGTTTCTCCATCTGTAAAATGGGGACAGTGGAAATAAATATCCAAGTGGGATTGTTATGAGGGCAAGAAGGAGTTATAGAAGGTGCTTCGGCCATGGTCTGGCATGCAGGAGGGGGAGGGCAACGTCTCAGCAGAGGCATGGGGTCTCTCTGTCCTTCTTCTCTCACAGACCCTGGCCTTGTCCCTCCACATTCCCCGGGGGAACGGGGGCCTAGTGATATCTCTAGCATCCCATTACTCTGCCCATCCCACCAGGAAGCCATGTGACCGTCATCTTCCCCCACCTCTGCCTGCCAGGCACAAGTGACGGCGCCTTCAGGCGTGCACTGTGGCACCACGTGCTCTCTGCTGACACTTCTTGCTGAGAATAAGCTGTGCTCAGGGGGGCCAGAGACCTGCCCGAAGGTGGCATGCCAGTGTCCCCCTTCTCCGCATGGCAGAGGCCAGGCACGGGCTGGCCACCGAGTCCACCCACCGCAACCCACCACTCACCAGCCACACCATGAGGTAGGAGAAGACAGCAATCCACAGCGTGGCCGTGATGAAGGTGACCATGAAGAACTTCTCCCAGCGGGGCTTGCTGCAGTTGGGGATGGTGATGCAGAGGAGGAAGATGAGGGGCCAGGTGAACACCCACTTGGCCTTGTCCCCTTTGGCCTCTGTAGCAGGGCGGGATGCAGCAGGAAGGGAGGGGGAGAGAAACACGAGGTTACCTGGGTGCTGGTCTACTTGCCGTGTGCTGATTTCATGCTCAACCAAGACAAGGCACCAGGGAGACTGCGAGCTACTGGGATGACAGAACCATACACCACACAACATCACCCCGGAAATATAAAGACAGATTAGGGTTTGACTGGTCAGTGCTAGTCTATTCTACTTCTTCACTGAACAGTATAAAAAGGCGAGCTGTAGAGCAGGGACAAACCTGGCCTGGGGGAGCTAGAACAGGAGGTGGGGTATGTGCAGGCTTTGGAATCAGACAGACTTGGGCTGAAATTCAAACTTTAGCATTTCCCTCAACGCTGCTGTCGATAATGAACTATGGAGCCATGAGCAGAGTGCCCGGCCCTACGCGCCCCGACTTCACCTGGCCATAAACATCTATGTGGGTGGAGTGTGTTGTGATACAACATGTAGAAAGCACCCAGTATGCAGCCCCGCGCCCAGGAGGAAGGTGAGAAAAGGCAGGAAAACTCACTGAGAACTCGTGCTTAGGAACGCTCCAAATCTGCTCCAAGAGCCACGTGATAAAAGAGAACCAACGTCTTTTAAATTGTGTGTGTGTGTATGTGTGTCTCAGAGGGCACTGTGTATATGTCTATAGAGATCCAAAGTGACTTCAGGAATCATCCTGGATTGTTTCTACCTCCTTTTTGTTTCTCTCTGGGATTTCCCAGGCTCTGCCTTCCTGAGCCAGAAGTGCAGGCCACTGCCATTTCTGCCTGGTGTTTTTACATGGGATCTGAGATCTGACCTCAGGTCCTTCTGCTTGCAAGGAACCCCTGAGCCATCTCTACCTCCACGCATGCACCATGGCATCTGCGCTCTCTCTCAAAGAAATGTTTAAAAAAAAAAAAAAGGAGACTACACGTTCATTATGTTCAAGACACACAAATTTGTTCTCGAAAACAAACCATGCAGCAGGTGGCAGTGAATGTAGAAGGACCGGCATCAGACAAAACGTATTCTCCAACCACAATGGATGGGATTAGAAATCAATGCCTGATGGTTGATTCACAACTATGCAGAAGTTATACGGCATAGTCCTGAGTGACAGATGGGTGGAAGAAAGAAGAGATCTCAGGGAAATTGGAAAATATTCTGAGATGACTGAAAACAAAAATGTGAAAAATGCAAAAACTTGGGGGATGTGACCAAGACAGGGCTCCGAGGAAAGCAGAACTGTAAATGACTGGATTAAGCAGGTATTTATAATCAATGACCTAATGTTCCCCTTAAAAAAAAAAATTCAGTCCAAAGAGAGTAGGAACAAGGAAAGAGTCAAGGTTAGAGTGAAAGTAAATGAAAAATTTTTTAAAAATTAGCAAATCAGTGGAACAGAAAGTTAGTGCATAGAAATGATCAACAAAATTGACAAATCTTGAACAAAGATGGAGAATTCACAAACTCTAATTTTAAAATTTACTAAAAGCTACAGCAATCCAGACAGTATGCTACTGATGTAAGCCTAGTGTAGAATTTATAGAGTCCAGAAATAAAACCATTTAAGGTTAATTGGTATTTGGCAAGGATATCGAGACAATTAGTGGGAAAAGTAGCCTGTGTAACAAATGATGCAGATATGTAAAAGAGCAAAACTGGTCCCCCTACCTCACGCCACATATAAAGATTCAGTAAGAAGTGACTGAAGACCTAAATTTAGGCACTGTGACAATGAAACTCTGAGAAGTAACACTAGCCTAACTCTTTAGGACCTTAGATTGCACAACAGTTCAAGTGATATCAAAAGTCATACGCAATCACGCAATGGATTTCTATCAAAATAAGAATGTTAATGATTTATTACACACCACAAAAGAGTGAAGAAAAAGAACCCTTCACAGAATGGGAGAAAATTTTTTGGCAGTATATATCTTACATCTAGTGTACAACAAATATAACTGACTGTTTCACTCACCACCTTAAGAAGTCTAACTTTAAAGATGGGGAAAGGAGGGCTGGAGAGCTGGCTCAGGGGTTAAGATTCTGCCTTGCAAGCAGAAGGTCCTGAGTTCAGATTCCAGGTCCCACGTAAAAATGCCAGGTGGAATGGCAGGGGCCTGCAGGAGCCTGGGAAATCTCAGAGTGAAGCAAGAAGGAGGTGGAAGCAATCCAGGATGATACCCAAGTCACCCTTGGTCCTCCACAGGGACATACAGTGCCCTTTGACATACGCATGCGCGCGCGCACACACACGCAATAAATAAAGTTTAAAAAAAAAAAGATGGGGAAAGGAGCTAGATAGGGTGGCATGCATCTAGAATCCCAGTACTTTTGAAGTAGAAGCAAAAGGATCAGGAGTTCAAGGCCAGCCTCAGACACAAGTGGGTTAGAGGTCAACCTGGGCTACTGAAAACCCTATCTCAAGCAAACAAGCAAACAAATAAACAGTTAACAGAATTTGAATAGTTTTCCAAAGAGACAAATAACCAATAAATTGATCAATCTATTAAAAGATGCCCAACTTTTTACTCATTAAGAAAATTTGATTCAAAATGATTTTACACATACATATGAGTATAGTAAAAATACGTGCAACAAGAATTGGAGTGGGAATGCAAAATGGTCTAGACTCCAGTGCAACTAATCTGCTAGTTGCTCAAAGAGTTAAGGAGAGTTGCCACGTGACTCAGCAATTCTACCATTAGATTCCCAATTCTACCATTAGATTTTTTATTTTTTAAAATTTTTAAAAAATTTTTATTCAATTGCGTGTGTGTGTGTGTATGTATGTGTGTGTGTGTGTAGAACCACGGACAAATTCGGGAACCACCATGGACGCTTCCACCTCCTCCTTGTTTACTCTGCCCCGGGATTCACAGGCTCCGCCCTACCAGGACCAGAAACGCCATTGGGCCTCATCCAGGATGTCTGCAGTGGCAAGTGCCATTGGTATTCACCGGGGCATGAACAGCCCACTGTGGTCAACCATGGAGTAAAGAAGCTCCCCCCTCCTGTCCGGCACTAGTCCCAAACCCTCCCTTAAGGTAGGGCCACCTCTTCTGGGTTCCTCCCTATTCTGTGGTGAGATATTGATAGGCCAGCCATTGTAGAGACCAGTGGAGCGGACATCACTGCACTGCGCTCCTGGGTCTGGGAGCCCTGTATGGACAGAGGCTACTGTCTCCCATCTTTAGTCTCTTACATTCTTTCTGCCCCTTCCTCTGCAAGGTTCCCTAAGCCATGGGATGGGGTGGTGGTAGTTCAGATGTCTTGTTTAGAGCTGAGCTGTGCACTGGCACTTCGTGGGTATGGGGCTTATTTAGGGGATAAAATATCCTGGGATTATATATTCGGTGGTAGTCACAAGACCTCGTGAATATACCAAGGCCGATACTGACTTGTATCATGAGGGTCAATTGATTACAGATGAATCAAATCTCCATGATTTCAATTGCAAAGTGGGTTGGCACTAGCGGCTTTAGATCCATGCTAGCTGTGCTTTTAACTTCCTAAATAATTAAAAGTACATTAAAAATGCTACCCAGCTTGCTTATAATAGTGAGCTAAGAGAACGTGGTCAGCTTGACAGCTGAAGCAGCCGCCAGACCTCAGAGAAGCCAGGTCGGGAGGAAGACAGGCTGTGGAAGGAGAGCCATGGTGAGTGGGGAAGGGGCCTGAAAGAAGTGCTTGTGACTCGTTCTTTTAGGGTCTCATGTAATCACTTCCTGGTATTTCTTTTCATGAAGAAGTAAAGACCCCAGGAATGGAGCAATTTAACTCCCTAACTAGAAGCTACTGGACTCTCTCTTGCTGTCTTGGCTGCTTTGAACGAAAGAACTCCTACCTAGTCTAGCAGCCACCGAGACTGCCCTCATTATATAATATAAACAGTTGGAGATACATAACCTTGCTTCCTATCACTGGAAGAGTTCCAAAGAGCTGTCAAGTGTTTGAGACCAGAGAGTCCTGGACATCCCCAAGCTAAGAGCTGCTGCTCACAGCGTCTGCTACCTGCTCCTATCAAACACTCAGGGTCACAAAATCCTGTGCCAAAGACCAGCATTTGAAGAGCTTCTCCTTGCCAACATGGTTCTATGCGGGCAAAAGGACTGGTAAGACTTCAGGCAGTGATGATTCCATCTCTTTGCTAAAAGGAGATTCAAGCTACGAATATGTTCTTTCTCTCCCTTAGGAATTCCTCCGGGTGCTGTGAACAAGCCAGCGAGCAAGGAGCAGATAAAAGGTGATTGTGACTTGCGTCATTGTGGGAGTTACACAGGTTCTGGGCTGGGTGCATGTTGAGAAGTGTGAGCTCTTGAATATGACTGCCTCAGAGTGATTGCCTCAGAAAAAAAGGTGGATGAGTCCTGAGGTCCTCTAGTTTCAACATGGATGTGCATACACACACACACACACACACACACACACACACACACACACACACACCCTCCCACACAAGAAATAGTAAAAATTTAAAATTGTGGACTGAGGGAATGGCTCTCGGGGGTTAAGACTCTGCCTCACGAGCAGAAGGTCCTGAGTTCAGTTCCCAGGTCCCACATAAAAAACACCAGGCAGAAACAGCAGCAACCTGAACTTCTGGCTCTGGTGGTCGGAGCTGGGGAAATACCAGAGAAAGAAGCAAAAAGGAAGTCGAAGCAACCCAGGATGATTCTCGGTCAAAACCTTGGTTCTCCACAGGGTTACGCAGTGCCCTCTTAATCACACACGCATATACAAGCACACACTACATTTTATATATACACCTCCCAGGGGGAAATGGTAGTGGCCTGCACTTTTGACTCTGGAGGCAGAGGCTGGGAAATCCCAGAGCAAAGCAAAAAGGAAGTAGAAGCAATCCAGGATGATTCTCAAAATCACCTTTGTCACATAGACCGACACAGAGTCAGACAGACACTACAGGCAGGCAGGCAGGCAGACAGACACATGCTCATATGCAAAAAATAAGTATGTAGTTACCAGGCAAGGAGACATTATCCATCCTAAAGGACATCCAGAAGTCCCTCTCAGTGCCCACCCCATCCCTGCCCCTACTACATGAGAGAGAAGCACTTATCACATACTGTGTGGATGTGTCAACACCAAGGAGAAGAAGCCGGGGGGTAGGGGGGTGCTGTTTCTTTTGCTAAGTCTCCAACTTCTTTCTTGAAGTAGAACATGACAATTTAATTATGTGACAAGAAAGTATTTAAAAGGAACTGGAGCAAAACAGATGGCTATTCATGCTGGAGGGGAAAGAACAGATGTAATTGCTGATGAAAACCTCAGATTAATTGTGTGGTTAACTAATTAAACACTCAGTTAAGGGAGTGGTTAACTTATGGTCCAGGCAGTTTCTATACCATTGGCTGCTGAACTAAATTTTCATGGGTCTGAAAACTAGGAGCATCCATGTGACCTAGACAAGGCAGCTGCTAGACTAGAGCATCTCAGTCTTGATCCCTTAGAAGGGTTTGACCCTAGAGCTGATACTTTGGGAGAGGGGTTTAGTGGAAACCTAATTAGTAGTTTGAGACGTTGTATTGTAATAAGTTCTCTGCAGCCGCTTAGGCCCATAGTCCCTGGATTGTACTTAGAGAACCTCATTGTAGAGTAAGTCTTACTGAACACACTTGTAATACAATTATCATATAAACCATGATAATATCCAATGCTGTAGAACTATCACTAACATAAACCCAGCATCCCGTAGAGACCTGTACCCACTGGAGCTATTGCCCAACCGCTCTAATGTCTGGGAACCACCGATTTGTTTTTAGTCTTTAGAGATTTCAATATGGTGGGCATTTTATGCAAACAAAATCATAATACAGCTAAAGAATCTTCCACTGTAGTCTGTACCTTCAGTTTTTTTTTTTTTTTTTGATAGTGCTGGGGATTGCACCAGGGTTCCTGGACATCAGGCACATGTTCTACCGTTGAGCAGTATACAAGTCTTAGACTACCTTTGTTAAATTTATCCCTAAGTACATTGTCCTCTCTGATGTCGTCATAAATGAAATTTTCTTAAGTACACATATACATTAACTGACAATTATAGAAATAAAATTGAATTTTGTATATTGACTGTTGCAGTCAGCCTGCATGCATGGCTGCTGATAACTGACCATCAAACAGCTTAAGGGAACAAGGGGTTTATTTCCTTACGACAGTCCAGTTACAGTCCAGTTGGACAGGAGAGCACGCACCAACACCAGGGCTGAGGGAACTGGCCACACCATCACTGCATAACGACTGAGAGAGGGACGATCCTTACTTGCTAGACCAGCATGTCTGGCCAAGTAAACAGAAGGATGCCAGCTCTCTCAACCAGCTCTCTGTGATTTATTCAGGGCCTAGTCCCACCCCTATGGGCTGGATCTTCCCCATCAGCTAGACAATCTCCGTCAGGTTTGCTCTGGGCTTAACTCAACCATCAACTCAACCATACAACTGTGCCCAGAGCTCAAACTCTCAACAGTCAAGTTGACACCTGTGCTAACTATGACATTGACCTTATATACTGAAACTTATTCCAATAAGTGTGAGTGTATGTGTATGTTAGAGTTTTCTATGAATTCAAGACCATGTCACTGGTGAATACAAAGAGATTTTTTATGTTTTCATTGCCCATTTGAGGGCTTTTATTTTTCCTGATCAGAGACTCCAGTAAAACACTGAGTGAAGTGACATGAGCAACATGTGTCTTGATTCTGATCTTTTTTTAAACTTATTTTTCTAGTTTTTCAAGCATATTGAGTACTCATCATCTCTGCTTCCCTCCCTCCCCCTCCCTTCCATCCCCTTCCTTCCCTTCATGAATCCCTCTCACTCCTTCCCACCCTCCTGCCTGTCTGCTTCTATGGAGCCCAGAGTTCCTCTGGGTTGTCTGCTCTTGTGGGGGTGCAGGTCTCTGTGGCATACCAAATTGCCCTTCTTCGGTCACCCCACTGATAGGAGCATTTCCCTTCAATCATCCAATGCTAGTCCCCAAGGTTTCCACTGTATGTTCTTATCTCTCTTGAGTTCCTATATAGTCATGTTGGTAAGTCAGTCATTAGGCAGGTCTGGTATCTGCTACGTCCTTATCTGACCAATCTGGTAGAATATGTCTCAGTTTGGAAAAGATGGGTTCAAAGAAACATCTTTTGGGATAAGGACATGGCTTTATTTAAGAGAAATAAGGAAAAATATGGGAATTGTCAGGCCTTAGTGTTTTTTTCCCAGTTCAGGCCTAAAGCCCTTTCCCTGGGGAAGGTCGCAGTAACCCCATGGACAGATGCTAGGAATTTCTTGGCATGTCATAATAATGCCCATGAACAGGGGCTAAGCACTCTCTCCTAGGTAATTCAAGTTTTGCCTCTGGCAGGAAGAATTCTTCTGGGAATTAGGAGTGCCCTTTACCTGTTCTTAGGTTTTTTGGGGGAATAGCTTCCTGCTCTCTGATCTAGAGAAGAAGCCTGTTTTTTAACTTTAAGTCAAATCCTAAATAGAGATTTCATATGGGACCAGACAGTATGGACCCCGGGTTTGGAGAATGCATGGTTCACAGATGGATCATCTAACTGATGGCAATACACTTCTGGAATTCCTCAAAGGAAGACATAAGCAACCTTACTATTAAAGAAATAGAAGGATGCTATTATAGGAGAATTATTCTTTTAATAATTATATTGTTTAAGTGTTTTCTTCAGTACATATCTCAGTAGTGCTCCATCAGCAGGACCACGCTATAGGCACTTATGGCCCTTGAATATCCAAGCCTTGGCCCCCCTAGAGATGTGGTTCAAGCTTGGATTGCAGAGACTGCATGAGCTGCATACAACTTCCCAAGCTAGAACCTGCTGCCATGCCTGGTGCCCATGTCAACCTGCCTGACTGAGAGGATCAACCTGGAGAGGACAACAGCAAAAGCTCACGCTGGGACTTATGGGGTACTGGGGACTCCTATAGTTAATTGTAAAATATGTTCCTTACTGAAATCAAAAGGAGATCATTCCTCCTCTGTGTATTTTTAAAAAGCAGTCTCTGTTAAAAATGTTAACTATGTGGGCTCAGCCCCATGGCTATCTGGTGAAGCATTATAGATTAGATAGGTTTGGAAATACTGGGAGAATGTTTCTGTTAAGTGCCTTTACCCTGAAGCAATGGGTTAGGTTCTTGAAAAAATGTCCACCCTGAAGGTGATTTTGCTGATTAGAAAATTATATGTTTATTGTAGGTGCAACATTTTTTACCCCAAAATTTTCTGTATAAAAGCTGTCACAAAAGTTTCAGTAAACGAGTTCAGAATTCACTCGGCCTAGAGAGTTGCATGTATTTTCTGCTCCACCTGGTCCTGGGGAGCCGAGGTATTGATTATAATCTCAGAGGAAAGATTTCTGTCTTCCATCATCAAGCAATGCTAACAATGGACTTTTTCATGTTTGAGGAAGTTTTGCTTTTATTCCAAGGCTTTTTAAAAAATTCAATCAGGGGCTGGAGAGGTAGCTCAGGGGTTAAGCCTCTGCCTTGCAGGCAGAAGGTCCTGAGTTCGGATCCTAGACCCCATGTATAGATGCCAGGCGGAAGCGGGGGCGGCCTGCGTTTCTGGTCCTGGTAGGGCGGAGCCTGTGAATCCCTGGGCAGAGTAAACAAGGAGGAGGTGGAGGTGTCCATGGTGGTTCCCGAATTCATCCGTGGTTCTACACACACAGACACACACGCGCGCGCACATACACACACACACACACACACACAATTGAATTAATTAATAATAATAATAAAAATTTAAGATACCTTTAAAAAAATTCAATCAGGAAATGATATTGGATTTTGTCAAAATGCTTTTCTTGCGTCTACTGAGATGATCTTATGACCATTTCATATTGACTAATCTTTCTCTCCCCCTCCTCCCCATACTGGGATGCAACCTAAGATCCCATACATGCCAGGCCAGTGCCCTATCAGTTAGTGACATTCCCCAGTCCTCTTTTTTTACTTTTATTTTTTACTTTCATGTGTATGTAGCACGCGCATGTCTGTATGCATGTTTGTATGTGCATCGGTGCATGTGTTTGCACATGCATCTGGAGACCTGAGGTTGATAAAGGGAACTATTCTCAATCACTCTTCCACCATATTATTTGAGACAGGGTCTCCAGTCAAGTCCAGAGGTTACCAACAGGGCTAGTCTGGATAGCCAGCTTGTTCTGGGAATTCTCAGTATCCACTTCCCCAAGGCTGGAATTACAAGTGGGCTGTCATACCCATTTGGCATTTTTACACGGATCTGGGGATCTGAACTCTGGTCCTTTGCTTGTGCAGGAAGTGTGCCCCAGCCCTACCTTTTGATTTGAGACAGGGTTTCCCTAAGTTGCCCAGGCTGACCATGAACTCACTATATTTCCGAGGCAGGCCTTGAACTTGCGATCCTCTTGCCTCAGCTTGCCAAGTAGCTGGGATCATAAGCCTGTGCTACTGGGCCCAGCTATACTCATGCTTTGCATCTCACCTATATCTCCTTCTCTGCTTGGCAGCCACCAACAGGGGAAAGAAGTTCTGTTTGTAGTTCTGCCAGTTCTCTCTCTCTCTCTCTCTCTCTCTCTCTCTCTCTCTCTCTTCTCTCTGTGTGTGTGTGTGTGTGTGTATAAGAGAGAGGAGGGGGCAATTCATAACCTTCATGGGCATTATCATCATCTTCGACTGGAGTTGAAGTAAACTGGAGTATACCAAGAAGGGTTTATCCCAGAAATGCCAATTTGAAGCAATACATAAGATCAATCAATGTAGCTGGACCAGCTGCTGTATGGCTGGACTCTTGTTCTTCCTTGACTTCGCTCTGTGCTAAGCTGGCCCTCAGAAGTTCCCGTGGTGACCCCCCTCCTCGGGTGATTGTAAAGAATGCAAAGATGCTACAGTAACAGATCCCACACCCCAAGGTTCCCTGATGTGAAAAGCAGAAGCGAGGAGAGGTGGGGCTGCCTTTCTGCGGCCAAGGCTGCGTGAAGCAGGGCTTTCAGGGGTGCTGCGTTTGCTATAGAACTGAGCGCAGTCCTGAAAGCTTCTTTGGAACAGCACCTTTTTGGCTAAAGGGAACTTGTGTGGCTTTTTTTTCTGACCTCAGGCTTCACAGAAGAACAGGTCAGGAGCCCAGGATGCAGAGCCCTGGGTATTCCAGAAAGCACTGTGTTGGCTTGGCTAGAGGGGGGAGTAGATTTCTTCGACAGGTGGCTCCAATGTCTGGGTCACATGGTAGAGATTTCTCCTTGGGACAGCAGTTGCCTCAGTTTCCCACTTTGGAATGGAAGGAATTCTAGTCTAAAATTTCCTAAGATCCATTTAAACTTTAATATTCACAGACTATTTGCTGCTAACCAGAAAACTCCTAGAATTACTTCTTTACTGAGATTTAAAAAAAATCAAGCCTCCTCTTTCGTGAGGTTCTTTTAGTTCTTTAACAGCTATTCATAGGGCTGAGAATGTAGCTCGGTAATAGAACACTTGCCTAATGTGCACGCTCAAGCACTGTAAAATAATAGCTAACAAATTAAATGAAAACCACTCAGAGCCAAAAAGCAGAAACAACTATCTATCCAATATTTCCCCAAGTATGCCATGTTCACTCAAAGTAAAATTAAGATACATGCTATAGTGTGATATGCCCTGAAAACATCCTGCTAAGTGGGAGGAGCCTATCATAAGAGTCTAAATGATTTCATTTATATAAAATATGTGGAGGAAGGCCAGAGAGATGGCTCAGGGGTTAAGCCTCTGCCTCGCAAGCAGCAGGTCCTAAGTTCAGATCCCGGATCCCACATAAAAATGCCAGGCAGAAATGACGGTGGCCTGTACTTCTAGTCCTGGAAGGTGGAGCCTGGGAAACTCCAGAGCAAAGCAATAGGAGGTAGAGGCAATCTAGGTGATTCCTAAGTCACATTTGGGCCTCTACAAGCATACCTAGTGCTCTCTGATACACATACACACGCACACACACACACTCCCGTGCATTCTCACAACACTCCTGTGCATTCTCACACACACACACACACATGCAAAAATAATAAAGAAAAAATTTAAAAAAAATGAAGTTTAAAAAAATATGTGGAAGAGAGCAATTCGAAGACATAAGAAAGAGATTCACAGTTTCTGGGAGGGGGATGAGTGGAAGGGACTGTCAAGGTTAGGAAGTTTTCTTTTTTGGGGGGGGGAGGCGGAGAAGAAGAAAGATATTGAAAATGCCCTAAAATTGACTGTGCGGATGGTGGCGCAACTTTGTGTCCCTATAAGAGCCGCTGAACTGCGCCGCGGAGGTGTGTGTTGTGCCAAGTGAAGCCCACGTACTAGAGGAAGAAACTGCTCCACAGATTCCTCCTGGCTGCAGAGTGACTAGTCAGCCGGGACGCATCTTTGAAATGCTCACCTTGACCTATGACACTGTCCACTGAATTCGTGACTTCTCTGATGGCTCCCAGGGCCTCGGCAAGAGTTGAGTCATTGTCACCAATTGTCCCCAGCAACTGCTAATCTCTTTCCTGTGTCTCCTACTCATGTTTTGTATAAATAAAATGAGTCCCTAAGGCCGGGGCAGATTGAGGAGTGGGTGGAGCCGCACATGCAAATGAGCTCCTCCCTCCCAGAGGGCCGCAGCTGCAATACAAGTCTCCCAGTTCCAGCTGAGCATTACCAACTGACCTGATTTTTAGAGGGACCTAAGAGATTTCTCTCCTCTCAACCATCGCTCCCACAACTCAGCAGAATTGAAGGGGTACATAAGGGAATATTCTGATTGCTCGTCTGGGTTTTATAGTATAATATAGAAGGCTTGGTGACCCTGTCCAGAACAACGCGTGAGGCTTACATGTCCATGGTCATAGTTTACGACTTATCTGGTGCCTGTGGGCCAGGAAATGCTGGCACCCTGGACAGAGAACGCTTGTCTTTGCTGAGATGGGAACAGAGATGACAGAGTTGATGGGCTACAGCACTGTCCCCTAAGCAAGCCGGGGTCAGGATGTCACCGTGGAAATGCCTCCTCGACTCTGGGTAACTAGCCAGGGACGCTCTAGAACTGAATCACTGAGCATGCGCGAAGCAGCCAGCCTGACCGAGTGCTCAAAATCTCTCACCTCCTACTAGTATCTCGAGAACCTCCAAGAGTCTGGACTTGTGTGAAACACACCTTTATCCCCCCAGTGTCTCTGGGGGGACCTAGATGGCAGGCCAAGGGGACAGCTCTAAATGCGGCAGGCTGGAGTTGGGGTCTGCCGTACTCTGCTCCCCACCAATGGTAGCAGTTTGAGGAGCAGAGTAGAAGAATGGCTCTCCACATACCGACTGTGTGTCTTAGGCGTTCCATGGCTTGTCTGGTCTTGGTTTCCCTCTCTGTGGCCTGGGGTAATGATGCCACTCCTACCAGGACTAACGTAGCGCCACAGGTTGGGACAGGACAGTAGTTAACACACACTGTTGGAGGGAGACTATGGGCGGGTCATTGAACCTCTCTGTGCTTCCTTTCTTGCTTTATATAAAAATGGGAACAATCTCCACCCTACCTCAAGAGGTAATGGGGCTTAAATGAGGGACTGCGTGGGAAACTCAGAGAATGAGGCACGATACACTGACGTCCCCAACAACCTGCTTTGGCCCGAACTATGTCCTCGCTCTCTTTGAGTGACAGGGTGACGTCCTGACTCCTGAAGAGACTGTACTTGGAGCCAGAGCTGTCAGGAGAGAACTCAGATGTCATGATCCTGGAAGACTGCAGGAAGAGAGATGGAACACGTGGTTTCTCCCTCTGGGTGCACGTGCCACGGCAAGGGCAGGCACGTACACAGCCAGCAGGGAGGCTCTGGTAGGGTGGGAGATGCAGCCCTTGGCAGAGTTTAATCTCTCTGGCACCTCAGGCTTCCTGCACCCAGAACTGTCAGAGAGATTGCTGCTGCCTGGTCTGCAGTGTTCTGTAAGTGGGCTGGTGAGATAGCTTACGGGTAAAGGTGCATGCTTGCAAGCCTGGCCCCCTGCGGTTGATCCCTGGAAGCTCACAAAGTAGAAGGAAAGTTGTCCTCTACCCTTTATCCATGGCATGCATGAATGCACTTTCTCTCTCTCTCTTTCCCCTTTCTCTGAAATATATTTTTAAAAATTTATTTAAAAAGCAATGTCTGTTACTGCAGCCTAGTCAAGCACTATAGAGAGTGGTAGGAATTCTTTTTGTGGAGGGTCTGGCATGTGGCGGGTCCCCAGTAACAGAACAGGAAAGTCCCATTCTGCTCAATACAATGTGTTGCTTTGCCTTCCAGGGAGAGAAAGGTCCCATTGTAGGATCAGGGTGTGTCCCTTGGGTTCACTGGGTGTCCTAGACCATAACCCAGTCACGAGCAGACAACCTGAATCAGGTGGTTGGAGCCCCGGGTCACCAGGATGGAGTCAGGGCTGTAAACCCTGGTCGCCATGGAAGATAAATATTCTTCTTCTCCCTGAGAAGCCCCACCCCAACCCTGGGGGCCAGGGTGGGAAGATTAATCCCAGCCCAAGCTAGGACATGGTTGGGTAATCCACCTGTCTGCTGAGGTGAGGCTAGAAGACTAGTACAACAGGGACATGTCCCCCTTTGCTGGCCCTTATTGGACGAAGAATTGTCTTGGGCCACATGTTTAATTTCAGCTGTGTCTGACCTGTGCCCCATGGATTACAAGAGCCCATACACATTTATTTTGTGTGACAATGTGATTAATTGACATCTACAAAGTTCACATTTGAGAACTTTACAATTGACAATTGAGCTACAAAAAAGTCTCTTAATGTTTTAAGTAAGTTTATGATTTTGTGTTGGGCACATTCATAGCTATCTCGGGCTTCATGTAGTCCACAGGACAAGGTTCGGACATTCCTGATACATTATGTAGTAATGTGCTTACGTTTGTCTTGCAGGATTAGATACTCTTAGGGGTCAACATCATGGCCAGTCAGGACCTGCCTGGATTCCCAAGGCCCAGATAGTAGCTGTCTGGGATGATTAGCATAGCAGGTGCTCAGAACAGGCTAATTCTCACCTTTGACCTCCAGGCCCTCAGAGATTCTGGCACTTGTGACCTTCCTAGAGTCACACAGAAGTGTGTCACACAGAAGTGTGAAGCTGTTCTCAGTAGAAATGATGGGATTGAGGACAGGAACACTTCTGAGCATCAGCCAGAGATTTGAAGACATTAAACAGAATACTGCTGAGACCAGCCCCAGGAGGCAAGTGCCAACACCCCCACTCTGTGAATGAGGACCACAGGGTCAGGGAGTGGGACAGGTGGTCCAAGCTCTCGGTGCTACAGAGAGGTACTTAAGTACTAACATTGAAATACTAACATGGATCTGGCTGACACATCCCTAACATCTTAATGTGGTCAAGCTAACTTTCAGCTGACACGAGGGGCAGCTTCCTCCCTTTTGCATGGCCCCTGCCCCCTGCTATTCCTTTTCTGGGCCCGTGGTCCCTAAGAGGCAGCCCAGAGCACCGTGGGCCATGGACACCTGAGAAGCCATAAGCAAAGGCTGGCTGGAGGCAGCGAGTCTGGGGCTGGGTCTATGGTATGAAGCTCGCCCGCTTGGCTTGCTCTGACTTCTGCCTCCACCAGCCTCCACCTCCCCCAGCCCAGGCTGCTGTCTGCACCTAAAGGGCACAACCACCGTCCAGCTGGTCCAGCTCTGTTCCCACTGCTGACCCCTCTGCCCCCAGGGAGGAAGAAAAGGAAGGGACTGTGGTTTCCAAGGACGACCCTTTAAACATATCGGCAGCACACAGGGGGCTTTCCTAGAACACAGGAAGCCAAGCAATTCCTGGGCCGGGAGATAGCACGGAGAGGAAGTGGCTGCTTTTGGCCCCGCCCAAAGACATCCTGGAGCCGAGGAAGAGGGTAGGTCAACTGCAGGGGACAGGGGAGCTGAGGTATGGAGTCCCAAGGGGACTCCCAGAGCAGGTGGCTGGGCCACGCCTTATTAAACAATCTTACCAGACACCCCCCTCCCTCTTTCTTCACTGTTATATCCGTGAGACGCCCTAAGTCCTGGAGGTAGAGATCCCAGGGGGGTATCTTAACTATTCCCCACCAAATTCAAGGAAAGGAGAACCATTTTTCCGAGAACTGACCCTCCTCTGGTTCTCTAGCAGCCCACTAGATATGGGTGGTCCCAGGACCAGGATGGCAGATGAAATGGCCAGTAGAGGGCAGCTGGTATCCTGTGTCCCCCTCACATTTGTGATGCAGAACTGAATCACATCTGCTTTGCAGAATTGACTTTTGAGCACACAGGTCACTGAAGAACAGCCATTCCTCCTGTCTTACCCCAAGACCCAGGCCTGTCTCCCTTCCCATGGCCTTGCTCCCCGACATCCCTGACCATCTTTGAGTCCCTTGACTCAGCCCCACAGACGCTGCAGAGAAATGGGGCTGGTGGTAGGATATCGTGGGGCTCTAAAAGGGTCCCTAGGAACTCAAGGCCCGAGTCCTCACTTCATATGAACCTGCATCAGTCTTGGCCCACCACTTCTGAGTTGACCACTGCTCTCCTAGAACCCTGTCCTGTTGAAGTCCCCTCACCAGGGTGTCTAAACATAGACCTCAATATGGGGACCCTGAGTCTGGGAAAGACCTCTCTCTCTGACTTTTAGGGTCCCAGCCGGTCTGGGGAATATTGCCTAACAAATTCACAGTGGTCTTCCCTCTGGTCAGTCAAACTAGTCGAGTGAGGTGTGAGTCCACACACCAGAGAAAGCCCAGACCCCTAATCCCTTAGTCTTCTGGCCTAGAGATAGGATCTGGGGAGTCTAAACCAGGGATAGTCTCCTCTAGGAACTCAGTCAAGGGAAAAATTCCATTTTCTAAGTTTACCTTAGTGAGGTAAAATGCTTGGAGGTGCTGGCCAAGGCTAGTGACTCCTAACACAGCTGGGGGTGTGGAATCCTCTGGGAGGCTGGAACGTGCTCCCTGTGGGCCTTCCTTCAGGCTTCAAGGAATCCTTTCAGGAATGTAGCCCGACAGTAACAGGTCTCTATCTCCCACTGAGGATAGCAGAGAACTCCTGGAAAGCTGGGTAGAGGGAACGCAGACCAGGTCTCTGATGTGCAAACGCCTGAGTTCCTTCAATCCATACGTTTCCGCTAAGTACCTACTGTGTGCAGGACACAATGCTAGGGACGTGAAATGGACAGTACCTTCCCTTGTATAGCTGACAGTTTAGTGGAGGAAGAAATGCAAGACAAGACAGTGTTGGCTTAGGAAGGCCACACCCACAGGTGACATTGAAACAGACAAGGCGGGGAGTCATATGCATAACTGGGGCAGGTGCAAAGGGCAGCGCAAAGGTCCCTAGGGAGGAGCACAGCTGGATGCTTCAGGAAATGGCAATGAGAAGGCAGCTATGGCTGGAGCAGAGGGAGAAAGGCAGGCAGGGCGAGTCAGGGGCTGGCCCGCTGGGCAGGGTCCACCTGAGACTGAGAGGACTCCAGGAGGCCGCTAGGAGGACAAGGGGGCAGGGATGGCCCCCTTCTGACCTGATGTGTTTATGGAGAGGAGAAGGAACTCCGGTGTGCAAGGTTCCCTTGGGGCTCATCCAAGACACAAGGCCGTGTGTGAACGGCGTGGTCTGTCCACCGAGACGAGGGCCAAGTGCTTAAGAACATGCGCAGACTACACTGCTGGCTGCTCTTTCTTGAATGCTGGGGTGTTGTCACTAGAGGCTGCTGGTGCGGCCTGTGTCCTGGCCTCTCTCTGGTTCTCAGGCCCTGGCTACATTCTGTGATGACTGCATCTGACCCAGATGCCTAAGCACCCACTGGCCCAACGCCAGCCCCCTGCGCTGACCTTCCACCACACCCGAGTCCTGGCCATGGTCCTGACAAGGCCCGCAGAAGACTGGCCTGTGTCGGGGGCTGGCTCCCAAACTCACCGGGCATGGAGAAGGGCGACAGGAAGACCGTCTCCACTGACTCTGGCTCCGGGGGCGGCGGCTGCGGTACTGGCTGCTGCTCCTGGTCCTGCTGAGGGGCTTCAGGGTTTTCCACAGGAACATTTCCATTCTCGATGTTCTCGTGCCTCCCATTCTGCAGCGGCTTGCTGCCCACGCCGTTGGCTGAGTTGATCAGCCTCTGGCGCTGCGGGGACAGGAGGCAAGGCAGACAGTGCAGCAGATGACAGGCCACCGCGCCACTGCCTTCCAAGGACTGAGACATCCCCAGCTCTGGACCGCAGCCCCCACCCCCGCCAGGACTTCCTGCAGTGGGTCCTTTTCATGTCAGTCTCTCTGCATTAGCACGGAATCCAACCTCTCTCCAGATCATGATGTCGAGCACCTTACAAAGGTGGTGGTCACTGGATCTTCCCCTCCACCCCTCGCCTGGGATTCTCCCTACGGGTAACGAGTGTGTCCTCCTTGGTGAACATCCTGTACCAACCTGTGCCCTTCCCCGCCTCTACCTGGGATGACCAATGCCAAAAGCAGTTGCGAGGGTCTCGACTGCTGAGCTCGTGGGCGTCTCTGAACTCAAGCATGGACCGAGACCACACTTTAGCGTTTCTAGCTTCACACTGTCTGGAATCAAACTGTCTCTGCTCAGCCTTCGCCTGCTCCCCAGTGGAATGTTTAGAGACACATGAATGGCTCCCCACACTTTGGCAAGAGAATCAGGAAGGAAACGTGGGCCAGAGGGGATCATGCACAAGGGTGTGTCTAGCACTTGTCCTAGTGGTCACGAAACTTAAGATGGGGAAGTCATCAGAGGAGAGGTCACTGGCGTTCACGGTGTCAGGAATACCACTGAGGACCACTTGGTTCACAGAGAGCAGGTGTATATTTATCTTTAATTCTCATTCTATATAGCACTGCACATGTGTGTGCATGTGAGGACAGAGATCACATGGGTGTTTTGCTCAATCGTTTGCCACCTTACTTTTTCAGACAGGGTCTCTCCTTGAGTTTGAAGCTCACCAATTCAGCTAGGCTGATTGATCAGGGCCTTAGGGAGCCTCCTGCCTCTACCTCTCTGGCACTGAGACTGGAGTGTCGGCTGCTGCTTGTGGCTTTATTACATGGGTTTTGGGGGATTGAACTCAGGTCCTCACTGTTTGCCCACCAAACACTGTTTCAACTGATCTGTCTCCCCAGACTCTAATAAATTAGTTTTTACATATTTAAAATTGTGTGTGTGTGTGTGTGTTTGGACACATGTGTGACACAGTATGCATGTGGCAGTCAGGATAATTTGTGGGAGTCATATATCTTCTTCTGTCACGTAGATAGATTCCAGAAGTTGAACTTAGCACCTTTACTGGTTAAGTCACCATGTTGGGCCCTACATAACATTTTGAAGAATCCATTTTTACTGTACATTGTTCTCTAGTTAGCTTATATGTGAACTTTCTCAGGCACAAGATACCTCTGAGGCCTGGCTTACTTGCCACCCTGACTGGGTAGCTGGCTGCCTGTGGGTGATTCAGGCCTCTGGGGACCCCCACACCTCCTTCCTCTGACAGATGCAGCACGAAAGAGCACCAGGAAGAGCGATCAGGCCCCTAGTGGTGCCTCCCAAGGCCAACCACCTTCTACCTCGGCAAACTCACCTCGTTAATTATGATCCTGCTGGCCATCCGAAGCCGGGTCCTGGGTCCAAACTTGTTGGTGATCATGATGCGCAGCCCAGCCTCGGGGAAGGTGAACTTGGGGGGGCTGGAGTTCAGGATCTCATCCACCATCACCACGGGGGTCTTGCCATAGGGTGGCTTCTCCTTCACTGGGAAGTATACCCCATAATCAGCCCCAGCCCTCTGAGGTCTGTATCCTAAGGGCTGGGGCTCACTTCCGCCGCCTGGATGGCATCCTGGGGCTGTGCTGCCGGAGGCCACTCTGAGACCCAGAGGTTTGACTTGAACTTCTCCCATTAGAGTGGGTCACTGATTCTGAACTGCTTCCAACTTGGCAAGTGAGAGTCTGGCGGGTGTCCTGCTACAGGACCTCCAGATGTGCTACATCTGACCCTGCTTTGCTTGATGTCTGGTTCTCTCAGGCCCTTCTCTTCTGGGGCCTCGCCTTGCTAGACTCCAAGGGCCTTTCTGGCTTCATCTAGACTCACCAGAGCAGCCATCTTACACTACACACAGGTCCCTGCACCGGTCACCTATGATGGAGGTAGGACCTTCTCTCCCACCCCTTATTTTCAGGGAAGCTTTACAAGCAAACAAGGGTCTCTAGGAGCAGAAAACGTGGGCAGACACTTCTTTGCTATAACCTCCTAGGGGACTCCTCCCTCTGCTGGCAGGGAGCCAGCTTCTGCACTCAGAGACAAGCTGCATCCAAACTTCGACGTCCAGAGGCAAACAGCGACGTCAAGGACTTGGCTGCGGTGATGGATGAGGGAGCCTGCCTGGTCCAGGGAGCGCTGTCAGCTGAGCCGTCTAGACTCTTGGATAAACCCTGACACTCATTCGGGTCACCTGCCCCCTCTGTCCTTTCCTTCCCCTCATGAGGCTGAACATTCCATCTTCCTTGCCCCCATCACACATACACTCAGGACCCATGTCCTGGGGATCGGGGAGGGTTGACCAAGGGACTCCAGGTCCCTGGGAAGTTCTGATAACCAAACCACTCCTCTCTCTCTCTCTCTATATATATATATGGCTGTCCCTCTAAACTGGTTTCCAAATCCCATGGCATCCTGTGTGATAACGTGACAAGGAAGAGGGTCCAGAGGGGAAACTCATGCAGGAGTTAATGGCACAAAAATGCACAAACAGCACAGCAAACACCCCCTCCCCCAAACGCACCTCACACCATACAGATAGCAAGGCTCAGCAGACAGGAGGCAGCAGGTTAGAAAACAGCTGGAGGCCCATGGACACCGACCTCCTAGGAGGGGGGTTGGGTGGGGCTGGGCTTGTGGGGTCTATTGTTTCAAAGCACGTGTTATGGCCCGGGTGAGTGCGGATTACTTACAATTTAGAAGAGAAGAGTTAGGGAGACAGAGGCTGACACACATGGCCAGAGGTGGTTAGCGGGCGCCGGAGTCTGGGGGGCGCTCTTGCTGGTGGCGAAGATGCCAGGAGTTACACGAAGTAGGTGTTAGTAGCAGACTCCTTCCGCAAGGAGCCTCCAAGTTTGGGGCTTGCCATTGCAGGAGGAGGGGATACCAGCAAACCTCTGTGGGTGCTCGACTTGCTCGACTCCATTCTACAGAACCAGCCCCATCGCAGCATGGCCCTGGGAACCACCTGGGCTCAGAAGCTTGTAGAAACTGGGAGGCCAGGAGCCGTGACAGTTGGCTCCTGGCACTTCTGGTCCTGGTGTGACGCCATCAGGTGGCAGCACAGAGGGCACGCCCAGACAGAGAGAGCGGTCTGGAGGTACCTCGATTGCAGGATATTTTTCCAACAGTTCAACCTAAGTCTTGGTATCTACGCTCCCTTCTATCTTGAAGTCTGAGCTGTGCTTATGACCGGAGCATCCTGAAAGAACTCTTAGGAAGTTTCCTGAGCTAGAAGAGTTGTCTAATGTGTCAGTCAGTGGCAGTTCTGGCTGCTACTCTGTGACCAAGGCCACCCGAGAATCAGTCTGACATCTAAAAGTGCTTAAGTATAAAAGGGCCTCTCGCCATTTCTTCTATCGAGAGGTTGGGTTTTAATGTCTTTTTTGATATGAGAAACATGCTGATAACAGCAAAATCAGGGCTGGGGCGATGGATCCTTTGGCATCCACTCTATCCGGAGACTTTGGTGTGTGCTAAGCAAGCACCCTATATTTGAGCTATCTCCCCAGCCCAAGCGGCTAATCGAAGAAGAGACAAGTGAGCAATTCTCACATTCCTTTCCACAGCGGCTGAAGAGCTACCTCCCGGGAGGTTGAGGGTGGGAGAGAGAAATGAACTCGGTTTCCAGCCGGAAGATTCCATGACAACATAACGGGGAAGATGAAGTTGGAGGTCCTGGTCTCCTCTGGCAGCTCTTCCTTCTGCTTCAGTCCATCGTAGCAACCCACCCATGGCCCTGGGGAGCCGTCTACAGGGCCGTAAAGGCCAGATGTTGGCCCAAAGTCTGTGCCTCCAGGGTTAGCCCTCTTCAAATTAAGGATTCTAAGCCAGTATCTTGCTTGTCAGCCTTTTGGGACCTGTTCCTTCCCTGATCTTCGATGTACATTCATCTATTCTTATGAGGGGAATTTGGAGACCTGATCAACTGTTGGGTCCCAGGGTCTGGGCCAGTTTTGTGTCCAAGTTTTCAGAACTGAGAGACGGTGGAAGTAAACTCCTAGAACAGTCCTACTATCTCAGAGTCTAAATGACAGAGACGGTCACGTAAAGCTCTAGAAAAGGTCCACGTGTATGTGCAGTGGGCTTGGGGAGCTTGGATGACCCAGGAAGGTGAGCGCTGTGGGCCCCGCTGCACACAGAGATCTCGCAGGACACTGTGGACAGACCTCCGCCTGCCTCCGGAAGCAGTAGCTCCCCAGCGTCAGCTCAGGAAGTGGGTATTTCCTCTCAACTCTGACCTTTGACACCAAGGTCCAGGAAACCTGGAAGCCTCTGACAGCACCTCCAGGGGACCGAAGATGCCACCAAGCTCTGGCTTTCCTTAGGACAGAAACCCCATTCAGAGGATCAGCGCTGGTCCCTTGGCCGGGATGCTACCTGCATTTCCAAGAAAGTAACTTGGCTAGTCCTGGATAATTCAAAAGACGTTGACAGAGACGATACGGCTTGGCTCGTGAGGTCCCAGGAAAGGGGCTAACAGCTAAAATAATGAGGCTGCTATTCTGGGGTGGGAGGACCCCAAGCAGGCGTCTGGGCTAGCCTGGGCTGCCTGAGTCGCTTGGGGCTGCTTTCTCCAGTCTCATAAGCGCTGACCTCACCTCAGGATTGCTTTTTTCAACACAAGGGTCCGGCACCTGATATCCCAAAACCAAGGTGGGCTGCCCCACACCATTAGCTCCTGTCACGGGTCTTCCAACTGGCCAGAGGCATACCATTTTGCTTTTGAAGAGCCAAAGAGGTGCCTAGCTCCTGCCTCTGGAAGCATAGAAAAATTCTTAGGATGTAATTCTTGGCTCTTCTTTCCTATTGAACTTAAGTGAATGCCAATGTAGCAACACCTCAAATGCCAATCTTCTCCTCTCGTCTGGGGTGTGTATGACCCAGGCTGGGAGGTGAGAGTGCAATGTGTGAGTGTGTGTGTGTGTGTGTGTGTGTGTGTGTGTGTGTGTGTACGCGTGAAGAGGGCAGTGGCTTCCATGACAAGGGTTCATGGCTCCTGTCTGCTCAGCCTTACCTTGCGTCAGCAATGGCACAGAAGGGTCGTCATAGCTACCATCATAGGGGTCATTACCATCTTCCAGCTCACTGCTGACTGGGTTGCCATTGGCAATGCTCTTTTGTTTGCTTGTGAAAAAGGCTTGCATCTTCACATTGTACCTGCAAGGTGCAAGAGGAGGTCAGAGCAGCAGCGGAGGGCAGTGGGTGGGTAGGCTGGTGGTGGCCAAACAGTCAGCATGGTGCTGGGCATGGCGCACAGCCAGACAGGCTCTCCCACTGAACTCAAGGGGCTTCCTGGCCGCAACCTTGGGACCATGCACAGTCTGGGAACACCCACCTCTACTGATCTGTGAGTGACCTCGCTGGACTGCGAGAGTTCTTTCATTCTAGGTACGCTATTTCTCACCATTTTATCATAATAACAGGCTCAGCTGGCCTATGGAACAGGTCAAAGGCTGTATCACCATCATGCTGGTGTGGTCCTTCTTGTTCAAGTGGGCTGCCTAGTCTTCCCTTGGTCCCCAGATCATTCACACCAGCACTCCTCCCCCCCTCCCACCCCCGCATCTCTTCATCTTGAAGTCACTCCCTGGCTGCTCACTGAAAGACTCTCCATAGGGGGTCGCTTGAGGACAATTCTCTCGCAGCTGGCTGGTAGACCACCCATACTATAATATTACAATATTAGAAATGCTTGGCAACATTTCCATAAAGTGTTTGTACAGATGTGAGGACTCTTATATAACACCATGGTATGATCGTTCTTTTTAATTATCTACAGGGGGAGAAAGAAACAAAACCTACAGGTGGCTAGGCTCGGAGGTGATTTATAGTTTACTTCCTATATATTTTTTGTCATTGTACTTGCGCCCCACTTTCTAAGCATGCTCTGATACTAATTACATTCATGACACAAACATCAACAATATTTCCCCAACTTTTTCATCACTCCAATTAGGTCGGTACTCGCTAATCGATCACTCCTTATTTAGTTTCTTAACTCTGTTTCTGTAACAAGTACCTGATCCGGACAATTTAGGAGAACAATGAGATTTGACTCATGCTGGCAATCCCAGGATATAGTCAATCATAGCCGGAGAATTACCTGCCAGAGCCGAGAGAATTCACCATGCCACATCCAAAGTCAAGGACAGAGGAGGGAGAGATCATTGTTGCAGAGTGGCCTTCTAGCTTCCATCTTCCTAGTTCCCTATCTTTGTACATCCGCCCAGGGAATGGTCGCAAACACAGTGGTCAGATCTTCCCACTTCAATTCATGCAGTCAGACAATCTCCTATAGCGTTACCTAACAGCCTGTTGACTAAATGATTTCTCCTAAGCATGTCCAGAGAAGACCACATCCTAAATGTCTTCTAGATGCCTCATGGATGGGAACTCACACCGTGTTTGGCCTTTTGTGATTGACTGCTTCTGCTTAGCATGAGGTTTTTTTGAGGTTCCTCCTGTTGAAGCGTGGATCAGACCTTCATTGGTCTTTACAGCTGCCTAATTTTGAGGTAGTTCCGGCCCAGGCAGCTTTCCAGGGATATCAAGGGTTCCCATCCCAGAACATAGTGCTTGTACCCCCAGGATTGTGAGTGAGGTCCCTGCTCTTCAGCCAAACAGCCGCCCTGAGAAGTGGTGTTTAATGAGCTGTGGGGAAGGGTTAAGCTGTCTGACCTTTTGAGAACGGCATCGCGTTATCAGAGTTGTTGAAATAGCAAAAGAGTGGTTGTCCTGGCAGGTGGAGCTGCCTACCCGGAGCGGAGAGGACACAGACAGGTCTTTATTTTAGGAGTAGCAGTTGATCCCATACGCCAGCTACTCAGCATCATCCCCTGGGTCAAATATGGACTGTATCTCTAAACAGTACCTGAACCCCACTCTGGCTGCCCCTACAGGGTATTGACCTGAAGGGACTAGAAGAACGGACAGAAGGTAGTCTCTGGGGGGACCCACCCCTAGGTCCCAAAGAAGAGGAGAGCCCACTTACTTCATGATTAGAATATAAAACACGTACAAGACGATGAGCACCAGGCCTTCCCACCTTGAAGAGACAAAGGAGAGTGTGGTTAGAACACGGAAGACCGTGGCACCCACAGGCAGGGACTAAACAGTCAGGATAGCGGGGTCTATCTCCCTCACCCTGGCACCCAAGTGTGTGTGAGATGCCCCAGCCTGAGGCTGTCCATCACAGGAAGTCCTCCTAGTGACTGAGAGAAGGCTGAAGAGGTCAGGGCTTCTCAATAGCAGAGGTCACAGGACTCAGGGGAGCCTCTATCCCCAACTATCTCCCTTAGTGCTATATCCTAGGGTCTGCTCTCAGCTTTAAGATGAGCTAGGGTCACTCAGGATTCTGGATGGGGACCAGAGAGAACATGGGTGCAGGCAGAGAGGTGCCCATGTCACTGGTCAAGGGTAGGGTGCAGCACAGGAGCCCCTGGGACCACCTAGTAGGCACAGCCTGGGAAGGGCTCTTTCCGGAACATTCTATCACTGTCCTATCATGGCTGCAGCCCAATTCCACAGGCTGTGGGGAGGGGTGTACCTCTGACCACAGATGTAAGAAGCCACACAGCTTTTATTTGCTTGGGATTTAATACTGGAGCTTCTGCATGCCAGGCATGGGCTAGTCATTTTGGGATTCTTTCCTTGGATAACACGCACCCACAGATGCACAAAGGGACTTGCAGATAATTTACTTTTCCCCAACTCCATCCACAGCTAAGAAAAGTGAGAACCAGGAGTAGACTTTCTGGGGTCGCATGACAGTTCAGGATGGGTTCTGAACCAGGGGTCTCAGGGCACCTGGTCATAGCTACTCTACCAAGCCACTGTTGCCTTCTGTCAAGTCATCTGAGCATGGCGTGTGGATATGAGATGCCCAGATATACCAGGAAGCAAGGGAGAAGAATCAGCTTCTTCCTACCAAGTTTGTGCTTCTTATATTTTCATCTATACATTCTCCCCCCATGTATATGATGGATGAATATATGTGTATGTATGAATGTGGGTATGCACATGCTATGATGTCTATATAGAGGTCAGAGGACAACCTTCAGGTCATTCTTTGCCTTTCTACCTTCTCTAAAACTAGGTTTCTTTACTACTACTTGACAAGTCAGGTTGACTGGCCCATGAACTTCTGGAGATTTTGGGGCCTTTGCCTCCTGTTTCCTATAAGCGTGCGGGGGTTATAGACTCTCATGCCCACTACATCTGGCTTTTATGTGAGATCTGGGATCCAAACTAGGTCATCAGACTTGCCTGAGAAGAGTCTTACTGCTGAACCATCTTTCCAGTCCTAAAATTTTGCTTTCATAGTAAGAGTATTAACTTGCCAGAAATTGATTCTTGTTTAGGACACGAGAAAGGGGTTTAATGTTGTATTCTTGTATGCACATCTCCATCCCAGAAATAGACCCGTGACTGGATTCTTTATTATCCTTGCTTATCTTTCTTTGTTCAAAATATTGGTGCTCTCATAATTTTAATTTTACGATCTGTCTTGATAACTGGCAGGGTGGAAATACTGGGGGAACGATTCCTGTCTCTTTGACAGGACAGAGACAAGATTGCTAACAATGATATTCTTGTTATTTTCATGAGTTAACAAGTATATTTTTATAAAATAATTCTAAAAAAGTTGCAACCCCAACAAGAATATTGGAAATTAATGGAAAAAAACTTACCACACAATTTCTTCATCATATATGAACTGGAAGGCAAAAGAAACAAAGTGGCCATGTTTATTCTTACCATAGGAAGCGCAAACTCCTCAGCACCCAGAGACCATGCGCACAGCCTTGGGATGTGTTTTGATCCTCTCTCCATTCCCCAGTTTCTCAACCACAGAGGTGACCTGTCCTTAGTGGGAACCTGGGCCAGCTCCGTGCCGCAACTCATGGCCGCATCTCTTGGGATAGCCACACTACGCTGCAGCCATTAGTTCTGGCATAAAGCTATACTCCAAATAGCTTCTGGGGGCTGGCCTGGCAGAAGTTCCCTTTATAACTGGAACAGTTATAAGACTGAGAAGATATCTACATACCTGTGCCTACACATATGATGTGTGTGTGTGTGTGTGTGTGTGTGTGTGTGTGTGTGTGTGTGTGTGTGGTTTAGAGAGGTAGTTTTCTTAGAAACATTGAAAAAGGTTCATACTTTGGGGGGTAGTAGTAGGGACTATGATATTATTTGACATAACAGCTAATTAATTTTAGGTGTCAACTTGCCTAGGTTAAGGGATATCCAGATAGTTGGTGGAATATTCTAGTGTGTCTGTGAGAGTATTCCTGGAGGGGATTGGCATTTAAATTAGGGGACTCATAAGGAAGATACACCCCTGCTCAATGTGGGTGGGCACCATCTAAACTGCTGAGGGCCTGGGTAGAACAAAAAGGTCAAAGAATTGTGGATTTGAGCTTTCCCCTCACCTTCTGGTTCTCTGGCCTTTGGATTCCAGGTTTGTACCAATCACCTCCTGATTTCTTAAGCCTGGAGGTTAGAATTGAGCCTTTCTACTGCTATCCCTGGGTCTCCAGCTTGCATATGGCATTACCTATGACTACTTGAGTTAATTCCTTAAAATGAGTCTCTACCTATTTCAGTTCATCCATCATCTATCTATCTATCTATCTATCTATCTATCTATTCATCCATCTATTAGGTTCATCCATCTAGCCATCCATGTATACATTGTCTATCCATCAATGGGTTCATCTGTCCACTTATCCATCCCATTCATCCACCCATTCATCCACCCACCCACCCACCCATCCATCTATCCATCCATCCATCCATCCATCCATCCACCCACCCATCCACCCATCCACCTACCTATCAGTTCATCCATCTAGCCATCCATCTATCCATCCATCCATCCATCCATCCATCCATCCATCCATCCATCCACCCATCCATTCATCAATGGGTTCATTTGTCTATTTGTCTACCCATCCATCCATTATCAAAACTTTTATGGCCCAGGGTAGATTTCTCTAGTGGTTTTAGCATGGCTCGCCATAGGGAAGATGTAGGGGACTACTCCCAACCTGACTGCAGAAACATAAGGGTCCCTACATATGGTGCCAGGAGAGGCTGCAGGCTGTTGTTTAGATTTTGGGTTCACTGTACCCCTCTCCTAGCTATCATGATGAGCAAAAACGCACAAGACCTGCACTAGGAAGTCGTTTCAAGCATCCAATGAGACATCATCAGGACCATTCTGAATTGAAAACTCCTAGGAAGGGCATGCAACCAAGGAGGGTGGGAATTTTGGGGCATTTACAGGTTTTTAGTCTGTACAACCCAAAGAAAAGCCTCTGTCATCTGGGGGCTGCAAGGACAGGGATGTCACGAGAAACATGGGAGACAGTACCAACACAGCAACTTTCCCACATTCGGAGTAATGATAAATATCTAGGCCACTGGAAAATAAGGGGCTGAGCCCCGTTTTACACGTCAAAGTCTTTTTTTAATCTGATTTTAGTAAAAACTTAACTTGCCAATAAAGTTCCTGTCATGTGAATCAAAGAATGTTCTTTGGTTCTTTAGATTTTTATATTATCTAGGAAAGCACGCCATAGTAGGGTATGGCTTGTGGGGCTTAGACCCAACAAACCCTCACATCAGCCTGCATTTGTAGTTGGGGGATGGGGGGTTCCAAATGATATTAGTGGAACTGGTGTTTTTATACTGAATGATTATATCCTGAAGGATTTAGTCTTTTGAGTTAATTTTAAATGCGGAAGAAATTATTCAGTTCATCATTACAGGTTCCAAGTTCCAGATCCAATCCTTAGAATCACACACACATACTCATATACATACATTACATTGTGAGTTACTTGTATTTTTCCTTTACATTACAGTCGGGTAGGATGTGGATTTTTTTTCCCCTGAAGTTTCACATGTGCAACCTGTTTTACTTTTCAATTTCATTTTCATAGGCAGCTTCTGAGATGGTCTCAGTGATCTTACTGATAGCTAATGTTTCCTCTGAATACAGGCCAGACCCCTGAACTTGCCTTGGGCAAATGGAATGTTGCAAAAGTTAACTGGATACTATTCCCAGACCACAGCTTCTACCTTGAGACCATCTCTCCTTTGCTCCGAGGACAGGCCACACTGCAAATTACACTGTGGGACAGCTGGCCAGGCCCTGAGGTTGGCCAACGGCCACATGAGTATTTCTGAAGAGGATGCTGGAAATGTTCACCTGCATGAATGAACCCTGAGGATAGCTGGGCCATCCCCAGACCAGACCCGCAAGATTAAGAATACGTGCTGTCAAGTATCTCGCTGCAGCCAGGGATGAGGGTGAGGTCCTTGGGAAAGGCAGGCACGGTGTAGGAGGAGTGACTCACCGCAATGAGCACGATGACAGAGAGCGTGTAGTACACGGAGTCGCGACACACAGCCCACCACGTCAGACGCACCACCTGTTGTGGCAGAGGGAGAGCATCGGCTGTTACTGTATTATAGGTTCTCAGTGTGGACCAGTGCAAGGACATGCCCTTGGGGACCCCCCTCCCCCAGGCTACCCTTGACCCTTGGCTGCAGTTTGGGAAATGAATAGAACCGCGGGACGTTCTTGATTGATGGGAAAATGGTTCCTAACTCTATGGTAGTGCTCAAAGCCGCAGGGAATGACAGGGTCGGCCTCATCTGTAGGTCTCCACTGCCATCTGAAGTCTCTCTGGAGAAGTTCACCCCCTTCCTCTTGCCCAGGGCACTGGTCAGCTGGGCACAGAGACAAGCCACTGACCTGGCCGGCAAAGAGTCCACACACTCCAATGATACACAGGATGTTGAATACTGCAGAGCCCACAATGGTCCCGACGCCGACGTCTCCGTGGGTGATGAACACACCTAGAAGGGGAAAGATGCAAACACTGGCCCAGATCGGTCCTCTTCAGTGTGCTTATACCATGGGAAATACGTTGCCGTAGCACTAGACAGCCATGTTAGTTAGCACCAGTGGCCACATGATCACATTGAATAATGGGAACAGCTCCTGTGTTGTTGTGCTTTTTACTAGCATTGAGATGTAATTCACAAGCCATATGGCAAATTATTTAAAGAAGAGTCCACTGATTTGTCACATACACAGAATTATACAACCAAAGCCATGATCTAATTTCAGAATACTGTCCTGTCCTCTCCCCAGAGAAACCCCCTGTCCATTAGTATCTCCACACCCTGAGAAACCACCGACCTACTTCCTGTCGCTTTGACTCTAGATTTTTAACAGATGTGGAAACTGAGGTTCAGAAGGTCGAGATACCCCGCTGTGCTGGGCTCAAAGCTCTGGCTCTCTGTGCGTGGTAGGCCTCAGCGGCTGGGTATTCTTACCAATTACGGATGCAAACAGCTCTGGAGTGGAGCTCCCAGCCGCCATGAATGTGGCACCTGCCACATCTTCACTCAGATGGAGTTTCTGAAACAGAAGACGCAGGCACTTGGGGCAGGACACGGCGGTGGTGGGCATGATGACTAGGTACTTGGCAGCAGAGAGCTCAGAAGCACAGTGTTGGGGCTGAGCCGGGTGCCTTGATCTGCATGCAGCCCCTCCCCCCGGTTCACAGCACATACCCCAGTGCCTCTGCCAGCCTTCCGATTCCTGCCCACCTGCTTTCTGCTCATTCCCTAGGCCCATGCCTATGCCCCTTGATGCCTTTCCTGTACCGTAGAACCAGCCACTCCCCCCACACCCTGTATATTTTATTCCTAACTATTGAAACTCATATTACAGTGTGCAGTGCATACTTTTGCATTCTCCTCTGGACCATGGGACGGGGCTAGGGCTTAGAATAGGATGGGGTGTGCTGTGGTACCCAGTCGGATATCCCAGGGCTATAGACCTTGACCTGACCACATATCTCGGTCTTAAAATTCTGGCTATCTCTTCACAGCCAATCTGGTACCCAGAAACTTGGAGATTCAGAGGGCCTGTCCCTGGGATTGAGCTTGGGGGGCAAGGCTGGGATCTCTTGACTCAGGTGACGATGCCTAAGGAAGCTATGTTGTGGCCACAGCAGCCCCTGGTCTCATCTAGAATGGGGAGCTTGAAGTTCCTAGCCACACCTAGGTGGCCTGGATTCTGCAGTTCTGCAGGAACCCTGGGGCTATCATACCTCAGAGTGGGGCCCTCAGAGGGTTCAGGGCTCAGCACAGGAAAGGGACGCAGCACTGCTCCCTGAGGCTCCAGCCCAGACTCCTCAACCCATGAAGAAGGGTCTCCAGAGAAGGCGAGTGCTCCAAGCACGGCAGCGGCTTTCTGCCAGATCTGGACGCACTGTAAGCCTGCTGCCTCCTGACTGTGCACAGGACCTTTTCTCCTGGTCGACTTTCCCTTCTCTGCCTGCTGAAATCTTTCCCGCCTGTGGACCTAGATCAAATACCACCTCCTCCTCCTGAGGTCTCTCTCCAATGGCGACACAGCCGTTTTACCCTCTGGCTCCCTTGTTCTCAGATGTACTTCATTAAGACCCTCACACCAGTCCTACCTATAGAGTCAAGACCACACCCCTGCTCACCTCTCCTATGAACACAGGTGACCCTGAGAGGCATTGGGTACCCCCACTGTTCACAGCTCTGGGCCTTCAGTCACCTACTTTCCATAGGCTTCGCTCAACTCCAGAGGGCAGAAAGACTTCCAACCCCATTGCTGTGTTTCCCCAAACTCCCAGTCTAGAAGGGTCCTGGGTGTTCAGTGTGATACGGTTTGATACGAGCCTCCTTCCCCCTCCCCAGGCTCACAGATGGAAGGCTTGGTTTCCAACGTGGCAATGCGCAGAGCTGGGGTTGTTGGAAGTGGCTAGAGCACGAGGGTTCTGCCTTTATCAATGGATCGAGTCATCAGGGAGAGTTATAGTTTAATGCCATTGATTTCTATCAATGGGAGGTGAGGGAAACTTTTGGAGGTGGGGCCTAGTGGAAGTGGCCACTGGAGGCATATTCTTGAGAGCTGCATATTGTCCTGAACCCTTCCTGACTCCTGTGTTCTCTCTCTCTCTGTCTCTCTCTCTCTCTCTCTCTCTCCCCCTCACCACCCCTTTGCTCCTTCATGCCCTCCCACATGATGCTCTGCCCCACCAGGACCTAGAAACAATGGATCAGCTGACCATGGACTGAGCTTCCTGAAAGCATAAGCCTGAATCGCTCTCCCTCCCTAACGTTCTTATGTCAGGTGTCTTGTCACGAGCCGACTCACAGTTAGGATCCACTGGCTGTGTGTGTGTGTTTCCCCCTGAAGCAGAAGTAGCTAAACACCCTTTCAGACCACTGCCCCACACCTTTACCCTAAGAGTGGTAAGATGGAGCTCTCTGTACCAACGTCCCCATGGCTCCACCTTCAGAGGTGCAGAGAAAGGAGGAGAGTCGGGGAAGGGAAGGCTTGGAACACTATTGGGAGTCACCATCTGGGGGCCAGGTTCTAAAGTGGTCTCTCCCTACCGGGCAGTGACACGAGCTCCGCTAGCTGGGCCCAGCAGTTATCAAGCCGCAGTACGGCAGGCCCCTGACGCTTCCAGCTGTGAGTGTGCCCACCATGACGACATGACCTCAGGGGGCTGGGTGACTTCATGGGGTGAAAGGTGACAAGGGCCTAGGGAGCCACACATGGTAGCTTCTGGAAACAAAAGTCACTGCCTGCCTTGACTAGAAGCCATGAGCAAGGCAGAGTGAAGGGCATAGCCTGGGATCTGAGTGGACTGGGATTTTTATGTATTAAAATAATTAAAGGGAGAACAGTTGGAAAAGTCAGGACAGAGGGAGTCTTGCCACCACAGCTCTGCATCCTCCCAGGGGCACACGCCAGGGAACACGGGTACCTCCCATACCTGCCACCAAGGGGTGACAGGAAATGGGCCAATGTGGGTGCAGGCTTGCCTCTTCCTTACTAGTCAAGTCTGACAGGCACAGCACTCAGAGCACGATGGCCAGGGAATGGCTTCACACAGGGGCTTCTTCCATGAACGCTGGGGCAGGACACCAACAGTGGTTTGGTGGCTTCGGGGTGAGGTGTCATATGAGGAGCTGGGTGTGATGTCTTCACCATTAGAGTGCCTCCCGCCCCGTCGCAGCCCTCTCGCCCTTGCCATTTCCATGCCACACTTCCTCAGTCACCCTGGGCTTCGCCAAGGGGTTCCAAGTCCTTTCCACATACCTCACAGATCTTCTCCAGGGATGGAACAAAGAAGTCGTCACACACTATGGCCAACGCGTAGAACATGTACAGAGCCTGCAAAGGAATCGAGATGGTGTCAGAGAAGACCCCCACTGCAGCCAAGAGCCCCTCAGCACACCAGGTTCTGGACAGGGGCCAGGGGCAGAGGGCCCTGCTACCCAGAGATTTGGAGTCAGGCAGGATGGATGGTAGGGGCTTGTAATCTCAGTCCTTGGATAACTGTGTTGCGTCCTCTACCAACCATGTTGGAGGATAAGGTCCCTGACTTGGGGAAGACTGCTTCAGGGAAGCGTTTTCTGGAAACAGGGCATGGCTTATTTTGGAATAAATAAAAATATGAGGAATATGGGGGTCGTCAGGCTTAAAGCCTGCTCTCTGGTATGAGCAGTTGCTAGGGGCCCTTCCTGAGCAGTTGCTAAGAACCGCTCCTCTTTCGCAAATTGAGTCTTGCCTCTTATTTGCGTAGACAATGACAGATGAATTCCTTCCTTTTGTGGACTAGGTTTGCCTCCTATCTGTTCTTTTTTTTTTTTTTTAATTTTAATTTATTCAATTGTGTGTGTGTGCGTATGTATGTGTGTGCGCGTCTGTGTGTGTGTAGAACCACGGACGAATTCGGGAACCACCATGGACGCCTCCACCTCCTCCTTGTTTACTCTGCCCCGGGATTCACAGGCTCCGCCCTACCAGGACCGGAAACGCAGGCTGCCCCCGCTTCTGCCCGGCATCTATACGTGGGTCTAGGATCCGAACTCGGGACCTTCCGCCTGCGAGGCAGAGACTTAACCCCTGAGCCACCTCTCCAGCCCTCCTCCTATCTGTTCTTAGGTCTCTTTTTTTTTTTCCCCCCTCAGGACTGGTTAGGCTATCACCTCCCCCTATAGTTTCTGCTCTCTGAAGTGGAGATACCAAGTAAACCTGCTTTAAGGCTTTTCTCGTTTCCTTTTAGCAAATAAGTGCCAAGCCTGCTTTTAACTTTAAATTAAATTCTAACCAGAGATTTCATGTCTAGTCCCACATAGCAAGTAGATGTCACTCCTGCCTTTTCTTTGTTAGCCAGAATGTATATATGCTGATTTTAAAGAAATTGTAGAGTAATTTCAAGAATCCAAAAACATAGGTGGGTAAAATTCCCTCAGAAATATGACTCTTGCTGAACTAATTCAGAAATTCAATAAATATGATATTATGCCATCTGTTCACTAAAATCAGTATACAACTATTTTTATAAAATACATGTTATTAGAAAATAGAAATAAAATAAATCCTAATAAAGTTTCTACCATTATGACCAAATATGGGCCAACTTATATGATAACAGCCAGAATTTGGTATCCTCCAAAAGGAAAAATTAATGTATGGCATGTTTCCCCTCTAACAGATTCACCTTTACCATTTACAGAAATATATGATAGATATGACACACATATAATTTATTAAAAACATATTCCTTATTGAAATCTAAATTCTGTGGATAGATTAAAAAGGAGCTCAACCTTCTTGGTATATTTTAACTAATCACATATACAGTCTTTATTAATGCAATGACAGCAGTATGGACTTAGACCCTGTGGTTATTTGGTGGAGCACTGTAAAATAGATAGGTTTAGAGATACTGGGGAAATGAAACAGACTGTTAATATGTAATAGGACCTGTTTGTGTCTTTACCTGCGAACAATGGGTTAGATACTTAAAAATTGTTTCTACAAAAGATGATTCTTGCTGAGCATAGAAGACTGAGAGGGTACGTGCTTGTCTCTCTCTGTTTGCAGGTGCAGTGACACATGCTTTGCCCTAAAATTTTCTAGTATAAAATCTGTTACAAACTTCAATAAAATGAGTTCAGATTTACTCAGCCTGGAGTTGAGTGTCTGCTGTCCTCCATTTGCCAGACTCCTTGTCCACCTAGCAGACCCCTGGATCCAGGTTACGGCTGGACCGTAGCATAACTGAGGCAGGAAGATATCAACTTCCAGACCAGCCAGGATTGCACACGTCACAAGAGAGAGGGAGAGAGGGAGTCTCCTCTTTCAGGGACCCTGACACACGACTTCTAGAGCCTTCAGGATCTCCACAGTAGTAAGAGGGCTTCTTCTATGCTAATGAGATGGTTGGGGCTTGGGGCCCCAGACAGGATGGGGGCTAGTCACTGGAAAGTCCCTGGTGGGCTTGGAGGGGTGGGGCTGACTACAGGAGTTGGAAGGCACTGACAGCTGGGTTAGTGGCCAATGGTCAGTGACTCAGTCAGTAATGCTTCCATAAGGAAACCTCCCCAAATCCAGGACAGGGCTCTGGAGAGCTATGGCTGGCTGAACAGGGGCACGGTACAGGGCACTCTGCCCCTCCCCCACACCTTGCGCTGAGCATCTCTCCTGTCCAGTCACCCGCATGCAGGGTCGCATCCCTGCGACACACGGCTGACTGTTGCCCTGAGCTCTGTGAGCCACTGAAGCTCAGCACTCCGCACTTGAGGAGCGATGTGGAGACTTCAGTTCGTGGCCATGAGCACGGGGAAGCTGCCTCGGGCTGAAGTGCTGGAGGGACATGAAGACCGTCCTGGAACTTAGTCCTGGAAGTGAGTCCCGCTACCTCGTAAGCAGGCAAAGTGTCCCACGGTGAATCACAGCACGCCACTGGCTCTGCCGGACAGCTGTGTGGTGTGTCCACCCATCGGCCCTGCTACCCTTTGGTGACCTGAGCTGACAATGTGAGATCGTAGACTGCAGAAGCAGCAGCTACATCAGCTACGTTAGTTTTCTGGTCTTTGAGACAGGTTCTCATGTAGCCCAGGCTGGCCTTCAATTCACTAGGTAGCCAAGGCTAGTCATGGACTCTTTTCTCTCTCTTTTTCAAAGTGATACTTTTTGCTCATCAGATGTTCTTCTTTTTTATTTATGAATGAGGGAGAACATGAGAAGGAGAGAGGAAAGGGGAGGCATGCTGTGATACACTGGTAGAAGTCAAGGACAACTTGCGAAAGTCAGTTCTCTCCTTCCATCCTGTGGGCTTTTGGGAATGGAACTTGGGTCACCGGGTCTGTGAGCAGACTGCTTACAGGCCGAGCTATCTCACAGCCCTGCTCTTGAACTCTTAATCCTCCTGCCCTCATCTCCAGAATGCTGAGATTACAGGCACAAGCAAGTGTCTATTGGAATGCAGGTGTGACTACTGCTGGATGCAACATAGTGCCTTTTGGGCAAAAACAAAAAAACGACGGGATGCTTCTGCTATGTATCTTGGGGTTCTGACTATATCTCACACCCCCAACAATCCCTTTCCATATTACATCCCAGGGGAAGGTCGCCTGTAAGGCCATGACACCCATAGTAACACTGAAGAGGAAACGGGCTGAGATGGGTGACATGACCTCCATCCTTTGGGGTGGGAAAGGCTGAAAGAATCCACTGACTTCTGCGGTCAAGTCTTTCCTGCTATAAGGAAAAGGTCAGCAGTCTTCCTCCAAGGAATCATGTTAGGCTTCATCGGTCAAATGGTCTCTTCTGCACCAATTCTGCTCTTGTAAAAGCAAAGCAGTCCTAGAATAAGTGCTCCTATATTCTAATAAAACTTTCCTTACAAAAAGAGGTAGTGAGCTAGCATTGGCCAAGGATTCCTGAAAAACCCCTAGATGATTGAAAAAGGTTTTGGGGGTTGGGAAGACTGGTCAGTAGGTACAGCGCTTGCCACACAAGCAAAAGGGGCAGAGTTCAGATCCCTAGATCCCACATAAAATGTCAGGTGGGTGTGGTGGCCTGCTTGTGATTCCAGCCTTAGAAGGTAGAGACTGCGCATCCCCAGAACAAGCTGGCTAGCCAGACTAATCTTATTGGGGAGCTCTGGTTTGACGAGAGACCCTGTTTCAAATAAGAATAAGGTGGAAGAGTGATCAAAGATGATTCCTGATGTCAACCTGATTTCCAACACACACACACATATACAAACATACATCCATATCCTTACATACGTGTTCACCTAGAACATGTGAACATGAAAACACAACACATGCACATGAAAATGAAAAAAATTAAAAATGATTTTGCCTCAGCTCTGCCAGGAATTTTGTAAGACGAGGTCACAGAACTGTGGGAACAACCTATCCAATTTACACTTTCTACGGGAAGGGGTGGGAATGTGAACCCTCAGATGCTAGAAAGATGATTTCATTCTAAGAATAATGTGCAGACCCACCGTTAAAATCTCTCTACAATTCTCATTCTAAACCTTTACTTTCATTAGTGGTTTCTCCTTCTAATTCTCCTCACCCATTCATCATCCTTTGGCTGTTGCTTTCTCAGCAAAAGTCCCAGATTTTACTTCCTTAATTACCTCTTGAAACAGATAAGTGCCTGGGTGAGCTAACGTGTGCAAGTAGCCGGGGGCAGAGTGGACAAACTCAGGCTGGGCAGGAGGGAGAAGCAGAAAAGCCAGCCCTGGTCACTTTTGTTTATGGACACCATTCAACAGAGCCCGCTAATGGTTCCTGTAAGGGTCAAAAGTAGATGTTTTTGGTTCTGTGAACTGTGTAGCTCGGAACAACTAATGAATGTCTACCACTGAAGCTCAAAAGCAGACACTGAGAGCGCAGCAATGAATGCTTTCTTAATATACACAAAATCCTGGGTTTGATTCCCAGCACCACATAATCTCGGTGAGGAGGCATATGCTGGTAATATCAGCATTTGGGAATTGGGGTCAAGAGGATCAAAAGTTCAAAGTCACCTTAATCTATATACCAAGTTCAAGAGCAACCTGGGCTACACTAGACTTTGTGTCAGAACAAGCAAACTAACAAACAAAACTATAAAATCAGGCAGCGAGGGCAAATCTGCCTGGCTTGGGAGCTTGCCTACCCAGCCCCAGAACATTGATCTACACTTTTTAGATCTGCACTTATTCCTTTTCTAACAGCTGTTGAACTCAACCATGTGCCGCCATCAGGGTCTGTCTGATAGAGAGGGGAGGAGAAGTGTGTCAGAGTGTGAAGCTGGTCAGATTTGGACAATCACAAGTCTTCCCACGGGCCAGTCAGAAGTCAGAAGGTCCTTTGGTCCTCAATGGAGGACTTGTATGCCACGTGCGTGTATGATGTGCCTCTGGTCTTGGTGTGAACACAAGGGCTGTCATTCCTATTTTATGAAAGCAGAAAAGGAGGCACAGAAAAGACCCCCCCACACTCCCATGTTGACCATGGAGCTTCTAGATGTGTGACACTGGACCAGGTCACCTGACATTTCAGGGAAATGGTTTAGGTATGTTCTCCTCCCAGGGCTGCTACAAGGGTTAAACGAGATCCCGGACATACTATGGCCAGGCAGCACCATGCAGATGGGCTCCTGGGTCAGAGGAACAGTGACGTCACGCCAGCAAGGACCACTTACGCCGAGGATGTGCAGCAGGACGGCTCCATGCTGTCGCTCTCTGTTGGAGAACAGGTCGGTGGGGAACTCATGAATCGCTGGAAGAGAAGAAAAGGTGGCAGAGCGTTAGGTGGCAATATCCCCACATCAGCAAAGCTCCCCTGGGACCCACAGTCCATTGAGGAACAGCACTGATTATTGACTGACCCAAGGCAAGACCAGTTGCCTCTTGGTCTGCGACAAACTAGGACTCTCAGAAAGAGCATGCTAGATACTGGATTATCCACAGACACCCCAGTATCCAAGAACCTAGTGATTTTAGATCTACCTGGCATCTTGAAAAACAATTAAGATGCACTGGGAGAGCTGCAAGACATGTTGCTGATGGAATGTGACAGTTTCAGAAGCTCATCAAAGGGTAGCAGAACCTCTGCACAAAAGCTTGCATATGAACGTGCAGAGCCGTACAGCTTAGGAGAACCGAAATATGAAAACAATCCAAATCCAACACTCAGGTTCAAGTATCCTTCCTATAGCCAAGACAGTCCTGTGCAAACCACCTGCCTCACGATGCCCACGGGCAACCTGGTACCATCGGAGATGACTGATGGGCGAGCATTTTCATCACCGAATGCTATTTCTACACTCTACAAGGCTCTCCCAGAACTTCCCCTTGCGCTGGACTCCATGACACCAACTAGATTGGAAACTTCCAGAAGATTAAGGAGGCACACTGCCTGGTTCACCATTACATCCTCAGTGCCCAGGCCTGGGCCCGGACACAAGGTAGGTTCTCAACAGGCCTTAATAGTCAATTGAGGGGCCAGAGAGATAGCTCAGGGGTTAAGCTTGTGCCTTGCAAACAGAAGGTCCCGAATTCAGATCCCAGGTCCCACGTAAAAATGCCAGGAGGAAATGGCAGTGGCCTGCACTCTGATCCTGGAAGGTGGAACTTGGGACACTCCAGAGCAAAGCAAAGAGGAGGCAAAACAATCCAGGGTGATTCGTGAAGTCATCCCCGGGTCTCCACAGGCACACATAGTATCCTCTGGTACACACAGACACACATGCAATAAATAAATAAATCTTTAAAAAAATAATCAATTGAATGAGCAATGACACAATATTAGCAAGAACAACCATGGGCGTCTCACTGTCCTGCTGCAGGACCCAGTCACCCCTGCTTAGCACCTGGAAAGTCACCTGCTGGTTCATAACAGGCAGAAAACCCTGCTCTGTAAACAGAATGTGGGCCTTAAGCTCCAAAAAACGAAGAGAAACGAAGGCGTCTCCTTTCTGTAGTGACTTTCCTGATTTCTGAAATGTCAGATTTACCCACGAAATGGAAAGCAGCAGCCCCTCAGGAACCAGAAATGTTTCCCCTTTGAAACAAGAAGCACTTAATGAAGTGAATTCTCACTTCTCTCTCTCTCCTCTGTCTCTGTGTTTCTGTTTTGCTTTTCTTTTGTAATCAAACTTCTTCAGTGGAATTGCTGCCATCGTTCAAGGGCACATATCCACTTCAAGGTCTGTCTGCTTCGAGAGGGAAACATCGAGGGAGAGACTGGGTCCTTGTTCCTCTGGCCAAAGTCTCATCTCCAGGAACAATGAGGACGTTTTGGTGCAGATTAATAGACAATTCCTGACTCTCCAAATCAGGGTGTGCAGAACTGGTGATTTACCCGCTCCTGAGGCTTCTTTGAGAATGAGAATAAAATGCTGCTCCTCTGGGGGGGGGAGGGGATGTCACCTGGCCTCCAGCCAAGAGGGGCTGGGGGTCAGAAATGGCTTTGTCCTTGGTAGGAATGGCCTTTCCAGGCAGCCCCACCTCTTTCTCTGCACGCCCCAAATGTATGCTGGATGACTGCAGGGCAGTGGATGGCATGTGTAGTTTAATTTTGCCAGTAAAGTCAGCAGAGCTCCCAGCTGTTTGTCCCCCACCCCATTATTCCCAGGGCCCACCCATGACCCTGAACCCACCAGGCATGCATGTCCCTGTGGAGGGCCTAAGCTCAGAGACAGGAGTGACCAACTCAGAGACCCAAGGCTGGGCGTCGCTGCACTGTGGCCTGGAGTCCAGACCCCTCTACGCATGAGCTGTGTGCTTGAGTTTTCTGACTTCTGGAGCTCTCTGTCTCTTTGCAGCAATCACCCACAGCTTGGCTTGCTGGGATCAGTTTACCTGTCTGGGGGCTCACCATGCCCCCCTCCCTACTTCTGCTCAAATCCCCCCAGAAAGGAGGGAGAGATCAGCAGGGCACATGCATGGTTTTTGAGGTCACATCTAAGCCTTTAAGCTGCAGAAATCCTGAGCAGTGGGCGCAGGGGAGGGAGAGATTTGTCTGCAGGTGCAGCAAAGCTTGGGGAAGCAGGGGGGTGATGCCAACACATTAGAGACCCCAGGAGTGGGAAGCCAGGAGGAGACAAGAGAGGAGGCAAGACTCCTCCGTTTTCTTTTAAGATCTTTCCCTTTCAACCTCACCCAGAGGGGCTTCTCTTGTGGCTGGACACACCCAGCTATCCATTTAACCAGCATTTACCTCTCTCATGCTCTGCCCTGGCTAGTGCCCAAGACAGGAAGGTATGCCCTGCTAGGTGCCTTATTGAGCGTGGGAGAAGAAACCTTGTAAGTCTTGGCAGAAAGCACCCACAATCACCTTAGCATTCCATCAACTGCCATTTGAGATCTCCCAGGCCATATGAAAAAGCTACACAGTAATCATTTGGCCATTTCGCCCCTTCCAGGCTATCCTCTTGTCAACACGGATGCTCACTCTCAAAAGCATACATTGAACCAACAAGCACTCCCAGGGAAGCACTCAGTGGGCTTTGGGAAGTGCCAATTGAGATCATGTGTGTCCCAAGCCTCCCCTAGCATGGCAATGGCACCCTGGAGGGTCACTTAACTTTCAGAGGGTGTCAAAGCCATTACGAGAGGGGAAGGCTATCAACATGGAAATACCCCGATTCTGCAAGATGTGCGGTTAGTAGTCGCCCCTTGAACATTTACCACGCACTAGGCACCAGGTAAGGGGCTGAGTCCCGTCAGTGCGCCCATGTGGCATGTTGGCCTGGTGTCCCGGAACAAGTAAATAAATGATGGACAGACAGCAAGAGCTAGGGGGGATGCTGAGGAGTGAGCTGAGCGCATGTCACTGATGGGAAGTCTGTACTAAGGATGTCGGGATGCACTGCCAACTTTTAAAGCCTTATAATCTCCCAGACAACCCCGCATATCTCATGAGCAAAGGGGCTCATGAGCTACAGGATTCACCCAGTTAAATGACTGTAGGCTGGCACAGGTAAAGAACCCAAGCTGGAGTGCAAACAATATCTGTCTTTTTTTCAGCTGGGCATCTCACCCAAACAGACTCACATCCCAAGACTAAGTTCTCCTTATCTGAGGAGCAGATTCTCTCCTGGAGCTCTGAGGACCATGGCAAGAAGCTACGCTGTCAGTAGGAGGAGTGTGCATGACATCATGTAGACCAAGTCTACCTGCAGCCCAGAACCTACCACACGGTTCATGGATCCAGGCAAATGTGACAGGTATTCACGGGTCTCTTGGCGCTGATGGTAGAACCGATCATTTTATATTGATGTGCTAGTGAATGCACACGTGTGTGGCTAAATCCATCTATCCATCCATTCGTTCTCCCACCCACCATCCATCCACCCATCTGTTCGTTCTCCCACCCACCATCCATCCACCCATCCGTTCTTCCATCCGTTTGCCCATCTATCTGTCCATTTGTCTATCCATCCATCCATCCATCTGTCCGTCCGTCCGTCCATCCATCCATGCATCCCGTATACAGTAAAATCTTTGAGATATATTATATTATCTGCGGGCTTTGAGAAATGCGTAAAGTTGTATATCCTTCAACATACCTCAAGACAAAACAGTTCTAGCACCACTAATTCTTTTTTTTAAATTTTTTAAATTATTTATTCAATTGTGCATATGCATGTGTGCGTATGTGTGTGTGTAGAACCACGGATGAATTTGGGAACTACTCCGCCCTACCAGGACCAGAAACGCAGGCCACCTCCCGCTTCCGCCTGGCGTCTATACGTGGGATCTAGGATACGAACTCAGGACCTTCCGCCTGCAAGGCAGAGGCTTAACCCCTGAGCCACCTCTCCAGCCCCTATCACCACTAATTCTTGTGCCGACTTTTATAGTCAGTCCTCACTGATTCCCAACCCCTGACCACCAATAATATTTCCTTTCCCTATAATTCATCTTTTCCAGAAAGTCTTTTTGATGGAGCTTTATATATCGAGTTTTCCCTGTCCACACTGCCCTCTCCTCACTCTTCCTGGCTTTGGCTGGCTCATCTCTGCAGACACTTCCACTTTCGGTCTTCCTGAGATGCAGAACTAATAGACCAACACGCATTTAGCCCTCCTTTAGCCCACTGTCAATGGATGACCCACTAGCCACATGGACCACAGGAAGGAGGTCCTGGCAAAGTCTTTGACACCTCCTCCTGCTCCCTCGGAGCCTAGGGTCAGAAAACGAGCTGGTACGTATCAGTGTCCACTTCAACTTTCCTCTGTGACCTTCCCATGGAGGACACTACCTCAGATTGCATAGTGCACATGCCGGCCCTGAATCTACTCCTAAGCCTGGGCTCCCTTGCAGCTATAGTTATGACTGTGAGGTAGGTCTTGTCAACAGGGAAACTTCTAGAAGAAGCTGGGTATTCTTCTTGCTGTCATTTTTGCTGGCATCCACAGCCACAGAGATACTGACAAGTTCTGTAGGCAACAGGCCCACTTCCTGAAAAATCTAAAAACATTTATTTATTTATTTATTTATTTATTTGTGTGCGTGTGCGCGCGCGTGTGTGTGTGTGTGTGTGTGTGTGTGTGTGTGTGTATGCATTAGAGGGCATATGTGTCCCTGTAGAAGACCAAGGGTGATTTCAGGAATCATCCTGGATTGCTTCTACTGGGCTTTCCCAGGCTCTGCCCACCAGGACTGGAAATGCAGGCTGCCACCATTTCCACCTGGCATTTTTTATGTGAGACCTGGGATCTGAACTCAGGACTTTCTGCTTGTGAGGCAGAGCCTTAACCCCCAATCCATCTCGCCACCTCTTGAATTTTTATGGGATTGTTTTTGCATTTGATTATTTCATTTCCTGCTATTTTACTTTGTCTGTGCTTGTTAGGATTAAACAGGCTAATCTAGGCGGCTTACAAAGTACAGAAACTTATTTCCCAGAGTTCCAGAGATTGAGAGTCTAAGACTGAGGACATACCTTATGGGTTACAGAAGAGGCTTTGTGTCCTCACATGGTGGGAGAGACTAGACAGCTCTCCAGCACCTCGTCTGACCCCTACCAGATTGAATCAGGGCCTCGTACATTCTAGGCAATTACTCCGCTACTGAGCTTTGTCTTCAGCTCTCTTTGTACTTTTTATTTTAAGACCGGGTCTCACTGAGTTGCTCGGCTGGCATTGAATTCACTCTATTATATCCCTGCCTGAACTTGGGGTCTTTGCGCCTCAGTCGCCTGAGTAGCTGAGATTACAGACTTACACAACAAGTTGGACTAGAATCACTTTTGTAAGCACACTAATCAGCATGGTGAACGCGGAGTCCTCATGATCCACCCATCACCTGGAAGCTTAACTCCCAACACCACAACCCTGGGGCTTAGAATTCCCTGTGTGATTTTTGTTGAGACAGAAGATCACTATGCAACTTCAGATGGCCTTAAACCTGTGGTCATCCTACCTTCAGCATCCTGAGGCCTAGGATTGTAGGCATACTCTACCACACCCAGGCAGGATTCCTCATATGGGTTTGGGGGGGGGGTGATACATTCAGATCGCAGCACCTTTCCTTCAGCCCTTCCTGAAATTATATTTGTATATGTGCACGTGTGGCTGTATGTGTGTGTTTATGCATTTGCACATATGTGTGGGTACACGTGCATGGTTGTGGATATGCACTGGGGGGACACAGGTGGACACGAGGTGTCTTCCTCAATTGTTCTTCACCTTGTTTCACTGAACCCAGAGCACCTAGGCCTCTAGGTACTGGGAGTAAAAGCACACACCACCGTGCTCAGCTTTTTACGTGCAGGCTGAGGATCTGAACTCAGGTCCTTATGCTACACAGCAAGCACTTTACCAACAGAGCCATCTCCCTAGCCCCTACCTACCTTTCTGCAAGCTTTTTTATTTATAACTACAGGGGACCACTTCCTAGCTTGGACCATCAGTGAACCGTCTCTGAGAGGCTGAGCCGCCTGACTCCATTTGCCATATCGTGGGGTCTATGTTTGCACAGGTCATGGTTTTTGCTGACTGTGATAGTTAATCCTGGGTGTCAACTTGACACACCGGGCATTAGCTAAGATCAGCTGAGACCACCTGAAGACATTATCTGGATAATGTAAAGATCAGCCCTACATCCCATTGGAACCTCCATAGAATCCCTCGGAACCTCCCAGTAGTGGACCAGATAAAAGCAGCCACAGAATAGAAGACTGAGGAGGACAGAGACTCTCCAGGAATCCTTCAGCTGTCACCCACTAGCCTCTCGGATGGTGTGACATAGCCTGTCTCCAGCTTCAGCCAGCCAGCCATGCCGCTTCCACACTGAAAGACTGTATTTCCCCTCTGGAACATAAGTCCAATAAATCTCCTTTTTCCCCTTAAGTTATTTGACTTTGGGTGCTCTCTCACAGGAGTAGTTAAGACTAACCATTTACTATTATTTACCCTGCCCCATTACCCCACCTTCTCCTCCCTCCAAGAAACTTCTTCCTAACAAACGTCCCTTCTTATGTGTGTGTCCCGCTGAGTCCAATAGGGGATGTCTATCCTTGCATATTCCTGGGTATCCATTACAGCATAGGCAATGTTTTAGTGGGAGTATCACTGGTGCCCAGGGGACCACTTCCTAGCTTGGACCATCAGTGAAGCGTCTCTGAGAGGCTGAGCCGCCTGACTCCATTGTGCCATATCGTGGGGTCCATGTTTGCACAGGTCATGGTTCTTGCAAATTTCGCAAGCACTTCATTCGCTGACTTAAATTCCTTTCTGTGTAACGCACCAGGCTGCAGGGAGCTGAGTGACACACAGCCCTCCTGTGAACCAGTCTTCTAACGGGGCCCTGGACATTACGGTGCATCCGCACTCATGCACCCTAACAGCAGCGTCCCCCCTGGACCTCCGCCCTGCTCTCCTAGTCGGTCTCCTTGGTGTTCCCAACAGCAGCCAGGCGGCTTCTGGGTGATCGATCCTGAAAGCCGTCCAAGGCCCTCCCGGCCCAGCGCCTCTGGCCTGGCTCATCGCCACTACCCGCTCTGTGTCAGCCACACTGGCCAGGCTGGCACTAGGCTGGTGTTCCGAAACTACCTGTTGAGGGGGCGTCTTCAGCTTTCTACCTTCTGCAGGTGCAAACCCAAGGCTAAGTCCAAGGCATCGGTCTGGAGGACTCTGAGGAGCCGGTCTTCCTGTCCTCAGAGCCAGCTCTCAGCAGCTCTGTGGTGCTTCTCATGGGCACAAAAGGTCAACAGAGCTGCTCTTTCTAGTAGATGCCAAGCCTGCCCCGATCTTTCCATTAGTCGTGTCTCTTTTGGACATGCAAAACTATGAAGTGAATTTTTTTTTTTTTTTTTTTAGAAACTGCCTCCAAACATGCCATTCTCTTGGCTCCCTACCCTGGATAAAAATAACCTCATGTTCTAAGCCGTGACGTTTATTCTGAAACGATGAAAGGGAGACAGGGAGGCCAGGGAGTCGCTTAAATAGCTTCCAACTTCTACCATTTCAACTTACATAAGGTACGTGTTCTAGAAGCCACCCAAACCCTGGGAGCCAAAAGCCAAGAATTGAAGCCCCCTCCACCACCAATGCTTCATTTTAAAATAGCCGTGCTGCAAACCTCAAGCCTTCCGTGGGCAACAGCTGGCATGTCAAGGTTTGGTAACCACCACCTCCCCCCACACCAACACGAGCAGGAGTAAATATAAGTAGATGAAATCACTGGCTCAGCCAACTTGTGAAGGAGTTTAAACTCCTGTCTTTTAAGACAGTTCAAAAGAGACTCTGCACTACAAAAACTAAAACAAAAATATGATCGAAAGCCCAGCAACAGGACGGTTCCTTCTGAAGTGACGGCCATAGGACTTTATACAAGGACAAATACACACACACACACGCACACACACACACACGCACACACAGTCCTGGATGCTTCATGCTCCATCATTTTTCACCTAGTAGGACAGCAGACTCATCTGCATCATAGGGGCTGTGGGTTCAAAGTCCTTCCTGCCACGCCCCCCTCCCTCCTGCCTCTTGGCTGAGCATCTTTTGCAGATGCTCCACTAAGAATCTCTCACCCTCCAGTCTTAATGGAGAGAGCCTGGGCGTGTGGAGAGGCGTGAGTGCTTCACGAGACATCACGGCCAGTCAGCCACAGGACTGTTAGAGCCAGAATAAGCCAGTGGACCAGGATCAGCGCAGACGGATTGCGTCTTGACCCACTGAGCCATCTCACTGTTGTATGACATAATGCTCTACGTATAAAACCTAAGTAGGAAATACACAGGCAGACATGCATATGCACATGGCATATTACAACAGCAACACTCAAAAGGACTTGCTAAAACTTGGATCTTAAATGTCCTCTAAAGGTCCATATGCTAAAGGCTTGCTCCTCGTGGTGGTGCTACTGGGATGTGGTAGAGCCTTTAAGAGGTGGGGCCTAGAGGAAGGTCTTTAGGTGGGGGGAGGGTACCTTAGAAAGGGACTGTGGGACCCAGCCTCTTCATTTTCCCACCATGTGACACCTTGCTATGGGCCCAAAAGTAATGAGGCCAACTAAGCAAGGATCAAAACCTTTATTAAGTCAGCACTAACCTTTCCTTTATAGAAATCGATTGCCTCAGGTATTTCATTATGTGATGGGAAGCAGACAATGCTTTATTCAGTGCTCTAATGAACTTAACACACAAGCAAAAGGATAGATGTTCAAATCCCTATAGGCCACATAAAAATGCCAGGTGGGCTTGGTGAACTGCCTGTAAGAACTAGCCTGGAAAGTGGAGGCTGGGAATCCCCAGAGGAAAAGACTAGCCAGACTATTCATGTTGGTAAGCTCTGGGTTCAATCAGAGACCCAGCCTCAAAAGAATAAGATAGAAGAGTGAGGGAGGACGATTCCCAGGATCAACCCTGGGTCTCCACATGCATACACATATATGTGCTTGTGTACCCACACACACACTTGTGCCTACATTTATGCAAACATGCATGTACATATGTGCCCCTGCACACGTACATGAGAAAATGGAAGAAAAGAGAGAACACTATTATCATCTCTAGCAAACCAGAGGAAAGGTGCACTAACTTTTCCAAGGTCACAGACAGTAAGCAGCCGAGCCGATACTGAAATCTGGGCAACCCAGTTCTTGGTAGCAACAGAATATTTCAAGTGCTAGAATATTTCTTCTCCTCTCCCCAACAACTCCTCACTGGAAGTGGGCTCTCAGGGAGCATCTGAAATATCAGGGAGAAACACCCACAAGAGGATGTTTGTCACCGTGGTAAGATGGTGGAAGCCACAGCTGTCCAGAGAGACCACGGAGAGATCGCTGTGGTACTTCCCTTTGATCTTTCCACAGATATTTGCATGTCTGGCACTGCAGCTTCTGGGTAAAAAAACCATCCTTAAGCAAGATAGACAAAAACCCCTGATTTCTTGGGGCATCTTAGGTAAAGTACTATCCAAAAGGATCATCAAAACATTGTCTGCAGATAGAATGGTGGTTGTGGATTAAAAAAAAAAAAACAAAAAACCTGGGGTTTCTTGCCTTGCAAACAAAGGGACCTGAGTTTGGGTCCCTAGATCCCATGCAAAAATGCCAGGTGGGTGTGGCAGCCCATGTGTAATTCTAGCCCCGGAAAGCAGAACCTGGAAGGAATCTCCAGTGCAAGCTAAGCAGATTAGCCCTAATGGCCGGCTCACAACAGTGAGGTAAAAGAGCAATTGAGGATGATTGCTGATATCACCCGTGGTTCTCTACAGGTACACTCATGTACATACACCTGCACACGCTATCCACTCATCCATATGCAACACACACACACGCACACACACACTACACCCATACATGAAAAAGAAAGAATCAAAAAGCACCTGCCCTTAGCGACTGCACACGTGGCTGCCGTGTCGCACGTGCATCAGGTGGTGGCAGCAAGGACAGAGACTTTTTATACCCCGTGTTCTGATCTCTGAACATTGAGTGACTTACTAGCCTGACATACCACAGTGCCTGCCAAACCCCCGAATCCCTATCTGTGTACTCAACATGAGTGACCTCCCACGGGCTGGGCACGCAATGTGGACTGCCTCCCACGGGTCAGGATTCATGTGCTCACGTGAGGACAGCATCTCTGGGCCAGGGTTCCACGCGCTCACCCTGTGGATGGCCGGCTGTGGTGGGGGCTCTGTGAGTTCACCCCATGAACTTACTCACTCTCATGGGAGATGGATAAATCTACTGTTCTTTAGCTTTAGTGTGGGTTCTAGCTCCATTTGGAGCTAGAGAAGCTTAACCGTAACAGCTATGTACATCCTAGATGTGTCTTCTTTTATTGTGCATATATTCTTTTATATTAAGGTTCAATTAAAAAAAATGAGGGCAGGAGAGACATGCTCCAAGAATGCTCCAACCATGTGGGGTTCTGCTGGGACTTAGCCTGCCTCCTGTCAGCCTCAGCCAGCCAGCCAGCCAGCCATCCCATTGTTACTGTCTATCTGCCCTCTGGAACTCTAAGAGTTTCATGCTATAAACATGTCATGACCTGAATAACATCGGCAACAGCTGAGGATGTGAACATATGGGGGCGATTCACCTTCGACCCATAACACATTCCTGCAGCGGGATGGAGAGAAACCACGTTTCTGAACAGATTAGGAAGCATCAAAGATACTTCCACAGCATGTTTCCATTCCTGCTCGCTCAAGACACAAGATCAAAAGCTGATGAATGAGAACTGAGGAAAATAAAAACAGTAGAAGAAACTGTCAATGAAGTGAAGAGTCAGTCCGTAGACTGGGAGAAAGTCACTGTGAACTACACGTCCATGATAGAGAGTTCACAAAAGTATATACAGGAATCAAATGGCCTAATAAAAAATGTGCTATGACTTTCTCCCCTAGACCCTAACCTAGGCAGACTCCCTGCTCCTCAGGTAAGGCCCCTCGACCATGCCCCAAGCCACAGGTCATCTGTGTGCCCCACTAGAAACTCTGCCTTTCTCCCCCAGACCCAGATTGGGGGATGACTCCCTGCTCCTCAGAGTTCAACAGAGTTCAGAGAAAACCCAAGCTAAGCTCTAGGGGACAAACACCATTCATCTGTGGTCCTCTAAAATCATCCCGTCACACAGGACGGAATCTTCACATCCAGCTCTAAGGAGGTGACCTTCAATACCAATCAGGATGGAGCCAAGGGCGGTGCAGGAACAGCAAAATTGAAAACAACAACAAACCATAATTCAGAACATCAAAGACCCTACATTAATCACCTGGAACCAGACCAGCCAAATCTCTCCCCATCCTAAAACTCAGGGAAACTTGCTGAAGAGGGGGCAGCAAGATTGTATGAGCCTAAAGATGGGGGAAGACCAACGATATGCAAGATACTCCACACAAGTTAGGGCTGCAGTAGCCATAATCAGAATTTGCATGACCTGCACAATGACTGACATGTCAACGACCCACCAAAGTCTAGCATGGATCACTGGCAGTAGGATCCTTAGAGGCAAGGGATTAACAGTCACAATAGTGTTCCCATATTAAAGGGGAGCCCAAGAAAGGGCTCTGGGCAATGCCACTGAGTCCTTACACCTCACTAGAGTGGAGGACTCAGAGGAAGGTTTGGCACTCACACAGAAGGATGCTCCAGGGAATCGGAGGGACTAAGGGGGAGGCACTGGGAGAAGGGGAGAGAGGAAAAGAGGTGAAAGGAAGGGGAAAAGAGGGTGAAAGTGCAAGGGGGGACTGGGGAGGGGTGGAGAGAAGGAGAGAATAGGGATACCTATTGAGCTTGTATGATTGGGAAAAAATAAAATGCGGGAGATAAAAAAATAAAAAAAATAAATCAAAAAAATGAGGGCCTAGGGAGGGCATATAGTCTAGCAGATAAAAAGTAATCATTTTGCAAATGGGTGATGGACCCCTCCCTCAGTGAGGTTTCCTACTCTTATTACATCTACCCTTGAATGTGCTATTACAACAAGACTCCAGTTTAACAGCTTTTTGTCTCTGGCCAGGGGGTGACATACAGTGCCCAGCAGAATGGAGTGAAGGGAATTGCAGGAGCAGCAAAACTACAAAAGAAAATCAACGAACCACAATCCAGAACTTCAGAGACTCTATATCAATCACATAGAACTAGGCCAGCCTAATCTCTCCCCATCCTGGAGCTCAGGGACATTTGCGGAAGAGGGGGCGGTAAGATTGTAAGAGCAAAAGGATGGGAGGAGCAACGATTTGCAAGATTCTCAACAATAGTTGGGGCCAAAGCAATCATAATGGGACTTTGCATGCCCTGCGCAATGTCCAGCGCACTGTTGCCCTCATAAAGTCTAGCATCTGTTAAGGGCACCGAGACCCCTGGAGGCAAGGGATTGACAGCCATAGTAGTGATCTTATGCTTAAGGGGAACAAGAGAAAGGGCTTATGGAAATGCCACTGGGTCCTTATATGTCATCCGAGAGGACCCAGTGGAGAGTTAAGCGTACACAATAAAGGACTCTCTGGGAATTGGAGGGGAGGCACTGGGTGAAAGGGAGGGGGAGGAGGGGGTTCGGGGGGAGGAGGGGGGAGGGAGGGAACTGGTAAAAAATTTTAAAATGTATAATTAAATTTTTAATAAAAAAAAAGGGAAAAAAAATGAGGGCCTAAAGGTGGGACGTGGACATGATAGGGGAATATTCAGGAAGGGGGGAGAATGATCAAAATGCATTTAAAAAGCAACCAGCGAATCATGTGTGTTGTGTTTGCAGCCTAAAGAAGCACATGCAAAGATCTGGAAATCTGGACGTTTCAGCAGGTGGATGAATTCTGTGTGTGGTGTGTTGCAGAAATGTGGTGAACCTTCATGATCTGGAGGTATTGTTTTCATGGAAAACATGCTTTAAATGATCAAAAAAAGACAAAGGTTTTTAAATGATGCATGCACGAATCCAGCACAAGATAGGACAGTGAAACCCAAAGACAGTCAAAACAAAAAACTCAGGAAGCTAGTGGGAGGGAAGACCAATTAGAAAATGTCACATGGAACTTTCTGAAATAAGGGACATGTTCTAGATCTTGCTTGAGGTGACAGTTCCACGGGTAAATACATTTGTCAAAATACAAACCATATGCTTGAAAACAGGAGAATTTTACTGTGTTTATGTTATATTTCAGCAGGGGGCTGGGGATGTGGCTCAGGGATATACAGTGCTAGCCTAGCACGCTCAAGGCCCTGAGTTTGAACCCCACCAACACAACAAATGTCCCCAAAATACCAGTCTTTGCTGTGTCACAGTTAGTGAAGGGAAGTGGTCACTGCTGACAAGCTTTTAAGAGCATTGAACACATGCTGCTGCTCATGCGTGGCCAGTATCTGACTCCCGCCCGTACGCAAGGCATGGAGAGACGCAGGCTGGTTCAACTTGCTTCACCGCTGCTTCTGGAAGCCTGAGCGTACTTCCAAAGGTCAGAGGTCAACTGCAGAAGCCTGGGAAGCCAGGAGGGCTCTGGCATTGGGAACAGGACTGAGGCAGGTCTGCTGACAGCACCTGCTCACAGCAGGGCACGGAGACCACCGGCCCGAGAGCGGGTTGTCATGGGAGTTTGATTTGCTAACTTGGCCAGGCCGTCGTAACCAGCCATTTAATTAGATGTAAATCTAGGCTTTGCTGGGCGTGTGTTGCAGAAATGTGGTGACTATCTACCATCTGCTGGTTTTTGCTAAGCGACAGTGCTCTGATGCTGTGGGTGTGAATTCAGCTCCCCCCGGGGTGGGTTGAAGCTCCCGGGAGAAGGCGCTCTGCCTGCAGACCGCACTCAGCGCCCTCCGGGTGGTCCTCGCTGCTTGTGGAGCTGTCACCGGCCTTGCTGCAGTCCTGCCTCTTCCTTCAACAGCTCCACAAAGACTTGGCACAAGGAGGGGCTGAGTCCCCTCTGCATGTTTGGATTTGCAGTGGGGCCACGCGCCAACGGGTGCATCACCAAACACATGGGGAATGACTTATGTTGGGGTTTGGGCATGTGACCCCCCTTTCCCTAAAAACTCACAAGAGCAAACAGTCCCCGTGATTCCTTCCACGAGCTCCTGTTAAAGTGCACCCTTGGATCTAATAACAAAGAACATTTCGGATAGAGTCGCTGGGGTCTGAATTTTATTTCTGGCTTTTCCGCCTGAACGTGAAGCAAATGGCCTCACTCACCGCTTTTCCCTCAGATGCATGATTCTGGAGAAGGCTCTTCCCTTGCTTTGGACAGAAGGCTCATCAGAACCACAGAGCAGGATGAACTGAGCCACGCCGGGTTGCCGAGCCCCTCCTTGTGGCCTTCTCCTTTGGGGTCATCTCTGGCCATCAACAAAACTGAGGTGGCGAGGACCATGAGGGTGCATCCTGGGCTGAGTCTGCAACGCTCCGTCGTGGCCCAGTTTTGCCACTGCCACCCGCGCAGAGCCGGCCTTAGCGTCAGCAGTGATGTTCGCCAGGCCCACCTGCCCAATTCAGGCTCGATCCTTTCCCTCGCTGCAGCGCCTCGGGCAGGATAGACGTCACCAGGACTAGAAGCTGCCACATCCCCTCCACAGCCTTCAGTCCCCTTTCTTGCCGGGCACTGTTGAGTTCCTCACCCTGCACACAGTACCCGGCAGCTACTCTGAAGGGACAGGAACGATGACGGCCCAAGTCACGCCGCGTGGATCCTTCAGTCTGCCATGCACACAAGAACACGGCACATTCCTGCCCAGCAAAGATGGAGGATATTTCTCCATCTTCACAGTTCCAGGCTTGGAGCTGAAGGTATATGCAGTCTTCACGCTCTTTCCCCCACTGAGGGGCTTATTCACCAAAGGCAAGGGCAACCCATCAACTTCCAAGAAGGACACTAGATGCAGACAACAGTGACTCAACGCTTGGCGCCGGGACACATAACGTGATCTGTTCTGTCTCCAGGGAGAGACTGACAGAGCACTTGTCACAAGAGGACAGACCTTTAGTTCCAGAGCTGCCAGTTTGGGAACATGACCAGGAGTGAATCCCTTCGTGTGAAGATGGATAAGCAAGCGTGCTTTGGCTGCTCCTCAGAAGGGCCCCAACCAATGCCAGGTCCTCTCAAAGATGCATCATCAGGGCCCCACCTGCCTACACGTCAATCATCACTCTTTGACAGTGAGTCAAAGGTCAGTGTCCCACATGTGTAATACAAGGATATGACATTATGCCCAAAGCAGGAAGACAGAAGTCCCATGGGCTCCACTGGGGAGGTGACTAAGTGGGTAAGGTGCTCACCCCACAAGTGGGAACCCAGGGAAGAAGCAGGCAGCTGCCAATAACCCCAGCACAGGAGCCAAAGACAGGATTCCCTGGAGATTCAGGGATCAGCTAGCCTAGCTGACCTGGCGTCAATCAAGAGATCCTACCTTAATAACAGCAGTGGAGGGGCCGGAGAGATGGCTCAGGGGTTATGCCTCTGCCTCACAAACAGAAGGTCCTGTGTTCAGAACCAAGATGTCATGTAAAAAGGTGAAAATGGCAGCAGCCTATACTTCCAGCCCTGGAAGACGGAGCCTGGGAAACTCCAGAGCGAAGCAAATAGGAGGCAGAAGCAATGCAAGGGTGATTCCCAAAGTCACCTTTGGGCCTCACAGGGACACACAGTGCCCTCTGACACACACATACACAGACATACACAGAGATACACATGCTGCTCCCCACAAAAATGTAAAGAGTGACCAAAGAAGATATCCAATATTAACTTGGGCCTTAACATGAGCATATGTGCACACACATATGTACACCTGCACCCCACACAAATGTAAACACACACAGATACACCACCCTGCCACATACATACACATGCAAAAAAAAAAAAAAAGGCCTATGAATTGTTCTTAACATCAGTGATGGGTAGAGCCAGACGCAGCTAAAGATGATAAGATCTACATGAGCACCTTCACGCCCAACGAGAACTTATGGGGGCCCAGATGCCAATAGTGGCCAGAGGCCGGGCAGAGACACCCTGTTCCCAGAAATCAGTAAACTGAAACAGGGGCTGCTGCCTTGGGGTTCTGAAAAGCTCTTTCTCCCTCTCCCTCAAGATCCCTCTACCAGCACACATGCTGTCAGAGCACACGCTCCCTTTCTTGGAGGAAAGCTCCCCAAACTGGGATGCTAGGAACACGCCGGAACATTCTGTGAACTCACAGACTTCCTCAAGTCTCCCCAAGTCAACTTAACCCACGTCTTTCAAGATGCCTACATCCGTTGTCAGTAGGGATGCGCCGCTGTGATGAGTGACAATACACTCCTGTCCTCTCTGTCTTGATCTGTTGATCCGCCCAGCTGCAGTTCTACCGCTTCGTGGCACTAAAGCCAAGCGACTCCTTGCTCAGGACAAGTGCAGAGCACGTGGCATCTCCCAGAAAGATCCGGGCTCAGGGCCGCGAGGGAGCTAGGATGGATCTTCTTGCTCTGCGGTCTGCCGGGGAGGGGGACAGCCGTGGGGCTACGGTGGCTGTACCAAGCCAAGGTAGATGCCACAGGGGAGGCCGAATTAGCTTTCAGGGGAGGCAGAAGGAGGAGTAATGACTCTAAGTGGGAAAAGATGAGTCAGGGCAAAGCACTGGGCCCGAAAGGTGTCCTGGGAGAGAGGAAAGGGTTTCTAGGCCCAGCTGCGGACGGACGGAGGGAGGTGGGCAGGTGCCCTTTCCATGGGGAACTCTATAATTAGGCAGTGGATCTGGGAGGCGGAGCGGCTCCGATGGAAGAGACTCGGACACAGGAACATGACGGAGGACACCAAGGAGCCAGGAAGGAGAGAAGTTGAGTATCTTAAGCCAATGGTTGACAAACTTCCCTTTTTCTGGTACGAGCCATACAGTGAAAATCACAGGCATGGTAGTGTGTGTGCCACAGGTTAACATGCAGGTGTAGCCGGGCAATAATAAAACAGTATGTCCTTTGAAATCAGCATTGCAAATACTTCCACGTGTCACACGTTTTACTCTTTCAAGCCGCTTCCAGTCATTGAAGACGCAAAACCCATTTTTAGCTTGTGGGTCCTATTCAACACAAGGAGGTGGAGAGTGACTTCGGCTCATGGGCTGGAGTTGTCCGACCTCTGGCTTGGGAACATCCATCAGGACAGTGGGGAGGTGGAATAGAACACGGACCTCGGGAGGAATCTCCTGGAGTTTTTCTCTCTTTCTCCTAAACTTGGGAGGCGAAGGCTTTAACCCCTGAGCCATCTCCCCAGCCCTGTGGTAAACTTGGATGTGGTATGTGCTGGCTTGTGTCTTGCAGGGTCCTTTGGGGGCTCCTGTGACATGGTAGGCTGGGGATGTGACAATATATTGAGTACAGGTTTGTTTCTTTTTGATGGACTTCCTCACTGTTGAGGTGCTGGGGGAGGAACACGGGCTCCCATGCATGTCAGGACCAGCAAGGATTCTACCACCGAGTCACACTTCAGTCCCTATAGGAAGTTCTTAGAAGATCTGGGGTCAAGCTTCCTTTTTGCTCTGACAGGGAGCCTGACCTGCGTCTGTCTTCAGAGCCACTCATATATGCATGTGCACCCCTGAACCCACAGCACCGCTCCCCAGGTCAACCCCCTCCCCTTTTCTTTCCTGTTTCTGAATCGATGGCCTCGGATGTATGGTATCCCAACCACAGCAACTCAGACTTCACAGATGTTGTTTCCAAAGTTCTCTCTGCATTCTCCCAGAGGAAAAGCAAACTTACCCCAACTCAGTCTCCCCAGGGAAACTTCTTTTCTGGGGGGAACAAGGGATGAGGTAACACATGCCCAGTGCCAGTAGAGAAATAAGGAGCCAATCATTAGCTCCTCACTTCCAAGGGAAGAGAACACGCTCACCTCATTTCACAGGTGAGAAAATGGAGGCTCAGAAAGATTTGCAACAGGCCTGCTATTCTACTATAAGTAGAGGGGATGGCTCCCATCCGGGGGCTTCTCCTCTTCGGCCCCCTCCTGGTGACCATCGCCCTGAAACTTCCAGCCTCATCCCTCATGAGCCGTGAGGAATCAGCTCCCCATTTGCAGCATCTACAGTTTCCAGCCCCAAGGCACTGGTCGCTTGCTAATCTGGGTTAACGTAGTGCACATGGGGCTGGTCGCTTCCTTAAACACACATACCCAGAAGACTAGTTTAAGCACAGCGTGTGTGCCAACAGATACCCAGGTCAATTTAGTCACCTGGGTCAATTTAGTTGCCTGTTTTGCTTTGTTTCCATTCTGACTCATCCCCTTGTGGGTGTAAACATGCATGCTCCCCTCTATTCCTCTTTTGAGATTGCACCCCTCTCATAGTTAGGCACAGGTATCGGCTTGACAGTTGAGGGTTTGAGCTCTGGGGACATTTGTAGAGAATTAGTTGAATTAAACCCAGAGTAAATCTGCAGGAGATTGTCCAGCTGATGGGGAAGGCCCAACCCATGGTGGGTGGGACTAGGCCCTGGAATAAATGACAGAGAGCTGGTTGAGGAAGTTGGCATCCTTGTGCACATTTGGCCAGGTATTCTGGTCTGGCAAGTAAGGATCGTCCCTCTCTCAGCTGGTATGTAGAGATGGTGTGGCCAGTTCCCTCGGCCTTGGTGCTGGTGTGAGCTCTCCTGCCAAGACGGACAAACAACTGTAACCAGGAATCAAAAGAGAAAATAAACCCCTTGTTCCTTTCAGCCGTTTGATGGTGATTTATCAGCAACCATGAAGATGAACTGCAATACCCACCCACTGGCTCTTAGACTGTTATTCATGATACCACGGACACTGGCTGAGGAGAAGGTGTTGCTGCCCATTCAACTTCATCACCCTGCTGCAAACACCAACCGTGCCTCAGCTTGCTCTTTCATGACCCTTCCTCTCTTGGGAGGGGCTGTGGCTTCCAGGCTCACCCAGGGCTCCCCACCTACTTGTCAATACATGCCACTCCCGGGAGATTACAGAGAAGAGATGAGTGAAGACCCTCAGAGAAGTTGGGTAACTTGTCCGAAGTCATATAGCATGTGGTCAAGTTAGGGATGATACATCATCGCTTGTGTGGATGGACCATCTGCTGCTGACAACAGATACATACAGGGTTCACAGCAAATGAGGGTGTCGCCTATTTCTTTCCAACTCATGCTTTTTCTAACAGTAATTTAACTAGAGTGATGCTTGGGTAAATGTTTTCTTTTACAATTGCAATTATTTCCCAGGGATTAAAATCTGTCAGTCAGTTATATACTAGACAATGTGTAGGAGACCAGTAAGGGAAAGATCTAGAAGAAGAAGAAAAAAACTGCATGATGTCACTCTGAAATCTGGTGAAAAGTGATACTAATGGTTTCCAGAGTCAGTCACTCAAGATTGTGTGGAGTGAAGCATCAACCATTCATGTCTGCATTGGGCAGGATGGGGCTGGGGCAGAAGGGGGGGATGACATTGCTCCTCAAAGATCCCACCCCACGTGCCAGGGTCATTTCTGTCCTCAGCGGTTTCAGAAGCAGGGGTGTCCTCAACTCTGGAAGTCATGACGACAACAGAGCTTCAAGACAGGCACCCAGGTCCCTGTGTCCCCCAGAGACTTCTGCTGAGCGTTGGGCTGGAGGGTCACAGGCAAAGCACGCCTCGGAGCTTCCGGGGGTTCCAAGCTGTTGTGTCACTCACCTACAAAGGAACACTGTTTCCCGCCTGTGGTTCCGGAATGGCCCACACCACCACATGCACCGCCTGCCGCACCTTTGATCACAACATGGCGACCCTGCAGTGATGGAAACGATCGGCTCTTGCTTCCCAGGAGTCACCAAGGATGCAGACTGGGAGCTAGAGAGGCAGCTGGGCTGCTACAGTACTTTACTGGTGTTGCAATTCGCCTGCATGGTTGTTGATAAATGACCATCGAATGGCTTAAGGGAGCAAGGGTTAATTCTCTTTTACGATTCCTGTTTACAGTTCTCAGCCCAGCTTGATGGGAGAGCACGCACCAACACCAGGGCCGAGGGAACTGGCCACACCATCACCACATAATGGCTGAGAGATGGACAATGCTTACTTGCCAGACCAGCATGCCTGGTCAAGTGAACAGAAGGATGCCGACTCTCTCAACCAGCTCTCCGTGATTTATTCCAGGGCCTAATCCCACCCACCCTGGGCTGGGCCTTCCCCATCAGCTAGACAATCTCCTGCAGGTTTGCTCTGGACTTAACTACTAATTCTCCACAAATGTGCCCAGAGCTCAAACCCTCAACAGTCAAGTTGACACCTGTGCTTGACTGTGACAACTGGCATCCTGTGTATGGTCCCCAGCCTCTCATAAACCTCATACATTGCTTGTAATCCCAACACTCAGGAAGGGGAGGCAGGCCAATCAGGAATTCAAGGTCATCTTTAGGTCATCTTAGGTCATCAAGACCAGCCTGGACATGCTGTCTCAAGAGGAAAGAATCAGTTCAGGACTGACGATGAGGATGGGCATACCAGGAAGACTGGAGCTCCCCAGCTCTGCAGGACCTGCCACAGGGTGTTTCTAGTATTTGGCCTTTGACACACAGCTTGGCTTGTTCCTCTACACATTTTATATCACTTATCTTTGCCCTGGTGCCCCAAAATAATAGTGTGAGCTGATAAATACCGCTGGGGATCATGATCCGCAACCTGAGAAGGTTCTAGAAGGTTGTGGGATCTATATGCCTTCCATCACGGTTATTAGCCCATCAGCAAGGAAACTGGTCAGCAGGCCTCTAACTGTCTCATACATCTCTTCAACTTTCATAGGCACTGAGGCTTAAAGGAAAATGAAATGCTCTTGCCATGGCTGGGGGTCTTTGTATGGTCTGGACCCTATGGGTAAAGTGTATCATCATGGACTAGGGAAGGGAGCGAGCTGCAGGACTGGGAGTTTCCTTCCTACATGGTCACTTGCCAGACTGGACAGACCAACCCTGGGGTAGTGTAAAGGGAGCAGAAACTCAGGTAGGGTACAGAGAGGTTAGTCAGCTTATCCGAGGTCACACAGTAGACAGCATGTTCAGAATTTGAACTCAGTCTGGGTATTGAATATAATCTCCTTGATACACACAGAGCTGACCTGTGCTGCAAGGAATGGACTTTCCATGGAGAAGCCCTTCCACGTCTCTCTTAAGTACATGGACAGTGCCTTCCAAATTCTGTGCTTTGAATACACGTCCACCAAAGCCATCGCACGGTCGCATTGCCATTACTTCCCTGTCTCTACGTGTAGGCCGCACTAGCTCTAGGAGCCTAGAATTAGAAAAAAAAAATCCCTTTAAGACATCTGCTTCCAACTGCTAGAATATTGTCTAACCAAGAGACAAATCAAGGCTGTGTGTGGTTTGCATGGCTCCCTAGGGCTGTACAGCACACGACTTGGACAGCCGCATGCATCCGTCTCTGACGGATCCTGAGCACAGCTCCCTCCAGCACAATCTGTGCTTTTCCAAACGGCGTCTAGTTCCTAGTTCTGTGCCCAGCGCCCAACCGATGCTGCAGTGCCACACGGACTTGGCTTTGGATGCGGCTGGAGAAGGCTAGAGCTGTCCGTTCTTCCTTATGGGTCCAGTCTGTCCACCTGCCCTGGTGAGAGGCAGCGAGGGCTGCTGGGTTGCCGTGTGGAGCTACTTTCAGGGCGCCAGGCCTTCCCTGTGTTCCCTCCCGTTGAAGCTGGGCGTCTCTGTCTACTCAGTAACTGCAGGCACGCTCGGCTGTGGGCTGAAGCATGCACTGCAAAGCCTGCGCCTCTCTGTAGGTGGACGAGAGACTCTGCTCTCAGGGCAGCTGCACAGAAGCCAGATGAAGCAACCTGTAGTCACTGCGGCCCATCACCTTGCCATCTCCAGCGGACAACTTACGCGTTCAGTCAGACACTGCTTAGTACTTTCCTGAACCAAGGTGGGTGTGGGAGTCAAGGAGTGAAGACGCAGAAACATGTGGCCCAAAGGAAGCAGCTGGTGTCCGTGGCATCCTGTATGGCCCCTCCCTGAGCTCAGTGGCATCGGGCTGGCTCTCTCTCTCTCTCTTGCATGCCTCTCTCTTTCCGGGTACCACAGCTGCAGGTGCTTACTGGCCACGTACACGCGTCATGGAGTCGGTTCCCCCTTGCCACCCCGTACTCCCTCCCCCCAGGCCCACCTCCTGTTCTCAAAGCAGCCACACTCGCCTTCCCTGCCAAGCACCTGTAGGTCAGGTTGCCTCTCTTCTCTTGGCACCTGCCCAGCTAATAGACTCCAGTCTTGATTCCTCCAGTCGATATCAACTCTAGCTGAGAGAGTGCTGCCCACCAGAGTGAAGGGTCCAGGCCTTCCTCTTACACAGGCCTAGTGGCTAGCTGACCTCCTGCCCCAGGGGTTCCCAGCACAAAGACTGGCATAAGCAACAAAGGAAGCTTCCAGATTGCATAAGTGATCAAGCAGCTCCCATCAAAGAATGGGCAAGGCCGTATTTAAAACTGGACAGTATGACCCACGGCTCCCTGCGGCTCCTTGCATATAGATGGTAATGAGACTTCCTATGCAACTCTTGTGAAAATGGGCTGTGTTTTCCTACTTCCTTTAGAGTCACTTCCTTCTGCCCTTTGTGGGGGAAGAGGAAAATCTGATCTGGGGGTTGATGGGGAAATCCAACTTCCCTTGGAGGTGCAGAGTGCGAGGTGACCCTTGGTTGCCAGAGCAAGCTTCTGGCGATTTGGACTCCATGGAACGACATTTGTGACCCAGCGTCTGTATGAAATTAACGTGTTCTTTTCCCTGACACGCTGGGTCTAGACAACTCCGGCTCTGACTAGAAATGCCATTTCCATCAGCGAAGGTCTGAAGAGTCGGCAGGCAGGAATCCCCCTGCTTCGTGTGGGTGAGTTGGCATCTCAAAGCCAGCTAATGAGGCGTGACAGGATCAGGCTGTTGAATGGTGATTAAGATCCTAAATCCTGCCGGAGTCCCTGAGAGAGACACCTGATCACCCTCCAACTTCCCCCCCCCCCCCCGCCACATCTTCCTGAAAAAGCAGTGGGAAGGATGTCACCAAGGGGAACACAGGCGTCCCTGGTGTGGAGACTCTACCCGACGCAAGGCCGTTTGGAACACAGACACCTATTTCTCCGAACTGCAAGATCCTAATGTTGCAATCGCGGCTTCTCTACCTGGGGAGCCGCAGCCAGGGGTGAGGCCCAGCCTCAGCAGGCGGGACAGATGTGACTGGGTGTATCAGGTTGGCAGGATTCAGGGTTTGAAAGCTTGGGGTTTCCCTGCTAGGTCTTAGGACCCGAGCAGCTTTAGGAAAGTGACATCAGACCTTATAGTCTGGCCTTTGCACATTCCTTTTTTTTCTCCCGTCCCCAGCACACACCAAGCCTGGGGCCTTCGGACACTAGGAAAGCACTGGACCACGGAGCCACACCCCAGCCCCTGCCTACAGGCCGTCCTTTCCTTCTCTCCTTGTCTCCATCCCTCATCCCCATCTTCCCTCCAGCATCTCAGATGCTTTCTGGCGCCATCCACTCTAGCTGCCAGCTTCAGAGCCAGCCTTATTTCCCTTGGACCTCCGATGGTCTGGCCGGGCTATTCCTCAGTGGTCCTCTGTCGCGTCTTCGACTGTCCTTAGTTTAGCACTGATGGACCTGTGGCCAAATGGCTTCCAATGGCCGGTTTATCAACTCCAATGGCCCTGGTGGAGCACCCCGTGGGGTGTGTCTGCTAGGGGGCTTCCAGAGGAGGTGGGCACCTGGAAGCCCCACCTTCTACACAAAGGCTCTGCCCACAGGTCTGGCCTCAAGGAACAGAGAGGGAAAGAGGGTTGCGTTCCCTTCTTCCTTCCTCCTTTCTGCTTCTCCCTTGTCAGTGGGCATCATGAAGGCCTGATGTCCGGGGCTGGTTTGGAGTCAAATCCCATATATCACACAAATCTGAATATCAGTGTCATTGAGTCCATATTTAGGGTGAGAAGAATATTGGTAGAGAAAAATCTCTCTTCCAGGTGGGCTCTTGGGTTACTCTGATTAAATCTCAATGTCCAGTGGGGGATTGTGCCCAACAAAGCTCTCAGAAACTCGTCTTCAGGGCCCGTGAGACAGCTCAGTTAGTACCGCAATCCGCCTGCATGCTGCCGATAAATTCGTAACCAAAGAGCTTAAGAGAACAAAAGGTTTTAGTCTTGCTTACATTTCTCTGTTACAGCTCATAGTCCAACTTGGCAGGAGAGTTCATATCAACCCCCGGAGTGGAGGGCACGGGCTGTACCCTAGGCACAAGGGTTGCAGAGAGAGGCGAACCTGGCTTGCCGTCTGTCCAAGCACGCTGAAGTCTGACAGACTGAAACATCTCCATCTTACCCACCCGACCAGAGAATGGTCCCACCCGCTGTGGATCGGACTGTCCCACATCAATCAAGCTCGAGACTGCAGGCTTTGCTTTACTAATTCTTCACAAATGTTCTCAGAACTCAGCTTTCAGGTGTCAAGTTGACACCTACATATCTAAGTAGCACAGTGAGTAAAAAGTACTTGCGCATGAACATGGCCACCAGAGCCCGATCCAGGGAGCACGCATGGGGGAAGGAGAAAACTGACTTCTAAGAGCTGTTCTCTGATCTCCATCCATTATGTCATGCGTGCCGTGGAAGATGCACACCTATGTCTTGCATTTATATTCTCACTCTCTTTTTCACACACACATACACACACACACACACACACACACACAAATAAGATATTAAAGAAAAGAAGCCATCTTCTCTTGTCCAAACCTGGCTCTGGCCAGCAATCTCAAGTCTTGTCAGCAGCTCTCAAACACTATCCCCTGAATCCCCTCACCTGTCACGGCCTCTTTTCTTTCTGGCCCCTGTACTTGCTCGCCTGCCCTTCCTGCCCTTTGCCCATGTGGACCCCACTGGGAGCAGGCGTGCACACATAGTCTCAGCCGCTCTGGGGGCTGAGGCAGGAGGATCATCGGAAGATCATTTAAGGCAAGCCTGGGCAACGCAACCTCAAGACCCTGTTTCCAAAATAAATAATATATCCCTCTTGGGGACTAGGGAAAGGGCTCAGCCAACAGCATGGTTTCAGCGTTAAACAAAAATTCAAATAAAGCCCCCGGGGGCTCAGGTCACCTTCTCAGGGACAAAGCCCTTGTCCTCCCTCCCTCACTAGCACGGCAAAGAACACCAGGCTGGGGGGTTAAGGAAGCGGCTCTTGACTCATTACAGATTCATCTTGAAGCCAAAGACACAAACCCAAATAACTCCAGACCGTGATGGTTCAATTAGTCACAGATGGCTGCAGACGCGGTGACTCAGGCAGAGCCAGGCGGGAGCAGCAGGCGCCGGCGCAGAAGGCGGCCAGCCCCCTTGGCTGTGGGAGTCTGGGAACAGACACGGCCATAGCCCAAATGCAAATCTCAGTTATCCACCATGGGTTTCAGACCAGCCCCAACAACAGTGAGCAGCTAAGGACCAATCGAATCACCGCAGCAAGAAGGCGAACAAGCCTTTTCCTTTCGCCCAGTGCCTTTAAAAAAAACCCCAAAACTTAGGAAGTGTATGTGTGGGAGGGAGGGGTTGTATGTGCAAGTACATGCGTGGAGCCCAGAGAACAGCTTTCAGGAGTCAGTTCTCCAACTTGTTGGGGTAGCGTCTCCACCACTGGGCTGCGCATTCCCAGGCTGGCTGGACTCGAAGCTTCTGGGCTAGTCTCCCGTTTCCACCTCCTGTCTATGCCACAGGAAAGCAAGGAATCTGGCTGTGCGCCATAAGAGGAATCTACTCCATCAATTTACTCTAAGTACAGGCACATATCTGTGCTTCTTTTGAATTTTCACTGTTAGAAATGGATGCAACTTTTCCCAAGCCAAGAAAATGTTCTAATTTGTAAAGAAAGTGATACACGCAAAGTAACAGAGGAAAAAATTTGGAGCGTGAGCTGGGAGAGCTCTCAGTGCTCCTCCTATGCAGATCTTATCTTCTTGGATGACTTCAACACTGTGACCATTTCTTTCTATAAGGACCTAGGTCCCTTTTGGACAGCAGCACACACTAGACATGCTCCACTGGGCTGTTCAGGCTGAGGAGACAGTTGATAACCAGCTGGACAGTGATGGAACCTTCCAGACCTTCAGCTAGCAACTGTCTCTTAGAAACCTCCAGAAGAGGGCTTACTCTTGACATCACACATAGCAACAAGGAAAGTCAGCCCCTCGTAATGATTTTACCCCTTTCACACACTACCTTCTCCTCTGTGTACCTTGGAAGGCTTTGCTGATTCGTAGCTGAGGTAGAAAACTCAGATCCTCACACCATGCGATTTTTTTTGTTAATTTATTTATTTGCATGCGGATGTATGTGTGGTGCTTGCATATGTGTATATGCGTATTTGCATGTGCGGGCACTTGCATGTGGAGACCTGAAGTTAACATTGCATCCAACTTTTATTATCGAGGCAGAGTCTCTCTGTTGAATCCAGAGGTCGCACTCAGGCTAGCTAGTCAGCTTGCCCTGGGGACTCCTGTCTCTCTCCCGAATGCTGGGATGGCAGGGGGTCGCCATGCCTGACTTGACTCTATGTGGGTTTGGGGATCCAAGCTCCAGTTTTCCCATCTGCAAGGCAAGTATCTTATCTGCTTCTCCCCCCACACCCTGAGTCCTACATCACACCATTTTTAAGTGACAGAACCTTGCCACTCACAGTTCTGGAGGCCAAGAAGTTCAAGACTGAGGAACCAGATTCCAGGTTAAGTGAGAACTCTGTTAAGTGAGAACTCTGTCCTCAGAGGCAGCACCCCTCATGTGTCCTCAAATGACAGAGGTGGACAGGATCCTGTCAGATCTCTTTATTTATTTATTTTTAATTTTTTTATTATTTATTCAATTGTGCGTGTGTGCGTGTGTGTAGAGCCACAAGTGAATTCAGGAACTACCATGGACCACCTCCACCTCCTCTTTGTTTACTCTGCCCCGGGATTCACAGGCTCCGCCCTACCAGGACCAGAAACGCAGGCCGCCCCCCGCTTCTGCCCGGCGTCTATACGTGGGGTCTAGGATCCGAACTCAGGACCTTCTGCCTGCAAGGCAGAGGCTTAACCCCTGAGCCAGCTCTCCAGCCCTGGTCAGATCTCTTTATTAGGACACAAATCTTTCATTTCCCCCATATCCCTCTTTCTTAATATGACTGCTCAGGGGTTAAAACTCCGTCTGGCAAGCAGAAGGTCTTGAGTTGAGATCCCAGATTCCATGGAAAATGCCAGGCAGAAAAACACCAGGTGGGGAAATGCTAGGTGGAAAAATGTCAGGTGGGGAAACACGTAGTGGCCTGCAAGGCCAGTCAGCCCTTGCGGGTGGAACCTGAGAAATCTCAGAGCAAAGCAAAAAGGAAATAGAAGCAATCCAGGATGATTCCCAAAGTTGCCCTTGGTCCTTCACAGGGACACACAGTGCCCTGTGATACACACACACACACACACACACACACACACACACACACACACACACGTGTGTGTGTGCGCTAAATAAAATTCAAAATAATAAAATTTAAAACTCAAGGATCAAGTTTCGATAAAAGAATTTTTTGGTGGGGGAGTGTTGCAGTTATTGTTCTTTTCTTGCTGTGAGACAATACTAATACACAAGGAAAAAAAGGAAGATTTATTTGACTTATGATTCCAGAGTCATTATAGTGGGACTTGCACAGCAGAAGGTTTAGGGCAGAAGCAAGAGACGATTCACATCACAGCAGCCAGGAGGGCTGAAGACGCAAGAGTGAACTCAGAGAAGCAGGACTGGGCTACCAGGCCTCAAGGCCGCCCCCTGTAACACGCTTCTCTCCATCAAGGCTCCATGTCTCAAAGGTACCACGACCTTCCCAAATATCAGTGTCAGCTAAGGATTCAAGCACAGAGCCTGGTAACAGGAGGGAGGGGTGAAGGTGAGAGAGATGGGGATTAGGTGGGAATGAGGCGTGACCTACATTCAAACCATGACAGGGAGACATTAATATGCAAATCTTAGCAAGACATGTAGATGCTCAGTGCCTATTCTGAGTCCTCGGAAAGTTCTGGAAGAAAACACTGGCTATCAGCAGAATGTGCATTGTCTAGCCAAATCTAATCACATAATCCAACCATGAACAACTGCGACACTGATGAACAATCCCAGATCTGGCTGATGAGGGGAAGTGAACCCAGAACCCTGCAGCCAGGGCCCAGAACACGCAATTGGCTATCCCAGTATGCTTTTCAGCTTGTGACCGATGAACCCAGAAATCTCTCTTACCTGTGAGAGAGGCGCTACGGTGAATTTCCAGTAATGTTAAAAGAAAAGGGGACAAGGACTGGAGAGATGGCAAGAGTTAAGCCTGTGCCTCGAAAGCAGAAGGTCTTGAGCTTGGACCCTGGATTCCACGTGAAAAACACCAGGTGGAAATGGTTGGAGATCTGCAAGGCAGAGCCTGGGAATCTCCAGAGCAAAGAGGAAGTAGCATGAGCCAGGGTGATCCCTGAAGTCACCCTTGGGCCTCTACAGGCACATACAGTGCCCTCTGACATATGCATACAAACACATACACACAACCACATGGGGGGGGAGCAAGACATTAGGTAGGGGACAGGGTGAAGGGAAAGAGCTGGCTGAGAAGGAGATGTAGCATCCTGCTGTCCCTAGAGCAGGTCTGCACTTAGGGGGGGTGTCTCATGGAGGGTGGGGAGACAGTGCTGAGGCTGCTGCCATCCAAAGGCCCAACGAGCTGAATTCCCCCCACGACACACTCATGACAAGCAGCTGACCCGAGCCCGGGAGCCGAGCTCGGACGGAGACCGTGGTGCCCACGTGTCACCCAAGCCTTTCATGGATCGGGAGCTGTGGGTGATTCACGCGAAAGACTGAAACTGGACGGCTTCTTGTGACTCAGTCTCCAAAGGGTCTTGGGTGCCACCCCTACCGATAGAGGACGCTGCTCGGGCTAGCCCAGATTCAAGGGTTGGGGACCTGACAAGAGCTGACAGGGCCCCACTGCAGCAGAGCACGAGGGACCCTACCTGGTAAAGATGGCCGTGACGCGCAGTGCTCCTGCCACGGAGGAGCTTGGCGCTCGTAGCAGGAGCGTGAGCTGTGGCCCAGGGGACTGTGAGTCTCTCTCCCCAGGGGCCTCTCTTCAGCCAGCCAAAAAGCAGTGGGCACCAGACCAGGCTCTGGGGCAGCCGGGAATTCAAATGGGTCACAATCCACACTGAGACCCTGGGCTTCTCGCCACCCTCTATTCCCACGGGTAGCTACTTACAACTGCCCCCCAAGGCCATCAGGGACTTTCTTCCCCTGGTGACTTTCGTCCAGCCAGACATGCTTCTCGGGCCCCTTTCCCAGTACACAGTGACCCACTGCCGCACCAGTGCGGGGACGTGTGTCTGCCAGATCCACTATTCCAGCAACCACAGGAGACTGAGCCACAAGATGGAAGGAACCGAGGTCCCCAAGTGACCCCTGGGAAAGTGTCTGCCGGCTGGGAGCCCAGGGTGGAATACTGCACCAGGGACAGAGACTGGCACTGTGCCCAGATCTGAAGTACCGGAAGCTGCCATCCTGGCCCACCGCACTTCGGACCATGCCATGGCCCTGGTCAGACGCCACACAGGCTGCTATCCCTGGGGGACCAGAGCATTTGGGTTACAGGCTTCTTGCTGCTGTGTGAGCAGTAAGGTCCTAACAAAAAGGCCTGAGGGGCTGCACGGGACGGAGAGTGGCCAGAGAGGCTGATCCTCATTCTTGTGACTGTTCCCATTTCACACGTGGGGTTGGGAAAGAAGTGTAGTCTCTGAAACCTTATTTATTTATTTATTTGTTTGTTTATTTATTTATTTATTTATTTATTTATAAGGAAACTTTTTTTTTTGCGTGTGTGTGTGTGTGTATCAAAGGGCACCGTGTGTCCCTGTGGAGGGCTAAGGGTGACTTCAGGAATCATCCTGAATTGCTTCTACCTCCTTCTTGCCTCACTGTGGGATTTCCCAGGCTCCGCCCACTAGGACTGGAAGTGCAGGCTGCCACCACTGTTTCTGTCTGGCATTTTTTATGTGGGACCTGGGATCTGAACTCAGGACCTTCTGTTTGTGAGGCAGAGTCTTAACCCCTGAGCCATCTCTCCAACCGTCTGAAACCATTTTAGTAAAACCTATGGAAGATCTAAACATGGGGACGCCAAGTGGACAGGGCCAGGCCTCTCCTAAGGAAGGACGGGTGGTACAGCAAAGGTGTGTATGGGCACCTTTCCTGCATGGCCAAGGTTGGCAGCTGACCTCAATGAGGAGGATCGGCTGCAAGCAAAGGATACTCACTCCAGAGTGAGCCAGGGCTGGGGTGGGGGGAGCGACGTGAATGTTTCTGTCCCTTTGTGGCTGAGGAGAAAAACCTCAGTCCAAAGCAGAACAGTGATGGGACAGCCCAGGAGAGAAGACAGAGGTCTGGGCATTGCAGGACCAACAGGCTGGGGAGAAACCCAGGGTGCAGACAGGGGTGGGCCTGAGTGAAGGGGCCCCTGCGGTCAGACGGGGGGGGGGGTGCCTGGCTCTGCGTCACATCTACCAAGCAGAGAGGCAACGAGCTGTGACCAAATACGACCAGAACACAAGCGGAAGCTTGGGAGCGGGGCTCACTGGCAAAACAGGACTCGAGGGCCAGTCAACACTGAGCAGCAGAGCTCCGGGCGAGAAGGCGCAGGAAGAGACAGTCGCTAATGAGGGAATGGCCCCCCTGGGACCTGGGGTGGGCGGGAGGCTGGGCTGCTTCTGGAGACACGGTGAGGGTAGGGACTTCCAGAAGGAGCTCGGCTTGGCACAGTGGCTCTGCCCAAGGAGCCCAAGCAGCCCTGGACATGCTGTCACCCCATCTCCTGTTCAGTAGCCTCACCTTGATAGGCAGGAGCTACCAGGAGTGATGGGAGATGGCGGAGCCCCGGGAGAGACAGGTGGGGATGGATCCCAGGGTCCGTGTGGCCAGGGTCAACACTATCTACCCAGGCAGTGGGTCTGAGGAGGGTCAGAGAGTTGAGAGTCAGGGAGTCTGTTACTCACCTGTAAGGCTAGACAGCAGCGCCCATCTTCTGTGTACTGAGAAGCACCCATACAAAAAGGTGGGCGAGAGATAATGTGCTTCCAAGAGCAGAGTGGGGGCTGCGTTGACTCAGAAAATGAGGAGGACGCCTAGAGGCTGAGAGACTCGCAGGGAACAGCCTGCGCCCGACACCCAGCCCCACGGGGAGTAGGGCTGACACAGGGTCATCACAAGCATACACACGCACACATTCATGCACAATCAATACACACACATTCATGCACAATCACACACATGCACACAAACGCACATTCATGCACAACCAATACATATATATACACACGCACACATTCATGCACAACCAATACATATATATACACACGCACACATTCATGCACAATCACACACATGCACACAAACACATTCATGCACAATCACACACATTCAAACATACATGCATAATCACACATGCATACGCATACATGTGCAACACACACACACATGTGCACGCACCGCTGTGATACTCCAGAGTCACTGTGGCTACTCATTCAGATGTCTGATTGGACATTTCAGATATCAAGGACAAAGATGCTCCAATGTCCCTTCCCACTCCTCACAGGTAGTGGGAAGGAAGTGTGGAGACAGGGAGGGCCGCCCGTGTGAACACTGGGTGACCTGCCAGTCAGGCAGGAGCAGGGCAGGCCAGCCCTTGGACAGCCCAGGGTCAAGAGTCCCCAGCCAGTGTTGGTGAGCCTTTGACCGTAAAGAAGGTTGGAAGGACACTGATAGGGGTTTGAAGAACCCCACACCGCACCACTGAGTCCTGGGTAGAGCACTTCAGACTCTCTGTGATGGTTAATGTGAGTGTCGACTTGATGGAATCTAGGCTCATTCAGGAGACAAAGCTCTGGGTGTATCTGTGAGGAAGTCTAAATTAGCAGTAAGGGTGCATTGCCTACGTGCTGTCTATAAAACAGGGAAAATCTCACACACACACACACACACACACACACACACACACACGCACATATACACAAGCACACTAAATCAGGATTTTCAAAAGGTTCAGCAGTGCTATTTCTGGGTCTACACCCTGAAGAATTGAAGCATGTATTTGTATATAAATTCTCTTACAGCAGAATTCACAACAACAAAAGTGGGTGGAAGAAAACCACAAACAGATGAAAGGTGGATAAAATGTGGCATAGACACAGAATAGAATATTATTCAGCCCCCAAAAGGAAAGACGCTTTGAGAGCTGGTCTCCCCCGGCTGAGCCTTGAGGCCATCATGCTAAGTGAAGTCAGTCCATCCCCTAAGGACAGGTGATGTCTGATTCCTCCTTGCCAGGTGCTTAGAATATTCAACAGTCACAATTCAGCAAGTAGAAATGGGACCCCCTCCACACTGGAGGGAGAGGAAAATAGGGAGCAGGGACTTATGAGGGACGGAGGTTCAGTTTGGAAAAGTGAAAGAGATCTGGAGGTGGGAAGACAATGTCTGTACCACACTGAAGTCCTTAGTGCCATAGTAAAACAACAAGTTTATGTTCTGTCTCTTGCCACAGTAAAACATGAGTAAAAGCCGGATGACTTCTCACTACCATTTTAAGTTATGTCAGTAATAAAAATAAAATGCTCTTCCCTTGGGGACAGATCGCCAGCCTAATGCACCCTCTACCAGCCAAACCCTCGTTTGCTTTCCGTTGTCGTGTGGGTGGAGGATTTGCCTACTGGGCACTAGGGAGTGAGAACAGTCTCTCTCCTCTCTCTCTCCTCTCTCTCTCTCTCTCTCTCTCTCTTCTCTCTCTCTCTCAGGATTGACATTCATTTGCGTTCCCTGTCACTTTTGAGGACAACTTTTCAGAGTCACATAAACATCCTCTTCTGTGGATCAATGGGAATTTCCAAGGAATGATGGTTTCTCAAGATTTGCACCTAGGCCAGCAGCCGCCACATCTCCCTGCAGGAGACCCGGCTGTGTTCAGGTGAGCTGCTTACCCTGAGAAGAGACTCACCCGCCACATCACACAAACCCTTTAGCAACATGGGCTCACGTGGCTGTCACTGGCTTTGGGGTGAGGGGGGGATGAGGCTGACTTTAAGTAATCATCTTGGTCAACAGCAGACACTGCTTTCCCTTTAGAGTTGAGCCTGTGTGGGGCGCTGGCCCCCAATCCTGTCAGAAGAGGCCCGAGTCATTTGCTTCCAGCTGGACCCCGGCTCATTGTTGCGGGGGAGGTCACGCTCCACGGAAGCTGTTCTGGTCAGCGGCTCTGCAGGAGAATCGCCTAGGAGTTGAGGCCGCACCTCAGGTTACGTATGTTGTTTCCACTGAGATTCAATTGAGAGTCTGGGCCTGTGGTACCATCCCCCAAGGCTGCAGCCTGGATGGAATACAAAGGGGAAGGAGGACGCTAGCCGAGAGTCTGCATTGCCCCGATGGCTTCTGCCCCATGCTCCTCGCCACCAACTGAGCTGCTTCGCCATGCCCTCCCCACCACGAGGGAACGAAACCACGCACCAAAAGCAAGCTGTTTCACTCAGGTAAAGTGGACACAGACACACAACGGTAGCCCATACAGTTGGTCTGTGATGATCCCATTTCACAGATGAGAAAGTGGAGGCAAAATCCAGACAACTGGCTCAAGGACACAGGGTCAGATCCAGCCCCTGACTCACGCACACCGCTCCAGAGATTATTACCCTGTTCCATAACACACATTCCGGGTGCTGCCTCCTTAATTCCACACTGGACTAGAACATCTACAGAAGGGAAGAACTATAAATCCCTAAGAAGTGGGTCTTGGGGTCAGAAGTCACCATCCTGAAGGTCTCACTTCCGCTTCCTTCTATAAGAGGAGGGCAGGCAGTCTCTAAGACCCTAAGGCAGGGGACTGAGACCTAGGGACACTCAGCTTTGTAACAGCTGGACCAGCTGTTAAGGTGGACATCTCTCAGACTCCTTATCCTTCCTCTTGCATCTCGGGAGATGGAGCTTCAGGTTTAAAAAGAGCGTTCGGGTGCATGTTACAGAGGAAGCAAACGATAGGGAGAACGATATTGCGGTGACCTCCTGGTCAGTCTGGCAAGGACCAACTGCTGCTCGCCTGCGCGCTGGATGGAGAGAGCTGTTCCTCAGGAGCCAGGGCTCGTGGCCGAGGGAACTCCATGGCCCACCGTCTGCCAGGCACCATTCAGTCTTGTGGGCGGCACACTTACTGCTCGGAGCCATCTTACCTCCTGGGTACAGAGGTTAACCCTACACTGCAGGCAGGAGAAAAGGAAGCACAGAGAGAAGTCTCCTTGCATGTCTGAAATCACAATGCTAGCGCAAGCAGGAACCAGGGTTCAAAGTGAAAGAAAGCAGTTTGTCCCGTTGTCACCGTGTCCCTGCATGGCTGCTGATAAATGACCATCAAACAGCTTAAGGGAACAAGGGATTTATTTCCTTACAACAGTCTGGTTACAGTTCTCAGTCCAGCTTGACGGGAGAGCACACACCAACACCAGGGCCGAGGGAACTGGCCGCACCATCACTGTATAATGGCTGAGAGATGGACAATCCTTACTTGCCAGACCAGCATGTCTGGCCAAGTGAACAGAAGGATGCCGCCTCTCTCAACCAGCTCTCTGTGATTCATCCAGGGCCTAATCCCACCCACCATGGGCTGTGTCTTCTCCATCAGCTAGACAATCTCCTGCAGGTTTGCTCTGGGCTTAACTCAACCATCAACTCTCTACAACTGTGCCCAGAGCTCAAACCCTCAACAGTCAAGTTGACACCTGTGCTTAACTATGATAGGGCTCTTCCCTTGAGAACCAGGCTCTGTCTGCCTAATCCGCAGCTGTTTGCTGGCTTCTCACCCAAGTCACTTTGGTGTCCCCACCTCCAGACACAGAGTTGATCAAGTTTCTAGTCATCAAAACAGACCTTCCAACCTTCTCTCCGTGAGCCTCCTGCTAAAACACCCGCTTGCAAATATGATTTATACCTTGCTCTACAGGTCCTTGCCCTTCAGCCTTAATCAATACAGCCTGTGAAATCTAAAGCAAATTGTAATTATAGACACAGGGGCTAAAACCTCTGCCTGGGTAGACTGTCGACTCCGTACTTGTGTCTGTCACTTTCAGTGCTGCCTGGCCCCCCAGGCCTTGCCTGCCCACCCTCCTTCCTGCCTGGCTCTTCCAAGGAGTTTCTGAGTATATTTCATGCTTCAGTTGGAGAGAAATACTGGGTAGACACTAAGAATCACAAAGCCTGAGCGGTAATCAGAAATTTATTTTGCTCGTGTTGACTTCGTTCACATCTCACTTGAGTCAAGGCAAGGCAGAGTCTTTAAATGGTTCGTTTTAAACGGGTGACATCTCAGAGTCACTGTCCTCTGCTGGAGGCCGGCGCCACCGTGTGTGAGCCGGGTCTGGCCAGGCAGTGCTCTTGACCCACGGACAGTCGCCCCAAGAAAACCCCAGGCCTGCGGGTGGACAAATAGGGACAGGGGGATCTAGCGCTCCCCACAAGTAGAAGGATGTGAGGATGAGGCTGGTGAGGACGTGTGGGGGTGGGAAGCACCCCTCATCATCTGTATTCATTCATTCACTCATTCATTCTCTTTGGATGTGACAAACAGCTGCTCAGAGGGGTGTCTGACGTTCTCACTGCACCCCTGGTAAGTTTCTGGTCGAGTGGGGCAGGTCAAAGTGCGAAGCAAGCATGCTGCTTTGGCCTGAGCCTGCATGAGGAGGCGGGGTAGATGTCTAAGGACAGGGGCTAAATAGCTGAGGAGTACATAGCTAGTTCTATGCTAGGGTGAGGTGATCCATCAGGCAGTGTTCCAGAAAAGAGAGACGTGCGTGCACCATCCAGAAGGGGAGACGTGCGTGCACCATCCAGAAGGGGAGACGCGCGTGCACCTTCCAGAAGGGGAGACGTGCGTGCACCTTCCAGAAGGGGAGACGTGCGTGCACCTTAAGGACCATCCAGACATGCATCCCAAGAGAAGGAAGGACAGAGCAGTACATGCAAAGCGTCTGGACCATCTGGGAAGACCACCCCAGCCATCGCTCCTATAGTGGATGTGCCCTCCGTGTCCATGCAGGAGAGGTTTGCCATTTTGTAAAATTCCATCTTTGATAAATGGAGGCAGGTCTCCAAACTGACCACATTGGTTAACAATGTCCCTCCCCAAAACTAAAGCAACTTCTCTTCTGAGATTCTCGTTCCTCATGGCCTACCGACCCCAGCACCGGCTGACTCCACAAGATGACTATTGGTCAACAGATACACTGTCAATCGCCACTCCAAAACTCCCTAAACAATAACTGATCACCACAGGATGAGAGAGAGAGAGAGAGAGAGAGAGAGAGAGTGATTTTCTTCAGCTCCCACCTCCCTTCCCTGCTCCTCTGTAACCTAAGGGTAACCCCTATAACTCATCTTAAGGGACCCCCTGCTCTACCATGTGGGTCTGAATGACTGTTCCCCAGACCCCTGCCACGCTGTCTGCCTGTGGAGTTGGGCTGAATGCCCATCGGCCCCCTGCCATGTCTCTCTGTGATGGGGTTCATATCTCTTTCTACAGTCCCTCTCTGTCTGTCCTTTACCCCAAGCCTGTAAGTGGTCTTTGGACTCTGGGTCTTCCCTGGAGACCCCCTCTGCAAATCTTCTCAGCTAATGTCTGCACTATCGCCGCGTTGCTTGTCTCTTTGTCTGTCTTTCCCCCTCCCAGGTCTTACAGGAGATCCCCAAGTGAGATTGCACACGTGGCAGGTCGTCTCCCCCTATGAAAGGAACCTTTGCTGGTTACCAAGCTGACTGTGGAGCCTTATGAAGGGAGGGTTGGGGGGGGTCCTTGCGACAGGAAGCTAGCTCCTGACCGCCATGGACATCTGGGCCAGTGGCAGCCAGGTGAAAGACTGGCGGGAAGGAGCTAGGGCTGACTGGTGGCAGAAAGGGACACACTTGAGTGTGGCGATGGCGGGGAGAGATCTGCCTTCTGGCCAGTAACAGCGCTTCCCGGCCCACCAGGAGGCGCCACACCCAAGCTGAACAGCACTTCCATGTCTGCCACCAGAGGGCAGAGTGCCCAAGGTTGGACCAGGTCAGGGTCCTGATTCTGAAGGCCTTGCCCAGAAGCTTCTCTAACAAGGTGTCACCAGGCTGGCTGGTCAATGCCTGGGTTTCCAGGTGGGGTCAGTGCATGACCTACAGAGGTGGTGGATCTGACCTCTGTCAGCTCTCACTTGGCTATATCACTTGACTTTTCTCAGCTTCTGCCTCCGCCCACTTGACAAAATTTGACATGGTCCCGTAGCATACGCTAAATCACCTCACATAAATGTAGAACATGTACTGGGCACAGTTAAAAGGGCCTTATCCGTGTAAAACATGTTAACCCTCTCTCATTGTTATGATTTAATAATCATAAGTTAATAATTTAATAATAAAAATAAGTTAATAATCATAAGTTAATGATTTAATTATCTGTTTAGGGACCTTGCAGAGCTACACTTTATAGATCAGATGAGTTTGTCTTTACAGAGAGTTTTTATATTTCATGTGTTCGTATGTGTTTTGTTTACATTTTTTTTCCTTTTATTGTAGCCAGAGTTCTTGACCACTCAAGAAACACTAAAAAAGTTTTCCCTTAAATTTTAATATTCCTGGTGGAGGAACATTCTGTGTTCTCTGTAGAAAAAAAAATTCTCAAACAAACACAAAGTAGGAAATGAAATTCACTTAGACCCTGACTTCTGCTGACAACCTCACAAAATGCTTCCCAACCACTGGCCTATCATCCCCTCGGTGCCTGAAGGGGATTGGGTCTGATCAGGACCACACGGCACAGAGGGTCGAGTCCTTTGCAGAACTGGTGCAGCATCTGCACGTAACCTATACACACCCTCCTGCGCACTTTAAATCCTGCAGAACCTAGCGCAACGTAACAGCACATGAACGCGGGTTACAGTGTACTGCTTGGAGATGAGGAGGAAGGACGGTGGGAACATGTTTCGTACACGCAAAGCCTGTAAACATCTTTTCAAGTCGCGGTTGGCTGATTCTGCGGAGGCAGACCCCTCAGACACAGTGGGCCGACAGGATTTATGATTCCAAACGACATGATGAGTGACAGTTTTGTTACCAATTTCACTCTTAGCTTGGTAACATCTAGAGGCATCTGGCTCTCTTTTGTTGCATGCTTCCCACAGAAAGAGGCCGCATTCCAGCCCCGGCCTTGCCAGAGGCTGCAGAGGGAGCGATTCACACTGGCAGTGTGTACTGACACCCAGTCCTGTGTGTTTGTGACAGTTAAGCCTGAGTGTCAACTTGACGCACCTGGTATTAACTAACATAGGCTGAGACCACACCTGGAAGGATCAACTGAGACCCCCTGGAAGGATTATACCCACCCTAGATCCCATCAGAACCTCCAGAGATCTCATAGGAACCTCCCAGTACTGGACCATATAAAAAGGAGCCACCAAAGAGAAGAGATGCTTCTTGCAGCTGTGCTAGGAATCGCTCTTCCTTCCGGCCGCCCGGTTTCTTCGACCCTCTAGCCTTCCAATCCTCCAAGTCGTCAGCTAGACTGAAGACTCTAGGGATTCTCCAGCCTTCAGCGAACACCCACTTGACTGCTGGACTGGGCTGCTACTGGCAGCCATCGTTGGACTACCTCGGTCGCATCTGTAAGACAACTCAATACATGTCGATTCTGCATCTCTAGAGAACCTGACTAATTCCACGTTCAAGCAGCGCTGTCAGCAGCTCCCTGCATGCCAGGCAAGGGAGCCCAGCAATGAGCATGCCCGGCAGGACCAGCATTCCTCACTTCCGTTTCAGAAAATCCACATGTAATTGTAGCAGCCAGGAAACTGAAGAGAGGTGTGCAGCACAATGTGGTCTCACCAGGCACTTACAGCCTCGGAAGGCTTCTCGGAAGAGGGGGTTTTTGAAGCAAGACATTCCGTGACTCAACTCATCGTCAAAATCCAGGATGAATATTCCAGAAAGAGGGCCGGCAGTGGCTAAGGGTCTGAGGTTAATCTGCCTGAGGGTACAGGTTATCAGGTGAGGAGTTGGCGGGCCACTTGGCCAGACAAGGTAGTGGGAGGGGTCGCTGCAGGAAGATGGATTTCCTGCGACCCCTTTTACGCATCCTGCTGACCCGCTGGTGGGCTGCTGCTCTGAGCTTCCTGCAGCTGTCTGAAGAGCAATGAAGTGCAGAAAGCACGAGACCGACCGAGACACAGTTCTCCACCTTAGGGGCCACTTGGGGAGCACTGAAAGGCCCTGCTGCCTGTGCCACTCCGCACCTGATTAGTGGTGGCGTTGGGAGGAGGAGGAGAACTGGGCAGGTTTTAAGTTCGTTTGTTTGTTTTTTCAGCTCACAGGTGAGTCTAGAATGTGTGAATCTGGGAACCGCCTGCCTAGCCAGTGGAGACAAAGCCAAATACCAGACACTCTGAAGAACTCGAAGACACCATGCACATTCATGTGATGATCACGTAAGGGACCACAGGGTGTAGGGTCTGGTGGGCATGTCTCCCACTGGCTTTGCAAGGATCCTGTCTCTCACTGTGTGTAGACCTTCTAAAGGGCTGTTGAGCTGGGCCCGGGAGAAAAGCACCTCCCCTTTTACACCTTCCACGACAGCCGCGGCTCAGCGAGGTCGCCCCCATTCCCATTCTGGTTCATAAGGGACAGTGCCTGGAGCCTGGTCTGAGCCCCTGAAAACCCGGGTGCCCCTGTTCACCTAGCTCCTACCCTGGCTACATGTGGCATGCTCCCCCCCCCCACCGGGTGTGTAATGCATACCTGCCTAGGCAGCAGGAGCCCCAGAAGGCAGAGATCCCACAGCTGTGGCTAAGAGTCTGGGCTCCAGAAACTGCACCCCATTGACTGTTCAGAGAAGCCCCAGCAGCTGTGGGGTTGAGCAGGATGCTGCAAACAAAGTCACAGGTTTTCATGGAGTCGTCCAACTCTTAGCAGCTGACAGCATCTGCCCAGATGTCGGAAGGCCCTCTCTCCAGCCCCTCAAAGGTTGTTGACTAAACGAAAACTTCCATTCCAGAGACCTCAATGAAGGACTGACAATAAAATCCATAGGAGAGCTGGGGAGATGGCTCAGGGATTAAAAAACCTTTGCTTCATAAGCAACAGGACCTGCGTTCAGATCTCCAGATCCCACGTAAAAATGCCAGGCAAAAATGGCATCAGTCTGTAATTCTGGCCCTGAAACCGGGGAAACCTCAGAGCAAAGCAGTAAGGAGGTAGAGCAATTCAGGATGATTCCCGATGTCACCCTTAGATCTCCACAGGCACACGCACACGCACACGCGCACACACACAGAAACAGAATTTTTAAAAGGCACCTAGGGCAGAGCTATGAATCTCTAGGAACATGCATCTTAAATCTTCAAGATACAAGGACAGAAATGTTGCTTAGAAGTGGTGAGAACGCCCACACAACGCAGGTGGGGCCATGAGGCTTTGAAAGCCCCTAGGTCCTGTCTGTGAACGACTGCAGACGCCTGCCACCACCCAGCAACTTTATGCACCAGTGAAAGGTGTGCACGTGCCCTCAAGCAGCAGGTGCGAGGTGGTCAAACAGTGTTGTTCACAGTAGCAACAGACACCAGCAGTGGAGCGCATGAACTGTCACTCATTTTCCACGCGCAGAAACATGCAGAGCCAGCTTCCTGCCCCAGCCCTGCGTGTGGATGTCACCGGATCCCGCTCCTCTGGGAGCCCAGGTTGCAAACCAGAAAAATCCTGTTTCTCCTCTAACTGCAGTCCCAGGCTCCTTTTCCCTCAGCGCCACGGGGCAAGCTAACCACTGAGCTGATGCGGCCTGTTCTTCCCTCCCTCTATCATTTCAAGCAGAACTCTAGGCTCTGGGGAAAGTCTTCCCTTCCTTCTCAGTCAGTCTCGTGCTTTCTGCACTTCCCTTCCCTTCCACTTCTCTCCTGCGCGCCCGCCTCCACGTCGCATGATATTCAGCTTCCGCTCCGCTCCATGGTCAGCCATCTCCTTGCTGATGCTGGTTCACGTTCTCAGAACTCCCTTCCCTCCTCTCTTCCGTGCGCTGCCTGCCCCAGCTTCGGAACACGGTCAGATATCAGCTGGGAGATACGAGGCAGAAGCAGGACTTCTCTGAGCTCTTAGTCCTTAGCACGGCATATGTTGTCCCTGGATCTTCATGATCAGGGACCGTGACATCCAGCTGCTAGGCAAGAAGAGATGCCAGTAGAGACTGGTCATCTGAGTCAAGGGTCTCTTACCTTGCCCGGCCTGTTGTGACAGCCAGGATGACTCCATCTTATGTCACTCGCTGATGGGTAATTACATAAACAGAATCTGGAGGGAGGTCCACCCAAGTGTGATCCCGGCTCTGCCGCATGGCACTTAAGGGTCCTCTACAAGTCACTCACCCCTCTCAGATCTTTACTTTTCTCACCTGCAACATGGACAGACACCTCCCTGGCTGATGGATGGCAGATCTCCAGGGCGGAAGTTTGGTGAGTTGTTTCCTAGGTAACAGACACACTAGGACAAGGGTCTTTGGCCTCCGCACTGGGACACCCCGGGGCTGCACTGCTGTTTGCCTGGGCTATCCTAGGTCTTACAGGATGTCCTGACGCCCTCCTGCCAGTATGGGGGCTGCACTGCTGTTTGCCTGGGCTGTCCTAGGTCTTACAGGATGTCCTGACGCCCTCCTGCCAGTATGATAAACACCAATGGCCCTGCGCATTGCCAAGTGGATCCTGGGAGGCAGCGAGGAGCAGCCGTTGACTTGGATTTTGATCCCAGGAGCCTGAAAACTCTGAGCGCCCGTGTTAAAGCCGCTTTAACAGCCAGCCCGGGGCTGGGAGGTAATCCCTGAATGGAAAATCTGCGGCCCAGCTGGGGCCAGGGACAAGTGTACCCGCCAGCAGGTGCTGGGCAGGAAGGACAGCCTGCCACCTGGCAGAGGGCTCCACGGACCTCAGTCAGGTCACACGAGCTCCTTCCGGCAGGTCACAGGGATAGGTTCATGGGGACCCCTCACTCCACATTTCTCCACGGCCTGGTGAGCTGCAGATACATACTTCTGCAGTGAGCGCCTTCTCTATGAATGGGGGGGCATGCTGGGGTGATTCCTGCTTATGCAGAAGGGGAACCAGAGTTTGGAACTTGAGCCCACTCCTGACTGACTGTGTCCTCAGCGACTGTGTGAGGTGTTGGCTCCATCTTGCAGAGGAGCAAAACCTATAACTTACCCAGCAACACAGAGCATGGTAGAGCCAGGACTGAACCACAAGACTAAGCCATGAGCCAGGACTGAACTATCAGCCAGAACCAAACCGAACCACAAGGCAGAACTGAACTCATGTGACAAGACTGAGCCACAAACTAGAACAACCAGAAGCCCGGGCCGAACCATGAGGCAGGCCGAAGCACATCAAAGAGTCTCTTCTGCCGCTGCACTTTGCTGTCAGGCTGCCTAACGTAAAATTCCCCCGACTTACTTATTTAGCCCCACAGCAAACAGAAGCATATGAGAGCCTAAGTTGGAGATCGGGAGGTGGCTTGGCTGATAAACTGCTTGCTGCACAAATCCCGCAACTTGAGTTTGGATCCGAGATCCTGTTTTCAGGTGGGACTGATGGTTGTGAGCACGGGTGATCCTGATGTGGCGAGAAGAAACAGGAGGTGGGGGCCTGAGGTTCCCCTGAGGCTCGGGGGTTGGCCAGCCTGGCTTGGACAGCAGAGGTGCAAAGGCCCGTCTCGAACAAGGTGGAAAGACCCGGAACAACACCTGGAGATTGTCATCTACATCGACATGTGCACCGTGGTGTATGTGTGTATATGCACCTCCAAATTCTCTCTTTCTCACGTCCCCTGCAACCTGGGCTTCTGTGTGCGCTGAGACTTGAACCCAGAGCCTTGTGCATGTGAAGGGGACGCCGCTCCTATTCACTGGAATTCACACAGCATGGACCATGTTTAAGTTCATGACATTCAGTGACAGTACTCACAAGGCCATGCTGCCACCCCACAGTGGCTTATCCCAATATTCTGTACCCATTAACTAGCTTGCCCCCCCCAAAGCCTCACAACTCTTGACAATCACCAGCCTTCTTTCCATCTCAACAGATCCATCTATTTGAGACATTTTATGTAGGAGCAGTCACACCGGGTGTCCCTTTTGCTGTCTAGCATCTTTCACAGAGCGCAATGTTTTCTAGTTGCATCCATGTTATGGCAAGAATCGATACTGCATTGCTTTCTGTGGCTGAGTAACATTCCATTCCTTTCATTCATCCATTTATCAGCTGATGGACATCTGAATTGTTTCTGCCTTTTGGTAATTACCAATACCACTGCTATGAATATTTATATGCAAGGTTTTGAGCACTTATCTTTGACTATTTGAGATGGAGAGTTAGGAGTCGGCTGGTGACCACGCTTGACTTTTTGAGAGACCTCCGCTCTCTGCAGTGACTGAGCCGTTTCACATTCTCACCAGCAATGCACAAGGGTGACACTTTTTCCAAGTCCTTCCCAATAGGAACCTCCTCCTAGCTGTATCTTTTGATTAACACTGAGTGGTTCTCCCTGTATATGTCTTCAGTTCATTTTGAGGAATAAAGGGTTAATTCACCTCATTCTGCCAAGCCCATTCCCCAGGGAAGAATTCAGTAATGTTGGAAGCTAAGCTAATCATTGGTTTAATTTCTTGGGGGTCCCCTGATCTTATCACCAGAAGTCCCGGGAACAGGACTGGGAAGGGTAGGCCTCTGTTCTAATCACATTTAGGGGTGTTGTAACTCTGCAGGGTGCAGGCAATGAAAAAAAAGTGGTCTTTAATCTGTTGACATTTTGTTACCCAGAGGACTCGAAAAATACACGTGCATTCCAGAATTTAATAAAACCAAAGATAGGGGCAAAGTGTTGAAAGAGAATTAAAGGTCTATTAACAAAAATAGGTCAAGCAAGCAATTGCAAAACTGCACACCCAACATTTAAAGGTCCCCTAACTTCAATTGTATAACAGACTGCAGAAACGACCTGTTTTTTTTAAGACTGAATGTACAACACATGTTCAGACTCAGATCGCAATGCTGGACGTAAGGACGAAATGCCACAAGAACTGGTGGTCCTGAGACAAGGGAGGGAAGGCATAGCTGGGGAGCTGTCCCAGGGAACCAGGGAACCCTCCTGGAATCCCTGAGGACTTGTGCAAACTATGGGCAAGGAAGCTCGCCTCGCAGGTGAGAGACAGGAAAAGCTTCCGTGTTCACGGATCAGCTCTCTGATTCCGCTGCCTTTTGAGGGGCTGATGCTTCTGTGCACTGACTAGTCAGAGCTGGTCCTGCCAGGTGACCCAGCCAGGTCTCTCCCTTCATCTTCTCCGTTAGTGTGAGCTATGCCACAGCTGAGGCTCCTCAGGTGGAGACCCCAGCCAGCAAGGCCGGCTCCTCTGCTGCCACTCTTTAGCCGGGCTGGCCATGGTACAGCCACGCCGCTGGGCTCACGTGCCTACTGGTCCCCACACATCTGTCTCCAGGACTGAGTCGGAGGAGAACCAAAGGAAATGACTTTGGGGGGCTCTCTTTGCTTTGGAGTCTGGAGCTTCCCTTCCTAAGACAGCAGCAGAGACCTGGGTCTGGTTTAAAAAACACAAAACACAACAATAACAACAACAAAAACCAGGAAATTTTCCAGATGCAAGATCGGTATGCAGACTTAGTGATTATAGCATTCAAACAATTTTTAGAATCTGTATTGAAGGATTTCAGAATGATCTATGGGATTTTCACCAAAATAATATGGAAGAGGTTAGTCCAGGGCAGAAGCATTTAAGTGTTAAGAAAACTGACTAGAGGCTGCCCATGGTTGTCTGGTGGGTGGCACCAGATGATGGATATGTGGGGCTTGGGCTTTGACTTTACATCTGCTTGAAATTTTCCATAGTAAAAGTGGGGGGTTGGCTTTTTGGTTTTGCTTTTTGGTTGGTTGGTTGGTTGGTTGGTTGGGGTTTTTTGGACAGGAATTCGTGTAGACAAAGCTGCCTTGACCTTCCAATCTCAGGTATATACCACCACTCCACATGATCTAGTGTGGGGAATCACACTGGAGCTTTGTGCATTCAGGATAAGCACCCTGAATGACTACATCCCATGCCCTACAACAACATTTCTTAAAAAAAGAAGAAAGAAAAGGGGCAGGAGAGTTGGCTCAGGGTTAAGGATTCTGCCTCAGAAGTAGAAGGACCTGAGTTCGAATCCCAGATCCCATGTGAAAACTCTAGGCAGAAATGTCAGCTGTCTATAATTCTGCCCTTGGAAGGCGGAACCTGGGAAATCCCAGAGGGAAGCAAAAAGGAGATAGAGGAAATTCAGAGTGATTCTTCAAGTTATTCTTAGACCTCTATAGGCACAAACAGGGCTGTGTGAGACACACACAGACACACACACACACACACACACACACACACACACACACACTAATATATTTTTTTAAAGAACGGAAGTAAAGGCTAAAGCAGTCAGATCCTCCCTCTGGTGAACAGTGTCTGCTGCTGTGCCATCCAATTTGAGGGATGGTGGCGCCGCACCCACCCCAGTATCCGCCAGGAAGGAGGTGGATCTCTGCCAAAGCCTTCAGGCCACAGGCGCTCTCAGGAAGCATCGAGCTTTGAGGGGAGCAGGAGACTGGGAGGAGACGTGCGTCTCTTGCAGCCTGTAAGCACTCAAGGCAGAGAGTCCTCTGAGTGCTTGTGGACACTAGGTGAACCAGGGAGGTGGGGCGGTGGCTACAAAGGGGGATGGGACCGTGGACGCAGGTCACATCCCAGAAGCCTGTCTGGACTTGCGCTGACTTGCCCTGCACGTGGGTGATGCTCTTTTCTCACAGGGCCTCTGTTGCCTTCCAAGTATATGATTTTCTTAAAGATGACAATAGTCCCTTAAGCCTGATCAAGGTTCTACTGGGCCGTTTGTAGAACCTGGAGCTGGACATTTCCCTGGTAATGAGGGAGTCATTTAATTTCTATTGGACAGCTAGTGCAGTTAGGAATGTCCAGGTTCTATGGGAACCACGCCCACCACCTCTCCGGTCTTCACTTTCCCAGTAACTCTGGACCACCCATTAGCAATGCATGGGCTATAAAAGATTGTACTTCCACCCATCACCTCTCTCCTCAGACTCTCGCCACGTGGACACACGATGACAGCTCTCTCCCTGTTCTCTCGACTCTTAACCTCAGCTCTAATTCTCTTCCACTTCCAGCCTATGGCTTCCTTCTTGCCTCTCCTGGACTAAGTATCTAAGAATTTTCTTCCCTCTCCTCTCAGTTTCAGTCAAATCCCTGCTTGTTCATCTCAATGTGTTCTGGTTTCAATCTTCGGCTGTGGAACACAAGGACCCCAAGGAACCCTGGTACAGTAGGAAGATAGTGCAGCGAACTATGGGGTCCTTTGATAATAGGAGCTTTATTAGAACACAACGCATTGTGCTTAGAGTCAGACACAGATGTCACGTTGACAGCTGAAAGCTGAGTTCTGGGCATATACCTGAAGAATTGAGAGTTAAGTCAAGTCTTCAGCAAGTTTGCAGGAGAGTATCTGATTGACATGAGAAGACCGAGTCCACTGTGGGTGGAATCATTCCGTGGACAGATGAGATAGAAAGAGCTCATTCAGTGGTTTGGCACACTTGGGCATTTAGACAGACTTGGAGTCTGGCAAGTGAGGTTTGCCCCTCTCTCAGCAATCCTGTGGGTATGATACGGCTGGTTCCCTCAGTTCGTGGCAATTACACGAGTTCTTCCACCAAGATGGATGATGAACTATCACAGAGACTTGTGAGCAAGAATAAAAACTCTTGTTCCTCTGAGTTGTTGGGTTGTGAATTTATTTCCAACACATAGACAAACTACAACAGGGACCTGGTCTGGTCTGAAGGCAGGAGAGGATCTGGTCAGGAGTGATGGTTTAAAGCAGGAAGAGATTGTCTCCTGGGTCATAGACACGTCAGTAGGGTTTCCACAAAACTCACAGGACAAAGGGAACTTCTAACTTTTAGAGCTTTTCCAGGGTGTGGCGGGAAGTTTAACTTCACAGGACAGACATTTGCCTAGTGTGCATGCTTTGAGCCAGCAAGGTATATGCTTGGGCAGCAGGGGAGGGGGCATGGGCCTGCTTAGAGCTGCAAGAGGAGGAAAGACAGAAAAGACAGAAGGTAAGACCTGGCTTCTACGATAAGGCATCTAGACGGGTTATGTCATTGTTAAGCACGGGTGTCAACTTGACTGTTGAGGGTTTGAGTTCTGGGCACATTTGTAGAGAATTAGTGATTGAGTTAAAACTCAGAGTAAATCTGCAAGAGATTGTCTAGCTGATGGGGAAGGCACAGCCCATGGTGGGTGGACTAGGCCTTGGAATAAAATACAGATGGCTAGTTGAGAGAGTTGGCATCCTTGTGTACACTTGGCCGGACATGCTGGTCTGGCAAGTAAGGACTGTCCACCTCTCAGCCATTATGTGGTGATGGTGTGGCCAGTTCCTTTGGCCCTGGTGTTGGTGCGTGCTCTCCTGTCAAGATGGACTGAGAACTGTAACCAGAAAATTGTAAGAGAGAATAAACCCCTTATTCCCTTAAGCATTTGATGGTGATTTATCAGCAACCATGCAGGCGACTGCTACAGGCTATGACCTAATGGTCCCCACTTACATAGACACAAGGCCCCTACCCTGACTTGGTGGTTCATGGAGTATCCCACGCCCTCACTCCCAGCTCGGCAATCCATCTACGCCCTCCACGCAGACACTGGAAATATGACCTGATAAGATACCATTGTGCCCAGCCCATGATCTACTGTGCCCAGCCAAGGCTATCCATGCATGGTTCTCTCTGGGGGTCAAGAACAGAGGTGGACAGGTCACAACTGTTGAGCCCCGCTGTTCTCATTGGTTGGATCTGGGGCAAGAACCTAGAGAGAGACTAGCCTGTGGGCTTCCCTGCCCAGTATCCAGGTCCCTAGGGCTGGCAGGAAACCCAGACACACTGGCAACCTGGGCTCCTGCAGGACTGGTTTGCGCCGGCCGGCTCCCTTCCCGAGGTCTGCGGCCCTCCTGCCCCCGCCTCACAATGTGGCTCGGGGCCCTGAGCCCCTTCTGGCGGCCACGGGCTGCAGCCAGGCCATCGCCTCGCGTCCCTCCAGCCTCGCTCATCTCTGTCCTTGAGTCACAGTGCGTCTGCGGTGGCCGTCTAGGCCGTCTAGTGTCACAGCCCAGAAGTGGAGCCTCATGTCACACAGCTGAGTCCAGAGGCTAAGAGGTCTTTGCTCCCTGGGGGTCGAGCAGGCAGCACAGTGGTCGCCAACATCTGATGATTGGCAGATGGGAGAGGGACGCTGAACCTTCTTTTTGAAGGCACTTGGCAAGTATCCAAAGGCCACCAAGCAATAGATGGAAAAGTGAAAGAAGGGTGGTCAAGGGGCCTCTGAGATTCTGCGATCCCCTGGGAGACTTCGTGTGACTGAAACGTTCCCTCTGCTTTCCGATCTGACAGCGGCTCCGTGGGGTGGGCGTGGCTAAGCAGGACAACCGTGGGCATTCTGAGTTGGCTCCAGGGCCTTCCAGCATCACTAATGCTGCCATTTAACGAGTCTGGTGTCAGTCACCTCTCAGTCCTCTATGTGTGACTCCCCCTTTCTGAAAGCTTCCAGACACCTGTCTCCACGCTGGGGGACAATTTCACAACAGGGAGGCCAGATTCCATCCATCGCCTGAGAATTCTGTATTGCTTGAGACGTGGTCTCATGTAACCCAGGCTCACCTCAAATCCTCTAAGTAGCCGAGGATAACCTTGAATTCCTGATCCTCCTTTTATTTAAATCCTGAGATTATGGGTGTGTGACCCTGGTGCCGTTTATGCTGTGCTGGGGGTCAAGCCCAGGACTCTATGCACTTCAAGCAAGCACTCTACAACCTTGGCTACGTCCCCAGCCCCTGCCGAGGACTTAGTGGGCTTGCATTCAGAATTCAGTCCCAAAATGTTCAGAGTTCATTATTTTCTCTGAAATTTCTCATTATTTCCCTCTTTTTTTTCCTTCTGTCTCCTTTTTTCCCTATAATATCCTGTAATGGTTACTCTTAACTATTGCTGTGAGAGAGCACCCAAAGTCAAGCAACTTAAGGGAGATTTATTCAGGTTACGGTTCCAGAGGAGAAACAGTCTCTCAAGGTGGAGGCAGCATGGCTGGCTGGCCACAGCTGGAGGAGGCTACGTCACTGCAGACATCTTGGAGAACTGAGAGCTGCTAACTGCTTGCTGCAAAGGCAGACTTCTTCTAGAGGGAGGGTGGGACTAATCCACCTCAAGGCCCACCCCTTGTGACTGCCTTCCTCCAGCAAGGCTCCACCTCTCAAGGTACCATGATCTTGCCAAACACACAAGACTGTGAGGGACACATTTCAAACCATGACATAGCCTCATTAGTCTCTGTTGGACCTTCTAATTTCTTAACTTTTCTCATCTTTTTCTGTTTTAATAAAAGAACGATCTATGTATATATCTGCACATATTTCAAATAGCATCTCTCAAATGAGTAAATAAAGCAGTCCAAGGAATTCAAACTGAGCAAAAGCATACAGACAATGTTAGGGGAAAGTGGCTGTTTCCCAAGCACCTGAGAAATTCTCCCAGAAGCAAAGCACCATCTTCTACCCTCCTGTGGGAGGTGAGGGAAGATGAGCTGCACTTCATCCCGGGACAAAGGAGGCACGGGGCCCCGAAGACACCCAGCCCACGAGGCAGATCAATGGACATGTGTCAACTTGCACCTTCGTCATTCCGTCCCAACACCTGGAGACTTTCGAACTCTATGCTTCAATCCATTCTGTGGGTTCCCTTTTGCAAGGTGACATCGGTTTATTCTGAGAACGATCAAACCTAGAGAAAACCCTGGCCTTTTGCAAGGCGTACAGCATGGCCTTTGTCTAGATCGGCCAGTATTTGCCACAGTTCCTTTCTTGGCATCAAGTGTTTATTTGGTGGAACCATTTGAAAAGCAATGGGCGATGTCCATTCCCACATGAATATTTTACTACTGATTTTCTCCGTGGAACAAGAATGTTCTCCATCTCAGTAGGTTTTGACTGAGGGAAAATCCAGACCATCTCCTCCTCCAAAAGTTACCTTTGACAAGTTCAAGAGATGTGTGTGTGTATGTGTGTGTTCCTAAGTGTGTGTACATATATGTGTGGGTACACACACATTCACATGGGTGGAGGCCAGAGGTTAATGTCAGGTGGCTTCCGCTATCACTCTTCACCTTGATTCTTGGGAAATAGTTTCTCACTAAACCTGAAGCTGATTGGGCTCCATGGTTGACCAGAAGTCCCAGGGATCCACCTGTCAGCACCTCCCCAATATCAGGAGTACAGGCACGCGTGCGCACACACATACACATACACATACACATACACACACACACACTTTTCATGTGAGTGCTGGAGATCTGAACCTAGGTCTTCATGTTTGTACACCAACTACTCTACCAACTGTCTCCCCAACCCTGATGATGCTTTTATTCATTAAGACTTGAAGGGGGCTTCACTTATTGACATGTAGTGAATAGAGACCAGGAGGCTGCTAGACATCCTACAACGCCCAGGACGGGTCCTCGCAAAATGACCCAGCCCCAACATATCGATGGCATCAAACCTGAGAGCACCATTCCTCCCCTTAGTGCAGCTATAGATGCTCATGCATTTCATTTCAGTACATTTTTCTCACACAGCTCATATTCAGACTTCTCACATTGTCTCCATGTCACTCGTGGACCTTTCCCTCGGCTAACGGGTAACATTTGCCATCGCTATGGTCTCTGTACCAGACACTGGTCTGGCTGAGCCCTGTGAGAGCAGCCCTAGAGCTAGCGGGAGCCTTTGGGGTATGGCTACCTGCGTCTTTGCCCCAGATCTTTCTATTCTTTTCCTTGACATCTTTGAGGTCTCCAGATGGGTCCCCTGTAGATCACCCACATGTGGGCTTGTCAGATGGGTTACTGTTGATGACAGCCGTTCTAAACATCCTGGCAAGAATATTCCACAGGAAAGACAAGTCCACCTTCCTCCTGGAAACCCCCGCCCCTACACACACACACACACACACACACACACACACACACACGCACACATACACACCTTATCTTCCCCCTTCAGGACTAGTTGCCTTCGAGTTGCTTTTCTTCTGTTCATCTTGGACTCATAGGCCAAGTTTTTTCTGTCATCTGTCTGCTTGTTCCTGGTCCTTTACGTAAGACACAGGAACCCTATGTGTATGCTCTGAGCGTGTGGCTGGAGCTGATACTACAAATCTTATGTAGGGTGGTAAGGTAGGTTCAGGGGGCACCCACAGAGGTGATGGCAGTAAGTTATAGATGCCAACTTCACACTGAAGGCTGAGTCTTTGGCTATGTCCATGGACAGTTAGCAGTTAAGGCAAGTCGTGATCAAGCTTGTGGTCAATTATCTATGTAAGACCCATCCCATATAGGGGAGACCATTCCCTAGGTAGATGGATGGGGAGGGTGTTGGAAGTTGGCATATAGGCAGATTAACAAGCAAAAAAGTATCCCCCTTCTCTTGGCTATTTGTAGATATGGTTTGGCCAGTTCCTTTGGTGCCTGGTGTTGGTACGAGCTCTCCTGCCGTGTTTATATATAACCAAGCACTGTAAGCAAGAATAAACCTCTTGTTCCCCTAAGCTGGTTTGGTCCTTCATTCATTCAGAAATGGGAAGCTGAAAGACTAACACAGGGCCCTGCATCAGAATGAACACATTCCCCAGAGAACTTTCTGGTCTCCTCCTGAGCGTGCCCAGACCTGGCCACCAACTGGCTGAAGGCGAAGGGAACTAAATTCATATGCACGCTCCTTATTTATCTCTTTCTGTCAGAGACTCTCAGCTTCCCCTCTCTGGGGTGAACCTTCATTTTCTGAGTCAAAGTGGGATTGGCAGAGAGTGCCGAATGGAGACGGGGAAGGGAGATCTTGACCCTCACCCGCCGTGATGGGTAACCTTGAGGGGACTCAGATGGCTAAAGCATACGTCTTGCTATGTCTGTGAGAGGGTTTCCAGAAACATCTGAGGAGGAGAAGAGTCGCCCGATATGTGGATGGCACTATCCAAAAGGCTGAAGTTCTGGGCACAGGTGGCATGAAGGGGAAGGAGAAAGCCTCAGCCCAGGGATGCTCTCTGAACCTTGACTGCCATGAGTTGAGCTGCCTTGTCTGACCTCCCTCCCTCCCTCTCTTCCTTCCCGCCCTTCCTCCCTCCCTCCCTCCCTCCCTCTCTTCCTTCCCACCCTTCCCCTCTCTCTCTCTCTCTCTCTCTCTCTCAAACCACATGCACACACACACACACTCTGGGTAGCCTGTTTTCTCAGGATCATGGCAATAGAGACAAGACATCCATACCGTGAGATCTCTGGACTCATGAGCCAAAAATTCCTTCTCCCTTCAGGCCATTCCTCTCAGGTGCTTTTCCCAGCTGACGAAATGTCCAACAGACCCACACTCCAGCCTGTGGGTGCTCGGTCCCACTTGGCTCCCACAGCCAAGACCGACCTCCTGCTCAGACCTCTGCTTCCTGGCTCCCAGAATTCTTGATACTTTTATTCTTCGGGATTCGAATGTTCAATCCATTTCCGGTTTCTGTAACTGGCCTCTGGGGACTGGAGATCAGGTTGTGCCCGTTTAACAAGGAGCCTGCATCCTTGGATGCTCGAATAGCAAATGAATTCCAAACCCACTTGCTAGAGGAAAGTCAGAGGCGCCTGACCTCCCGGGAGGTCACTTCTAGGAAGCTCATGCTACAAAACTCCAATATAAGGCCCAGGAGTGTCCACTGTCCCTTTAAATTTCACTGGACAAGTCTAGTCAAGGGCTGCCCAGCTCTCAGGGGAAAAGCAACTTCGAGTATGTTAAGTCACATGCTAACTGGCGGAAATTGGGAGGTTGCTCATGTCTTCCATCTGGAGGGAGGAAGGATGCCCAAGGGTATCATCACCCTGTAGCATGTTCTGCAGTAACCAGGCACTCTCCTGCCTGTCCCCCGTTCCCAGGCACATCTGTCCCCTGGGTCTTTGCTGGAACTGCTTTCTCAGCCTGTCGGTTCCCTCTGTAATGAGCTGCAGAAGCTGTCTATTTCTACGATGTCTCCAGATCACCTTTAAAAAATACACTGCTGCAGTCTGCATGCTGCGGATCAACGACCAAAGAGTTGAAGGGAACAAGGGCTTCTTCTTTCTTAGGGTTCTCCATCACGAGTCCTAGTCCACTTGGCAGGAGAACTCATACACTAGTGGGAGCCGAGGGAACCGGCCACACCATGTCCACAGAGACTGCTAGACAGGGGCAAGCCTCATTTGCCAGACCTACTCGACCAGCTCTCTCCAGTATCCACTGACCCAGGTGACCCCACCGCTATGGGCTGGGTCTTCCCTCAGCGATCTGCAGGCTTGATCAGCGCTTGCCTTAGCCACTAATTCCTCACAGATGTGCTCAGAGCCCAGCCTTCAATTTCCAAATCGACACTTGTGTGTCTGACTGGCACATATACTTTGACAATGCTCCAAGCAATTCCATGTCTGCGAGTTTCTGCTCATCATGGACACTCTCTGATTGGAGGGATGGAGAGAGACTGGAGAGGTTGGAGCAAACCAGTAAATACTGCCTCAGATCGAGCATCCACCAGCCACCCTGGCCATGCTGGCCTTTCCCACAGGATGGATGCTGGGGGTGGGGGGGAAGTGCTAGCATCCTACGTTCCCTCTGCTCCACACAGCTCTCTTCCCTTGCTACCCTGACTCTTGCTTCTTTGGCAGAATGTTCCAGCTCATCCTCTACCCAGACTGGGGTCATCCTCCTGGAAATGAGGCTCAGTTCCAGGGCTGTGTCAGCAGTGTGGGGTGAAGGGCAGGCCAGGGTGTGTGGGCGCGAATCCCAGCCCCTGCCATTTGCTCAGTGGGCACCGCCCATTTCAGCCTGCCTTGGTATGCTGGTCATGTCTTATGGCATTATCACGCTCCGACAAAGTTAGAACCATGTCTGGCACACTCAGTGTGTAAGTGTGGATCTCAGTGCAGAGCTGAGCGGTGCTGGACACTCTATTTCTCAAGACTGAGCTTCAAGGGCAGATTTCCTAACTTCAGCCTGTACAAGGTGCCTTCTGCCTTTCTTCTGGCTGCCACAGAAGGTGCTAATGTGACAAATGAGGACTTGTTGATAGTTCCTGAGCTTCCACCTGCTTCTCCACTCCACCCCCACAGACATTCTTCTTCAGCGCAAACAAGAAGGGCTGGGAAAGCACTGGTCCCAGAACAAGAGCTGGAAGTCCAATCCTGGCCCCCTGCTTCTCCAGTGTGTGACCCTGGGAGATTCCTCTGACCATTGAAAAATAAATAAATGGACAGAAGCACCCTCTTCCTTGCCTATTACTCCAGGGTTGGCTTTAAAATCTGAAAACACAGATTGTGAAAACCAACAGAAAGATAAAAAGTACTTGTCTTAGTAGTTCATACCTATAATCTCAGTCTTCACCACCGACTCTGGGACAGCCCAGAGTTCTAGATTAGCCTGGGCCAGAGTGAGACCTTACCTCAAAAAATAAACCAACAGGATTGGGGGATGGTTCAGGGGCTAAAGCCTTTGCCTCGTATGCAAATGGACCTGTGTTCAGATCCTCAGAGAGCATATAAAAATGTCAGATGGAAATGGTGGCAGCCTGCAATTCTGGTCCTGGAAGGCAGAGCCTGGGAAATCACAGAGCAAAGTAATAAGAAAGTAGAGTGATCCAGTATGATTCCAATGTCATCCTTGTGACATTCAAGTGCCCTTTTGTATGTATTCTTGTACACACACACACACACACACACACACACACACACACACAAAATGAATGAATGAATGATCACCATGGTCTCCACCCAGTGGAGAGAGAGGCCCTGCCACCCCAGTGCATCCACACCAGCATGACGCTGTCATCCGAGCCTGAAGACACGCTGGGGCTGTGCTGGCCCTGTGTTTCATCTCTAGGTCCCAAAGCCAGTGCGCAGGGTGCTGGCTCACAGTGCAGTGGCTGCAGCCTGGTGCAGACCCCAGCATACTCTAGTGGCCGTCAGGACCATCCCTTCTGCTGGAGGACGTGACCGGCTTCCACCACCACCCTGGTGCAACAAGGCTGCCGGGACCTGGCCCCTCTGGCAGGGGTCAAAGCTGTGTTTATCTCAGGTCATCTGGTCTGCAGATTCCCCTTGCAGAACCAGACTCCAGCCCCACCAAACCACCCCGGGACTCCATCTGCTCACCAGAAAGTGCCCGGCACACTGGGCTGGACCATGCCTCCTCCAAGCTGCCCCACCTCCTGCCCTGAGGCCTGGGCTTCCAATCAGGTATCTGGCCTGAACAAACCAGGCAGCAGAAGGGTGAGTTTCTGCCAACCTCGGAGTCTCTGCTAGCTCAACAGTCTCATCTGTAAAGTGGGAACGCCATGGTTCCCATTCCACAAAAGGCTGGCACCTTCAACTAGCTCACACACGTGAAGGATTTTTTTAACTGCTTCTCACATGGTACTCTCATATATGACATGGCCATCATTGCTAGAACATAGTAGCTACTTAGGTAAATGTGGCCTGAACTTGGACTGTGCTTCTGACCACCATTGTCAATCCTCCCAGTACCACTCATGTCATATGATCTCAGGCAGTTCCTTCTCTTGAGGCTTCTGCCTTAGTTTCCTTAAGTCTTAGAAGAAATGTTTGTGGCCGTTGTAGTTTGCCTGCATGGTTGCTGACAAATGACCATCAAATGGTTTAAGGGAACAAGGGGCTTATTTTCTTACTGATAATCCAGTTACAGTCTATAGTCCAGCTTGACGGGAGAGCATGCCCCAACACTAGGCCAAGGGAACTGGCCATACCATCTCTACCTAATGGCTGAGAGAGGGATGATCCTTACTTGCCAGACCAGCATGACTAGCTGAGTGTACAAAACGATGCCAACTTCCTCAACCGACTCTCAATATTTTATTCATCTATTCAGGGCCTAGTCCCACCCACCATGGGCTGGGCCTTCCCCATCAGCTAGACAATCTCCTGCAGGTTTGCTCTGGGCTTAACCCAATCACTAATTTTCCACAAATGTGCCCAGCATTTCAGGCAATATGGGCCAATAGCAGCAAGAGGGCATTGGCTTTAGGGCAGAGGCCGTGGGTCAGGGGAGGTGGAAGAGTTGGCATGAATGCATGCCAAGTGGCCTGGCTATACCACGGGAGGAGAGCCCCGTCAGACTGGGGTACTCCAGAGGGCTTAGGGAGCTGGTGTGGCATAGGCTGAGCTGCAAAGATGGGGGGGGGGGGTCAGGCCAGGAGGCGGGGCAAGGCAGGGCAGGGGCACAGTGACTGTGGAACACGCGGGCACAGGGGAACATGAGCAGGTCTCTAGGAGGGTTTTGCAGTTTACCGGCGTGTTTCCAACAAATTCACCACCCAACAGCTTAGGGAACAGGGTTTTATTCTTGCTTACGTCATCCGGTTACAGTTCTTAGGCCAGTTTGGCAGGGAAATTTGCTACACCATATTGGTAACAGGGATTGCTGAGAGGGGCGAAACTCAGATGCTGTAAGAATGCCAGTCTACGGAACCATCTTATCCATCTGCCCGGGGCGTGGTCCCAGCACCATGGGCTGCACCTTCCCAGCCAATTAGACAATCCCTGCAGGCTTGCTCAGGCTTGCCTCAGCTACCGACACCTCACAATGTGCTCAGAGCTCAGCCTTCAATCGCCGAGTGGACGTCTGCATATCTAACTAGTGCAGGGGTGAGAGGGGAGCTGCCTTCAGCAGCACTGAGCTCGAGGCTGAGCCTGTCACCACTGTCCTGTGTGCTGGGAGCGGAACCACCTGTCTGCTCAGTGGTGCAGTCTGCCGTCCAGTGGAGACAACATGGCGGTTCTGGGCTTCTGTGGTGATCAGAGAGGGCAGGGAGCCTGCAGGGCAGGGAGCCTGCGGGCAGACAGAAGAACCTCTTAGGGCCTGTCTTCCTTCCTTCCTGTCTTCCTTCCTTCCTTCCTTCCTTCCTTCCTTCCTTCCTTCCTTCCTTCCTTCCTTCCTTCCTTCCTTCCTCCTCCCTCCCTCCCTTCTTTTCCCCTTCCTTCCTCCCTCCCTTCCTCCTTCCTTCCCCTCCCCTTCTTTCCTCCCTCTCTCCCTCCCTCCCTCCCTTCCTTTTTTCCTTTCATTCCTTTCCCTCTTTCCTTCCTTCCCTCTTCCCCTCCTCCAACCTCCCTTCTCTGCTGACCCTTCTAGTGAAAGGGGGGAAAAGGACGTGAGGCTGCAAAGTCACCTCCTTCTACCACGGCCACTGCTTCCACCCCACCCCCACCCCACACAGCTGCCACTGTGTGTTCACCTGGCTCCACCCGTGTGTTTACAGATAACTCTTTGGGTCTCTTGGCCACTTCCTGTCTATTGTCCTCAAGAGCAATCCTGTCCCCCCCACCAGTGCTCCCTGCCTGGCTTCCCCTGGCCTTCCCACCCCCTGGGTCCCTAGGGGCCCAGCCAATTGCCCTGTGCAGTCGGGCGCCCGCCACCCACCCTTCCGTGCACACTACAGAGGTTAGGGACTGTCGCAGGCCCACCACAGGCTGGCGTGAGCCTGCAGCATTCGCAGCCTGTCTAGGAAGACTGCTAATTATGAGACGCTAATTATGTGACACACTAATAATTATAATCTAATTATGTCACGAAAGCGGCAGTGGAAGAACAGGATGGCACTGTGGAGCGAGCTGAGAATATGTCTGTGGGGTTCTGGGGGAAGGAGCTAGAGGCTCTAGGAAGAGGGTGCTGGGAATCGTGCCAGGCCAGGCGTCCCTAAGGAACAGGCATGTCCCCAGGGAGCCTGCGGGAACCGTGTGGCTGGAATTCTATGCAAATCAGCGATGGTGGCCAGACATGGGCTGGAACCCAGCCTGTAGGCTTGGAAGCTGCTTTTTTATCGCAAGGGCCTTGGGTAAGTCAGAGACCGAAGACAGCCAGCGGCTAAGGAATGCTTCCCGAAGTCAGGGTGGGGGGTAACATGCCATGTGCGGGCCCCCCCAGAGCTGTTACTCTGTACTGTTGACACTTGAGACCCTCAATGCCTTAAGCTTCTGAGGCAGATGGGGCTAGTGGCGCCACCAGATAGTCCAGGCTAGTTGGCCCATAGCCTGGCCTGGGACGGTCCTTAAGGGCAGATCCGCAGGCTGCCGACACCCGAGCCCCGTGCAGACCAGACTCCTGTGTCTTGCTCCAGGCTTCCAGCCCTCAACCGTCCGCTCGCACCTCCACATGGTGGCAACGTGACTCGTCTCTCTGTGCGAGAGGCTGGCCACAGGTGTGGGCCAGAGAGCAGCGTCCCGGCTCCTCTAGGACCCGCGGCAGCACCTGTCCCGGGGGGAAGCAGCGGCTGATTGAAAAGCAGGAGTTTGCTTTGCCGGCCTTTTCTTTCTCTCCTCCTCTCTGCAGGTTTTGCAAGTCCAGGGCTGAGTTCCACTTCCCACTAACAAGGCGCAGGCAAGACAGGGAGGACACCAGCAGGCAGCAGCCTCGTCCGGGTGGCTCCTAGTCGCACCCACCTCCTGCCTGGTGCCCAGCACACAGTGGGTAGCCCACGTGTGCTGACTGGCTACGAGCAAACCGCACTAAGGAGCTGCTCGCTCTCTCCACACTCATTGTGCAACACCATGCACTGGTACAGCGTACGAAGCTCTGCAGACGCATTGGGGCAGCGGTGTGGACACAGGGACCCGGGACACGGCACGCAGGAGCCGCCAGAGCCCCACCATCACCCTGGCCTTTGCCACGCACTTCCCTCAATTTTCACCCAGGTTTCTGGAGTCTCTGCCACTATCCCAGTCCTTCCAACTGCCGTCCGCTGGAGTCCACGGGCAGCCCATGCCCTGTCAGCAAGCTGATGTCATCTACAGAGGGTTTGGCCGACCTGATCCAGTCACCCACCTGCCAGTAGAGCAGCAGAATCCTGGGAGGAGAGGGGGGGAGGACAGACCAGGAGGAGAAACACAGGACAAGGGAGGAGCTAGATATTTGGAAATGGCCAGTCACAGGCATCCCTGAAATGAAGCTCTGAGGGACCAGCCAGGTCTTGTACACGGAAGCAAGAGACCGAGGCTTGAGGGTACGCACCAAGGTCAGCTCTGCAGAACTACACAAGCCCTAGGTTTGTAACCTGACCAAGCAAGGAAGAAGAGAAAATTCTAGGCCTTGTCCCCCAAAACACTAGTCCCCAGAATCATGCCTGCTCTGACTACCTGGGACCCAGGCCATGAGCCCCGTCCTTGGTTTACAGAATCCATCCGGGAGCCAGGCGCTGTTCTGGAGAATTCCTCCAAGCCTCGAGAGGAGTATTTCCCAAGATGCTCTCTTTCCCACACCCCCAAATCCTCCCACTGGCTCTTGATCCCTCTGGCGCCCTCGCTGTATTTCCGAACTCTAGCTGGACACGTGCTCCCCCAGGAAGAGCCACGGGAACGTCGGTTAGCACCAGGCTGCTCTCGCCCACCCAGACGCCCCCCCAGACGCAGCCATCTCGCCCCCTCCCCCAGCTGTGTGTGATAATGCTGATGTTCGTTCCTGATCATACAGTCCACTTGGTTACTACTCCCCCATGCAGACACGATGCCACACGGGAGGATTTGCTGCCCCCACACCTGGCAAAGATCCCACGGGAGCTCAGCAGGGGATGAATCTGCCCGCTGCCTGTTGAAGGCCTTGCTTTCCTACTTGGACCTTCAGTGGCTTTAGTGTTCGCAAAGCGAACCAGAAGTCCATATAGCTGATGACGGATTCTCTTCCCTCCAAGCCCCACATTTAGAGCAAAACCTCTGTTTGCTGGTCACTGCCTTCCCCCCACCCAATGCGGACCGGATAACTCACTCCCCCACTATCCTTCACCCCGCCCACCAGGGCAGGTACTATAAGGCCCCACCCACCTTCAAACCCTGCTTTTTCCCCTTTCCCATGGCATGCTGGGCCTTTTTATCTTACATCTGAGACTTTGCATTTTTTAATAACTTCAGCTGCCCCCACCTTCCTCTGTCCCCCCCCAACCTCCCCTCTCTTCTTCCATGTGACACGTTCCAAGGGAATACACAAAGCTGAAGATTGTTTTTCAAAGCACTCTCTCCCTTTTTTTAAAACTAGTGCTGGGAACATTTTTGCACTTTCAAATGCTATCTTCAGGGGAAAAAATTCTCTTATATAATCGGTCAACATCCTTGGGCTGAGCCACGTGTGGGGAGCAGTGCCAATGTAGGGGCACCCCAAAAGTTAAGGCCGTGAGCACATTCAGCTGTGGACACTTGTAGCTTGTGCATCTTCCCACCTCTGCCCTAGAAGCCAAGACCCTAGGCCTGGCTTTACCCCACTATCTTTCTTCTTTTTCTTCTTCTTCTTCTTCTTTTTTTAAAGTCCCTTGCATTTCCAAAGTGCCTGGAAAAGGTTCTATTCTCTCTTCTCCATCTGCACATGAATGTCTTGGTTTTTGTAAGGGTAACAAGCTGCATGATGCACATTGCACACGAGGAAATTCGTGTGTGGAAGAAAATCCAAGAGGAATTTCTGGGGTCACCTGCATGTGTGGTAGGGACAAGGGAAGCTGGCTGACTAGTTAGGTTGGTCGTGCCCAGAATCAATTGGAGCTACAGAGGGCATGAGTATGCTGGGCACCAGGAATCCAGGGGAAAGGACAGCTGTCTTAGAAAGGCTTACGCTCTCTTGGGTGGTAACAGACAGTCCAGTAAGTATCAGTGATGGTTTCAATTCCCTATGAAGCCACTTCCTTATTTGTCAGTGGATTCTTATCTGCAGACAGCAGATTCTTTTACCTTCCAGAGCTTCTGCAGTACCGAAACATAAGGCCTTATTATCCAAGTGCAAAGTAGCTGCCTCTGGCAGACATAGCTTCCCCACCAAAGGAGATACCCCAATCTCGTTACTGAATCATTTTCCTGGGGACCAGAGAGATAGCTCAGTGGGTAAGGCACCTGCTCGCAAACTTGGCAGCCTGAGTTTCATTCCTTAAAGTCCACAGGGTAGAAGTAGAGATTGTTCTCTCTGACTTCTACCCAAGGACCTTGGCATGTAGTGTATGCCTTCTGACTCTTTCTGTTTGTCTCTTTTTTCAAATACATTTTTTTAAAAATTAAAGAATTTCCTTTCGGGCTTCAAAGGCTTGGGTTTTTCTGGATACTATCGAAGCTTAGATGGTGTGATGTTTTAGACTCAGTTGTCCACTTGAAACAATCTAGAGTCTACTGGAAAAAACAACTTCTGGGCATGATTGTGGGGAATTATTTTAATTACCGTAGCTGCTGAGGGAAGAGCTGTTTTATTTGTGGATGGGACCATTCACGATCCTGAACAGGATAAAATGGAGAAAGCCGGCTGAGCACTAGCAAGCACACACGGACACAAGACGCAGCTCTTCACTAGAGAGGCAATATGACCCAGCTCCCTCAAGCCATATGATTTCCCGGCCATGATGCACTGCGACCCGGAACTGTGAGCAGCAACCGCAGTTGAATCTCATCTGTGACCAGCCTTTCCTCTCTGCCTGTCGATACAACTGCTTGGACAGGTTCCCAAATCCCCAGGCGGACAAACGGAAAAGACATCAGCTGCTTACTTTACAGAAGTTACAAAATTTGAAATGAAGAGAGAATGATTCTTGCTTTTACACACACGTGTGTGTGTGATATATATATATATATATATATATATATGGAAGACCATTTTAATGGTGCACAAATTAAAATTCATATTGCCAATTATCGTACTTGTAATGGGATTTTCTGATTAAAAAATGGCTTTGTTTAAAAAAAGAAAGAGAGCTTTTTCTATCCCACGCGTGGCAAGCTGGTGTGATTCTTTTGGAAAGTGGTTTGACAAATCGAGGCCTTGGAAATACATGTGTTCTGCTCTAGTAATCCCATTTCCAGGCAAGACTCTGAAGTTAAACAGCCATAAATATTCAAACTGATTCGTGTGTCAAAAGGTAAAGGGGAGAAAAATCAGGGTGGAAAATGTTCGCTGTTAACTTCTCTGTTTAAAAAGCTTATCTGCTACAGAAGAGATGAAAGAAATATGCCCAATTTAAAAAGAATCACTGACTATATGTGCATACATGCACACACGCACATATGCCACAAAGCATATATGGAGGTAGGAAGACAACTTGTGGAGTAAGTCCTCTCCTTCCACCTTTAAGTGGGTCTGGGGATTGAGCAAAGGTCATCAGGTTTAGTGGTAAGCGCTTTTACCCACTAAGACAGCTTGCTGGACTATAAATTTGAATTAGTGTTGTGTGTGTCGACAAGCCTTCCCTCCCTCATTGCTAAGTATACATGATCTATGTATTATAATAAGCCTATTTCCTAAAAGAATCTATGTATTACCATAAGGTTATTTCCAGACAAGGTTAATACAATAGGCTGTTACTAGTGATGCCGAAAGCAGGTTGTGTTCACACGACTATGGGAGGTGCTAGGGTACAGCGGGCCAGAGGGGTGCGCGGGGCTGGAAGGTGCTAGCTATGAGTCAGTGGGGAATTGAAGGGCGCTGGGGTCACAGCACAGTCTCTGTATCAGCATTCCCTCCACAACAAGCCGGCATGGGAGCAGCAACTCTGCGAAGCACACAGACACTTCCCTGGCCCTGGTCAGGTGACCAGAGCCCTGGGAGATGCTGCAGTCGACCCCAGAGCTCACCAGGGACAGGAAGCTTGCAGATCCCAAAGGAGAGCAATTCCCTCTCCTGGTCTTTCCATCAGTCTCAGATTTCCCATTTCCAGCCTGAGCAGGAAGCCCAACTCCTCCCTCCATGGTCCGGCCAGGTGCCCTCGAGTATTCGTTCTCATTCCTCACTTTCCTCATCTGAAAAACTGAAGTAACAATGCTGACGTCAAAGGGTTTTCTGAAAAAATAATTTCTCAAAAGTTCAATGAGTTCCTGTTTTGGAAGCTACTGAATTGAATGGTGCCTAGTTTAAGTGTGAGCTAGCACTTTGTATCTTTCACGAATATGGGTGACCGATTAAAAAAAAATGCTTCCAATAACCATGGGCCTATTCAGCATTCTCAAGAGTCCTTTATTACCCCAGGCAGCCATTTTCCCACACATTTCTCATTCACAAAATGCTCATTTGCTTATTCCCTCACTCAGCAGTGAGTTGGTGCTTACTAGCCTGTCAAGTCTGTTTGGGGACCAAGTAAGGACAAAGCCATCTCTGCTTTCAGAAAGCTGGGACAAGTCAGAGAAAAATGAAAGAGTAACTTGAAGTGGTTGGTGTTTTTAAAGCGAAGGGAAAAATAATAGGGCAGGACTCCTAGCGGATAAATAGGAAAGATCTTGGGCAAGGTGCTATTGATGTGAAAGATACAAAGGAGACAATCTCGGAAAAACCCATAAAAGAAGAATATTCCAGGGAAAGAGACCAGCAATGGCAAAGGCCCTGGGTCAGGAAGGAGTTAGGCCTGTTTGAGAAACAGAGGAGAAGTCAATGCAGTTCAGAAGGAAAATGAATGGGTGGATGGGGATGAGGTTCAGCGGAGAGCATTTGACTAGCATGTCTGAAGTTCTGAGGTCGATCCCTAGCACTGAAGCTAAATGACCCCCCTGAGTCAATTGGAGGGTTTAACATATCCTTGAAGGTGGTAGTGACATAACATGGTTTGTGGTGTGCATTTTTAAAAGGCTCCCTATATTAATGAGACAACTACTTTTGGACTATTTGGATAAGTGATGATCTCAGAATCAGCCCCAGGCCAGTTCCAGTTCTCTTTGCATGAGAATCATGCAAAGTCACAGAGGTTTAGAAGCTAAAGCAGGGAATTTCCTTCATGATCAGAAAGGAATCAACTTTCAAGAAATCACAGGAGGGGCTGACAAAGATACTCATCTGACAAGCCAGACGATCTGAGTTCGATCCCCAGAATCAAAGGTAGAGATAGAGAACCGAGTTGTGTACTGCATGAGCTCAGCCACACACACGGTTATGATAAATGACATAGATTTTTTTATAGCACCAAAAAAAAAAGCACAACACAGGAAATGTATCTATTCTAGAAAGGACTCCATCATTCCTATGAAAATGAAACCTCTTTTCCACTCGTAAGACATCCTTGTAAGAAAAAAAGACTAGCTACATATACCAGGAGAGCTTGTACCAAAAAATGAAAAATTTCACATTGAAAATACATGCATGAATCCGTAAGACAGTGAACTTACAGTGAGTAAAACAAGGCCAAGGATTCCCAGCACTCATGTAAAACTGTAACCCTAGTGCTGGGAGGAAGAGGGGAGACAGGCAAATCCTGGGGCTTACCAAGCAGTCTTCTAGTCAGCCTGGCCAGAACAGCAAGTCAGAGACCCTGTGTTGGGGGTGGGGAGGGGACAAAAGGAGGGCAACAAGATAGCTCATTGGATAAGGTGCCGGCTTACATACCCATGGCATGAGTTTGAATTCTGGAAGCTTACATGGTGGAAGGAAGGTTATCCTCTGACCTCTGACCTCTGACCTCTGCCCATGCACCATGGCATGCATGTGTTCTGGCGCTATCTCTCTCTCTTTCTCTCTCATATATTTGAAAAAAAATGAGGTAGAGTGTTTGAGGACACTACATATTGACCTTTGACCTCCATGCCTGCAAGCACAGGCGAATGCTATTGTACACACACACACACTAAAAGATTTTATTTTTTAGAGGATTAAGATAGAGTTTATTAGAGAAGAGAAAGGTTGGAACTCATGGACTCCAGATATGGAGTGCCAAGAGGGGCTAGGGCGCCTCCATGAGAAGCAGAAATAAAACAGAGCTCATGGCACTAGAGAGCCATGAAGGACTAGGGAGCCCATGAGAACTCACAGTGCCTAGGCATGGAATTCATGAGGAGCAAGGAACAAGAAACAGACTCATGGCACTGGAGTGCCATGAGGGGCTAGGAAGCCTCCAAGAGAAGTAGGCAGCTGGAAAAGGTGAGTGCCATGAGGGGCTAGATTGCCCGATTTTTCCCCCCCCTCACCCCTCTGTTTTTTTTTTTTTTAACATGAGAGTATAGTCAGGTGGTCATGAGACTGATATAAACATTCTCACACCTGAATTCCACCAATCAGGAAACTGACACAGAACTACTGTGAATAGTTAAGGCTAACCCAGGCTATACAGCGAGACCCTGTCTCAAAAAATAATAAAGGAGGGAAGAAAGGAAGGAAGGAAGAAGGCAGGCAGGGAGGGAGAGAAAGCAGGGCAAAGAAATAAATGATGCTATTGAGCTTGTATGATTAGGAAGAAAATAAAATAAAATGTGGGAGAAAAAATAAATAATATATCAAAGTTATACAAAAAAAGAAAGAAATGATAAATGTCCAAGGCGAAGGATATGCTAGTTAGTGGTTTGAATACTGTTCATTGAGTGCATGTACTACAACTCTCACACTGTCCACAAATATGTGCAATTATTATGAACTGATTTCAAAATAAAACTTGAAATTCTTGAGGGAGACAAGGAAACACTCTCACAGGAAGGTTCCTATTTGAAAGGCCACCAGGACTAATTTTGAGTGAAACTCTAGAACTATCAGAACTCACACACGCCACTGGAGAGAACGAGAACGGGACAGATGCTTGGGCAAGTGCCTGGCGGCTCTATTTCTACGTCTCGCTCGACAGAACAGAGGCAGGTGCGCCAGGTGACCCCTGAGGGATGTTTACAGGCACACGCAGGAAGCAGCCCAGATTATCTGCCAGCAAATGGACACGGTGTGGCACGTTCCGCTTTTGAAACAGTCACCCTAACAAACGTGAACTATGGCTACAGAAATTAAACTCACCATGCTTAGTGCAGAAAACACATATGAGCTAGGGAAGTAGCTACCTCGGCAAAGAGCCTGCTGCCTGAACGTGGGGGCCTGGATTGGACCCCCGACATCCATGAAAAAGCCAAGCGTACGTAATGAAGCATGTTTGTTAGTAATCCCAAATGCTGGTGAAGCTGAGACAGGCGGATCCCAACCAGCTTAGACTAACTGGTGCATCTTAGGCTGGTGAGAGACCCTGTCTCAAAGCACAAGATGGACGGCTCTCAGGAAAGACACTCAAGACTGACTTCTGGTTTCCATACACCCCCCCCAACATGCACACACACACCCCTATATGAACAAGCACACACACATATACGCAAAGAAAAAAAAAGGATGTGTATGCTTATGTGTGTGTGTGTGTGTGTGTGTGAGACTCCATTAACAGAAAGTTTTTTTAAACATAAAATCAAGTATGCTGAACCAGGTTCAACTAGGGTTCCGTCTGGGTAGGCTGAAGGTTCTATGGGAAGTAGAGCCGATCAACAGGAGGTGGCTTGGGGTCCTGGCCAGACCGTATCTGGTTCTGGGTTTTAGTTTCAGGAGTTGTCTCTATATTAGCCTAACGCCTACACTGCTGCTTTCCACATGCGTCTGTGTATGGCGTTTCTGGCTCTGGGAGAGCGTCCCCAGTCCCCTGGCCTCGATGGGCTGTGGGGAGGAGAAGGGGGCATGGTGACATGTTTGTGAAGCAGGGCAGACCAGCCAGGCTGAGCCGGCTGCAAGCACAGCCTGAGCACAGAGGGCGTCTGGGTAAAATGAAATTCCTCCTCATGTCACGATGTTGAAATGCAACGTGCACAGTTTTATCATTTTTAGAAAGCGCAGTGACACACAGATGACATAAATGCACCATCACATCTGTCCAAGTGTGGGGGTTGGTGGTCCTCCCTCGCTGACAGCGCTGTAACCGTTCGGCCATCCACCTGCAAGACTGAAGCTGCACCCATTCATTGATCTGTAACTGACCCTTGACAATCCCCCACTCTGCTTTCTGTCTCCATGAGCTGGTACAGTGTGCTGTCCCCGGGACCACCCATGTGGCAGCCTTCTTTCTTTGTAAAGCTGAGTGATGCCCATTCATCTACTAATGGGCGTTCTAGTTGCTTCCTTCTTCTGGTGGTGTGACTAGCATTACTGTGATCATAGGTGTTACCAATGCTTCTCCTAAAGCCAGTGGCGGCACACACCTATGATCCCGCACTGAGAAGGCAGAGAGAATAGAATTCTGTATTCAAGACTAGCCTTGGCTATATAGCAAGACCCTGTCTCAAAAACACCAAAAACCAAACAAAGCCAACTTGCAAACTGAAAACCAAAACCATTCTACAAACATCTCCTATGGTCCTCACACATAGCCAGCATAGGTTCTTCATAGTTCAGTTTCCAAGAGACATTTAATCCCACAATCAATTTCCACGTTGGCACTAAACTATGCGATTCTATCCTGCAATATTCTTTCAGATATTGCATTGACTTTCAAAGTTGTTCTCTCTGGGTCTTAGTAGTACCAAGTGCTGGCACGGATCACCCCAAACTTACTCCTCTGAGGAAGCCTGTGACGTCACAGTGGTCTCCAGTGACAAAATGGCTCCTGTCTCAAGAAACTGAGCAACACGGCTCCAATATGGAGAGAGAATGTAATGATTCAACTGCTGCTCGCTAGAGTTGAACACGCAATCAGGAAGTGAAGAAAGCAACCCCAATGCCAGCCAGTGCCCTATGTCTCTAGTGGCCCCTGGAAACCTAAGGGGATTCTCTAAGGGGCAGCTCTATGAGGTCAGTTCAGTTTCTAACATGCTGCAAAGGTTCTGGAGCATTATCACACAGATACCTTGAAGGTCATCACGGCCCATCTGGAGAATCAGGCTGGGGAGAGAAATGAGGAGAGAGGAGGTGAAAGAGTTGGGACAGATGGACCCCAGCGAGAACTGAGTATGTCCACATCCTTTATGCACTGGCACCTGGATACTGGGCCAGAGAGCAGGACCGGATCTCCAGCACTAATTTCCTTAGCATTCTCCATGCTCCAGACCCTGTGCCCTGAGACACCCACAAGCACACAGCAATCCAGCTTCTGAGCTTTGTCTACCCTCTGGTATTTACCCTTCCCTGGGCCATCTTGGCTTGTAGGATTTTGAGCATCTCTAATCTCCAAATCCCAAATCCAAGTGCTCTAAAATCTGAAACTTTGGCAACAACATGGTGAAAAATTCCACACCCAGCCTCACATGACAGATCAAAGATAAAAGGCAGGAACACTAAGAATATTAAAAAAGTTACCTCCGCGTTCTGTGTATAATGCATATACAGAAAGGAACTTCGTATTTAGACTTGGATTCCATCCCCCAAGACATCTCATTATGTATATGCAAATAATACAAACTGAAAAATAGCACTGAATACTTTTAGGTCCCAAGCAGTGCTGATGAGGGATTCTCAGCCTGTACTAAAATAATAGATCCATGTCTATGTGAACTGCAAATGTTCCCGGACCTTCATTTGCAGAAGCAAACCCTGCAGTGGAAGGCCTGAACTGCAGGACAGCCTGAGATTTGGAGCAAGTCACCTCAACATGCCACCCCAACTCCTATCTGAGCACGAGGTCCACGCATGCCAATGTGGCATCCATTCCCGTGGCCATGGCTGCGTGGCACCGGGCCACGCCTGCTCTCTCCCCATCTCTGTAGCTCACTCCAGCCCCTCAGGCTTCTCCTCAAGCTGCAAGGACCCCTTACTGTGATCCATTCCTGCTGTCCACTCCTGTTGCAAGTATCACTTGCTCAGTGAGCTCTCTGCTGGGCAAGCTGGGTAATATTTACAGTTACTCAGCTGTGGGGGTCTACATGTGAATCTTCCCTGGCTGGCTATTATATGTCCAAACATGTGGTCTCCAGCTGGTGGCGCTGTTTGGGAAAGTTGTGAAACATTGAGGAGGTGGAGTCTTTTTCAAAAATCATTCATTCCTTCATTCATCCATTCAGAGGTGCCATGACACATAGGTAGAGAACAGAGAACAACTACTTTTGGAAATCAGATCTCTTCTTCCACCAGGGATCAAAGCCAAGTTGCCAGCTTTGGAAACAGGTACCTAACCTGCTGAGCGATCTCACTAATCTTGAAGTAAAGCCTTGTTGGGGGAAGTACACGCCTGAAAGTTTTATAAGTCACAGCCCCTCTGTCCTGAGTGCTCTCTCTCTCTCTCTCTCTCTCTTTCTCTCCCCCCCCTCTCTCCCCCCTTCTCTCTCCCCTCCTCCTCCTCCCCTTTCCCTCCCTCTTCCCTAAGTATGGACAAATACAATGCAAGGTCACCTTCAGGCTCCTACCACCAAGCATGATAGACACCCTCTGAAGCGCTAAGGTGGGATACACCCTTTCTCCCTTGCTTTATTTCACCACAGCAACAGAAAGGTAGCTAAGACACCAACCCTAGCAAGGCCTCCTTGCCCTTTGCTCCATCTTCTCCCCATCTGGCCTCACCCTCTGTTAGAGCTGCCAGATCTCAGCACTCCTTGCATCCCCAGGGGCCGGGTCAGAATCCCTCAGGGAGCCCCCAGGTGCCACAAGCGCGTGACTGTTCTAGACAGGCACAACAGCAGGGCAGCCCGTTCTCCCAGTGGTCCCTCCCACCCCTTGCTCAGGCACTCCCCTTGTTCTTCCCTCCATACCATCAGCTCTGAGCACTGGCTTTTGTCTTTTCCAACCTGTTCCGTTGCAGGCATGGTGCTGAGAGCCAACAAATGAATAAACTAAGAGCAGTGGAGGTCAGTAGCACGCACTGACCCCCCAGTGAGCTCCGGGGGTCTCCCCAAGAGGCAGGGGAGCACCTCAACAGACCTCCAGACCCCTAGGTTTCTCACAGGCATGATCCCCTATGTTGCAGTCTCATGGAAGGTGACTGCAGGGGACCCCAACACTTCAGCATCTCCCCACCTTGGGAGCAGACTTGCAGGAGAACTCATGAGTGCGGCAGAATAGGTGGTGTATACACTCTGATCTTCTACTGGGCAGTGGCTGTGTTAGGGACCGGAACCCACAAAGTTCTAAGATGTACTAGGCTGACCATAAACCCAACCAAGTTCCCTTCCTGACAACACGGAGCCCAAGCAAGGTGACGCTGATGGAATGAATGTCCGCAACGCGTGAGCAGCCAGCAGAGAGAGAACACAGATGACTCAAATAGGAAAAAATGTTCAGCCTCCCTCACAAGTGAAACAGAAACGCTGAGATTCACCGCCACGCTGGCAAGCTCAGCAAGTCTGAAAGCGCCATGGGGGGTGGGGGGGCCGGTGGGAAACCAGCCTCTCTTCCATAGAGGTGGGGCATGGCTGCCAACTGATGCGAACTTGATTCCTGGCCATTTGACACCATCTGTCCAAACAATGCATCCCCATGCCCGCAGGCCAGGGATTCCATTTCTCAGCTACTCGCTGCAATGCTGTTTTCTGCCCTCTTTTGCTCCACAGCGGTCTAAATGCATGAGATCACTAAAGAGGGCGCAGTGGCGACAGGCCATGTTCTACACCAATACTCTGCAGCCGATTAAGAGACGGGTAGAGAGGGGGGACAACCCGCTCTCTACTAATGACGGTGGGTGGCCTGCTCCAGCTGGGAGAGCTGAACCACAGGTAGGTCTGACTCTATCCTATAGGAGGAAATGTGTGAGTCATCACATGTCCCCTGAAGTGTTTAGGGAGAGAAAGTGTTTCAGGTTGTGTGGGGAGGAATGGGGGAGGGGGGCTGCTGACTTCAGAATTTGGAATGTTTGCATAGATGTTCCCAGTCAAGCATCCCAGATTGGAGGATCTGTACCAGTTACTCTTTTTCTATTGCTATGAGAAAACACCCAATGTCAAGCAACTTAAATGGAGAAAGGGGAAATGTATTCTGCTTATAGTTCCCGAGGGGAGATATAGTCCATTATGGTAGAAACAGAACAGCTGGCAGCAGAAGCTGAAGGAGGCCTAAGTTACATCTATCATGGAGACAGAGAACTGCAGAACTACCAATTGTGTAAGAGCAGACGGCTCCTGGAAGTAGGGTGGAATAATCAACCTCAAAACCCACCCCTGTGTCTGCCTTCCTCCAGCAAGGCTCCGCCTCTTAAAGGTGCCACGACCTTTCCAAACAACTAAAGACTCAAACACTTGAGCTTCCGGGGGACAACTCATTTCAAATAGGGTCCAGAACCCAAAAGGTTCCAAGATTCAAGACTTCCTGAGTCTATCAGCACTCAAAACATTTTTTGGGGGGGGGGCGGTAAGATGGTTCTATGGGTAAAGGTACAAGTCTGACAATTGGGGTCAACCCCTAGAACTCACCTGGTGGTAGGAGAGAACTGACCCCAAAACCTGTCCTCCTCCTCCACCTGCTTGCTCATGCACACGGGGTGGGTGACAGATAAGTAAACAGATAACAAATGAACGAGTAAATGGATTACAGACAAACTATTCTGATTTCAGAGCACTACAGATACCAGGCTTCCAGATTAGGGGCGCCTCCGCTTGTATATGTAGAATCTGGTTAGAGGTTTCCTTTGAGGGAGGCATTGGGGAACTGCAGGTCAGAGGAGGGATGGGTTTTATCTGTCTGCTTTCTAAGCTTTTGAATCATGTGAGAATATCAGCCATTTCTAAAATGCCCCTCCTAAACTAAACAACAGAGCCTTTCCAGGGACATCTTAAAAGTCCCACTAAGAAATCGTTCTGGGGATTGGGGGTTCCCACCTAGATTCCTCTTAGGCAAAAACTCCAGGCAAACACTCCACGGGTGGCTGGTAGTGTTTCCTTCCTGTACATTTTATTATTAATTCGCAGACAAGCTTGATTCACTGGATGTTTTTACAGGGGCACTGTGGAAGTCTCTTTGCAACTCTTAACTTGTTCTGACATACACTGCAGTGACCCCAGACCCTTCTGTAACTAACTGGAGTCTGGACTTTCCAAGTGAGGGAACAACGCTTCAGAATGCAGCGCAGCACACCGCCCGTGGATACGGATGCAGGCAGAAGGAAGGGTGATATCTTGTTGCTGCGGTTTCTGCTTCGACTGACTTACTGCACTCTAAGCAACTTAAGGTTGGTCCTGTGATCCCCCCGCATTGCTGTTACTTTTCTTGCCGCTGCTGTGAGACAACACTTAGATTCAAACAACTTAAGGGGAGAAAGAGAGATTTGTTTAGCTCACGCTTCCAGAGGGGAGATACAGTCCATCATCGTGGAAAAGATACGGCGGGCAGCAGAAGCTGGAGGCGGCTCAAGTCACAGCAGACTGCCAGTGGAGGCGGGGCCACCCAACCTCAAGCCCCGCCCCCATGATCTGCCTTCCTGCAGCAAGGCTCCACCTCCTAAAGGTGCCGTGACCTCTCGAATGTTAACAGCAGCTGAGAATGCAAACACATGAGCATGCGGGAGACAACTCACATTCAAACCACAGTAGATACAGAGCTGTTGAAATGCATCCCAGGGCCCTACAGCTCTTGTTAGAGGTATCGGTGAAGGCAGCATGAAGCACCTGCCCTGCCGAGCACTGTACGGATGTCTGGAGTCTATGGCTGGGCAGTAAGATGAGAGCTGAGTGTGCACATGTGTCTATGCACGTTTGCATAGTTATGCATATATGTGTCATAGTTAGACACAATTGCCAACTTGGCAGTTGAGGGTTTGAGCGCAATTCACATTTGTAGAGAATTAGTGGTTGAGTTAGGCCCAGAGCAAACCTGCAGGAGATTGTCTAGCTGATGGGAAAGGCCCCGCCTATGGTGGGTGGGACTAGGCCCTGGAATTAAATACAGAGAGCTGGTTGAGAAAGAAGACATCCTTGTGTACACTTGGCCAGACAGGCTGGTCTGGCAAATAAGGATCATCTCTCTCTCAGCCTTTATGTAGGGATGGTGTGGCCAGTTCCCTTGGCCCTGGTGTGGATATGAGCTCTCTTGTCAAGCTGGACTAAGAACTATAACTGGACAATCGTGAGGGAAAATAAACCCCTTGTTCCCTTAAGCCATTTGATGGTGATTTTATCAGCAACAATGGAGGTGAACTGCCACAATATATATGTGAACATGTGCGTGGTGTGTATGTGTACATGCATGTGTGTATATGTGTGTGCATGATGTATGTGTGTGCACATGTATATGTATACTGTGTATATGCATATATATGCATGTGTGTATATAGGTGTGTATGTGTGGTATGTTTATATACGTGTATATAATTATGTGTATACATAAGTATATATGTGTATACATAACGTGTTTGTGCATGCATGTATGTGTGTATGTGTATGGTTTCAGCTAAACTCTAGGGACAAAACTGGTTGATTTCCACACTCAGGACTTGGTACCTGGGTCTAAATTCAGCTGAACTACAGCAAAGTGCCACAGACTAAACAGTTTATAAACAAGAGTATGTTTTCCTTACAATTCTAGAAGGTTCCAACATGGCTGAGTTCTGGTGAGTCTTATTTCCAGGTTGCACACATACTGCTGACCTTTTATCGTGTCCTTATATGACAAAAGTAGTGGAGCTTTTTTTTTTTTTTGCTTTCTTCCTGTGAAGACATTAATTCCAGCTAGGGAGATTGCACTTTCAGCGAGCACTTGTCTTGCAAGCATGAGGACCTGAGTTTGACCCAAAGAGGAAGAGGAATTGGAGGAGGAGGAGGAGGAGGAAGAAGAAGAGCAGGAGGAGCAGGAGGAGGACAAGGAGGAGGAAAGGTATCAGCTATGATGGAATTGTATTCTTAATGCTAGGAAGGTGGAGACAGGCAGATCCCTGGCACGCAATGACCAACCAGACTTAAGCCTAATCAGTGAGCCTCAGGACCCAGTGACAGAGTCTATCTCGACCAGGTAGACGGCTCGTGAGGAATGGTACTTGGGGCCTACAAACACATACATGCACACATATAGACATATATATACAATCACACATATGCACACACACATTCACACATACTTAAACATAAACATCTAATTCCATTCATGATGCATATGCAACACATATACACATTCACACATACATAAACATACACAGGTGCAAAATCTAACTCCATTCATGGCACCACCTCTAAATACCATCACACTGAGGGAAAGGCACAAACATCTGGCCTTTCCCAGTAAGTCAATACGGCACTACATCAAAGTCCTATGAGCATCGACCTGCTAACAGCAGCTTCTCGGACAACCTGAGGAATCGCCTGGGTTTGCTGGCAGCTCAGTGACTGGTGTTACGTACTGGATGCCAGACACGGACTCATGTGGATGTCATCAATGTCACTTGAGATGTGTGGATAAGCTGAGGTAGTTCAGAGGTCGCCCTCATTTAGGGGCAGAAACTTGTATCCTGAGTTCTTAGTAATGGCAACCAGAACTTGAGTCCGACCATGGCTTGGAAGGTCAGGCTATTTGGTCCGGCTATTTGGTCCTGTCTGTACGGGGTCTACATCCTGGCACATGTATGACTGGTTCAGCGTGAGTCCCTCTCCTCTACAGCTGGCATAGTATTTGCGAGATGCAGTGTTGGGATTCCATCGCTCTTGCTGAAGGTCAGATGTCTGAGGGAAGCACAGTGTGATCAGCACATTGTTTTCTGGGGCAGTGAAGAGGTAGCTGAGCGCTGTGTAAAAACACGTGCGCACTAGAATGTTTTCTTTTTGCTGGCCGCCCAGTGAACCCCAGGGAGCCTCCTGCCTCTGCCTCCCCAGCACTGGGATTAAAAGCAGGCGCCGCCCACCTAGCCTTCTTTAATGGGCTCTTGGGATGGAATCAGGTCGTCATGCTTGAAGGGCAAGTACTTTACCAACTAAGTCATCTTCCCAACAACTTGCTTTCTCGACAACTTGGTAGACAGGGTGCTGCAAGACAGCTGGTCCTGATACCCCCATTCTTACAGCTTCCCAGAAAGAACTGACTGGCATGCTATTGACTGGCATGGGTAAGTCAGCCTTAACTTTGATGCCTCATTGTTTTGGAAGGAGGAGACTTTAGCCAGTTTGGTACATCTACAAAACTACTCCAGCGCATTCTCCCGGCTCAGCAAGCCCTTGCCCTAAATTTGCTTGTTTCTAAGAGAAGATGATGTCTGCGGTCAGCCCGTTGGTTCCTTTGGCCTGATGTCTGCCAGGCGGAGTGGGGAATGTCTGCCTGTGGGTCCAGACAATGGCTTATTCTTGATTCCACGAGAGCCACAAGAGCTGCCGCTTGGGAAGATGATCGATTACAAAGTTGTTGGATCCATAACCCACAGAGGGACCTTCTGACATTGTGCACAAGACTGTGAGCTCTAGGTGGCATTTGAAAAAGTAACTCGTTAAAATGATTAAGCCACTGCTAGCTACTGGGTTCCTCAAATGTGAGCTAAAGCTTGCATTTAATACTGTCAGAGCAGCCTGACAGTCCGGGGTGGTGAGAGAACTCTGCTTATTGGCTGGTTCCATGTCGACACCCCGGCTGTCATATCATGTTGGCGTTTTTCCAAAATACTGCTGTTGGGAAATGAAAGCAGGTTGACAGGCACATGGAGCTGCTATTGTTTCTTCCATCTCTTGAGAATCTATGATTCACTCAGAAAGTTTAGCCTAAACACACTGTAACATCTTTATTTGAGACCGTCACCCTAGGCAGTAAGGATGCTGGAAACGATCCTCGCTTCAGCCTTCACACCTGGAAGATGGGGTTTCCGAGTTGGTTTGATCAGTGAGATTCCCAGAGCTGTGGGCATGGTGGGAAGCCCACCCAAGAGCTGGTATCTCCAGGCCATAACCTGCCATCAGTACGGACTGGCTTCTGTCCTAAGTTTACCTTTCCACTCCCCACAAAGTATTCTCATCGTACTTGAAATTCTGTTTGGGGGCATCAGGCTCTGCCTCTCGGTGGCCCAGGTTCCAGAGAACACTCGTCCGAGGCCCTCACAGACAAAGCCCAGAGCAGCACAGAGACAAGCAGATTCCTTTCAGGTTTCTCCCTGAGGGGCCAGAGGAGGGGAAATCAGAAGCTACCACCTCAAGTTGTGGCTGCAAGCTGCAGCCTGGGGTTAATAAAGTTTTATTGGAACATGTTCATTTACAGAGTCATCCAAGAATGGCAGAGGCAAGCAACTGCTGCACACAAAACTTAATGTGTTTATTATCTCTAGAGACAGCCGTTTGACCTCCCAACAAGGAGGTCAAAACTTACGATAAAACTTACGATAAAAATGCTCCCACATCAGTGTTTATTAAATACCAGGCACTGTGCCAAGCACTTTGCCTGCCTTGGTGCAATGGACCTGCACGTGAATCTGCAAATCTTTCCCAGGGTTAGAACATTCACCTGGGGATGTCAAGAAGATCTGACACTTCACCCACTCTTTGGAAAATGACAAGAACCCTTCCTTCCAGTCATGTGTCTAAGCTCAGAGCATAATTATTTTCTTAAACACATTTCTTGTATAGTGTGTGTTCACGTGTATATAAATATGTATATAGGTATGTGTGCATGTGGGAGAAGGCACAGATGTATGCATACGATGAGGGTCTATACGTGAGGTCAGAGGCAATCTCAACTGTTCTTCCTCAAGTGCCACCCACTTTTGCTTAGAGGCAGGATCTCTTACCCACCTAGAACTTGCCAAGTAGGTCCTGGGAATCAAACTCTGGTTCTTATGTTTCTAATTGTGCTGTCTCCCAAATCCTGGAAGTTTATTTTGCAACCCAAATATTTGCAAAAATGTTTGAGACCAGAGGAAAATGTTGAAAGCCAAGTAACAGTATGGAGAAGTAATGCTCAGGTGGGAATGGTAGCCACATTTGAAAACATTTTTTTCACAAATCTGCAATTGAGTGTTGTACCGTTTTGAGCTTCTTGTCAGAAAAGCAACAATATGAATGATATGAACAATACCACCGGCAGGAAGTACTCCTCCTCTGGCTGCTATTTTGCCTTAACATTTTGGTGGTTCTGACTCTGCCCTTTGCCATCAGAGACAACTTCTGCCACAAATTATGATATAAGTTTCCCAGTACCTTTGACTCTGAAACATTCAGCCTACTCTAGCAAATGCAAAGTATAGAATGAGCCTGGTAGAGGACATTGAATAGGATCAGAATGTATCACATGGGGCTGGGAAGACAGCTCAGTCAGTAAAGTGATACACACACACACACACACACACACACACACACACGCACGCACGCACGCACGCACAAATGTATCATGTCAGTTCCTTTGCTGCTGGACTAGGCCGGGGAAATGGTTCAGGGGTTAAAGCCCTTTACCTTATAAGCAAAAGGACCCAAGTTTAGATCCAGACATCCCACATAAAAATGCCAGGCAGGCAGTAGCCATAATCGGACCTGCACAATGACTGACATGTCAATGACACCCCCAAAGTCTAGCATGGATCACAGGCACTAGGATCCCTAGAAGAAGGGATTAACAGTCATAATAATGTTCCCATACTAAAGGGGAGCCCAAGAAAAGGCTCTGGGCAATGCCACTGAGTCCTGACACCTCATTAGAGTGAAGGAAGAGGGAGGTTTGGCATTCACACAAAAAGGATGCTCCAGGGATGGGAGGAGGGAAGGGGGAGGCACTGGGGGGGTGAAAGGAGGGGAAAAGGGGAAGAGTGCAAGGGAGACTGGGGAAGGGTGGAGGGAGGGAGCGAGAGAGGTACCTATTGAGCTTGTATGATTGGGGAAAAATAAATATAAATTTTTAAAAAACATGTTTATGACAAGAGCCAAAAAAAAAAAAACCTGCCAGGCAGATACAGCAGCAGCTTATCTTTTGGCCCTGGAAGGCAAAGCCTGGGAACTGCAGAGCGTTAAGGAGGCAGAGCAACAACTCAGGATGATTCCTAAAGGCACACTTGGGTTTCCACAGGCAAACACACACACACACACACACACACACACACACACACACACACACACACAGGTGCCCTCTTGCATACATGCCAGCACACAAGTATATACCTACCCACATACAAAACACACGTATATACACAGAAAGAGAAAGAAGGAAGAAAGGAAGGAAGAAAGAGAAAGGAAAGAAAGAAAGAGAGAGAGAGAGAGAAAGAGAAAGAAAGAAAGAAAGAAAGAAAGAGAGAGAGAGAGAGAGAAAGGAAGGAAGGAAGGAAGGAAAGAAGGAAGGAAGGAAGGGAGGAAAGAAAGAACGAGAGAGAAAGGAAGGAAGGAAGAGAGAAAGAAAGAAAGAAGAGAAAAGAAAGAAGGAAGAGAAAGAAAGAAAAGAAAGAGAAAGAGAGAAAAGGAAAGTAAACGAAAGAAGAAAAAGAGAGAGAGAAAGGAAGGAAGGAAGGAAAGAAAAGAAGAGGAGGAAGGAAGGAAGGAAGAAGAAAGGAAAAAAGAGAGAGAGAGAAGAAAGACAAAAAGAAAGAAGGAGAAAGAAAGGAAGGAAGAAAAGAAAGAAAAAGAAAGAAAGAGAAGAGAAAGAGAAAGAGAAAAAAAAGAAAGAAAGAAAGAAAGAAAAGAGAAAGAAAGAAAGAAAGAAAGAAAGAAAGAAAGAAAGAAAGGCCATGCTGCTGACAGTTACTATTAACTCCCTGGAAAAAGGAACAGGAGGCTGAGCGCAGACCCTGCCCTTTCATTACAAGTAGAGTCAATCGTAAAGCATTCGCACATTTTAATTGCACCTGCTTCAGAGGGTTAAAAATAAAGATGTGCCTAACTGCAAGAATGAGCCAAATCAAATGGGATACAAAAGGAGGAGCTTTGTGGAACCTCATCTTTGGGGCATTCTTACCCCTGCTAGAATCATAGAGGAAGTGATCCTGGACCTAGCACATGAGGAATCTTCTGGAATAAGGGTGACCACACCCCCACCCAACCCAACCCAACTCAGTGGTTCCTAACTGTGGCTGCATATTCTGACCACAGGGGAAATTTACCACCCACTGAAGACTGGTCCACGCCCAGAGATTACAGTGTGTCTGGAAATGGCCCGAGTATTTCACTCCTAAAAGCTTCCAGGTAACTTTTATGGAGCAGCCAACGTTGAGAACCGCAGCCCAAAACAACTATCTGTGGCTGTCATGAGAATTTTCCACTTTCACTGGTGAAATCACCACCTCAAGCAGCCGTTAGGCTCCAGCTCATACCTTGCAGATAAGGCTGTGTCCATTTCTTTAAGTGATGGTTTCAACGGTGATCCATGCCTCCGCGAGCTCAGGTTTCACTGACCTGTTATCTAAGAGATGCGTCCATCATTAACTCCTCATTCTGTAGCTTGGACTAGCCTCAAATTAATGACAGCCCTCTTGCCTTGGAATTCTAAGTGTTGGGATTGCCAAGACTGAGCCGGCATGCCCAGCTGGAGAGCTTTCTAGAACACTGCACCTGCTGTGAAATCCAGGCTTGATGTGGAAGTGGGAAAGCCTTGATTTCCTTGGAATAATCGGGAGCTCTCTCCATGAGCTCTCTCGGTCACACGTGCCTTCTCAAGGCACATGCACTTCCTGCACCCTTGGCTGCAAACAGGAAATGCATAACAGTTCCCTTCCTCTACCAGATAGCTACACAAATCTCTTTCCCTAGGAGTCACATCCAGGAGTCACCAAGAGGCACTCCCAAATACCCTGCTGTAGTTCTCCAAACCCACCCTGGTTACTCTCTCCCGTTCTTGGTATTCATTGCCTTGACCTACACATTGGCTTGTTTGCATATTTACTTCCTTCTCTGCTTTCTTCCACTAAAGGACTTTGTTCATACTTCCTTTCCAGTACCTGAACAGTGGAGGGGGGGGGTCTTCCCTAAGAGTCCCACACTGACCCTGCCCTAAGACGATCACCGTCCTCCCAAAGTTCTTATCCCCATTCTACACACGATGGAATGGAGTCAAGAAAAGCTAACAAGAAATGTGCTTAACACTGCGGGAAGACAGCTGAAGACAGGTTTTAGCCCTGGCCAGTGCGTGCCACGCTCCACTCTTTCTTGGACACAGTGTCTCGCAGTACAGCCGGGGCTGCCCTTAAAGCAGCAATCAATCCTCCTACCTCCACCTACATAGCCCTGGGACCGTAGGCTGGATCCCCATCCTTGGCCCAGTTTTCACACTTAACCATACTACTGAATGAGTGATTGATGAACAGGTGGTTGGGTGGTACTCAGCTGACCCATGAGTGCGTCAGCCGATGCTAGCCCAGCCCAACTGAAGAATCCAAGACCTCATGAATGGCCTGCGCTTTGCTCTGGGATACGCTGCACTCGAAGGACCAAGCCTCACCCCCCAGCCCTCTGTCCATCTCAGACAGACATCCTGCACCCTCATCTTTCAGCAAGGGCAGCAGCAGAACCTCAAGAGGTTTCAAAGCAGAGCGAGAACTTGAAGTCCACCCCATGCCTGGCGCGTCTCCCTAGAGCTTTCACTTTGAGACAAAGGCTGCAGTTTGGACAGAGGCCGTGCTGGGACGCTTGGCAGGTCAGCCAGATGGAGCGCCTTGGGTCAGTCTGTCCTCCCTGCCTGTCGGCGAGGGCCCGCGACCGATCTCCTTCCCTGGCAAGAAACTGGTTTCAACCTCCTGCATCTGCAGGCAGCTGCCACATCTCATTACTGTGACTAAGACCGAGTCCCTGCAGTTGGACCCTCTCTCCGCTCTGTTGTCTCTACCCCCTCTGCTCAGGCCTGTACACCTAAAACAGCCTCAGATGCCCCCCAGAACATTTCCGAGCTCTGTCCTGAGGTTCGGTTAGCTTCCCAAGCACACTCCACAGTGTCTCAATTGTTGGCTTAGGAACCTTTCCCAGCCTACCTTCCTCAACAAGCCCCTTTAGTTGGACGATAGAGGTCTGCGTCCCGTGGTTTCAACTTGACCTCTTTACCCCAAATGCCCCCTCATTTCACATTATACATGGGCAAACATACTGATCTACCATGGAAAGATTGTTATCAGTCAGCTTTTGTGAAGCTGCAGAAACAAACCACTCCCAAGACACCAGCATACAACACACGTTCATTTCTCATGGCATCACGCATTGGCAAACAAGGGAGTCTTCTCCTGTCATGTGTGTGTTATGTAAAACATTCCATCGCCATGGACACAGAAAAAGAGCTTGCAGAAGTACTTTAATTGTGTGTGTGTGTGTGTGTGTATGTGTGTGTGTGTGTATACTATGGGTCCTGTGGAGGGCCAAGGATGATTTCAGGAATCATCCTTGATTTCTTCTACCTCCTTTTTGCTTTGCTCTGGGATTTCTCAGGCTCTGCCCACAAGGGTTGGAAATTCCATCATTTCTGCCTGGTGTTTTTACATGGGACCTGGGATCGGAACTCTCCAGCCCCAGAAGCACTTTTAAAGATTCTGTCCTTAGTGTAAGAAATGTGCACTCGAATGTCATTGGTAAAATAAATCGCATGTTCGTGTCTGATGTCAACAGATGGAATGTCCTATAAGGCAAATTGGGTTACATCTATACAAGAAAAACTGGGGACGAATACATGCAAATGACAATACAAGTCACCATTGCATGGGGGCCTAGGTCCAGATAGTGTCCTCCATTCATGGGGTAAAAAGTCACCCATACCTTCCTTTAAGGCCAGTCCCTCCTCAAGGCCACAGCGTGATCCTGCATCCTCTCAGATATGTGCATCTGAACATCTCTCTATGCCTACCACATAGTTCAGTCACATTTCATGTACTACCATCCTGACCAGATGAACACGGAACCCCATCTTCTTACCCGTGTGGTCTGACACGGTCAGTAATGAAACACTATTCAGACAGTTTATGGAGAGCTACATTTTCCATTTAGTTTAGTGCTAGAGAGAGACAGAGCGAGAGAGAGCGAGCGCACAAGTGCTCTTGTATGCGCGTGTACACAGGCCAGCTAGCCTTGCTCACGACGACCCCCGACCCAGACGTGTGTTCCTTCCTGCCTCCTGCTCTCCCCTCCTGAGGACGAGCTTTGTGCCCTTCGACTACGTTTGGCAAAGTGTTCACGTCGGAGACTCTTGGATAAAAAGACAAATGTGTAAATAAATGAATGAACAGATGCTTGAGCAGATTCCAGCCCCAGAGGCAGCAGAAGAGGCACGAGCGTGGGGCCCATCCGCTTGGAAGGCGGGAGAAGCTGATTTGGAAAATCTCTGCCTCCAGGATAAGCTGCCCTCAAAAGGAAACATCATTCAACAGTATGGAGAGTGGCGATGAACGGCGGCAGATATGTCTGTGTGAGATCCTTACTCCACCTGCCAACTCCTGCTGGAAAGTGACATCGGCGCTACGGGTTCATCACAGCCTGTATTGGGATAGCAAACCTCAACATCAGCTGACGGACAGGTCAAGGGGAACCCAAACCCTCTGAAGCACACAGTGAAGGGTAGAGTCCCCACGTCCTTTCAAGAACCACGGCTTCTCCTTGCTGCTATCCGTGTTCCTTTAAGGTGATAAAGTCCTTACCGAACGCCCCAGGATTACACTGCTATCTGAAGATGGGGAGAAGGAAGAATGGGAACTTTTAGGACAGAAGAAGTGCCCAGAGAAGGGGCGAGCTGGGCGGGGTCAGGGGTGACGACGACTGAGGGGCTGCAGAACTGGCTGCTAGATCGATGGACCCCTAACTCCTGCAAGCTCTGTGGAAGCCAGACAGAGACCCGCCCACGAGGAATCCCAACTCATACACTCATCCAGAAGGGTAAAGGCCCCTGGTTGTCTCGAAAGGTTACACACAGCTCAACAGCAATCTTGTGGAAGACATGTATGGAGGGGCCTGATACATGAAGAAGGAGTGTTATGGGGTGACTGCCTGCCAGGAACAAAAGCTCCAGACACAAATATTGATGGAAAAGCTGGTTTATTACTGTAGCTAGAAGCTCTCTGGTTAAAAACCGTGAACCAGAAGCCACGAAAGAAAGAGTACAAACATTATATACACATCTTGTTTAAACAGAAGAGAGAAAAAAAGGAAAAAGGGGATCCCTGTCTTGCCAATGGTCTACCTAAGGAATATAGGTGGCTATGTAGCTCTACTCGTTAAGGAAGGGAAGCAGGAATGGATACTGAGGTAATCAGACACAAGAAGAACTGGCGAGGGCTTAGAAGCCTTGGACTTTTATCCTTTGCGAGCTTTCTCACAGCAAACTCTTATCTTAATCCCAGTGGAAAGGAGGGGGCTAAAACAGGCTTTCTAAAACATAGGCTTTTATTAATATTTCATCCTATGTCAGGTGAAGTAACCTGTATCTTCTACCTGCACAGGGGCTGGAGACTGAGGGCATTAAACAGCCATGAAAACTTTATTTCATTCATTCATTCGTTCATTCATTCATTCATTCATTCATCCATCCATCCATCCATCCATCCATTCATTCATTAGTGCTGGGGATCAAGCCTAGAGTCTCATAAATACTAAGCACATGTGCTACAATTAAGCTATACTCTCAACCCAAATCCACCAAAACACGCGTGCATGTGCGCACACATGGAAACCAGAGGTCAAGCTCGGGTGTCATTCCTCATGCACCGTCTGCCTTGCTCTTTTGAGTCACGTCTCTCACGAGCCTAGAACTAGGCTGACTGGCCAGTGAACCCCAGAGATTTGCTGTCTCCATCTCTCCAGGGTTGGGGTTATAAATACATACCACAGACTAGAGAGATGGCTCAGGGGTTAAGACTCTGTCTGAGTTCACATTACAGGTCCCATGTAAAAAATGCCAGTCGCAAACAGCAGTAGCCTGCATTTCGGGCCCTGATGGGTGGAGCCTGAGAAATCCCAGAAGCAAGCAAAAAGGAGGTAGAATCGATCAAGGCTGATTGGTCCACCACAGGGACACATAGTGCCCTCTGACACATACACACACGCATGCACACACGCACACGTACACAATAAATAAACAGATAAATAAAATAGTCAAAAGAAACATACGCACTCAATGTTTTTTTCCCATTTTCACAAATGTGGAACAAAGCGCATGTATGTATGCGTGGGGGTGCACGTGCATGTATACATGCATCTAGAAGCCTGAGGTTGCTGTCAAGAATCACCTTACATCATTCTTCTTCTTTATTCCTTTTGAAGAATGAAACTCAAGAGTTCGCCGATAGCACCAGTCTGGCTAGTCAGCTTGCTCCTGGGATTCCCAGCATCTGCCTTCTAAGACTGGAATTAGTGGCGTTTATGGGATCTGATGATCTGAATACCGGTCCCTTTGCTTGCCCGGCAAGCAGTTTAACTGCTGAATCACATCCCTACACACAACTGAGCTTTATATAGTTTCTGGGGCTTGAACTCTGGTCCTCACGCTGATGCAATAAACTCTTTACCAGTTGAGCTCTTTCTCTAACCTTGCGTCAAGAATCAAAATCATTCCCTTTGCCACTGTTTAATCATTCCTTTTGATATCACACACCACAGCGGAGTAAACCAGCTCGTGGAATTTGTGCTGGTTTGTTCGGACGCACTGGTCACTTGTGTTGAGGGCATGGGATGTCGTCAGGTGTGCTGCATGAGCAGGGGTCTTCTTGTCATCCCCAGGCTCACAGCCTGGCTGAGAACTGGTTACTAGGCCTGAGGGAACATGTAGGCCTGGTTACCATGGGTTCATAGGCTGCCTGGCAAACTGTGTTCATACAGCCAGGAAACAGATGTCCCCAGAGTGTCCAAAGGACGTGGCAAAGCGCCGCCAGGAGCTGGGGCTGGCTGCTTGGTGGTGGATTGATTCTGTAGCAAAGACCCCAGGATCTACACTCCTAAAAGATGACTTGGAAGACTTGATTTACAGTAAAAATGGCCTTGAGGTCTGATTTCCGGAGGCGTGCAAATGCTTAAAAAAAAAAAAAAAAAAAAAAAAAAACCCTCAAACTGAAATGGCCTGAAGTCATTCTGCCACACCATTATACACCAAATAAAAGTGAGCTCAAACCACCAAGATGCCAGACAGGATGTCAGACCACTAAACAGTAGCTCCAGAGGTCAGACCATGCTGAGGCAAATCGCTGTCCCGAGGGAGGGACACCACACGCAACCCCAGATCATATGGTTAGGAGCACCAGACCCAAGGCGCCTATCTCGTGACCTCTAAGTGACGTGGGAGCTACATGGTCATCATGGATGAAGAACTCTGGTGCTATCTGGGTCTCTGGGAACAAAAACTCATCCTCCAATGCAGAAATGATTCTTCAAGGTTTCAGCCTGTTTTGCACACTATGGGAAGGTTTCAAAGCGGGCGCCGGCTCGCATCCTGACACAAGCCTCTGTTTCATGTGGGTGCAGACCTGCTCCTGGCTGGGTTTACGCTTCAGGAGGGCACCTTCCCCAGCAGGACTGGACAACTGCATGTCAGTAGGAGGTGGACCGACGGGATCCACAGGCCAAGGGTACCGCTGACCACCAATCCGTCTCTGCTCTCTCGCTCACCCCATCCTCACTGTCTTATACCCTGACAGGCTGGGGCAGGCTCCCCAGGACAGGCATCAGCTCCGCACGAGGGAGTCCAACAGACGGGTCACAGGACGTGACCTCCTGCCACTCAACAATCCTCAGCTGCTTGTCTGACCTTGAGTGGCAGTGGGATGTGTCTCAGCATGTGACCTGAGTGCTCATAACATCTGGGAGGTTTAAGTTCCTATGTCCCAGTCTCAGCCTTAGTCTCATTCAGTTAGCGCAGTGGGGGGCCTGACATGGATATTTTTGTCTTGGCACAGCTGAAGACCTCAGCCAAGTACATGTGTTGCCTTCTATGCTGGAACATACGGGGTGAGAGGTCACGAGCACATTCATGGGTTTGTAAGTTGATTATTTTCCACTCACCTCCCGTACATTCTACCATAAAATTTGCTATACACTATGTTTCTGAATGAATAAGACACAAATACATTTTTACACCCATGTTTATAGCAGTGCTATTCACAATAATAATAAAAAACCAGAATGCTGGGGAAATGGCTGGGTGGGTAAGTGGTTGCCACATAAATATGAGGAGGGGAGTACGCATCTCAAGAGCTCATGTGAAGCTAGGTGCCGTGGCGTACATCTGTAATCCCAAGGCTGGCATTCCTGGAAGCTCATGCATTGAGCAGCCTAACGTGGGAGGTAGGAAACAGCAACATAGGAGACCCTGTCTCAAGGAGGTGGAAGGGGAACAAAAACACTTGAGGTTGTCTTCTGACCTCCACACACACGCTGGGGAATTCATGCACCACACACACACACATCGACAGACAAATCAAAGCAACCAACTGCCCATCAATAGATGAATAAGCAAAATGTAACCTATGCATATAATATAGACTTTGAATTGACCCTAAGAATTAAGACTTTCTGGTGTGTGTATGTTGGTTAGTTTCAGCTGTCAATTTGACACTTGAAAGGTGGGATTCTCGACATATCGACGAGAAATTATTTAGTTATGGCAAGTCTTGGAAAAGCTTCTAAGAAACTGTCTTAACGGCATGACTGACATGGAAAGGCCCAGTCCAGGGTCAGTGCTAAGAGGGAGAGAGACAGTCAACATTTTCGACAAAGCTGGGAACAAGCTGATACGCAGAGCTCCTTGCCCCCTAAGGTCTTTCTATGGATACGGTGTAGGCGGCTCTCAAGCCTGATGCTGATATAACTCTTGCCATGAGTAACTGGAATCTGGAATTGTGAGCTTGGATAAAATCCTCTTCATCCCCTAAATTATTCGGGCTACGTACTTATGGCAGCAATGGTAACCCTAAGATGCTATGAGATGTCAAAGGATGCTGTGTGGTCCCACTGATATAAGCAGATACATTCACGGCACAAATACAGAGGAGGGACTGACAGGGGCTGGGGAGAGAAAGGGGAACGAGTCTCTAATGGGCTTGAAATTTCAGTTAGGAAGCTTAAAAGGCTCTGGAGATGGAGGGCAGAGATGGATGACAGAGAGGCCCACCTGGCCTTGTGACTGTACTGACGCCACAGAGCTATGGTACACACTTAAAAGCAGTGAAATGACAAATTGTGTTTTCTATGCTGCTGTGATTTTTTTCTTAAATACTTTTGGATCAACAAGATGGCTTAGTAGGTAAAAGCAACTTCCTGGTGACCCCCCACCCCGAGTTTGAAGCCTGGAGCCCACCTGGTATAGGTAGAGACCCAACTTCTGAAATTTCAGTGAGGCCCACATACCATCTACCTACCTACCTACCTACCTACCATCTCTCTATCATCTTTCCTCTTTTCATATCCCTCCTCAAATAAATATTTTAAATAAACTACTTGCATGGTTTAAAGGTTTCTTGACTGCCGAGCATCTTCGAACATTGAATAGCTAGCTGTGTTCCCATTTCTAAGAGAGGCCAAGGCTTTGGTCTTCCCCTGAGTTACTGGATCACGGTGGCTGCTCCGAGGAGAGGGTGGGAATGGGTCCTCAGAGGAGCATGGGGAGCGATAAGGTAAGTTCAGAGGAACCAGGTTCTCTAACGGAGCGCGGCCTCAGGGGTTCTCAGAGTTCGCGGCCACATGGAGTTCTGAGTGCTCTTTTGGGTCCAACCTTGTGGCCCATTTCACTGGGTGGAGAAATGAGAACTGAAGGGAACCAAGTAACTTGCCCGAGGTCACGCTGAGATGACTTCCTGCTGTCACTCTTCAGAGTGAGTGACAGCACCTGGGATCCGATCAGGGTGCCGGCTGCCAACAAGGATCCACGTGACCGTGGGTATCTGGTGAAGCAGCACTGCTCAGAGCCACGGCGCGCGCTGTCTTTCTTTACCTCCCCCTCCACATTCCCACGGCCCCTTCCCATCTGACTTGCTGCCATGACTGGAGGGTCACAGTCTGCTGGGGGCTGTGGAGGCCGCAGCAATCTCCTGCCCGTGTGTGAGGTCTGCAGATGAGGTCCCTACAGTTCCCTGCCTCCCCTTCCTTTTTCTTAATGCACGTGGGTCGATCAAAGCCCACAAGTCATTACAACTTGTCACCACACCACATGGGAATATTTGCCAGCTCAGGAAAACACAAGCAGGCTTTAAGTCTTCAAAGGGATTTCAAGCCATCTTTCCAGAGTCTGCCAGCTCTGAGGCCCACGGGAGAAATTACCCAGATATCAGAGAGAAAAGACACAACGATGCAACTAGCCGACCCTGCTGGTGGCCTAGCATCCTCACTCATAAGCCCCCCAGCACACTGTCCGGTGGAAGAGAAACCTCCCACGTGGTGGGATTTCTCCATAGTGCCCTGGGGCAGCTGACTGAGAAGCTTTCCTTCACAGGAGACGTCAGCAGAGGAAACTAACCCCCGTTCCATTTCTCCAGGGCCTCTGTAGCCAGTGACTCACTGCAAGTCGGGGTTGGGCACCCCCTTCACACACAGGCCTCCTTCGCAGGGGCTCAGCTAAGAAGCTAGAGCCGCTCACCCTCTCTAATGCCACCTATAAACACTCCATCTAGTCCAGTAATGATGGTCTGATCACGCACTGTGGGCCTCTGAGGAGTTTCTACCTCTTGACACTTCCACCTCTGGTTAAAGGCATTTGGAGGTGGTGATCCCATTACTGACTCCTACTGGTATGTCATGAACCAGCAGGCCCCATGTCCCCCCAAACTCCCTGACCACCACCCCCGGTCAGGTACAGCTAAACACCTTCATGAGAAAACTCAATGAGCAATGATAAGGCTTTTCAGTAACAAAGTAGGGGACCCTCACCCCCAGAATTCCTTCTCTAAATAGGAAAGGACACAGGCTATCAGACTCCAGAAAGAGGCCGGGCTTCGCCTCCTTGCCTGGGGGCCCAGCAGTATGATTGCTCTCTTAGGAACATCAGCTGCTTCCCAGAAAGCTTATGAGGGCAGTAGAGGGAGACAGAAGGGGACATGAAGGTCAGACCCTGTGTCATAGTTACGTACTGGTGTCAACTTGACAACTGAAGGCCTGAACTCTGGGAGCAGTCATAAGAGATTAGTAGTTGAGTGAAGCCACACGCGAGCTTGCAGGACATTGCCTAATTGACAGGGAAATTCATCATCAATCCTTCATCAGAGACTGGCTCCTAAGCTCATCCTTCCATGTTATAGCTCGGCCAGAACTGTCTTTCAAAAGTCGTTACAGCAAAAAACCTATGTGCAGCACTCATCTGTGCCCGACGCTCCGTGAACATGTCTCGTGGATGAACACACAGAGGACCCACAGTCTTGTAAGAAAGAGACTGTGTGTCAGGACGCCACACGCGTGACGTGCATACGCTTTTCGTTTTTAATATTTATTCATTTGAGAGAGAGAAGACAGGACATATACCGGCCATGGCCACAAGCAGAAGCCACAGTTCTCTCCCATCGTGCGGGCTTCTGAGGATTGAACTCAGGTCTCCGGCTTTGTGAACAGGCACCTTACCCGCTGGGCTATCTCACCAGCCCAAAGGTGCTCAGCACCCAGATATAGTTCCAGAGCTCAGGATACATCCAGGGGCAAAACCCAGCTTGCCCCTTTCCTTGCGTTAGAAAGCAACTAGTTCAAAGTCACAGACTCAGTAAGGGCAGAGGCAGGATTGGAAGCCAGAAGGTCTGTTTGCGGAGTCATGTCTGTAAACTCTTCCCACTTGAGCACCCTGACTCCACAGCACGAACAGGCTGGATGGGACAGCCCAGGACACAGCGGCCATGTTTGGGGGGGCACGGTTCCCTAGTAGATAGAATAAGGGGTCCTGGACAGCCAGCCACCCTGTGCTTGCAAGGGCAATGGAGACACAGCCTCAGGGAGCTCAAAGCTAGTGGGGAAAACACTGGCAAACGACTGTCTTTCAGGTATATCATTAACTGCCCCTGGGCCTAACACAGCCTGGGAGCTGCGACTCTATCCTCACTGCGGCTTAGCGCAGCCACCAAGAGCCAGTGAGCACCTTCATCTTTGTCGAGCACACCTGCTTTCCCCCGCCACCATCCCCTGCCCCTTCTGGTTAAAAAAAATTAAATCAAAGTCATCAGCTTCGGAGCACCGACTCCTAGATAAATCCCCAAAGCCTAATTACTCATGCTTGTGCCAGCGCCGTTAGCTGCTGTTTGTTTTTCTTTCCCCTCGGACAGCCAGGGATGAGACACAGCGGTTGCTAGTAAGCATTCCTCCAGGTACGGGGATGCTCTGCGCTTTCTTGGGGGAGCTCTTTCAAGCACAAGCAGATCCTTCCACACGACCACACTTCCAGTCCACGTTCTCTGACAACAGGGACAGACCCCCTCCAGAGCCTCACACAGTGAAGGGCAGGTGGACGTCAATGAAATCTATACCTCGGGTCGGTGAGATGGCCCACTGACTCAAGGGGCTTGCCGCTAAGCCTGAGGACCTCGGTCTGATCCCCAAAGCTCACGCAGGTAGGAGGGTAGAACTGACTGGGCATCTGTCAGTGACCTTCCTCCACATGCTATAGCATGCGTATGGACAGAGACAGACACACACTAATGCACGTTGCTTTTCTATCTTGGTCAACTGCTGTGAGCTCAGGATTGGAGTCGTCCCCAGTGCCAAGTATCAAAGGGAAGTGTGAGCATCCAGGAAGGAAGACCCAGCAGGCAGAATACTCTGTGACACTTGCTCTCCCTCTCCTCAGTCACCCCAGCCTTCTGTCCCTTTCCAGGGGGTAGAGGGGACATCTACCTCTTTCTCAGGAGAAACATTCCAACATAGTTATTTTCCTTCCTTTTTAGTGAAACATCATGCTCAGATGACCTCCTCGATAACAGATCACACTAAGTCCACCCCCACACACATCACACTCAAGGCAGAACACGCAAGGCTTAGCCGCTTCTATTTTTAACCCAGGGAGGAATGCTCCTCAGAGTTGAAGAGGACGCTGAGTGGGCACACTGTGGATGCGGGAGGCCCACGCGTCATCAGGAAGAGGGGTCTCCAAGTCAGGGTGGGGTGGCAGATGGCCCAGCAGGGAAGAGAGACGGGCAAGCAGATGGTCATAATAGTTCGGGTAAGGGGGAAATATTTTTGATTGCAAACAAATCAGCATTAGAAACATGCCAAGAAGCAGGCCACTGGTGGGTGCAGCCTTGGGCACCCACCCTGCTCCTCAGAGGGGCACCTGGCAGGGACGGACTCTCCTCCCTCATTTGCCTTTTTCCATTCCACTGACTAGAAACTGTTAATCAGGCCTCTAATTCACCATCTACCTTGAACTTCTGATCCTTTCGCCTCCACCTCTGAAGTACTGGGATTACAAGTGTGTGTTGCCACATCTGGCTTATGCAAACACAGCCTTGTACATTCCAGGAAAGTATGTACCGACTGAGCTACTTCCCCAGCCCAAATATTATCAATCAGTTCAATGAAGAATTTTTAGGGCAGCAAAAGCTCTTCTGTACCATATAATATAGACGCTTACCTATCAACACCCTGACATGCACCACAAGAGTGATGCTTCTGTCAACTGTGGCCTTTGATTAATAATGTGTGGATCCTAGCTCATCGATTGCAAAAATGTAACTTCTAGTAACCATGTGTGGATACTAGTCATCAGCTGTGTAAATGTAACATCTAATAATGATGTGTGGATACTAGCTCATCAGCTGTGTAAATGTAAAATCTAATAATGATGTGTGGATACTAGCTCATTGGCTGTGTAAATGTAACATCTAATAACAATGTGTGTATTCTAATGTAACATCGTAAGACAAAAGGTTAATGACAGAGGAAACTGCTGGGAGGGGGAAGACAGGGTAAGAAAGAAAAGCTTTATTTTCTACTCTGTTTATCTGTAAACTTAAAAATGCTGTATAAAACTGAGTATACACACACACACACACACACACATACACCCTGGCTCTGCTTTCTGTTGGCTGGGTGGGAGGCCTTGGGCTACTTATCTGATCTCCTGTTCCTCATGATCAGAACAGAAACTACCTACGGGGTTCTTGGGAGAAGCAATACCCAGAGTGCTCAGCTGTGTCCAGGGTCTGCGAGATGGCTAGGCAGGAAGAGATGCTTTCTGTAGCTAGTCTAGACTGATGGGCTGAATCAGTCCCTGGAATTCACAAGATGAAAGGAGAGAGCTGACTCCTGAAAGTTGTCCTCTAACCTCTACACATTCATGAGAATGCATGCATGTGCATGTACACACAGAGAAAGAGAGACAGGATAGACAGACAGACAGGATGGATAGACAGATAGACAGAAGGAAAGATGGAAGGAAAGAAGGAAGGAAGGAAGGAAGGAAGGAAGGAAGGAAGGAAGGAAGGAAGGACGAATGAACGAATGAACCAAAGAAAGAAAGAGAGAAAGAGAGGGGGGAAGGAAGGAAAGAAAGAGAGAGTGCGAGAGGTGAGAGAGCAATAGGCCAGACGACAGAAAGAGAAAGGAAGGAAGGAAGGAAGGAAGAAAGAAGAAGAAAGAAAGAAGAAAAGAAAGAAAGAAAGGAAAGAAAGAAAGAAAGAAAGAAAGAAAGAAAGAAAGAAAGAAAGAAAGAAAGAAAGAAAGCGTGCTGAGCCCCAGGAGTGACCATAAGGGCTAGATGCGCTAGACACAGCTTGAGAATTACTTCATCATCACGTGGCTCGAGTCTCGTGGCAGCCTGGTAAGGCTGGTAGGAAGCGGTGCTTTCTCACTTCAGGAAAGAGAAAACTTGATACGTAAAGATTATGTAACTTGTGGAAGGTCACATAGCCAGTAAGGTATGAACTGGGGCTCAAACTCCAATGTCTTCTTTCACCAAAACTGCCACATCTAAGACAGGTAAATATAAGCCCTTTCTGACCCCTGGAAATCTCTGTGCCTACCCAAGTTTTGCTAACAGGAAGAAAGGGGGAAGAAAAGCCTCCGTGTTAGCAGGAGGAATCTTTGTATCGATGGGATTAGAACCCAGACCTTTGGCTCTTAAGCTACTGACTAGCCTTATTGATCCCACCCAAGACTTCTGGAGTGGGCACACCGATGACAGGGGCCTGTCTTCCTCACCTCCACTTGTGATCAGGTTGGGAGCTCCGGCAGGCCGCTGTCCTGATGTGGTAGGTGACGCTTTCCCCAAGAAGCCACCTGGCTCTCTAGAATCGCTTCCGCCCAACAAAGTCCTTCCCGGAGACTATGGCAGGGACGAGCTCTCCTTTCTAATTTGTCTTTCTATCCAACTTACTAGTAACTACTGATCAGGGTATAGAAAGTAACCAGAACATAGTGCCCAGGGCTGACCACGGGGGCCGGGAGAGGGCTCTCCTGCTGCCCAGGACAGTGCTGACTACCAACTTATGCTCACGCGATTCCATTCGGGTCTTGTTTTCCCTCTCTGGATCTGCCTTTATGTAACGACTTTCAAACCTGGGGCTTGCTACTTGTCTCTCAAGCCCACCAAAGCAGCACCTAACAGGCATCTGTTCAGAACCAGACACTTTGGCTTGTCGCCTGCACCCAGCACCTCCCTACCCACTTGTCCTGATGCGCTTTTTGCAGCTCAGGGCCTCCTCCTCCTCCTTCCTTCTCCTCCCCCCCCCTCCTGATTTATCAAGCTTTTCTTAACTCTGCTTCCCGCACAGGGCACCAAAGAGACCTGCTGCCAGGTACCTACCCAGTGATCTCATCTCCTCCTGGCCGCAGTACTAGTAGCTCCTGTCCTCGGGTCCCTCCCACCCACTCATTCTGCCACCGTCTCTCCTCCACCGCTCCCTTTACCTCCACTCAGAACAGAACAAAAAGTCGGGGGATGGGAACTGAACCAAGTGGATCATGACGCATTCTCACGGCTAACCTCCACATCAGTCTCCTCTGCTCCCCTAAAACATGAGTTCTCTTCATCTTCAGACCCGCAAGCCCATCACTGGACTGCTCCCCCAAGCTCCTGCCGTGGACACACAACCAACAGTCATTCCAAAGCACACCCCCAACATGACAGAGCTACATGTGCAGGTGGACCAAGATCTGCAACAACCAGCCTCCTCTCCTTCCTGCATCTTTCTAAGGACGGCACATGGGATGCTGGATGTCCAAAAAGCAGGAAGCTCTTAAATATCAGGTGGGTTGGGGAAGGGATGGCGTGAGAACAAGGGAAGCCTGGGCAGTTAAGTCATTAAACAATCCAAATGTAGGGCTGGAGAGATGGCTCAGGGGTTGAGACTCTGCCTGAAAAGCAGAAGGTCCTGAGTTTGGATCCCAAGTCCCATGTAAAAATGCCAGGTGGAAAGGGCAGCAGTCTGCATTTCTGGCCCTAGTGGGCGGAGCCTGGGAAACCCCAGAGCAAAGCAAGAAGGAGGTAGAAACAATCCAGGATGATTCCTAAAGTCACCCTTGGTCTTCCACAGGGATGTACAGTGCTCTCTCTCTCTCTCTCTCTCTCTCTCACATACACACACATGCAAATCTTTAAAAAAAAAAAACCAAATGTAAAGTAACCCTTAACAAGACAAGTTTTCCTTGTTTATTTTTATTTTAGTATTTCAGATATAAATTCATTGAATTTATGTCGTCTTCACTCCTCATTACCCAATCCCTTCCTTTTTCCACTGCAAACCTTCTTCCCAGCCAGTCTCTCTCCTTTCAGGTGTTTTTGCATGTGTGGCCCACCGAGTTTCACTTTGGTTGCCTGTACTGACACGATCACTTGCTGGACCATGGGTGCTGTGTCAGGGGGGCACCATTGAGAAAACCAGCCTCCAACACAATTTTCTTCCTATGGAGAAGTCTTACAAGACACAGCATCTTCACAATGTCGAATTCTCCAAAGATTAAGAAACATCAAACCAAGAAATTGTTGTTTCCAGAAAAGAAAAGATTTTAAGTGCTTGGCGACATGCTAACTCATTACCTCGTCCTCACAACACTCAACTGGAAAATAGTTTTTCAGCAACATTATACTTGGTTTGTACCATCGCTGAGATAAGCAGATCGGAAAATCATGATGGAGGCTGGGTATGTGTAGGATGTGCCAAACACTGTTTTAAGGGCCGATGGGTGGTGATCCACGTAATTCTAGCAAGTCTGTGAAGTGGGTGTAACTATCACCCCAGCATCCCAGGCTACAGATGGGAAAACTGAAACACACACTGTCTTTTCAAAAGCAAACGAGGCTTTCACCTTGAGTATTCCCGAGGAGAAACAAGTGATCTTGCAATGGTACAGTGAGCTGAAGGAGGAGGAGCCGTGACAGTTGGTGGCTTGGAGGACAGCTTGGGATTGGGTGATGAGGACGGAACCTTGGGATGTGGCAGAAATGAGCAGAAACCCATCCCGGGTGATCCAAACAATGGATATGACAAAGGATATGACTCTTGGAAGCCCTCAAAGATCGCACGATGCTTCCTGGGTCTCCTCCCCAGCTCAGGGATTGGGCCTGGGCATCTGCATTCTTGTGGATCCACACACACTCTCACACACACACACACACACACACACACACACACACACAGAGGAGTCTTCTCCCTTGGTGTTTCTCCCCTGCGAGTCAGATTCAGATGCACCTCACTCAGCTGTTTTCAAATACTCTAGGTGCCAATAGCCAGAGATGGCAGTAAGCTCACCAGTTCTTTCCACAGAATGTTTATGACGAGATACAGAAAAAAGGAAAAAAAAAAACAAAAACAACCTCTTACGTTGAAGCTCCAATCCACTATGTTATACTTGTTTGGAAGTGGTATCTTTGTGTATAAAAAAGTAATTGAGGTTAAATGAGATCATGACGGCGGGTGGTGGGCTTGGTGCCTTTACAAGTGTACAACCAGAGAGCTTAAACACTTCTCTCTACCACATGAATGGCACAGAAAGAAGGCAGCCATCTACAAGCCAGGAAGGGGGCCCTCACCAGATCTGTAAACACCTTGATTTTTTGACTTCCCAACTTTCAGGACTGTGGGAAATAAGTATCTGTTTAAGCTATCCCACCTGTGGTGCTTTGCGATAGCAACCAGAGCTAAGCTTCCACGGGACTCAAAATCTCCTGCTACTTAGGCCTGTTTCATGTGCTTTACGCCCAGTGGCACACCCCTCTTTTGTATTCCATGCTCTGCACAGACCACAAAAAGAAATATCTATGGTCTAGAGATCCAGGTCATACCTTCAAATCCCTGGGGAAAAATTATGAATTTTCCATGCCTATCATAGGTCAAAACTGAAATACCTTTTTTCTAGTTCTCCTGAATGCTAAAATAAACAAGTTTTTAACATTACCAAAACTCACTCCATTACATCAAGTTTTAGCCTTTTGTTGAACATTCAAGCAATATTTTTCTTTTTCAGTTCTGGGGATCACACCCAGAACCAGGCAAGTTCTTTATCCCTAAGCCATGCCCCTAACCCAGCATTCAGACACCGACTGGATACCTGCCACGTGTCCGCTGGCCTTCTTCTGTGGTGGCCTTGTATATGGTGTGCGCACCAATTATCTCCTAGGGTGTGGATTCAGACCCAATAGGAGGAAGAGCCTGACTCTATTCCTAGTAAGCTCCCAGCTGATGAAGACAGATCACCAACCCTATCTTCTTCTGAGAAGGCCTTGGTTCCCAGGCCTATCCAAAGCAATGAGGTCAGACACTGGGGGTGAAGAACGGGCATTGAAAAAAATCTACATATAAGTCATAACTAAGACCCCCTCTTGCTAGGTGGGTGGTGAGGTGCGGTCAAGGGCAGGAGGGTAACAGGAAGGGGTGACTGGAATACGTGCACTGAAATACTAAGCCGATACAAATGACAGGGTCGAAATATCACTGCTGAGATCCAAGAGGACCCAGCGTGAAGAGCCCGTTCCCCCATGGAATTTTCCAGGAGACCAGAGCACGGCCCTGCGGTAGTTAGACACAGGTGACAACTTGACAGTTGAAGGTTTGAGCTCTGGGCACATTTGTAGAGAACTGGGAGCTGAGTTAAGCCCCAAGAAAGACTATAGGAAATTGTCTAATTGATGGGGAAGACCCAGTCCATGGTGGGTGGGACTATTCCCCCAGGAGGCGGAGAAGCTCAAGGGAGCTGGTTAAGTGGGCATCTTCCGCATACTTGGACAGGCACGCTGTCTGGCAAGGGAGGTTTGCCCCTTCCTCAACAATGCTTTGCATATGGTGTAGCCAGTTCCCTCTGCCCGGTGTTGGCGTGGATTAAGAACTGTAAGCAGACAATTGTGAAGTAGAATAAAATCCCTTATTCCCATAAGCTCTTCAGCGACGAATTTATTCACAACCTGCAGGCAAACTGCAACAGCCCTGTGCATGTTTGGAGGAAATGAAGGTGCTCCTCTCCACCTTTGGAAGGACCAGGGAAGGGGGGCACTTTGCCCACAGGCTGTTAGGAAGATAAACACTAACTCTGTGGAAGCTGCTGGGTGCTTGTGCACAAACAGACTCTTAAAGGTCCCTATCTACTTCCTAAAGAGCTCGCCTGGGAGAACAGAAGGAGACTGGTCTGTTGATTAATGGAGACAAGACACCAAAACAGAATCTTCAAGAGAAAGAAAAACCCCTTGGATCCCTCATGGGAAAACTCTACCTGTTAACGAGAAGAGAGGCAATCAACAGGGGCTACGCTGTTACCCCACTTGAACGTCTAACTTTAAGCCCTGGTCCACCTCTATGGAAGCAGGGGCCCAGGCTGTGAGCCTTGAGTGGGTACCTGCTCCCCAGGTTGCCAGCCACATGAGCCCCCCACCCATCCTAGGTGGAGTCCTGGGGCTTGGAGAGGTGGCTTCTCTCCTCCCTCCAGACTCCAAGCCTGTGACTGAGATCTAAGCCAATCCATAGTCCACTTACTTCTTCCAAGCTGTTGACTTAGGGCAGTCATGGGGCAAGGCCAACCCAAGTCAACAGAACCTGGAGCGCTTTCCTAGCATCCTGGGTATGGCCCTTTGGTAGCCAACTTCTCAAGCTGGAATACAATCGGGTCCAGAAACAGGAAAAGTGGGTTATAGACACCTCCTAACCCTTCACCTCACTTCCAGTTTCCAAGTCAGTCTCATCTCTTGTTGGCTAAACCTGATTTGAGATGGTTGTGTCGTGTCATTGAAACAGGCTGGCTCATCTATGCCCATGGCCACACAGAACTCCAGCAGGCCAGCACCCCTTCCTATGGGCACCAGAGTGTCTCCGTCAGGCTGCTGTCCGGGACCCTTTGGTCCATCGTTGTCACCTGGCTCTTCCCTACTGAAGGTCTCATCTGTTCTAGTCGGTTGCAAGCTACCTGATCGCAGGAGCTGCTTCTTTATCTACCTCCCCTCCACAGTCTGTGCCCACAATGGAGCTGGACACACAAGAGCATGTTTGCCATGATGGACTAGAAAGAAGGGGGGCACTCACGTGCCGGAGATGAGAAAGCAGGAATGGAACTCCGCCCCCACCAGCCGGGCCTGGGAGGAGGCTGTTGGCTGGTATAGTGCTTGGGAAGAGATGGCATTGAAAGCCAGTACCCTGGGGATATCCTTGGTGGCCTAGAGATCTTTGAAAGCCACTAAACTGACCTTTGCAAAGACACTGTAATGATTGCAGTACGTCACACGTCAGTCATTCCATCACTGAACCAGTATTCACTGAGGCCTTTCCACACGTCTGGTTCCACTCTGGAAACAGTCAGCCTAAAGCTCAGTATGTCAGTTACTGCTACAGATATGGCTGGTTTACCATCATCCTCTCCTCTATAGGACCAAGTCAGACCTTCCTGTCAAAGAGGATGACACACTGCTTTATGAGTCCACGGGATACCTTTTGACAGTACGCAGAACATACGGGGACCACAATGGGGCACAGAAGGATTCTAGCAGTAGACGTGGGGTCCTGTCTAAGCCAGCATGTCAGTTCCAGCAGGCCGGGTTCCTGGAATCGCTAGTTGTCCCTGGCTAATGTGACGCATGTTCACATTATTCATCAGCACCCACTGGGAGGAGCCAATGCAACTCACACCCACCTCCCAAACAAGGAGGAGGTGTTAGTGAGGTTATCAGGCAGCTTGGGACCATCACTCCCACGGTCACCAGGATGGAATGGATGGGGATGCGATTCAGTCTCAATGGGGAGTCCCAGCGACTTTCTGCAAATAGTAGTCTCTGACATCTCAAAGTCCTTTCACAAGGCCTCTGAGGAGAGGTAGGTTGATAGCATAGAAAACAGCTCCACAGGGCTAGAGAGATGGTTCAGGGGTTAAGACTCTGCTTCACAAGCAGAAAGTCCTGAGTTCAGATCCCAGGTCCCACGTAAAAAAATGCCAGGTAGAAATGGCAGCAGTCTGCATTTCCAGTCCTGGTGGGCAGAGCCTGGAAAATCCCAGAGTGAAGCAAAAAGGAGGTAGAAGCAATCCAGGGTGATTCCTGAAGTCACCCTTGGAACTCCACAGGGACACACAATGAGAGAGAAAGAAAGAAAGGAGAGAGAGAGAAACAGAGAGAGAGAGAGAGAGAGAGAGAGAGAGAGAGAGAGAGAACAGCTCCATAGCTTAAGAGATGCCCTCAGTCTTCATAAGCACATGGACCCAAAAATCCAGCCTGGGCGCGTGTGCCTGGGTTCCAAAGCAGCTTCAGCACCTATGAGCTGGGCAACTTTGAGCGCCCTGTGTCTCTACGACAGACCTTTCCTAACCCATGACATAGTGATACTCCTGATGAAAGTGAAAACAGAAGTCGTGAACCTCCTTTGCCCTAAGGTACTGAATCCTTCTACACACAGCCTCATTCAGAGCCTAACAGAATCCTTCAGCAAACCAGAGCAGGCAAGTGCTATTCTGCCCATTTTGCAGGTTAGAAAACAGAGGCCTCAGTAAGATTACATCTTATTATTTGCCCAGCAGCTCAGTGGAAAAGCCATATACAACAAATTTCAATTTCCCCTCACGGCTTTTAAGTTTGTCTTCCTACTAGATTCTCCTCACAAAGACCTCAAGAAATGGCACCAGAACTGAGGTCTAGATATGCCCTGCAGGAGGCTTGGGCAGTCCCCATGCCCCCGCTGCCAGCAGACACACTCCCAGAATCTTCTTCACTGATTTAAGCAACGCTCACCTGGGTCACCAGAACTTCCATTCCAGAGAAAAAACCCACCACCTCTGAGTCCTCATCCCACTGTGTCACCCACCACCACAAACTATGGATTAGCCGTCCTAAAGTTACCCTTAAATGCACCCAGTCAGCAAATGTGAGGTGGACAGACAACAGGGCAAACTCAGAGAGTCAAGAGAGTGGGGGAAATACTTTGCTTCTAGGAGCTCAGACAACGCTTTTAAACTCTTGAACGTGACCTTCATTGTTGTTGAATAAAGAAAGCACTCGGGTTGCTTAGCAGCATGGCTAAAGAAGGTCAGCAGTTTCAACGATGTATAGCTAACCTTTCTCACTTGGCTTCCTGAGACAGTCTTCCCCAGCGCTGGCTGGAACTGTCCACATATCTCCAGGCTGGGCCAAATGCCCGAGGGAGTGGAATCCCGAGGGAGTAGAATCCCGAGGGAGTGGAGACGATCACTTACCAGGATCTGTGCAGTTCTTGGCTGGCTGAGTCCCGTTCACGGGTGCCATCAACTTTCTATTCCGCCACGTGTCTGGAAGAACACGTTTGCTAGCAGAAGCAGTTTTGTGCCCTGGATTGGAAAACAATTCACAGATACCATTAGATCTATGCGATACCTGCGTTCTCAACGTGTTCTTACATATGTACGGCTAGCTATGTCAGCAACAGTCTGGATTAGCTATTTCAGATCCACCTGGGGGAGGGATGCGACACAATGATTGAAAGTGTGCTTCCACCTGGTTCTACACAGTAGTCCGTTTTCTTGAATCCTAGTCACTGTTGTAACCCGTGGGTTACTGTGTGATCTGATCTTCACAGGTGCGGTGAAGGATTTAATCTGGAACATTAAGTTCTCTTTCATTAAAGTCATTCAGGTGGCCCCTATCAATAGCTGGAAAGCTAGCCAGCAGGGCAGCCAGTTGATGGCATATGGTGCGGGCTTTCTCACACTCGAGTGTGTACACACTGCATCACCTGGGGATCTCGTTAAATTGCAGACTCTGGTTCAGTAGGTGGACAAACTCTCAGGCAATGCAGTGGCCCAGGCCCCAAGGCAGTTGAAGGCCAGAGACTAATTGCTGAGTCAGCAAATAAAAATGGGGGAGGGTGTTCCACTTTAAGACCTCATTCCAAAGTATTCATTTACCTCTCTTGATGCACACGTGGTTTCAGCTGGTAATAATACCTCTTTCAGAATGCTGACACTTCACAGTCTCTACATATTTTGTTATTTATGGGTTTTGTTTGTGGTGGAGGGAAATCACTCACTTGCTCAATTACAAAGTACCAGGTAGGAAGATGTTCAAAATAAGCTTTCTAGGTCAATTTTGAAATAAGATACTTTTTCATCCTCTATCCCCAAGTTACAGTTAGGGTTTTGAAATATGGTGGTATTTTTTTTAAGTCCATTCAAGTTTCACTTTTTTTTTTTAACCTGTCACTATAAATGTCTCTAGTGGTCCCCAGACTCCAGTGGACTTCTAACATCCCCAAATGGTGAACTTCCACATGCATTATTAAATCACCACTATTTTTCTTTTCTTTTTTGCACTAAATCTAAGCAAACAAAATGTTCGCAGTATCCAATTCTGGAGTGTGCACCAATGACCGTCCTCTTGGGCTCAAGTACCCCCAAAAGTATTTCGTAAGTTTCTTTTCTTTCTCCACCCCATGATATCTGCGTCCTAATAGACTTTCAGATCCCCGAGTCTTTGCAGAAATGTGGATCACTCGCAGCTGCACACGCCGGCCGTGGATTGTTCCGTGGGGACTAAGCGGAGTTGAGAGAAACTGCCCCAACCCAAGTAGGATTTGGGGAGAGTGCATCAAGAAACCCAGGTCACCTCTGGAAACCAGACTAGGAGCAAGAGGACAGCGAGGACCTGACAGCAGATTCCAGCCTCTGAGTCTCAGTCTCCGTGGGACGTGGAGCACGAGACCTTTGCAGCTCCGTGTCACACACCCCATTGCAAGAGAATCCACACACCCCCTTGTCCTCCGCCTCCCAGGCTGAGCGGCTGTGCTCGCTGCCCATCGCCCGCGCACTCCAGGGACAGATCGATGCAGGCTTCCTTCTTAGTAACACACATCTACGGTCCCGATCCCCAGGGGCCACGCACGACTCTGCAGAACGAGCGCCACAGCCCAGCGCCCCTCTGGGGTGTGCGTGGCCGGCCCGTTAGGGATAAGACCCATGGAACTCAGGGACCCATCTGACAAGGGACAAGCAGGAGCTGTCCCGCGGCTAGTAGCTCAAGCCCCCTCCCTCCCGCCAACACCCCAGGTGGAAGAGGATCGTCGTCCCTGCACCTACCTAAGCTACCGAAGAGGCCGGACGCACAGCACACCAGGGCCAGCACCGCGCACACGAAGCCAACTTGCTGCGACAGCATCTCTCGCCTCCTGCGAACTTTGCGCGGCCGGAGGGTCCCGCGAAGCGCCATCTCCGAGCGCCGGGTGTTCCTGGGAGCAGATCCCGAGCTTCAAGGATCGGAGAGCTGTGTGTGGTGGCCCCGAGGCGCTGGGGCTGCAGGGGGCGATGCGCAGCTCAAAGGCGAGGGGCTCCGGGCGACAGCTTCATGGCCCGCGAGCGAGGCCAGCCGGGAAGCCCCGTGGGGTGAGCCGAAGAGGGGACTGACTCCCTGCGCGTCCGGAGCTCAGAGTCCCGCGCGGATCGCGCGCGCGGCGCGCACCATGACTCCGTGGCGAGGCGGCGACGCCGGCACGGTGGCGCTGGTGGCCCTGGCTGCTAGGCTTGGCGCAGTCGGGGCGCCGGAGCCGCTACCTGCCCGCTGAGCCCCGGCACGCTCGGCCAGCAGAGCCGGGCAGGAGCGATCAGAGCGCCCCCGCGCCCCGCGCCGTCGCGCCCACTCGCTGCATCCTCCTCTTGCAAGTTTAGCCGCTGCAGCCCGCGGGGCTCCCCTGCTTCCCCGCGAGCCAAGCCCCGGGAGGCCAAGGGCGTGCAGGAGGGGAGAGCCGGCTAGACGCACGGGACCCGGGACCCTCTGGGCGAGCGGCGTCAGCGCCGGCCCTCCGGAGAAGGAGATCTCCGCGGGAACTTTCTCTCCGGCTCCTCGGCTGCCGGCGCCTGCGTCTGCCGAGCCCTGGCGCCTCCCGCTAGCTGCTCTCGCCTCGCTACTCCTCCCCGCCCGCCTGCCTCGCTCCCTCCCTCCCCAGCACGTGTACACCTCCCCTGGGGCGCGCTCGCCCGTGCACTCCTCCCTTCCCCCACCGGAGGCCCCACTACTGACCAATACAGTCCCCCTCCTCGCCCCCTTTTCTTTCTCCCCTTCCAGACGGAGCCGAAAAGAGTCCGTTCTTTCCCCTCTGCAGCTACTTAGAGAGGAACAAACAGGTTACCGCTAGGGTCTCTCTTCGATCAAGGGTTTCTACAGAACTCTGGCTAGGGTCTGGGCTCCCCACGACCCTCCATACGACCCGAGGAGGTCACGATTCCCCCTGGGTTAGGAGATGCTCTAGAAGCTTCTTTGCTCGCGCAAAGCTAACAAACAGGCTTGCACCAAGCCAACAGGCTCCCGTCGGGACCCACCGGTGCAGGACTCGGGGGACTGGAGAGGGACCTGTGATGCCCCCCCTACCCCCACACCGACCTGCAAACCGCTGTCTATCAAGCAGAGGGGGAAAAAATCCAATAGTTCTGCTTCTCTACCAAGAGTTGTGAGTTTTTTGATGTTTCCGAGCCTTACAGCTTGACAGGGCTTTTTGGTTTTGTTTTGTTTTTCCACGTCCTTTCCGATGAGTTCTTAAGTGGAAACCGCGATTGAAAATAAAGCTGTCACCCAGGTGCAAGGAGGTACAAGTGACCTTTAGCAAGAAGGACCTCCAGGTGGGATATCCTTCCCCCGCAATTTATCATATGTCAATCTAGGGCCCGCCAGGGGTTACATCCACTTAAAATCCTTTTTGGATCAAGGCCAAGTCTGTTTAATTAAATAAACACATACCCACCACGTATGGGATCCTTGCCAAGTGCCAGCCCAGAAACAAAACAGGAAAATGTGTCAAGACCCAGTGTCTGCTTTCAAGGAACGCTAAAACAAAGGGGAGCCAGACCCAAAGATGCTTGCCTGCCAAGTGAGGTGCATCTGGCTTTGGATAGGTGGGCAATATTCCCTGCACACTCATTAAGCCACAATGTGCTGGGCAGCAGCAGAGACATTGCCTGGGAGCTTGTGAGAAATGCAGGCTGCACAGTTCAACCCCACACCTCACACTGAGCCACAGTGTACTCAAAACGAATGGTTTTTTTTTAAACCCGATTCCTTAGAGACCTGTGCACAGTCAAGCGTGAGAGGAGCTGCCTTTTGGAGCCTGTCCCAAACGCCTCCTTCCACATCTGCAAGGTTCCCTTGAACTGTAAGCAGGGACTCTGTGCATCTGTTGACCGAGCATAGGGACACTGGATAAGAGATGTCTGCAGGGCCAGAAAGGGAAGACTCACTAATTATTTTCAGCAGCTTCATCCCAACAAAGATCCTGAAGATACAAACACAAAACAAATCATGTGGAAAACCCTGGGGGCATGAAATGGAAAGGACCAGGGTTAATGGTGTACAGAACACTCCAGAGTTCTGTTTGGTCTGCAGCGATGCCGCCTCCACGCTGAGCCTCATGGTGAGCCTGTACCACGCACGCCCACCAGCAATTGAAAAGGGACTTTTCCATACATTTGCAGAACTTTCTTCTGTTGACTACACAAGGATGTGTTTATCAATAACAAAGGGAAGATCATGAAACACTGTTAAATATGGTACTTGGAAAGCTACTTGGCAAGGATCCTGAATATTTGATTTAAGATAGAGGAAAAAGTTGAACGGATGATAGACTCATGGTGGGCTTGTAAGACAGCATCGATTTGGTTTAAAACAATGTTTCCAAAGAAACTGGCAGCTTGCTTTTAGGATTTAATATATTTTTTAAATCTCACATTCATGGCTCTCATCTAGAACTGGTGAAAAATAGAAATTTTTGAATCCAGAACAGGTCCTAGGTGCCCTTAGGTGTCTGCCTGCCTTGAACCATTCAGCCAGCTCGTTAATAAAACATTTCTCTTTGATATTCTTCACCTGCTTTCAGTTACTAGTTAGAACGCTTAGAATAATTTCACATGCACAAAATGGTTTTTCTTTTATTTGACAGTTTAAAAAGCAATCCTTTTGAAAAATGTACTTTTTTCTTCATTTAAATAGTGCCCATTACCAAATAACCTCAGCTACAGCCCTAATGACTCATCCTGCAGGAGACTGGGTTTTATTACCTTTCAGATCCAAAGTAGTTGAGAGCATTTTGTAACTTCGTAAGGCCATAGGCACTAACAGAAAGTACATTCCTGGCATCAATGCCATTGGACCCCAAACATCTCATGTCTTTTCTTCTAATTTGACGTAGTGGAAGATGTCTGACCGTTGTAGCCATTTGGATAGACTGGCTCATCTTTGAGTGATGGGCACAGCATTATAGTTTTTCTTAAAAATCCTTTTCCTGGGACTGACGAAGTAGTTCAGCAGGTGAGGCATCTGCGTCCAAACCTGGAGACTTTGCAAGCCCACGCGCTGCAAGAAAAGAACTGACTTCCACTGGTGCCCCGTAGAAGGCACGCGCAGTCTCCCCCCTTCAAGTAAGTGGATAAAATATAAAAAAAATCTTTTCCTATGACACAGTAAGTCTTTCCATTGGACTACTTTCTTACTCAGATTTCTTTAAGTCAACTAGAATGATCTTCTCTGTGACTATATGTGTGTTGTATGCATGTGTGTGCACGCGCATGTGTGTGTGTGCAGGGACATGTAGAGGTGTCCTCTTTTTTATTCTCTTTTGACCAGGATCTTTCACAGAACTTGGCTGGCCAACAAGCTCCCTGCCCCATCTTCAGCACTGGGCCTATAGAAATGCCCATCATGCCTGATTTTACGTGGGTGCTGGGATCCTGAAGTCAGGTCCTCACTTTATGCCACGCCCCTCTGTGACTTCCAGTCCCTCCCACTCTGCAAGATGACTGTATTGGCTGGACAATGGTTCTCAGGCTTTCTGGTGCTCCCAGTCCCCTGGGAGATTTGATGAAACCCACCCTGCTGAGCTCCATTCCAGAGGCTGTGCTTCAGGGAGCTCAGGCTGGGGCCTGAGTACTCGCATTTCTAACACCTTCCTACGTGAAGAGGTCTCAGGACCACTTAGGGAACTGCTGAGTTTATGCTGTAAGAACAAAGAATACAAGCAACAGGCATTTCTTCTGGATCTGGCAGCACATCTGTCAAGAGGAGGACGCCTTGGGGAGAGAGTCCCACATAGGTATCTGCTAATGGGCCCAGCTTCAAACATCCCTGACTACCATGCCAGAGGGAAAGGGGGCCTGTAGCCCTGTGCTGGGCATGACTGCTCTAGCCTGAAGTGACCTGCTGATCACTACTCATCACTCACTCATTGGCCACTGCTACACATAGGGCCTCCCCAAGCCGCAGGAAGTTCGGTGCCGGCCGCTGGGGCTATTGGCTGAGGCTGGAACTCTGCAATGGACAGCCCCGGTGAAACCTGCGCTAGACAAGCCTTGTCTCGGCTACTTGCCTGCGCCTTCTACTTCCCTGCTACAGTAGGTCCTGTTACACATATCGGTATTTCTATCACACGTGGTTTTACAGTCCAGTAAGAACATCATCTCCTCCTAAGAACATCATCTCCTCAAGGACTTAGAGTCTTATCTGCAGCCTGTGGTACCAAGCCCACGAAGTACTCAATAAAAAGCACCTATGGAATGAGCAGACACATTTTTGCCTACACCTCTTGGGCAATGCAGTTCTTACCATCAATTCAGCACCCACCCAGATTTCCATCCACCCTGACCATCAAGGTCACCAGGGACTTATAGATTCCATCTCTGCAGAATTGGGCATTCCTGCATGCTCCTTTCTTACATTAGTCACCCCCTTAACCTTACTTGACAAGGCCGCAGCTGCTACTTTGTAAGCTTGTTGCACTGGTGGTTGTAATTTAAACATAGAACTAAGAAACATTGTTGCACACTGTTCATTCAGAAGATCTTGACTAGGCACCAACAGTGGAGTATTTTATACATGTATGCCGCCACATGGTAATCCTACATAGACTATGCCACTGAGAAAGATTGCCATATCACAGAAATGAAATCCAGAACCAGAGAGGTAGGAAAGAGCATGCAGTTGATAATGTTTCATTATTAGTTCTGCAAGAGCAGTCCACGTTATCACCATTCAGGGCCCTGGACCGTTCCAGCTCATTGGACATCATCACCTACGTAGTTGAAGCTGATTCACCACCACACCTAAGTTGTATCAACAACAAGAAGGTACAAGAGAATAGGAAAGAAGAGAACCAGTGTGGCAGGGAGTGGAGACATGATCACATGGCCACAGCTACCCAAGCAAGGCTGGGAGATGTCTAACTGGGCAGCCCATGGACAAAGAGAAGTCGAATACCTGCAGTTGGATCGCCACTGACCTGCCATTAAAGGTAAGGAATTAAAAGCAGGAGGCTTAGACTGGAGAGATGGTCTCAGGGGTTAAGTCTTTGCCTCACAAGCAAAAGAACGTGAGTTGAGATCTCTAGATCCCACTTAAAAATGCCAGGAAGATATGGCAGCATGCAATTCTGACCCTGGAAGACAAAGACTGGGAAACCCCAGAGCAAAACAACAAGGAGGTAGAACAACCCAGGAAGATTCCCAAAGTCATCCTAGGGTCTCCAGAGACACACAAACTCAAGTGCCTTCTGGTACATAACACATACACATTTACACACACACACACGCACACACACACACACACACTTTTTTTTTATTCAATTGTGTGTGTATGTGTGTGCTTGCGCATGCGTGCGCATGTGTGTATGTATGTGTGTGTATGTATGTATGTATGTGTAGAACCACGGACAAATTTGGGAACCATCATGGACGCCTCCACCTCCTCCTTGTTTACTCCGCCCCGGGATTCACAGGCTCCGCCCTACCAGGACCAGAAACGCAGGCCGCTTCCGCTAGGTGTCTATATGTGGGGTCTAGGATCCGAACTCAGGACCTTCCGTCTACAAGGCAGAGGCTTAACCCCTGAGCCACCTCTCCAGCCCCACACTTTTTTAAAAAAGAAAAACTAGGTGATTTTTCCAAGGCCTCTCAGGTAATAAGTTGTAGACCTGAGCTTCAGGTCCCATACTACTAGTCCTCTGGTCACTTGGCGCTTGTTGTTTTATAGTGACAATAAGGTAGCGAATGGATCGTGGAGACAGTATTTGACTCAAAAAAAAAACAAAAACAACTGTCCCCAATTTAGACCCCTGATAATTTCCTGTTGGATGGGCCTCTTCATGCTCAGTACAAGCTGTGACATGACACAAAAGCCAGATTTTTCCTTTCTGACTGGTACCCGGTACAGCCAAAAGCAAGAACAGCCTGGGGCGGGGGGAGGGGCTGTTGTTCTGTGAACACTGTTATGTTTGCACATTTCTTCCTTTCTCTCTTGTGGCTTGAGACTCAAAAGCTCTGCATCTCTGTCTTCTGGAAGGATCTTAATACAATTGGGCGAGAGAAGAATAGTAGGCGCCATGGCGAGAGAGCCAGAGAGAGAACTGGGGGGAGTTTTCCGTCATGGGGGAGAGAATCTAACCACAGCTGGAGTGTGGAGATGGAAACATTTTCGACTTAGCCACACACTCACCAGTCACACCCATCCAGAAGCCACCACCACGTGGTGAGCCTCTCTCAGCCCCACGCTTTGGAGGGCAGTGCGTCTTGTTCTGCGTGTAAATGAGGAAATGTTTCACTTTGCCCACTCGAGGGCTGCTTACTGCCTCTCCAGGGATGGCCGAGTTGGAAAGACAGGGGCGATCCAAGCTCTGTGGACTGAAACGATGTATTTTGAACATAGGCTACTTACTGCCTGGGAAATTTGAGCAGTTCCCTGTGGCATCTGGGCAGAAATGCTGCTCCATTGTCCAGAAAGCAGGGGCAGTGGGCCCAGGCAGCCAGCTTGGGCAGCTGTCTGCAGGGAGTTCGCCAGATACCAGGCCAGCACTTAGCAGACATATGAGCTTGTGTCCCCAACTAGAGAACTGGGAGTCCTTTGGTTGTTTCCCAGATAACATCAGAAACTTGGGATCAAGCGGCCAAACAATTGCAACCAGTCTTGGTCCTCCCCAGGAAGGTGTCTCAGTTCCATCAGTCTTGGTACCTAGCCCAGGGCGTTACTATAGAAACCCTAACTGCCCCCAAATCTCACTGACTTAGCACTTTAGAAGTTTATTTCTCACTCACATCAAGTCCAAACTGGGAGTGTTCGCAGGAGGCTGTTCTCCAACTGGTTATTGAAAGATTCTGGTTCCTTCCATTTCGTGGACTGTGCCATCTTAAATGACATGGTTTCCAGGGGCACCACACACATCTGCACTAAGACAACAGGGAAGACATGGAGAAAACCATGGAGAAGGTTTTTAATAGGTCGGATCTGAATGCGGTGACTTTGCTTCCACTTGCCTGGTTGGAACTCAGTCAACCTGTCTGTGGCTGCCAGAGAGGCTAAGGAATAAGACTTGGGAAAAGAGGGGCTTGATGAATAGACTCTTACACGCTGAAGCCGTAGGATTGCTGATGCGTCTACAGAGCACTCAAAACATAGATCACATTTATCTGTCCTCACCGTGGGCCAGACAGTGTTCAAAGCACTTGCCATCTATTCTCCTATTGAATCCTCCATCTATAACCCTAAACATCCCTTTGCAGATATGGGGGCCCTAGGCTCAGAACAATTCAGCAACTTGTCCAAAGTCACACAACTAATAAGTGGATGATTGCGAGAAACACAAGTTGACTTGTGTCACCATGTCAGAAATGGTTTTGATTATTGAATTGAGGTCCCATTGTGAGTGGGACCATTCCCTAGGGAAGTGATCCAGAACTATAAAAATATGAAGAGAAAGCTAGCTGAGCACCAGCGAGTGGGCACGCAGTCATTCCCTGTTTCCTACACACACACACACACACACACACACACACACACACACACACTCCACCCTCCCTACCCTACCCTGGCTAAGTTGCTTGGTTAAGATATTTTGTGGCAATAATATATGATGAAGTTAATTTAACACAATGATAAAGCTGAGATTCAAAGCTAGACCCAGACTTTGAATCCAGGATTCTTCCTCTTTATCATTCTGCCAAGAATGAGTCTGCCCAGCCAAACCCTCCTGGTATAGATGGGTCTCTGAGGCCCAGAAACAGAGCAAGACGAAGCTCAGATCTGCTGTCATGTCTGAGTGATTCTGGACAGACAAACTGCCATCGACCAGTGGTTCTGTTTTTGCAGATCCTGGAGTGTGTTACAGATAGAAGTGTCTGTTTACTGCTAGATCCCACCGTCTACATGGTCTGCAGACTTCACATGAAGACCAGAAGCTGAATAAAAAGCTAGGGGGGATGGATATAGTCACAGCCTATTTAATAACAAATTAGCAAAATACAACTCTTTGGGGGAATTTTGAGAAAAAAAAAGGCCCAGAGGAGATTTACTACTAGGTTGCGTAATAAAGTGCCCCCCAAAGTAATACTAATACTTTAATGGCTGTTATGCAATGGGATGGTCTGGATGACTCAGCGTTTGAATTTCATTTAAAGGATTTCTGATGGATGTTGTTGGTTATTTGGAAACCTTTCCTGGATCCCTTGCCCTACCCCCTCCATTTTTAACCAGGTTCTGAAGGCTAATTCTCTAGCAAATTCTTACTTGCCGTCAGACAGAGGGTTTTCGGCTAGAACAATGCAGATATTTGGGAAATATCAAAAGAGAGAGAGTGAATAGCTGGTTGATTCTGAGAACAAAATAGCGTTCTGTCCTCCCTGTCACTAGCTAGGTCATGCATGTAAGTAGTCATGCTGTCATTCGACCCTAGAGAATTCTAATCCCTGGGGCTGCTGATAAATAAAAATGCATAAAGTTGTGATTAGTATTCTGCTGCAAAGGGCAACGGTCAGAAGACAACAGACGGGCAGACTCGTGAACTATAGGACTCCGCTTTTAAATCCCCAACTCACAAACTCCTTCGATGGATCTGGACCTCCCCTCACCTGACCTCCCCTCACCTGGCTTGCTTGATTCCATAGGTATCTTCCCTTGGTCATCTTAGATCATGTCTGTCTCTGCAGACTGTACTCATAATAGTGTGTGTGGGACCAATGTTCAGCTTCTCAACTTAGCTCCCCATTTTGAACAGAGGGAGTCCTAGATAGAGGCTCTGGTGTCTTTAAGTAAAACGGAGAAAGTATCCAGTCCAGTGGAAGTATATAGTCTCAGTATATAGTTCTGTGGCCTTGTGCAGCAACGAATGCTGTCCTGCTGATCTGTGAGGGTGGAGACTTTTGGATACGGCAGTAATTTTCCCTCTGCCACAGAACATTAATATGCAGGAGTTGAGTTTTATAATGAATGTAACGATTACTCTTAACTATTGCTGTGAGAGAGCACCCAAAGTCAAGCAACTTGAGGGAGAAAGGGAGATTTATTCAGCTTACGGTTCCAGAGGGGAGATACAGTCTCTCATGGCAGAGGCGGCATGGCTGGTCGGCCAAAGCTGGAGGAGGCTGTCACTGCAGACATCTTGGAAGCTGAGAGTTGCCAAATTGCCTGCTGCAAAGGCAGACTTCTCTGGGAGGTAGGGTGGGACTAATCCACCTCAAGGCCTACCCCTTGTGACCGCCTTCCTCCAGCAAGGCTCCACCTCTCATGGTGCCATGACCTTGCCAAACACATGAGACTGTGGGGGACACATTTCAAACCATGACAGTGGAGAACTATGTACTTGGTTTTAGAAGCATTCACACCAGGCCGGGGAGAGAAGTTAGGGATGTTATAGCCGGCCTGAGGTAGAGTCGCTGCTGGTCCCTCTTGTCTCCCCACACACATCCCTTCTCCACCCCACCCCCATCACAGTCTCATTTAGTATGTTTTCACCTCCAAACTTCATTCCCATGGAAGAATGAGCTGCTAAGAGTCTGTTTGCAGTGGCCCACCACACAATAAGCCCCTATCCCCTACCTTCCAGGAAGTGTGCAGGCGACCCACAGCTTACATTGAAGGTTTGTCTAGAGGACTGGGACTTTTCCCAAAATTTACCCCCAAATTAGAAACTCCTAGTTAAGAGCCTGAGGGCAGAAGGAATGTGGCCAGATATTGTCTTCTGGACACAAAAAGGCTGTGACATCCAGAGCACATGGCAGTTGCATTTATTTCCACAAGACCTGCATGGGATGTGTCTTGTCAACATTTCACCATGAAAGGGTAGAAAAACGCAAGTGTTCCCACACTTCCTGAAGGTCAATCCTGATTGAGGGGATATGCGCAGGCACATGCCATCAAGGGCAACCCAGATGAAACTCAATGGGCTACTCATGAAAAAAAAAAAAAAAACAGGAAGGATTTCTGCAGAGAAAAGGAAGGGTTATAGTAAGAAGGGGAGGGAAGATGGGACTGGCGATTAAAGTGTGAAAATATTATTAATAACACTGTATTCCTGTATGAAACACTAAAAGAACCAAAATAAATAAATTTTTGAAAATCTGGTTTAAGCTGGGCACAGCGCTCAAGAGGTTGAGTCAGAAAGATGGTTAGTTTGACGATAAGTTTGTATAATGTTAACGAAACTCCTCACTCCAGTCTCCCAAGAACTCAGCCAGGACTATTTCTATTTTAGAAATCAGTTGTTAGAACAAACAGCCATGGATGTCAAAGAAATAGAGATCAATTACTTGCTGCATCTCTGAGGAAAGAAAGAGACATCTGATGGTGACACTGAAAGTGTTTAGGTTCTGTGGCTCAATAAATGTCGGATGTGGCGCTTGCTGTATCTCTCTGGGGGTGTGGAAGGAATGCTAATGGCTTGGAGATAACTACAGGACAGTTTTTATTTTGAAGCATTCAACTCACATCACGTCACCTGGTTCTGTCTTGGTCCTGCCACCCCCTGGCATCCCTATACAACTGGTGCATCTGAGTACAGACTGATCCCCACATTTTACAACGTGGGGAAAGAGGCTCACGGACTCTGCGTGTGAATTTCCCAGGTCAGAGTGAGGCAGTGATACAGCTGGGATCGGAGCTTGGTCTCTGTCTCATAGGTATTTTTATTTTCTTCTCAGTCAAGGGGTCTTTCTGAGCATGGGAGAGGGGCGATCTTCTGAGCCCCCTCTTTCCTCTGAGAGAAGATCACAGGTCAGAGAACCTCATGTCTACAGCCTGGTCCTGGTATAATACTCACAGCCCAGAACCATGACACATGGTTTTCGTCACATAGGAAATACTCTGAGGGCCTGAGACAAGCCCTTGGAGACCTCAGCAGGACCAGCCAGGACAGACAGCTGAGGAGTAGACTTGCTTCTCAGGGACCCACTCAGAGATCCAGTGAACCCACTGTGGGGGAGACCTGATGAGCCACCCCTAGGTACAAAAGCCAAGCCCTACACAAACCTGCAATGTTCTGACAGCCGTGAGCACAGCAGACCTGGGGGGGGGCTGGTATACTGCAAGGGGGCCAGGAGCTCTGTGCCAATACCACCAGGGCGGGCCTTACTTTGTGTGGCTTGTCTAATGTCTTCAATGATGGCTCCACCTCGCCTGCTCCAAAGCCTGGCCAGCAGCTAGGGGGAGACCCCACCCTTCCCTCCTAACAGCACCCCCCCCCCAGGGCTCTGCTGGTGGCATTTTCTCAATCACTTCTCAGAACTTTTCTTTAACTTCCAGAGGTCCTAAGTGTCCTTTGGCTCGTTGCTAAAGACACGGGAATCATGCGCTCGTTTGTTCAGAAGTCAAAGAATGCCAAGGGTGGCTAAGAAGTTGAAAGAAAATGGTCTGAGGTTTTCCTACTTAAAAAAAAAAAAAAAAGATGACGATTTCTCTTGCCTGGCTTCTAACCATGTGGAACTGCGCACATTACTATGTGTGGGCAGAGACGGGGGAATAAAAATAGCTCCTTTGATAAAAAGAAAATAAGAGTGCCTTGAGCAGGGGTCCTGAGCTGTTCCCAGGACGGCAGATTTTGCTGAGATGACAACCCACCGAGCTGCAGGGACACAGCCTAAGCCTCGCAGTGCGGTCTGGGGTGACCAACTGGGCTCGGATGCTATGCTGACATTGAAAAGGACGACAATCATCCTGGCTCAGTGGGAAACCAATGTCAGCCATGGGGGAGGGGGTGAAGGATACTCAGCACCGGGCAATAGAGCATTTGCAGTTCCCACTTCTGGTCTTAGCTTCTTTCCAAGCTAAGTATGGGACAGGCAGGAACCCACTTGCTTCGCTTCCGGAAGCTCTGGGCTTCCTCATCTCTACGTGATGGGGGAGTCTCCTGGATTCCTCCTACGCTAAAGACCGCACACTCAGAAAGTACAGAGTGCTCCCTGAGGAATCATCTGATCTAATCATCCTGATCTGCTCTGGTGCACCCCCTATGCATGAGTGCCCAGCACCCCTACTTCTCAGTGGCTCACCTTCCTCTCTAATCGGCTGCCGACTGGCTTTGGCTCCAATCCCCTAAATTGGGAAATGTTCAACTGCAGATTGTTTACATTGTGTATTCAGAGTAGGAAGTGGTGTTTGAGAAGGGTTGCCATGGAAACAGTGAAGTGAGGAGGCAGCTAACTATGAAGAGGAATAATCCAATATTAGCACATACAAGCTACGTTCTTAGGCTGTTGTAAACGAAATCTCCCATTACTGGGCAGGTGGCCACTGTCCACGTGCCTGGCCTCGTCTTCAAAATAAGAGGAAACTACCGGGTGTGTCCAGCTGGTTAGCAAAACCTTAGCACACTCAGGCTTTAGATTTTAGAGTTGAGAATTCTATTATTCTTTGGTACCCCGGGAACCTGCTTGAGCAGAACTAGAGAATACAGGGTCCGTTGCCTCAGCCAGTCCAAATCTCCAGTAAGAAAGAGACTTTATGACAGCCATCGTGTGCAAATACGGAGAGAGGCCAGAGGGGTCTGCAAAAGGGATGGACTGACCGCACACTGCGGTGTCTGTGACGTCAGAGTGTATGTAGTTCTCAGGAAATTACAGCTCCGTATGGTTGAGAATTGGCATCATACACGTGGCGGGACTAGGCAGACATCCCACTCCATTCTGCAGAGATCCACCTACGGCTGAATTCTCAACGCTGTACAGCCACAACGGAGGAGGAGCGGCACCTGGAAACTCGGCAGCCTTGAGGTGTTGGCAATGCAAATCCTTCCCCAAAGTGCAGGGCTCCCAGCTGTCCCTGCTGCCAGCCAGACTTCACAACGCAGTGCTGACCTGGAGTCCTCTGTCCACGTGACAGATAAGCAAGACTTCGTGTGCACCGTACATGAGAAGCGCTCACTACTCATTTACTAAGTGACCTTGATCATATGTGACAAGGGCAATCTTCAGTATATGTGCCTTTGCCTGGAATAAAAATTAACATGTTTCCTCATGTCCCATGTTTGTCTCGTGGGCTGCAGCAGCTCTCTGCAAATCCAGAGAAGCAAAGCTAGGTAAGTAAGTGCCTGGGGCTCTGTCCCCCCCTCTTCTGATCACTCAGTGTGGTATGTGCTGAGAACTGTCCAGCCGCTAGCTGGGTCTAGCTGCCTTAGAGTCACTTGAAGAAATTATTTTTTATAGTGGGAGGTCCTGCCCGAACCACAGCTGGTCCACAGATCAGGGATGTCTATTTCCAAAAATGTCCCTAGAACAAAGGAGAAACCGCGCCTATGGAAGCTGTGGGCTTGGAAGGGTCAGACCGGGCGTGAACTTTCACCTGCCACCTTATCCCACCTGGCATCTTGTTCTGGTTGGGGCCTCAACACTTCTTTGTCTCCATCTGTATGTTGAGGAAGAAATACTTCCCCAGGGCATCCTGGGATCAATGGCCTTACACAGTCAGCTTAGTTTGGTTCTTGGCAGGTCTTTGGCAACGGTTATGTGGAAGCATTGTGAGCCCACGGAGGCTGGTTTCAAGGAAAGGGATTTATTGTTATGCCTTATGAGTACACATACACTACATACTCTTTAATATGCCTCGGATGCTCTATGGGTTTTTACCCCTAAGTTTCTCATTCAGGGGGAAGAAAAGAGAATACAATTTGGGGTCAAAATGATACACATTCAAATTCCAGTTCTGTCACTCTCCTCTGGGTCGCTAAGCAGAGTTTCATGCCTTTTTTTAATGGAAATAGCCATTTTTGCCTCATAGGGCATTTGCGAAGGTTGAAAAACAAATTACACTCTTTTTGTAAGAAATCCAGATGTCGTATGCACAAAAATGTGGGGGAAGAAATCCATCGCATGCCCCCAGCAGAGAAGGTGCTAAGTGGTAGTCTCTGGTCCTGACAGGTCCTCTTGGCAAACTCAGCATGATGACTTGTGTCCAGATGGACCCTGGACATCCGGAAGGACAGAATGGGCTCAGGAATCCTTCAGGGGTGTTCTGTGCACCAAGGCTGAGGTCCAATTAACTTCCCTCATCTCATGTCTGTGAACCTCAATGGGGGCAGAACCCACTGCTGCAGATACAGTGGGCTGCATGACTGTGTTTCTGCTGCCTAGCAATGGTGGGAGGGGGTCCTGGTTCCACGCTCTGTGGCCCTTCAGGGGTAAAGCGGGACACCCTGGATTGCAGGACACCCTAGATGCAGTTCCATGCAGATGTAGCCTACATTTCCAGCATTTGCAGCCTTCAAAATCATTCCTCCACCCACTTTTCTAGAACATAAGCTCTCTAAGGTTTGTTGGAACCACAGTGTTAGAAAAATTAAAATTCTATTCCAATCCAACCTCCCGGGAAATTCTGTCACAGGGTCTACATTGCTACCATCAGAGTCACTCCAAAAGGGAAGGCTGGGGGCATGGTCCTTTTGCTCCTGGAGGATCATGTGCTTACTGCCCATTTCCTCCTGCTACAACCCGAAAGCTCAGCAAACCAGTGTTATGTCAGGGATGATGCAATCCCACGTGTCCTTGCAGCCTAGATATAAGCATAGGTAAGTCAAAAGCCCCAGGAATCTCAGAGCGCCTAGTGCGTCAGCAGGAGGTCAGCTAGCACACATTTGTTAACTTCACAAACATGTCTGTGTGACTAGTTTACAGTTTTCTGTTGCTGTAAGTGAATATCACAGGTTTAAGAAGAGTGGAGGTTTATTCGTCTCATGGTAATGGAGTCTGAGCGTGGTTATGGAGTGCATGGTGACGGTCTCCTGGTGATATCACGGCATGGTAGAACGTATCGCATGATGGGACAGGGCAAATACGCCAGCTTGGTCTCTCTGCCTTTTCTTGTGAAGCCACTAATGCCATCAGGAAGTCGGAGAGTAAGGTTCCAACATATCAACTTTGGAGCAGTGGGTGGGGGCAGAGGTGGGGGCAGACAAACCATCACGGTGACTTTCAGGTCTATGCCATATGCTGACCCTAGAAGACAGACTAAAAGGAGACAGCCTCGCCCCCCCCTTCACAGTTCAAGAGCGGGAATTGTGATGGTTGATCTGGATGTCAGCTTGATTCAGATTTGAGAAGCAAAGTACACCTTTGGTGAGTCTATAAGGGTGTTTCCAGACATGATTGACATGCGGGACAGTAATGAAGGTGGAAAAACTTGTCCTGAATGTGGGCTTGAGATCAAGAACAAAACATCCAGTGAGCTTCCTCTCCTCTCCTCTCCTCTTCTTTCCTCTCCCCCCCTACCCCTCACCTGTTGAGGATTTGAGCTCTGGGCACATTTGTGGAGAATTAGTGGTTGAGTTAAGCCCAGAGCAAACCTGCAGGAGATTGTCTAGCTGATGGGGAAGGCCCAGCCCATGGTGGGTGGGACTAAGCCCTGAACAAATGAATAAAATACTGAGAGTCAGTTGAGGAAATTGGCATCCTTCTGTACACTTGGCCAGACATGCTGGTCTGGCAAGAAAGGATCGTCCCTCTCTCAGCTGTTATGTAGAGATGTTGTGGCCAGTTCCCTGGGCCCTGGTGTTGGTGTGAGCTCTCCTGTGAAAGCTAGACTAAGAGCTGTAACCAGCAATCGTAAGAGCAAATAAACCCCTTGTTCCCTTAAGCTGTTTGATGGTCATTTATCAGCAACCATGCAGGCTGACTATAACACTGCCAAAGGCCCACTGTGACATTAGTTCTATCAGAGACTTGGCTTCTAGACAGCTACCAGGGTGAGGCTTTGATACAGAGGAAAACACCCAGTTAAGAAAGCAGAGTGATCTCCATGATTACCACAGGAACCCCAAAGCAGACAATATGCTGGGGACCCTGCCTGAGACCTAAGACTCAGCCCCGAGTCTGGGGGTTATATTTGTGATGAGGAAGACTAATCTGCTGCCTATGTAATACATTGCCCTCCCCCCCCCAAAAAATAAAAGAGTCAGGTTGTCAGACAAAATACAAGATGGCAAGTTCATTAGCATTTCTGGCAAATAATATTTTTGGCCTAAGTATGTCCTCTGTGGTATTTGAAGTGATTCATTACTTATCTGAGCATCCTTCATATTATTTTGCTAATCATAGCAACTCAAAGATGCAGGTTTATTTCTCTGTTGCATGAGCCTCTGGTTGGTCTATGCCAGTGTGCTAACTGCTCCAGTCATTCAGAAGCAGGTATTCATCTTCCTGTACCCCTAGCCCCTGAGGTGTGATTTGGAGGTTAGCAACAGCAGCATCACTTCACATTTTTGGCCACCCTCCAGAAACCCTGCAGGGGGGACCAGGATTAGTTCAAGTTTGAGGACCAGTGCCCTTGGGGGGTATCCTCTTCAGTTTGATTGAAATTGGGCCCCTACCATAACCTCGATTCCAACTGGTGGAGGACGGTGAAGAAGAAGAGAACTTGAGAAGTCAGCCTAGATTAGCAAGTGGCTTACATTGCACTGAGAGCTGATCATAGGACTATGCCACCCCAAAAGAGGGCTGGGGAATGTCATCTCCAGTGAAGGCAGTTTGAGTCACAGCAGTGGAACAAAATACCCCAGGAAGATTTATTTTGGCTCACAGTTTCAGAGGTTTTGATCCGTGATTGGTTGGCTCTGTGGCTTTGTGCCTGAGGTGAAGGCAGGGCATCCTATGGTGGATGCATGGGGGTAGAAGAGGCTACTCACCTTGTGGCAGCCAGTAAGCATAGAGAGATAACAAGAAGCCAGGGACAAGATTAACCTTTCAAGGAGAATGGAAAGACGGCTCAGCAGGTAAAGTGTTTGATAGTAAAGCATGAAGACCTGAGATCAAATTCCCAGAACCCTCATAAAAAATTCAGGCAGGGCAGAATGTACCTGTAACCTCAACACTGAGAAGATAGAGACGGGTTGTCAACCAGTCATTCTAACCAAATTACCCAGTTCCAGTTCAGCAAGAGACCCTGTCTCAAAAAATAAGATGGAGAGCAATTGATGGAGTCACCTACTGTTGATCTTTGTCTGACTGTCCACATGCCCCTGCACATGCATACACATACACAAGGACACACACACACACACACACACACACACCAGAAACAAAGCCATCTTCTTCAAGGTCACACTCCCAGTGACCTGCTTTCTCTCACTCAGTCTCTCCTCCTCCTACTGTTTCCATTCAACTCTGAGTCTACCCATCAATTAGCCCATGATGAGCTCGGAGCCCTGAGGATCTAACCACTTCCCAAAGCCCAGCACCTCGCAAGCAGGCTGATATAACATGGTGTTTGGGGAGCATTTTAGGGCCCAGCATAACAGAAAGAAAGAACAGGTTCGATTGGACCATTAGCAATTTCTGCTGGACCTACCCCATCACCGTGGCAACAGCAGCCCATGGATTAAAGCAGCTCGGTTAGAAAATGAGATCCTAAAGTTGCAGCATTGATGGATCAAATAAGTTATGCAGGCTCTGGTGGCGTTTCACACAGTCACAGATCCTCATCCGAACAGCTCATGGTCACAATTCTCTTTCTTGAGCCACTGGTTCAGATATCATGCTGAAGTCTGGTGGTCCCATTCTGAGTGGAATATTAACCAATTTAAAACACATTTAAAGGAGGTGACACTGATAATTGGAGAATTGTCTGGCTTGAAGAGGAAGACCTCAGAGGTTAAGGCATTAAAAAATCATCTTCATATGTTGAGAGAGAGAAAGAGAGAGTCATAGAAAAGAACTCAGCTTTTTCCATGTAGCTGAAGAGTAAGGAATTATGAACATGGGCATGAGATACAAGGAGGCAGTCTTGGACTCAGAGTTGAATGGAAAAAGGGAAAGAAATAGATCAATAATGAAAACATCCATTGCTCTGTAAATTGCTGTTATTATATCCATAGATTAGAAGAACATTTAACATTCAGCCTAGTAGTTGTCTTCTACAATAGAGGTAGAGGATCTCTGCACCCTGACAGGATGCAGCCTAGGGCAATAAGTAGAACAGTAATGTGGACAACAATGGCCAGCCATAATGCAGAGTACCAGAAACTCCCTTTAAAAGGTTTCACCTTAACTCATTGGTCTTTTTTGAATTTTCTGGCTCTTACAGTGATTCCAATCCAAATACATTGACAAGGATATCAGTTCTAACATCCACATACAAGAAAGAACATGCAGTGCTTAACTTTCCATGTCTGAGATATCCCACTCAATATTAAATTTTCCAGTTCCATCCAGTTGCCAGCAAATTCCATAACCTCATCCTTTCTGATAGCTGAGCAATATTCATTGTGTAGATGCACCACAAAGTGCTGGTGGAGCTGGCCTCGTGTGAATACGAACCCACCTGACATTGTGTCTGCAGCCAGAACTGCTTCAGGCTTCTCTGTGACACTCAGGAAGCCCCAGCTACCACAGCCTGGATTGGCTCCCCTGAGGTCTCTTTCACAGTTCCCCCAGAAGGACTGGGGGGGACACATCTGTGTGTGTTGCCAAGTGGACTTTGGATAATGCCATCCTGCAGAACTGAACCATTGTCAGTGAATAAACGCAGGGCTGACATCCGCTGGCCTATTATCTGAGCCGTGACAACTACCCAGGAAGAACCACTGCCTGGCCATTATCAGGGTTCAGCTGAGCAAAAAGCAAAGGCCAGTGCAGGGGGAGGCCGCCAAGCTTGCTGCTGATCATTTCGCTGATTGTGTAACCGGGAACGCCGGAGAAAGTTCCATCAACTGACGCCACACAACTGTGAACTGAGGGAGAATCCACGGAGCCCGATCCCTGTTCTGTCTCCTGATAGCCGGGCTAAAAAAGACGATGGGAAAGCAATTACTCATGCAAACATTTTCCTGTGTTTTCTGTGGATTTTAGTTTGCCCTGTTTACAGGATCAATGAGTATTAACCAAGGCCCCTAGAATATGTGGTGACATTTTGGAAACCGTGATGTGTCTAACATTTAGTTAGATGGATTTCTCCCACTCAGGATGATAAAGAAATGTCACAATGTGATATGTAACTCAATGTGTTCAATATTTTAGGATCAAACCTTTAACTCTCCCTAGATGAAGCAAGTCATGTTTGTGAATGAGGAAACTGGCTCATTTGCGATCAGATTCTAAAATTCAGACTCAGGCACCTGGCACTCTTTCCACTGCAACAGGAGAGCTTTCTTTCATGTATGATGAAGCATCTGCTATGTGTTGGATACTGACCTAGAGAAGTCTACAATACAACTAAAGTTCTGTTCTGCTGAACTTACATTAAAAGGAGCATTACGTTTTCCCATATACATGAGTGTACCATTTAGAGCTAACCTGCTCTTGGGCACTTAACCAGTTGCTAATGTGTGTGTGTGCATCCGCATGTATGCACATGCATGTATGGGTGTACCTACCTGCGCAGATATATGCAGGTCAGACACTGACACTGGGATGTCTCCCTGAATCATTCTGCACCTTATTTTTTTCCTTTGAAACAAGATCTCTCCCTGAACCTGAAACTCAGTTTTGGCTAGCAAAGACCTTCTGGGAATCTTTATGCTTCCACCCCCAATGCTGGCGTTGCAGCACATGTTGCTGTAACACTAGGCAAGTTCTGGGGATCAAAGCTAGAACCTCATGCTTCCCCAGCAGGAACTTTTCTCATGGAGCCATCTCTCCCATCCACTATCATCATTTAATAATCGAGAGAGCCGGGACTGGGAAGATGGCTCATAAGTAAAACACTTGCCTCACCACTTGAGAATCTGAGTTCGGCTCCCCAGAATCCATGTAATAAAAACCAGGTACTGTGGCGTGTACCTGTACCCCAGTGACGGCAAGATCAGGAATCAGAGGCAGGTGAATCCTAGAACTCATGGGTCAGCTAGTCTGGCCTGTTTGGTGGAGTTCCTCCCAATGACCCTACTCTGTCTTAAATAAACAGGGTGAGGGCTCCTGAGGTGTGTCACCTGGGAGTGCCATCTGATCTCCACGTGCAGGTGCACACACACACACACACACACACACACACACACACACAAAGAGAACAAATGCCTAGATGCCTAAGCATGACCTCGCTCCCTGAGACTTCTTTCCCTTCCCCAAGGTCACTTGGGTGCAGTGCTCCGCTCACCCTGTGCCCAGACAAAGGAAAGGTCACTTGTGCACTGTTACACTACAGCCATGCCTGGGAACAATTTATGACTTTTCTCACAAAACATGAACTTGGAATAATTTCCAAATGGCAGGTGCGCTTATTTCTCCAAGGAGAAGACAATTTCCTCTTTCTCCTTTTTCATCATGCAAATCTTCCGAAGGCAGTTGGTAAGAAGTAGAAATAGATAAGATCTAAAATTCATATTCAACTGTTTAGGAAAAAAAAAACCCATTTCAGTTAGAAAAGGGGTTGAATCAAACAGGAGGCTGTGGAGGGCGGCGTTCGCATCTGAATCATAAATAGGTCAAGGTGAATAGGGAAGAATAGGGGATCCGCGTTTTAGAGCATTTTTTCACTTTTAATATGAAAGTTTAATAGTCCAAGTGAGAGGCTGAGCCACTGCTTGTCCCTGTCCTGGTCCTTGTGCCCACAGAGCCAGGCTGAATTGTCGGCAGGGCATTCAACTGGAAAACCAGACATTTTCCTCAGTTACTGTGATGGTTAATCTTGATTGTCAACTTGATGATTTAGAATCACTGTGGAGACAACTCTCCAGGCATGTCTATACGCTTGTTTTCAGAGAGGATTGGCTTGGGTGAAAAGACCCACCCTCAGTGTGGCCTGGGATCTGAACTGACTAAAAGGGAGAAGGGAAAGTCAGTGGCAGCGTTGACCTCTCGGCTTCCTGAATGTGGATGTGACCAGCTGCTTCACACAGCTGCTACCACACCTTCTCTGCCACGACAGACTGAATCTTCGAACCGTGAGTCAAATAGATCCTTTGCTCCTTGGGCTGTTCGCCTCAGGCATTTCATCTCAGCAATGAGCCGAGTAGCTAATGCAGTTACTAAAACAGGATCCCAGGGCAGCCTTTCGGGAGTATCTTAAAGCTATGCATTAGCTTAAGAACTATACAGGCTTGGAGGCAGAAAGGGGGCACCCCAACAAAATGGCGATGAAGATAAGGAAATACCCACTCCAGGAAAAATAACAAAAGAGGCCAGAGTATGTGTGCCTGTCCCCCTCTCTCCCTGCCTGGGGCGCAGTGCTTGGGAAGGGGGGGGGTTTGCTTCCTATCGAGTCACGGCTTCTGCCAGGTGGTTTCCTTCCCCACCCCACTTCCTCTCCCCGACTTCTCACATCTACGGATACTGATGGCTGCAAATGGGTCCCCAAAAACCTCAGCACCCCTATTTGTGATTTGCTTGTTTTTTCACTCACAACTTTACCCAACTGTATTTGTATAACTCCTGGACTCCGGCAAATACAGAACTCGGATGAGGAAAATGTTGCATGTCTCTCCAACTGTAGCCATATCTGGCCCACTGCTCATTTTTCATATAGATTTTGCTGAACCATGGCTATATTTATTCATTTACCAATTGCCTGGCTGCTGCCAAAGCACTACACAGCCACAGCCTGTGACAGAGACAGAGTGGCCTGCAGGCCCAACGATGCTTGTGACCTGATCCTTTGCAGAAGAGCGTGTCCAATTCTGCTCCACACTGACTGTGCATTAGCGGCCCTGCTTCCACCTCTATACAGTGTCTCGAGGGATCGCTGCTCCGAAGGTCTGCGTCTCCCCTGTCTTCCCTGTATCCTTTTGCTGTTTCCACTCTGCTCTTCATAGGACTTCTAGACAGATCTTTCCAAAACCCGATTTTGACCCTCTGAACTCCGCCAAGGAAAAGTCCGGTCTCAAAGCACATCTCTCCCCCCACATCTTGCCTCTCTCATAACACTGATTGTCTCTCTAGCCACTTGTGATGCTGGCTGCCTGGATCCAAATCGCTCTTGTCTCCATTGCTTCCCAACGATTTCTCAGAAGGCAGAAACAAGAATACTAGGTGTCTCTGTCCATGTTACATGCCTCTGGATTTCAGAAATGCTACAACATGGAAGAAATAGGTTGTGCCTCTGAACCAAAAAGACTGATGAGGAGATGCTGAGAAGGGCTCTACCGAGTTCCCGCCCACACAGGTCAGGTTCTACAGGGCCTTGGGGAGCAGGAAAGGCAGTCCGGTAGCATGAAAAGCCCGAGGATTCTGCTTGAGTGAGTAATGTGGTCAGTCTTGGCTTTTGAAAATCTTTCTGATGATCTGGGGAGATGGCTCAGTGATTGAAGCCTTTGTCTTACAAGAAGAAAGCCCTGAGTTCGGATCCCTAGATCCTACATAAAGATGCTGAGTGGATATGTCAGTGGCCTGTAATTCTGGAAGGTGGAGCCTAGAAAACCCCAGAGTAAAGCAATAAAGTGGAAGAGCAACCCAGGTTCCCAGGGTCACCCTTGAGCCTGCACAGGGATATACACACTCAAGTGTTCACACACACACACACGCACACACGCACACACACACGCACGCACGCACACACACACGCACGCACGCACACGCACACACAGAAGGATAAATCTTAAAAGAGGGGGAAAGTGGGGCTGGATTGTATCCCCCTGCTTTTCAGAGTCTGATGAGAACTTGAAGCATTTCAGCTCCACTAGAAAAAAGCCCACCAGCGGAGATGGCGAGACCATGTTGTCTACAACCCTTGGTTGATCCGGTGTGGAGTCTGGTTCCTTCCACCTTGCCTGTGTCCAAAGAGGAGCATCTGCTTCTTGGCGGCAGAAATGATGGCTTCCCAGGACATTCTGGAGACCAGCAATGGGACATCTCTTCCGAAGCTCAAAATACAGTGAACAGAAAATACATGTATTGGAAATCTCCTCTAAAATATATATATATTAGAAATTAGAAATGGGAATATATATATTCCCATATCTCAAAATGGAGAAAGAAATAACCAAGAACCAGAGGAAGGGAATGAAAACAAAAGGAGCTAGCACAAAGAGATAGAATGTTAGACATTTCCAGTGCGGACTGGAAGAAAAAGACTTCTTTAGACAGCAGAAGACACCAGTGTTGTGTCAGAATGAGAAAAGATCGCCTTTGTCTAATGTTCTCACTGCTTTGACTTGTTTGCCATTAATCTCCATCACCTATAAGAAGCACCATATTCCTCAATGTTCTGGCAAAAAAGTGCTCTCTGATTGTTGGGGTAGAGGCTGGTGAAACCACCTCTCTTTAGAAAGTGTGAATTAAGACAAGTATTCAAATGGATTAGAGCAGGGATGCTTTCTTTCATAGCCACATATAATGGGCTTCTTAAGCCTAGCAGGAGAGCGGCCCCTGAAAACAATAGCTACTTTATTCGGAGGGCTTTATAAACCCCATTTAGCTTTAAGTAGATTGTCATACCTGGAGGGGCTCCAACAGAGGAGTTTCGATTTTCTCCTTGGTAATATACAATGCTGAGAAGTATTGGCTAGAGAATATTAAAATTCCCTCCTTGCACAAATACAGAAAAATATTTTTCTTTGAAGCTGCTCGAGAGATGATTTTTTTCAAAGCCAGATCGTTTGAAATGTATCTATTGTAGGACGCGTTCCTGACAATTATTTATGAAACTAGAAGAAGTGGTGAACGAGGAAAGGCAAGCCACAGCTATGTTATGCATAGCTTAAAAAAGATATGTTGAGGTCTGAGGCCCTCCTATACCTGAGAATGTGACCTTGTTTGAAAAGAAGGACTTGGAAGATGTTACCAAGTTAAGATGAGGTCGTCATGAGTCAGTGACTAGTGTCTTTACACTTGGACTCCAAGACCTGGCCCCAAGGGAGGAAACCGGAATGTCGCAGCTGTGGCCTGAGGAACAGTAAAAAATGCCACCGGCTACTGAAAGTCAAAGCAAGATAGGGCTCTTCTCGGGAGCCTTAAGACAAGAGGGTGATGCTCTATCACCCTGATCTTGTACTTCCAACTTCTGGGACTGAAGGAACCTGAACTTCTTGTCTTAAACTTCACAATTGGTGGTCATCTGATAGGGCAGCCCTAGCCAACTAGAGGCCTGAGGTGTTTCGAATAGAGGAAGGCACAGATCCCTCCTCTTGTTGGCTCTTCAGACTTTGTTTGGAGGTTCTAGTGGTTTACCTTTGACCAAAGAATAGTACTCCTCTACCAGGGAAGGTCATCCTCTTTGACCAAGCATGCGCATGGGGCAGTGAGGGAGGAAGAAGACGCCCACCTAGCAAGCCATGTCAGCCAAATTAATGCCGCGAGGTGATAATGTTGCAGCCAGACCACCCTGACTGTCTAGGCCCACGAGCCAACATAAACCTGGATTTACACCCTGGAAATAGAAATGAGAGCAGTAGGAATTGATCAGGCAACTTTGGTCAGAGGGAGCCTAGGATGTCCTCCATCATCTAAGCCGATTTATTTATAACATACATGAGTATTTAAAGGAAAAATAACGAAGACGAACACGGCCAAATTCTTTACAGGAGCATGTTAAACACACCCATTCTGGGCTAGCAAGAAAAAGCAGAAGCGACTCCTCTATGCTATGTGACAGGTAAAGCAAAAGGCAGGCATGACAGTTGCTAAAAGGGAAGGACAATGAAAGTCTCAAAGCAGAGTTTCCTTGTTACTGTGACTATGTGCATAATCTTGTGATCCACAGATTAACATATTTAATGGTCTTAAATGCACAGGGAAGACTCTGCAGGGAGAAATCTTAGCGAAGAACAAACGCAATCTGATTGAGAACAGATAGGAGGCAAATTCAAAACTGTCAATAAATAGAGGAATCTGCCTGCAACCGTCTATTCCAGATGCTAATGTATCATTCTCTAGAGAGCAGGCTTAGGCCTTGGCGACTCCCCCTGTCCCCCCCACCGCAACTCACACACTCCTGATGCTCTCCTTAGCTCTTCAGAGAAACACATGCTGTCAACTTGCCAGACTGGACCAGACCTCACAAATACATCACGAATATGTCACTGTCCTGTAAGGCCACTGCCAGAGTCACTATGTGTTGCTTTTCTGATCCCTAACCTCAAAGAACCCCTAATGCAATGAGCGTTCTGTTGCCGACCAGACAAAATAATCGAGCTCGAAAAAGGAGATTCAGGAAGAAAAGCAACATAGGATTTGACTTTCTGAACATGAATTAACCCCCGAACCCAAGAACATTTCGTGTTCTGGAGCAAGGACATTTCTCAGACTGTTCACCTGCCCAATGAGTCTGAACTCTGCGATGCCATTTTCTTTGGCTTTGTTTGGGTGAGACAATGTGACTCAACCAGCCTGACATGAGAATTGCCAATGAGACATTGCTTTTGCTAGGCTGGCCACAAAATTCAGTTTCTTAGGGAAAGAAGGAAGGAAAGAAAGTGTAAGGGAGAGGCAACCGGAACTTACCATAGCAAACTGCTTCCCATTCATTTCTTGGGGCAAACCAAGCGGCAAAGCCAGAGAAAACCTCCATCCAGAAGAGAAGACTCTCCAGAGATGGACTCTTGACTCCTCTCCTCCCTTCTTATTATCACGGTCATTCCCAATCTGTTCCACTGATTAGCTTCTCCACATTTTTAAAAAGATTTATTTTTTTATTGTGTGTGTATCTCTCTGTGTGTATCTCTGTCTGTGTGTCTGTGTGCATCAGAGCACTATGTGTGTCTGTGGAGGCCCAGGGGTGACTTTGGGAATCACCCTGGATTGCTTCTATCTCCTCTTTACTTTGGTTTGGAGTTTCCCAGGCTCTGCCTTCCAGAACAGGAAGTAAATGTCGCTGCCATTTCCTCCTGGCATTTTTACGTGGGATCTTGGATCCTAACTCAGGACTTTCTGCATGCGAGGCAGGGGCTTAACCCTCTGAGCCATCTCTCGGGCCCCCGATTCTCTACGTTTTATGTGCACGCAGGTACCTGTGTGCATGTGGAGGTGAAAAGGTCAACATTGGGGGTCTTCCTCTATTGCTCCTCATTTTCTATTTGAGACAGGATCTCTCACTGAACCGGGAGATGCTCCCGTGTGTCATAGTACCTGGCTTTACATGGGTGCTGGGGATCCAAACTCGGGTCCTTGTGCTTGTGCTTTGGCCCTCAACATTATTTCTATAATTGGGGAAATGTATGTCCTATGTCTCCCCTCTCCAGTTCTCTCTCTCTCTCTGTTTCTTTCTCTCTCTCTCTCTGTCTCTCTCTCTTCCTCTCTCTCTCTCCTCCCCCCCACTCCCCCCTCTGCCCTCTCCCTGTCAAATCCCATCTTCTCTTTGAACAGCTTCGAGCAGAACGCAGTCGGCATTCTGGGAGGCCTGGCATGAACAGCCCACCCTACACTTCATCAGAAATCCTCTCCTTTGAAGAGTCTCCTCTTTAATCTCTTCCTCGGCAGATTTTTTTTTTTTCAGTATTAGAACAAAATGACACAATACTCTTCAAACTGAAAGCCTTATTAAGTAGCATTCAGAAAATCTTGCAACTTTCTCGTAATTGGAGGCTTAATTAATTGGGTGGGTGATTTCTTAATGGTATTTGGCGATTAGGGCTAATCAAATATTCCAGATAATCGACTCCACTTTTCGCAAGGCAATTATCTCTACTGTGTTGATTTTGGGAAAAAAAAAATACACCTTAGCTGAGTTGACACATTGTTCTACATAATGTCTGGCTCAGTAAGTTTGGAAGCAACCTGCACTTGAACCGGTAACTTCAAGACAGGGACAGTCACGGGGGAAAATATCTTCCTTTTGCTGATCTCTTGCTATGCAATAAAAAAGCTCCACTGTGTCCAAGGACCTAGTTAAAGACCTGATTCCAGGCCTGGGTGATCTCACCATCCAGGTAATTATCACAGTGTGGATAGTTCCCACCCATCCCTTCCTCACTCACTGACAGAATGAGTGGGCACAGGCTTGGAAGCAAATCACAGGACCCTGTACAAATGGGAAGGGCTGGTCTCCGGGCAGCCGATGATCTGAGCAACATCTGGAGGGCAGGTTATGATCATCTTTACTTACCTTCCCTAGGCACCCAACCCATCCCTTCAGGAAATGGCTTTGACATGCCCGCATGCTATGGATATAGTTTGAGGTACGCATGGGAAACTTGGTGCTCAGTGTGGAGCTGTTAAGAAGTAATGGGACTCTTAGGAGGTTGGGGCCTCGTGGGAGGTGATAACTGGCTTCTTCCTGTACTCTGGCTCGTGTCTTCTCACATGCTCTCTCCCTCTTACACCTGCTCCTGTCACGATCTCCTGTGCTATCCACCGTGACGTGATACAGCCAGTGGGACCCTCACAAGAGCCATACCATGCTGTTTGAATTCCTGGATCTTAAGCTAGGAACTAAATAAACTTTTTTTAAACTCATACAGTTCCCTCCCTCAGAGATATGTTATAACCGTGGACAATGAATAAACACACCATCTAAATGAAACTTTTTAGTCCTCTTGCCATTCCCTCTGTTAATATTATACCACCTCCAGAAAGTGTTGTACCCTAATGGAATCCCTTACAGAACTTAGTTTATCTATTCTTATCTCTCAGCAACACCCACCTCCTTCCATTCTGCTGCTTCTGAGGATGCCTGGGTTTTGCTCCCTGAGGGCAAAGCCTCAGAGGACCAGGTAAGGGATGGCTGGCTGGCTGGCTTGATAGATGAGTGGATGGAGAGATGGATGGATGGATGGATGGATAGATGGATGGATGGATGGAGAGATGGGTGGATGGATTGATGGATGGATGGATGGATGGATGGATGGATGGATGGATGGATGGAGAGATGGATGGACGGGTGGCCAGATGGGTGGATGGATTGATGGATGAATGGATGGATGGGTGGATGGATGGATGGATGGATGGATGGATGGATGGATGGATGGATGGATGGATGGAGAGATGGATGGATGGATGGAGAGATGGATGGACGGATGGAGAGATAGATGGACGGGTGGCCAGATGGGTGGATGGATTGATGGATGAATGGATGGATGGGTGGATGGACGGATGGATGGATGGATAGATGGAGAGATGGATGGAGAGATGAGTTAGGTGGCCAGATGGATGGATGGATGGCCAGATGGTAGATGGATGGATGGATGGGTGGATGGGTAGCTGGCTGGCTGGCTTGATAGATGAATGGATGGAGAGATGGAGGGATAGGTGGCCAGATGGGTGGGTGGATAGATGGATAGATGGATGGATGCATGCATGGATGGATGGATGCATGGGTGCATAGAGTGGTAAATGAATGGAGGAAATGACAGATGATTCTCATCTCCAGCATTCCCAAGCTCTTTAATGCTACACCAGCCTACCGCACACCCATGTCTACGATCAGCCATCTCCTGTGCAGTAGTATCTCAGGGATAGTGGGGCTCACTCATTAGCATTTCTGCAAAATCCTACTACCCACTGACCCGAGCAGAACCTTCTTCCTTGCCTCTCCAGTCCGCTGCCTGGAACCCAAGGCCCTATGGGGGCCTGACCTGGCCTGAGGGTGGGGCACTTCTCCAGAAGCACCTTTCACCTTTGGCTAATGCAATGGTCCGTTTCACTTGTCACTTTGAAAGCTGGAAGGTACTCACACATATGGCCACACCTATGGGGAAGTACTTAGTTAAGGTGCCTCTGCTAAGCCTGCAGGGGATCATCTTGGTTGTATAATTGCTGTGGAAAGATCGGAGTGCATAGTAAGTAGGCTCTGAGCAGATGGGTAAAATGGAGAGAACTAGTTAACATTTTGACAAAGCAGGAAAGCTCATAAGGACTGGTCTTTGCCTCCCTCTGCTCTTGACTGTGGATATGAGTGACCAGTTCTTTCGCTCTGCGGGTAACCCTCCTGCCATGACAGGCCATTACCGGGCACTGTGAGATGAATAAATCCCTTGTTCTCTCACACAGTTTAGGTTTATTGTGGCAACAACATGGTGTGGCTAAAGCAGCCAGAAAGATCACAATCCCCACACTCAGGGTACAGACCTTCTTCTGGGAAAGTCACTACTTGTTTCTAAAAGCTGGGGAGTCAAGAGGGCCTGGAGTTAGCTGGGGAGACTGTTAGACCCCAAAACATCTGTCTCAGCCTCTGTGAGACTCCTGCTCTGGGGTACCAATGCAGCTTCTCCCTGCAGGGCTGGGCACTCCCACCGGCAGTGGAACCCTTCATGTTCACGCTGTGTTTCTGTAATGGGAGAAGCAGGAAGCCATGGTGTCACAGGAAGATTTGGGGATCGTTCTGCAGACAGCCCTTCATGAGGACAGCTGGGCATTTTCACACCCGCATCTCTCAGGGCTAACTTTAAGCAGCCTCTTGGGGCACGCGCGAGTTAACTGTGACTGTGCAGGTCTAGATGGTGGCGTCCAGGAGGAAATTAGCAACACGGAACAGGCCCGCCACTCACACTGGAGTCTGTCCAAGGGGGCAAGAATCGGAACTGGGCTCAGAGATGCAGGAAATATAAAGTTTCCAGAGAGTTCCCTCTGCCCAGCATATATCTGGTTCTTCCAGATTCTCAAGACAAGAAGCTTGGAGCCACCCCAACTCCTCCCTCTTCTTCTGCCTTCTTAGGCTCACTTCCAATCACCAGCCACTCCATTCCTTCTGAATTTCTCTGAGTCAGACCCCTGATGTCTCTCCAATGTCAGACCCTTTACACCTGGTGTCCATCTCATTTTATTTCCCTATAATTTATCTCTTTGACCCATCCTTCCATGCTAGCAACACATTTTTATTTTACTTCATTTTTAAAAAAATTTTTGAGACAGGGTCTCATGTAGCCTACGCTAGACTCAAACTCATTATATATATGTCATATATATATGAATGACTCACTATATATATATATATGATCTTGAGCTCCTGATCCTCCTACCAGGTGCGCACCACCGTGCCTCACCTCAGAAAGTTTATCTTCACTGGGACCGGAGTGAGGAACATCTTAACTCTGGGAGCTGCAGACAGACACTCGGTGTCCACAGGCAATGCTAGCCTTTGGAGAAAGCCTCTGTAGGAGGGTGGCCAGGAAAGAGAGATGGTCTTTGAAACTCTGCTGTGTTACTGGGTTCAGTTTTATGCAGACTTCATGCGTGGGGCTGTCGCGATGGTTCCGCATGTGAGGATCCTTGCTGTCAGAGCTGATGACTTGAATTCAATCTCCAGAATCCACATGGTATAAGGAGAGAACTGAGTTCTACGAGTTGTTCTCTAACATGCATATTGTGGTATACACACATGCTTGCACAAACACACACACACACACATATGCATGCATGCATGCGCAAAATAAATAAATGAAAAAAATTGAACCTACGAATGATTTAATCTATGGCATGGTAAATTCGATTCATTATCTAAGCCATTAAAAATGGATTATATGTTACAGTTGAAGCCATCCTTTTTTCTCCTTATAGGTCTTTGTCACCTTTACATACACACACACATACACACACATCAACATTCTATTGATAATATATTTGAGACATGGGGTAAGGTACTTGTGGAATATCCAAGTGACAGTAACATGAAAAAGTGCTGTCCAACAGCATTGTCACATGCTGTTATCAAACCCTTGAAAAGTGGCAGATGTGACTGAGAAACTGGAGGTTTCAATTTTACTTTTAAGAACTGGAATTTGGCTAGCCACATGGGGCTATCAGTAGCCTGGCTAGCAACGGCTCTGGGAGGAATTTGAAAGTATGGCTCTAAGACATGCATATTGGGTAAAGAAAGAAATTGTGTGTGGGTGATAGGACTTTGCATGACCTGCACAATGACTGACATATCAATGACCCCCCAAAGTCTAGCATGGGTCACAGGCACTAGGATCCTTAGAGGCAAGGGATTAACAGTCACAATAATGTTCCCATACTAAAGGGGAGCCCAATAAAGGGCTCTAGGCAATGTTATTGAGTCTTTGCACCTTATTAGAGTAGAGGATGCAGAGGGAAGTTTGACATTCACACTAAAGCATGCTCCAGGGATTGGGGGAAGGGGGAAGAAGGGGGTATGGGGAGAAAGGGAGGGAGGAGGGTGAAAGCAAAGGGAAATGGGGGAAGGGAACAAGGGGGTCCGGGGAAGGGTGGAGGGAGGGAGGGGACCAGGGTACCTATTAAGTTTGTATGAGTGGAAAAATAATAATAAAAAAATTGTGGGGGGATCCTCAAAGGTTCTTGTGGTGTGTGGAATGAGAAGAGAAAGAAGGCAACCACTTGGGGGTATCACCAACATTCAAGGAAAAGTGGAAGGAAAGGAGCCAATGAAGGCATGATGATAAGAAGCAGACGCCTTCAGGATGATATGGAAATCTAAGGAAGGAAGTGTCGACCATAATGTCACACACAGCAGGGGGAAAACCAAGGGGAATGTCTGATGGCCTCATCAACAAATGGGAGTTTGAAAGACCAGCATGATGGGAGGGAAAGTGTGATGGTCTGAGGCATCAGAACTGTGACATCCTAGGTCGTGGTCACTGCCGGTCCTAAAGGATTCAGACCCCAGGATGTTCAGGAAGAACAATCTGGCTATGACATCTGTCACCTATTGACTACCAAGATTGATGTGGCCGATCTGGTTGGTTGAGCAGGTGCGATGGTCAATATTGTTTATGAACTCGACAGGATCTAGAATCGCCTGGGTGACAAGCCTCCTGACAGATCTGTAAGGGATTATCTAGATTAGATTCACTGAGGTGGGTGGGAAGACCTGCTGTCCCGTGAGCTGGTGTTCTAGAATGAACGAAAAGGAGAAATTGCTCTGAGCACCAGCATTCATCTCTCTCTGCTTCCTGATCGTGCATGCAGTGTGACTAGCTGCTTCATGCTCCTGCTACCACGACCTCTGCACCATGATGGACCATGAACCAAAAATAAACCCTTTCTCCTGAAAGTTGCTTTTGTCGGGTGTTGTATTCCAGCAACAGGAAAAGTAATTACAACAGCAGGTGTCCCTTGTGGCCTTGCCTCTCTCACCCGACACTGTTCACTCGATCAAAGAGGAGGACCTTCTTTAATAGAGAGGGATCTTTCTTTGGTCAAGGGTACCCCCATAGCTGGGTTCCCCTGCTAGAATGTCCATACACGTGCTCAAGGAGACAGGAGGAAAGTAGCAAGCAGTTTGCTCCTCCCTGATTCCTTATCTTGTTTGTTTTGATTCGTTTCTACATTTGCTCCCCAGTTACCCTTTGGGAAGCTTTCTCACATCAAAGATGGCTCCTGAGAAAAAAATGGGGCATCTCTGTTTGCAACTGTGATTCTCATTCTCATATTATTGCTTAGTTGGTTCAGCAACCGGCTTTTTCTTTTTCTTTTGTTTTTCTTTTGTTTTCTTTTTTTTTTCCCCCTACCTCTGATATATGTTTTTTGCAGCTTCTAATTTTAGCCTGTCTAAAGTAGGGGCAGGAAAGTAATGGGAATTCCCAGGATTTATTGCTCAAATTACTTTTCTGGCTCCCTCCAATCTCTATCAAAGTGGTGGTGTATTTCTTATTTATTAGATTTGTACGTGCTCTCTTAGCTGGGTTGCAAGCTTTCCTTATATCTGTGTAGTTTATGTGCACAACAGCTGTTGGAAATTGATCACAGGTCAGATGGGGCCGTCTTTGGATTGAAATCCCACAGAACCTCTTTTGTTACCAGCCTGGCCTCGACACAAATCAAGGAGAGCGTTGGGAAGATGGCTTAGTTGGTAAAGTGCTTGCCACACAAACAAAGGGACCTAAGTTTGGATCCCAAGCCTCCATGTGGAAAATACGGTACAGCAACATGTACCAGATTCAGTGAGAGACCCTGTCCTAAAAATTAAGATGGAGGGTCTCCAGAGCTGGCTTGGGGGTTAAAGCTTCTGCCTTGCAAGCAGAAGGACCTGCATTCACACCCCTGATCCCATGTGAAAATGCCAAACAGAAATGGTGGTGGCCTGTAATTCTGGCCCTGGAAGATAAGGCCTAGGAAACCCCAGAGCAAAAACAGTAAGGAGGTAGAGCACTCTAGGATGATTCCAAAATCAACCTTGGGCCTCCACAGGCACACATACATTCAAAAATGCCATCCTGTGTGGATGGGTGAACGAGTGCTCACACACATGTACACACACACACACACACATGCACACACACACACACACACACACACACACATACACACACACACACACACACACACACACACACACACACAAATAGATAAAGAGGGACAACGGCCAAAGAAGACATTCTGTATCTATCTTGGGTCCCAAATTGATGCCTCCCCTTTTAAAAAAAAGCTGTGAGACAGATTAATTTCCAAGACTAACACATAGAGATCCTTTATACTTCATGCTAGTGGTCAAAATGAAAGCCAGACTATCATTGTCAAAGACAAGCTGCAAAACCTTGTATTTCCCTCAACAGTTATAGGCCTTGGAACTCACTCTCTAGTAACGGGTTTTTGAAAGGCTTGTCCTTAAAACTGCATTAATTTTCTCAGTTTTTGCTGCTCTGAATGTCATCAGATCATGGGAACAAATAATCATCCGTCACTTCTCCCTTATGGGCCTTGAGAGACTCTTTGGAGGCATCCCCCTAGCATATGTGCAGATTTACACTCTGAACTTCCTGACCGTGGTTTGAGTCCACTCAGTCTGGTTGCCTTGAAAATGCCTTTGCCTCCCCTACTTATATGGAGCAAACTCCTATTGACCCTGCAAGACTCTTACCGTGATGTGACTGTGTCATCCAAATTTCATATGCTAGAAACTTCATGCTTGGGGCTGGAGAGTTGGCTCAGGGGTTAAGCCTCTGCCTTGCAGGTGGAAGGTCCTGAGTTTGAATCCTAGACCCCACGTATAGATGCCAGGCAGAAGCGGGGGGCGGCCTGCGTTTCTGGTCCTGGTAGGGCGGAGCCTGTGAATCCCGGGGCAGAGTAAACAAGGAGGAGGTGGAGGTGGTCCTTGGTGGTTCCCAAATTCATCTGTGGCTCTACACACACACATACATACACACACGCGCAAACATGCATACACGCAGAATTGAATAACTAATAAAAAAAAGAAACTTCATGCTTGATGCAACAGTCTGAGAGTAGGACTTTCAAGTGGAGAGAGTCATCGAGAATGGGAGAATGGATTAATGCTATTTTGGCAAGAATGAGTTCTTGATTTAAAAAAAAAGTTACTGCTCTCTCTCTCTCAACCTCTCTCCTTTTCTTCTCCCTCTTCCTTTTCCTCTCCCTCTCCTTCGCCCCCATTTCTCTTCTCTCCCCACCATGTAATGCTTTCTACCATGCTATAATGCACTATGAGGTCCTCGCCAGGTACAGCCAGCCCCTTGATCTTGAACTTCGAGCCTCCAGAATAAGACGAATGTCTGTTGGTTATTAATCAGCTTTCCTGTCGTATTCTGTTGTAGAGTCATAAAACAGATTAAGAATACTTACACTTCTGTCACCTGCCAAGCTCAGATGACCCTAAACATGTGTTTACCCAAATAGCTTCTTAGGCGTCCTGTCAAAGGAGGCTCAATAGATTACTTCTGAGTGAGCAAAAATAAAGATACCATTTAAAAAAAAAGCAAGATAGCTTCTTAAATTTTTATCCAGCCTGAAATGCCGTCTTTGTATCCTCGAGGGAATAGCTGTCCTTCCTCTGGATACCCACATATGAGTGGCTGGATGGGTGGAGGACATTGCCTGTTGTTTATTGTTCTTTCTTTCCAGCTAGATGCTTCCATGGGAGGGAATGTGTCTCATCCATGGGGCCCTAGAACTGGCTGGGCCACTAGCTCTATCCCACGTGACTTGGGGAAAGTCACCTGCGTCTCCAGCTTCTCACTGTAAACTAGAGTGGGAGGGACCTGTGCTCACTAACACACTTCGCTTCACCTCTTCATGCTGCCGGTGACTTGCTCTATGACAGCTGTTGAGTGACATCAGAGCAGAGAGCAGGCTCGGATCAAGCTGGACTGGAAGTCTCTATCTTCCTGTAAAGGCCTTATTTTCTCCTGGTGCGTTCCCACCAGCACAGTGCCGGTTTACCAGAGGTTTCATGGATATCAGTGACCTACATATTTCCAAGTCGGCTTCCTCCATTCTATCACACCTTCGTTCATTCAGCCACTTATCCACTTACTCATTCAACCTCTCACCCATCTAAACCATCCTTCCTTCCTTCTGGTCAGTCAGTCAATAAATATCCAAATGCCTCAATGCACCCAACGCGGTATATGGCTAAATCCTCGGGGGATTTCAGATGGTGTTCTGATATGGATGATGAGGACAGCAGCCTGGGGAAGTATTCCACTGGGAATCATGCCTTAACTGACTCTCTGCTAGACACTTTTTATCTTGTGGGTAAAGAATAAAAACAATGGGGCTGGAGAGATGGTTCAGGGGTTAAGACTCTGCCTCGAAAGCAGAAGGTCCGGAGTTCAGATCCCAGGTCCCACATAAAAAATGACAGGTAGAAACAGCAGCAGCCTGCACTTCTGGCCCTGGTGGGCGGAGCCTGGGAAATCCCAGAGCGAAGCAAAAAGGAGGTAAAAGCAAGGTGTTATGGTTGCATTTTGGTGTCAACTTGACAGTCGCAGACTGGGGCACAGCTGTGGAGGGTTAATGGTTGGAATGGCCCCTGAACAAGTGTTCAGGTACTTGATTGATTGCTGTGGAGAACCCAGCCCACAGTGGGTGGTACTTTCCAGTGGTAGACGCGATAATAGGAGGTGCAAGGGGGAGGGACTTGTTCTTCCCTTATCCTGTGTCAATTTACTGTGAAGTCCACTCTGCGAGCATCGTTGCTTTTAGAGCATCGTGGCCTTCTTTGCTGCTGCTGCTGCTGCCTTGGTCCTTGGCTGACTTGAGCTTCATCTTTTTTACCACGTTGTTGCTGTTCCCGCTGCCTTTGGAGCCTGGTCTCCAGGCCTTGTTGCTGTCCGCTGTTCATCGCTGATGGGGGAACCCAACTGTTCTTTACTGAGGTCGGATCCCAGCCCCTTCCCCCCCCCCGGAGAAGTAAAGATTTGAGACCTTCTTAGAATCTTTTGGCTTTGTGGAACATTCCGGTCAAGAGTGAGGCGGCTGCGGGCGGCTACTTTGAAGGACACTGTCTTTTATTGTGAGTTATTTTAATAAACTTATTTTTATATAGTATTCTATAGATTCTGTTTCTTCAGAGATCCTGACTAATACACAAGGTGACTCGCAAAGTCATCCTTGGTCCTCCACAGGGACACACAATGTCCTCTGATACACACACACACACACACACACACTAAAATAAAATAATCTATAAAAATAATGAAGGCTCCTGTCGTTCACAGAAGTAGTATACAGGACCTGGGGTGGCCAAAGCTCAGCTCTTTTATTTTTTATTATTTATTCAATTGTGCATGTATGCCTGTGTGCATGTGTGTGTGTATGTATGTGTGTGTGTGTAGAACCACGGACGAATTCGGGAACCACCATGGACGCCTCCACCTCCTTGTTTACTCTGCCCCGGGATTCACAGGCTCCACCCTATCAGGACCAGAAACGCAGGCCACCCCCGTTTCCGCCCGGCGTCTATACGTGGGGTCTAGGATCCGAACTCAGGACCTTCTGCCTGCAAGGCAGAGGCTTAACCCCTGAGCCACCTCTCCAGCCCCAAAAGCTCAGCTCTTTGAAGAGTTTCTCCACACAGCACAGGCTGTAGCAAGTCCACGCTCTTCAAGTTATACAAAGAAGGTGTCTGTTTCACCTTTGAGAACACTAGCTGAAAGAACAGTCTGGAAATGGAACGGGCTGTCGGGGAAGGTAATGAGTTTTCCGGCACTGGAAGTGATTGTACAAGGACTACATAAGCATCATTTGCTGGGGTTGTCGCGGGGGGAATTCAAGCATGGGATGCAGTGTCGGACAAGGTGATCTTCAAAGTCCCCTTGCCACTCTGAAGTTCCAGATGTCTGGGAGCGTCCACTGTGTGTCCCATTCGGCTCAGAGCCTATCCTGCAGAGTGTGTGATCGCCTTCCCACTAGGTCAGCTGCTGTGTGTCTATCAAAGCAGCTCAGCTACAGAAATCCTCAGAGCCAGGCCGGCTCAGAGCTGTCTGTGCTGGCACAGTTCTTATAGGCACGAGAACCTGAGTCTGACTCCCAGAACAAAACAAAACACTAGGCATGGCGTCTGGAGAGATGGCTCGGGGGTGAAGCTTTTATCTTGCAACTGGAAGGACCTGAGTTCAGATCCTCAGATCCCATGTGAAAATGCCAGGCAAAAATGGCGGGTGCCTGGAAAGCAGAGCCTGGGAAATAGCAGAGCAAAGCGACAAGGAGGTAGAGCCTCCAGGATGAGTCCCTAAGTCACCCCTGAACTTCACAGGCACACACAGTGCACTCTTCTACACACACACACACATGCACACACATGCACGCATGCACGCATGCACGCACACCTTAGGCACGCCAACATGCTTGTATTCCCAGCCTGGGAAGGTGGCGATAGGCAAATGCCTTAGTCTTGCTGACTACTTGACAGACTCCAGGCCAGCGAGGCCCTGTTAGAAGGCAAAACAAAACAAAGAGAGGGAGATGGCTGAGTGCATACTGAGCTTGCTTGGCACGGGGAAGGACTGGACTTTGGACCTCCAGAACCACACAAAAGCCAGGCAGGCTAATGGTGGCCTATAATTTCAGCACTCGGGAAACAAAGACAGGGAATCCCCAGGGCAGGCCGGCTAGCTAACCTAGCCAGTCAGCAAAGCTACGGGATGGACTGAGAGACCTTGTCTTGACAATGAAAGTGGAGAGGGATTGAAGAAGACATCAATTTCACTCCTGCCATGCATGGGCCCATAGGTTCATATGTACCCACGTACATGTCTGTGTCCACACATCTGCACACACACACATATACATATCCCCCCACACATACACACTCAAAGTGAACAACAGCGAAGTTGTCCTCTAGCTTCTACATATGCATGAGCACACATGGTACCTACAAACAGATACAAATACACAGAGAGAGACAGAGAGACACAGAGAGAGACAGAGAGAGACACACACAGAGACAGAGAGAGAAACACACAGAGACAGAGAGAGACACACACACAGAGACAGAGAGAGACACACACACAGAGACAGAGAGAGACACAGAGACAGAGAAAGAGAGAGAGAGAGAGAGAAAGAGATAACTCAATTAGGAAAAAAACAAAGCAAGAGAGTTGCCCTGAAAAAGTTAGATGGGTTTTAGCCCCACTTGCCTTTTCAGATCAAATACATAAAGTCAGCAGAAATCAACCTGCCATCTGAGGTCACCAGGACCCTTTCCGTAGCTTATAGATCTATGAATGTGTCGACAACTTTGCCTGTGATCTCTACCTCCTCTGACAGGCGAGTTGCACTCTTAGAAAAAAACCCTGAGACTGCCTTTTCTCATATTAAAAATTAAACCTGTCGCTACTGTAAAAAAAAAAACAAAAAAAAAAACAAAAAAAAACTAAGTCCCCATTATCATCTTGTCCGCCAAAAATCTCATTTATCTCTACAAACAGAGAAAGACATGTGTGAGGTCTCAGCAAGTTTCCCTGGTCCTTTTTTTCCCTCAAATAAAGGGGTTCTGGATGTCCCCTGAACCTCCCTTCCTTCTCTGTAGGAAGAGCAGATAGATGTGATTACCTGCAGAGTGGCGTTTATTGGAGAAATAAATCTCTTGGGCTAAATACATACCTTGCAGTGAAAGAGAGGAACGGCTTTTTTTAATGGTCAAGTTTTAAGCCCAGCAGCCTAAGGCAGAACCCCAGTTTAGAAGATATGGAAAATTAGAATCTAAGAGACTACTTCCATAGACGTGGATCTTTACCAAACACTGTGTGCCAGGAGTGGGATTGGTTGATTGCTCGAGCTTCAGAGGTGACAAAGAGAGTCCCCTTCTCCTCTGGGGGTGGGAGGTGCTGGCATCGGATGGGGGTGGGGAATGGAAGTGCACGGGGTTAAAGGAAGAGAGAAGAACAGCGTGAAGGGCTGCCACAGAGGTGTAACAGCTCTGAGGAGGGAGGAAGCGCTGTCGACTTTATCCTAGAAGATAAGAGTCTGCAGGGCAGACAGCTCTTCGGGCAGGGGAAGGAACCCGCGTGGAAAATCTGGGAAAGCAAGGACGCCAAGGGAGACTTGACGTCAAGATCGATGTGATCCAGTTGTGATCAGGGAGGCTGGATGGTAGACCCGAGTCTGGCTGTAAAGGTCACAGGTGGCGTGGAGGCTTTGAGTTTTCATTCCGCAGCCAGGTGCCCTCGGACACATAGGACTTAGCATAACCCCAGGGAGTTCACATCAAAACGCTGACACCAGGTCTGCACCTCCAGATGTCGGGACCCCGGGTGTAGGATAGGAATTGGAAATAAGCATTTTGAGCAGCCGTGCTTGGGCACATGGAGAAAGCTCTTCCTGGAGGTCTGAGAGCTGAAGGTGATTTGCCTCTGAGGCATCTGGCTGGGGGCTCATGGGAATCACCTGCAGGAAAGGGGGGAATGGAACCTCAGAGTGCTTTCCCAGAGCAGGTACCCCAGGACTCACAGAGTGTCATGCTATCGGGGAGGCCTCTGATTCCCCACGTCACCTGGAACACATGCACCAGGAAGAGAACCTGGGCCCCGAAGGCAGGTGAGGCCGCAGCAGAGGAGGGCGGCCCTCCCGAGAGAGCCAGGCTTCATCTACGCGCTGTGCTGCTAATTAAGCCCAAAGCCCCAGGGCGAGAGAGGGGCTGCTCCCAGGCCTGGGATGAAGCTGAACACAAACAAGGCGCCCTGTCCCTGAGTGCCGGGCCTGCTGTCGCCCTGCCCCTGCCCAGCGATGTGGCTGATGACGCAGTCACCCAGCTCGGCCCCGGCCCCGGCCTCCAAATGTCCTGGCTTCTCAGGTGATGCCAGCTGCTTGGCACAGGCCACTGAGTGCAGAGGACCCATTCTTTCAACCACGCGCCTTCTTCCTTCAGCTCCTGCAGCCTCCTCAGTGAGCGGCCTGTTCATTGACGTCCTCATTCATCCTCTCTGCAAGCGCCAGCACAGCACTAGTCCCGAGAGGATTGCAGTCAAGTTCACCCGAGGCCCCATGACACCACAGAAATGCTGGGTCTCCCAGAGAGACACACTCGCCAGCCCAGCCAAAGCCACTACAGGATAGAGGGGACTCTCTCAAGGCCTGGTCATAGCCCCCATTTAAAAATGTGTCAGTGGGCTGGAGAGATGGCTCAGGGGTTAAGACTCTGTTTTGTAAGCAGAATGTCCTGAGTTCAGATCCCAGGTCCCACATGAAACCACCAGGCAGAAACAGTGGCAGCCTGCACTTCTGGCCCTAGTGGGTGGAGCCTGGAGATCCCAGAGGGAAGCAAGGAGGAGGTAGAAGCAATCCAGGATGATTCCCGAAGTCACCCTTGGTCCTCCACAGGGACACACAGTGCCCTCTGATACACACACACACATAACACACACATGTGCACACACATACAAAATAAAATATTAAAAATGTGTCCATGGAGACCTGCATAATGAGTGACATACCATCATGCCCCCATAGAGTACTAGGAAATCAAGAAAGATAAGAATATACAGTGGGAATCTTGGGGACTAAAGTAAGAAGCGTGAAGGGAAATGCTCCTATCAAAGGGGTGGCCTGAAGACAGGCAACTTTGTATGCCACAATAGGCCTGAACCCCAACAAGAGTAAACAAGTCAGGGGGAACCCTGGGATCCATAGAAGCAGACAGGCAGGAGAGTGGGAGGGAATGGGATGGATTGATGAAGGGAAGGGAAGGAAATGGGAGAGGGGAAGCAGGGTGAGAACTCAATATGCTCGTAAAACTAGAATAATGATAATAATAATAATAAATTATTCTTTAAAAATAAATAAAAGAAGGAAGAAAAAACTTGGAATAAAGACAATAAAAACCAATTTTAATGGGAAAAATAGTTATTTTTTTCTTCAAATGTGAAAAATAAATAAAATGAAAATTTTACATCACTCTATATGACTGATATCATTCCAAGAAGACACAGACACACACGAAGAAGTAGACCATGTGAAGACATGGGAAGGTGTCCTCTGCAAGCCAAGGAGCTGCCTCGGCCACACGCATCCCGTCGACATCTTGACTTCAGACTTCCAGCCTCCAGGGTTGTGAGAAAACAGACTGCTGGTCTGTGGTCCTTAATTCTGGCTGACCTTAAAACTCCTAAGGGAATTCTGCGGGTCAGCCGGCTCAACTGTCTGCCTGGTATAAATTGCCCAATGATGATCAGGGGTCAACCTCGTGGGTCCCTGTCCACTGTTCTCCATAGAGACACTGCATCTATAAGTCAGATGAAGTAATTTACACCATACCAGCTAAACGCATAAAAGAGTTTCCCAGAAGCCAAGTCAATAAGGAATTGTGTGACAACCGCTAATTGTATCTCAAACATATTCCAGACTTGTGTGGTCCAGATGAGAGCAAATCAGACTAATTAATTACCCAAATTACACGAATTACCCAAATGTCTGCGTTGAGGCCTTGTCTACTTGACCGAAGGGAGGGTTAGTCATCGCGGGCTCCTAAGCTCACCGTGTGTGCTGACTCATGTCTGGAATCTAGTATTTTCGTCTTCCCGGCCTGCTTGTTCAGAGATGGGGGTAGAAGCAGCTGGCTATGGCGCCAGATTGTCCGTGCGTCAACCCCTGCCAAGTGCACTGGGATCTGACCCTCATCCGCAGCCCTCCATCCTAGAGCAGTGCCGAGTTTCCTTTCTTAGGGCTCTTCAGGAGCCAACTGCAGATGGACCCCTGCCCAAGCTCTTCGATGACTCTACGGCCAAGGCTCCTGCTATGGTTTGAACCTTAAATGATCCTCAGAGACCATGTGTCGAAGGCTTGGTCCCCAGCTTATCATGATGGAACCTTTGGGAGGCAGAGGACCGGTGAGAGGAAGCTCCCCTCGCCCACTTTGTTTCCCAGCCACCAGAAGCAGTTTCTTCCACCACCGGCTCCCCAGTATAGTCCCCATGGTGGACTCTATCGCCACAGGCCTGAGGGATGAGACCAAGCAACTACGGACTGAAACTTCTGAAACTGTGAGCCCAGACAATTCTCTCTTCTTTTTCGTTTGAGATTTTCAGTTCATGGGATGGAAAGATGACTAGCCCTCATCTCTCACCCCCGCAACATGTTAGAGGAACTGAGGACTGAGTGCCAGGTTCCTTCTTGGCTTCGTCTACAGGTAGTCCTGGAGCGAGTCCCGTGGCTTGAAACACCACTGAGGCACTGATGCCTCTGAAGGGGCGTCTCTGTGTCAGGCCTCCCCCTTTCAGCTCTGGGCTTCATGGTCCTCTACCTCAATGCGCCCAGAGGCCTCTCAAACTCAGCCCGGGGTTTACTGATCTTCCCTCCTAGGAGTCAGCCCCTCTCACGGCTATTCCTGTCTTAGCACGTGTCAATTCTGGGCATCCAGTTCCTTAGAGTCTCCCTCACAATGAGACGTTGTGCAAGCTGTCTGTGTTTAAACAAGCTCCTGTTTTCTTATCTGCAAGATGGTGTGCTTCAGAGAATCGTTACGAGGATGGAATGCATTCATGTGTGTAGGACACTTAGACCAGGGTCTTTGGCATGGAAAATGTTATAAGCTTCTTTAATTATTTATTTCCTCAAACCAGACCTTGTCTCCTCTCTTTTCTTAATACACTCTATGTGATACATATATTCATATGTGTGTACACATGCATATATACACATGTATGTGCACATAATCATGTGGAAGCAGAGGTCAACATCAGTGGTCTTCCTCACTTGCTCTCCCCTTTACCTTTTTGAGACCTAGTCTTTCACTAAACCTGGAACTTACCGATTTAGCTAGACCAGATGGGCAGCAAACCTCACAATCTGAATGTCTTTATTACCCCAGCACTGGGATTAAGGGAGTACACCACAGCACCCCGCTTTTTAGGTGAGTGCTGAGAATCCAAAATCAAACTGGCAATCACTTTACCAACAGAGCCGTTTCTCCAGCCCCAGACCTCGCTTTGACTCCATCAGCAAGTCTCTGCTGCACCCACAAAGTGGTATCTTGACTCCTTCCCTCCACCTCCCCTGTCACCTTCTTGGTCCAAACCAGTGATTTTTTTAAAGTAAATTTATAGTTATACAACCACTACCACAATCTAATTTTAGAGTGTTTCTGTCATGTCTCCTCTGGACATTTCAAGTGCATGGGATCATACCTTATGTGGGCTTCTGTGTCTGGCTCCTTCCACTTAGCATCATGTTTTGAGGTTCATCCGTGTTGCGGTCCTTATGAGTGGATTCCATTTTAATGCTGTCTAGTGTCTGGTGTGTGTAAGGAATGGCCCCTTCATGGATCTTCCTGTTTCCACTTGTCAAACCCAGCTCCCCTGGATTCAGGGCATAGCAGCCAGCCAGACATGTTTGAAACTTAAGTTAGTGCATGCCATTCCACATGCAAACCTCCCGTGGCTAGCAGCAGAGGTGGCTGAGTCTTCAAGATGCCGCTGGGTGGCGGCTTTCATGACATGAAGCTAAGGCTGGAGGCTCATGGTCTGGGGTCAGGGTGCCAGCCTGCTGGGGTGGTGATGCAGAAGGCCTCCTTTCCTCTGTGTTCTCAGTTAGTCTTTCCTTGGGGAGGGCACCCCATCTTTATGACTGCCTCTGACCTTAGCTATCTCCTGAGAACCCTGACTCCAATTTCAGTCACATTGGAGAGTTGGGGCTGCAACATGTAAATGAAGGGAGGGGATGCAAATCAGTGTACAGCAAGAGGCCCACGAAGCTTTGCTCCCATCTTGCCTCCAACATGTGTGGCACTCTCTCCCTCAGGATCTTTGTCCTTGCCGGCTCCTCTGGCCCAGGTGACCTCACGGCTTCCTCACCACAAGACCCTCAAGTTGGTGTTCCATCACTCCTGAATCCTACCTGCTTACACAGCTTAAAATCATGACCCCCCCTCAATGTCCATCTCTAACCTCAGTTCCACTTTACCTCCTCCCCCCAGGCACCAGCTAACAATATGCGTGTCTCCTTTGCTGATTTATTGCAATCGGCATGTAGATTCTATGAGGGCAAGGTCAGGTTTCGTCCCCGGTCCTAGCTAAAACCCTTCACGATGCACAGGAGGCACCTCTTAAATTTGTAGAGGGAACAGTGAACAGCTGCTGAGCGCGAGATCTTGCTCAGTCACAGGGTCCCTCCCTCAGCGCAGGGGGCAAATCTGAGCATGGCATTGCAGCATCACCCTCTAGTATCTGGGACGGGGCTGAGCTGGTGGCATAGCTCGGGATAAGTGTGCCGTCTCACCGAGCAGGTCTGCACATCCAAATTCCACTCACTCATTCCATTAAGGCTTCCTATGTTCTGCTTGTGTGTTTAGTCTACAAAGGAAGAAGGCACGGTCCCTGCCTGCTCCCTCAAAGGCCATTCAGGATTCAGCCAAACATGCACAGAGGGGCTGAAGAGATGGCTCAAGGGTTAAAGACTTTGCCTCACAAGCAAAAGGGCCTGAGTTCAGATCCTAGATTTCATGTAAAAACAAAAACAAAAACAAAAAAAGGTGATGGCAATGGCAGCAGCCTGTACTTCCTGGAGGAGGAGCCTGGGAAACCCCAGAGCAAAAGATAAGTGGTAGCACAATCCAGGGTGATTCCCTAAGTTACTCTTGGGCCTCTACAGGAGCACACATTCAAGTGTCCTCTGGACACACACACACACACACACACACACAGAGAAAAAGAAAGAAAAAAAATGCACAGAATGGTTGGCCCCACTTACTGACCTGGGTTTACTTCGCACCATTGGAACTGGGTCTTGGAAGATGAATACATGCTAATAGACAGAGCTGGAAGGAAAAGCAAGTCCTTACTGCAGAGGTGGAGTGAGAAGCCAGGGTCAGGTAGACAGGCCGGACTGGGATGTGCAAAAAGTCCACGGACCAGTGGTTTTGAAACTGTTCTGCAGGGTTCCTTGTAACACCCACGGGTACTATAACTTTGAGTTTCCCACCATCTCAGCCAGAATTTTTCCACAGGGGACTGTTATGACTGTGATGTGATCGGAGTGTGCTCCCCACAGGGTGGTGAGTTGGAAACTTGATTTTGCTGTGATAACAGTAAGAATTAAGAAGTGGCGGGACCTTTCAGAGCCAGGCTTAATGTGGGGTAGTTAGGTCAGCAGGGACATGCCTAGGAAGGAATTAACATGAGACCTCCAAGTTGCTTCATGTCTCCCCAGATGATCTTTTTCCCTCCCCTCTATCTCCAAACCATTTTCAATTTAGTTGGTAATTATTAAGTGTTAACATGAGATTTCTTTATTTACATTTAGTTATTTATGTCATTATATTTATGTTTGTGTATGTGTGTGTGTGTGTGTATGGGTGTGTAACCATGTTTGTATGTGTGTGACTATGCACATATCACAGTGAACATGTGGGAGTCAAAGAACAATTTGCAGGAATTAATTTTCTCCTTCCACCAGGTGGATCCCAGGGATCAAACTCAGGTCTCGATGCTTGTTGGCATCTCGCTGGCCCTCAGCATGAGTTTTAGAGCTCTTAGAAATCATTTCCTAGATCTCAGCAGGTAAAGACACTTGTGTGTGAAAAAACTGGAGGCCTGAATTTGACATCTGGAACCCACAGGGTAGAAGGAGAGACACAGTTTCTGAAGTGCCCACTCATCTCCACGTGTGCACTGTGAGAGGCAAGTACCTGCTTGCTCTCTGTCTCCATGTCTCTGTCTCTCTCTGTCCTTCTCACTGAATAAAAATATCTTTAAGCAATGTTCTCTACTCGGCAAGTGAAATGATGAGTGGCGGAGATGCCTTCCAATTCACCCCTAAAAGATCAATTGCCTTATTCCTCTCGCCCGACCGTTTTCTCATCTACCTGGTCAGAATGCAGCTTCTTGGGAGAGGAAACTCCTCGTGTGGGGGCAGAGAACCCAGATACCCTCAGGAATCTGAACCAGGTGGCAGAGATTTTGCAAAGACCTGCATTTTTGAGAGTGGACTTCCCAAGCTTCTTGGTCCTCAATATTGCTGTCTGGAAGATGGGAAAGAAATCCCAGTTAGCTTCCTAGTAGGCATCTTACTGCTCTTGTCAGCAAAGGACTGGCGAACATTGCTTAGCTGGAAGCATCTTTATTCTCCACTGAGTCCGAATCTAAATTCATGCAATAGCTGGTTATGCTGCAGTAACAAATTCCCAAATCCCAGCCACTGAAAATAGCCAAGACTATTTCTCCTTCAGGTCACGTGTTTCTCTAAGGTCAACTGAGGTTCGGCCTAACAGATCACTTAGACTCAGTGACGGGTAGACAGCTTCTCAAACATGCGCAGAGCTCTGATGGCTTTGATGGTCGCCTCAGTATTCTGGCCTGAAGGTGATTGTGTTCCTTTCGCTCATAGTTTTTGTTTATTCATTTGTTTGTTTGTTTTGTTTTGACTAGAACTAACTAACATGGCCCCATTCAGGGAGTCACTTACCCAGAGAGCTGAGTTCTGGATCTATCTGGCATTAGCACCAGCATCCACTAGTCTAGAGACTTGACATTTTCCCTTCTGTCTTCTTTTCCTGCCTGGGAAGTCTTGCCCTGATCTGGATGACAAATGGCAGAAATGGAGGGAGGGAGCTGGTGTGGCAGGCTGCAATCTGCCATCTCAAGGTCGGAATTGAATGACTACCCCATGTTCAACATTTTCAAGTCGGGGAACTCTGTTCAGCTCATTCCTGTCCCTGAGCGTGGCCCTGAAGAACAGGACCTCACTGCACTTCAGGAAAATGTCTGGTCACTCCTGAAAACAGAAGGGGCCTCAGGCAACACTTAAAGGAACCCTGTTCTTTCAAAGACAGAAAACCGGGCCCCACAGAGATTTTCCTCCATAGGAATAGACCAAAATCAACCTTTTCTGGATTCCAGGACTGAAGGGGGGAAAAAAAAAAAACCTCCCATGGTTCTTCCCTGCGCTACGTGCAGACTCTGCATTGAAGGAAGTAGAGGGGAAGACACAGGTGGGAGAGCAGAGGAAGTGACCCCAAGAGGATCCCGTGGCCCTTCTTGAGTAGACCCCCCCATCTCAGATGGTGTCTTTACTCAGCCCTACATTAGCATCTGCATACTCCTGAAGAGTCCGTTCCAGAGGTGCAGACTGACGCTTCAAATGTTCCTTCCAGCTTCCTGAGACCCTCTGGAAACCCAGAGCCGAGCCCGTTGAAGAGCAAGGACAGAGGCAGTGAGAGTGGAGTGGACAGACTGAGACGGGGTCTCTGAGGAAGCCCTCGGTGCAGGCCTTCTTTTCTTCTTCTTTTGTAGACATGGTTTAATGTGCTTCTTACTTTAAAAAAAGATTTTATGTATTTACTTATTTAGAGAGAGAGAATGTGCATGCGTAGGCGCATGTAACACAGTTTCTCTAAGTGGATACTAGAGGGCAACTTTTGGAATCGGTTCTCCTTTCCATCATGTGGGGTCTGGGTATCAAACTTTGGTCACCAGACTTGCACGCAGACACCTTACTCACTGAGCCATCTCTGGAACGGGCCTTCTGTGGGCCAGTCCAAGACCCCAAGCTCCAAGGGCTTTTAGCTTTCCATTCGTTTGTTCACTCATTCATTCTTCACCCCTACGTTGAGCCTGTGAGTTCCATTGGTCCACAGGCTACCGAGTGGGATGCTCACACCAGCTCCAAAGCTCAGATTTCTTAGTTCAGAGAGAACAGTTTCTGGAACGTAAGTGTCCTAAAATCTGGGTGCTGTTTTTCTATTCCCCTGGGTGATTTTTCAGTTGAAGATCTGCTTTGCCAGCCTCGGGGACTCCTAGCTCCGCACCCCAGGAAGTTCCTCAGAAGCTGTGGCAACTCGTCAGATCCTTGGGGGGCCGTCTGGGAAAGAAGGTGACTATTCAACACCAGAGAGACATGCTGCAGCACTTGGCAGACGTGGAAACACCTGTCATTAAGTCCAACCCCTAATTAGTCTGTGTGAAGACATCTTGGGTTAGTTCTATTCTCCCCCAAAATTGAGGCATTTCCCCCACCACCACCACCACAGTTGGTGAAACAGACCTGTTCCCAAGATGAGGGTCTCCAAGTTATGAAGCATTAGGGAATGAAAGCAACTTGAATAACATGTCAAAAATAATAATCTTGTCCTTTAGAGCTCAGCGCAGGGAGAATCCCATAGAATGGCTGCCATTCCCATTAACTCCAAGGGGACTCACGGTGATTGATGTCTACAATAAGCCACCAGGGAATCACAAGTGATTGATTAGAATGGCCTTTGGAAAGCATCTCCCAAATCTGCCTCAGGGAGTGTAGTTGCATGTCAGGTTAAAAAAAAAAACAAAAAACAAAAAACGAAAAAACATTCCTGTTCAAATACTGTCACAGACGTGTCAGACTGTCTTCTGTCTTGTCCATGTAGATATAAATTGCAGCTCGAGGTGTGTTCGCTCTACATCTGTCTACCTGTGTGCAAGTGTCCTGTAGCCTCTGTGCAGAAGGTAGCTCAGGTGGCGAAGGCTGAGGGTATGTGATGTCGAGGTCACCTTTAGAATCTCCATGGATCTGCAGTCAGAAGCCAGAGGTGGCCCATCACTCTGCATGACCGTGACATATGATAGGTGTCAAGGGGGACCCAGTGGATGTTTGGGACCAGGTAGAGCTGGGTTGTTTTTTTTCCACTGTGGCCAAGCTTTGTGGAATTACCTTCATACCCATCTGCAACTCCCCAATTTCCATTCAGTGTGCCACTCGGGTGTCCACACATCTCACTCCCCAACCCAGAATCGCCACTACAGTGACTGGGGACCCCCTGTACACCTCTGGCAGGAACTCCGAGGGTTACTCTCTCCTGCTTCTCTTCTGTTCCTGGTTCCCACGGCAGCATGCCGTCCCGGCTCCTGCTTAAGTCTGTGTACTCTTGGCGTCGGAAATCATCGCTCTTCTTTCTCTCCCCTCTGAAAGCCAATATCGCCACCTCTACCTTGTGGTGGACCTCCTCATATGCCCTCCAGTGCTGCCACTCACCCTGTGGAATGCAAAGCTGAGTTTTCACAAGGCACATACATTCCCGCTAAGGAACGGAACCACCGTGGAGTCAGTTCCAGCAATCAACCCTCCCAGCAGCTAGCGGGTGTGACTCCACCCCTGAGGCAGGTATAACTCCACCCCTGCCCAATCCTCCCGGCTGCATCTCTCACACCAGAACTCTTCCAGATCCAGCGCACATCACTCAGAGAATGAGAACGTTGTTTCTCCCAAGAGGATTTAGCCCCCGCCTGTCCCCTGTCTCACCTCTCCTCCCCACCGTAGTATCTGTCCAAAATGCAAATCCAATCTTGCCTGTCTTTCTCGTCTCTCATGGTCTTCCACTCGCTGTCCCTGGCCTAGGAAGCCTTGTGAAGGCTCACGACATACTCAGGCTCCAGCTTCCCCCTGACTTCCTGCCTCAGTTTCCCACGCTTCCCAGGCACACCACACTCCAGCCATTATGTAAACAACCACGTTCTCGTGCTGGCCTCCCGCCTTCAGACCTCTGCACACTCCGTTCCTCCAACCTAGCTGCCATTCTCCCTTTTTCTGACCAGCAGGTCTTTTTTGGGCCTGTGAAGGGATCCATAAAAGAGCGCCTTCCCTCGGAGAAGCCTCTGACTTTGACTTTGAGGCAAGGCAGAGGTTTGTTCAAACATTCTTAGCGAGGTTGCCAGAAAAGACACTGGAGGTGGAGAAACCAGCGTGAGAGGGCTGGGACTAAACAGGATGTAGACTTGGCTGGGGCAGGCATCAGGCTCAGGCTTACAGGGAGCCCTGGGCCATGTTCTGCACCCCCAAGCTAATCCCTCCCAAGATGTGAGGCAAGGCAGTGGTCCTGTGTGGCCATGCCTGCTGCGGAGGAGGAGGGCGAATCCCTCCCCCTCCAGCCAGGGCAGTTCTCCAGGTTAGTGTGGGCAGCACTGATCTGCGAAGGACTCTGGTGAGCTTCCACCAAATGCACAGGTGTCCTGCTCCCCGGAGAGCTCGTCAGCACAGGTGGTGAAGCCAACCCCCGGCAGCTGGGATCCAGGGGGTCTGGGTGGCTGGCAATTGCACTTCTATTAAGTTTCTAGGTTCTGGGTTGCTGGTAGGGGATGGAGGCCGTCTGGACACACCCTTTGCCAACCACTCCACACCCACTCTTCCTGCAGCCCGTCCCTCAGCAGGGTGGCATGACTGCCTCCTACACAGCACTTGCTAGACTGCGACACAAGATCCCAGATAGCTCCTGATGGCCAAGATCCCTCGCTGGCAGAGAGCAGTTGCAGGACAAGGGATGTGGTCTTGTTTGTCTCTGTGTCTGCACACCCCAGCTCAGGGCCGCATGGGGTAAATCTTGACTAATAAATGTCTTTGTTCTCTGGTAAATGAGAGCCTGCATGTATTTGCATCATGTGTATCAGCAGGTCATTTGCACTGACGCAAGCTTCAAGCTTGTTCTACTGCCTCAGGGCCCCGAAGCAGGATAAACTGTGGTTTCAATGCCTCCTGCCTCTAGGAAGGACTATGGAGCCTCTGTTGGAGGGAAGGAAGCGCTAATTACTTTGAGATCCCCTCTCTGTGCAGAGAGAAAGGCAGGTTGGGGAACGTGAGACTTCAAAAAGTGGCTCCTGCGTGGTGCTCAAAACGGTCGCCTTACAAGGCTGCATTGAAGGGAAGTTTCAGGACTCGGACCGGAAAGGGGCAAGAATGTGAGCCCCCCAGGCCCTACAAGGCAGAAATGGGGAGGAAAGATGGGTAGCGGCCCGCAGCACGGCCCAACACAGCAGGTGGAACCCAAGCAAGACGGCCAGCCCACTGGGCCGGGCTCTGGGCAGCCAGGAGCCTGGAGACCCCTGCTCAGCAGATATCGTGCATTCGCTTTGCCAGAGTGGGTCCCGAGTCTTCGGAGACATGAAGCAAGAGGCCACCTGGATGTAGCTGGGCTTTGGAGATCCATGTGGGATGGGAAAATGGAAATGGTCTAGACAAGCCGATAGGAGATGGCAAGACTGGCCCGTGAGGAGGTTGACTGCAAGCCACCCCTGTGTGCCTAGGACTTGAGACTTCTAGAGCTAACACCAGCGAAGCCCCAGTCAGACCAGGAAAAGTTGATGACTCTACTGGATAAGGATGAGGGGAGGAAGGACTCATGCATGCACGTGTAAATAGCCCTCTAAGATACTCCCCCATATATCAGGTTGGAGGCATGAAAAGACCGGCTGTCCTCTCATTGCTCAGAAGGAAGACAAAGCTGATTGGCTACTGAGGAAAAGGCAACTTGAAGGCTGGACATGGTGGATTGGGGGGGTCGGGGGAGGATGGAAGGAATGACTTACTCAGCTGAAGGTTATTTTGGAAATCCAAACCATAGCTAATGATGTTAATAACAGTCCTCATTGCAGAACAATGAGCGCAGGAAGCAGCAAATCATGGCCAGGAGTCCTGAAGACCTGAACTTCGCTCCTAGCCCTTCCAGAGCCAACTGTGTGGCCACAGACAAGTGGACTGCCCCCTCTGGGCTCTGCTTTCCTCACTTATAAAGATGAAGGTCCAAGGGCTAGGGAGATGGCTCAGTCGGTAAAGCTCTTGCCAAGAGAGGGCCTGAATGCAGATTCCTAGCATTCTTGTGAAAAGCCAGATATAGACTGGAGAAATGGCTCAGAGGTCAAGCTTTTGCCTTGCAGAGGGACCTGAGTTTGGATCCCAGATCCCATGCTTCAAAAGAAATGCCCAGTGGAAATGGAGGCGACTTACACCTCGGGCCTTGGAAGATGGAGCCCAGAGTGAAGTAAAAGGAAAAATGGAGATAGAGCAATCCAGGATGATTCTAGAAGTCATTCTTGAGCCTCCACAGACACACACATTCAGATGCCCTCTACTACACACACACACACACACACACACACACACACACACACACACACACACGCACGCACACATGCATACATAGACACAGTCAGAGACATACACATACACACACGTACCACATGAACACTCATGCACAAAATGAAGGTTTAAAATAGATCCAGGTTTCCATTTGGCAGTTTTCCTGGATCCATTCTCAGACAGTGTTTTGAAATACTTAAAATAAAGTGGGATACACATGAGAAACCAATTATACAGTCGTATAATTATCAACTACCAAAAAAATAAATTCGTTATGTGGTAGCATCAATATTCCTTAATAAGTATAATAAAGAACAAGACACAGCAGCAGGCATAAACACTGTAATTTAAAAGTAATTGTGAGCATAAACAGTATTTCAAGATGTCTGTGACAACCACAGCTTAATGTGAAAACATCTCTCATTTCTTCGGGCCATAATGTCACAGATGCCGCTGTAGTTACTGTCATTTGTAAGGTGGGAAGGAAACCCTGTGCTTCAGCCAGAGGCTACTGAAAATAATAGCACAACTGTCCCCTTCCCATTTCTCCCAACTTTAACCACAGACAGAGTTTTGCATTGAGGTGTAGTCCAGTTGTCCAGAATGTGACTCAGCTTGCAGACAGGGACATCTGATAGACAATCAGAATTCGGTCAGGTCACATGGGAAGGAGCTCATCCAATAGACCAATGTCCTTATGAGAAGAGATTACGACACAGACGCGCACAGAGGGATATGGGGAAGGCAGCCATGTGCAGGTCAAAGAATGTGGCTTCAGAAGAAACCAATCTGCCGTGCCTTGCTCTTGGGCGCGTGGCCTCTAGAACTGTGAGAAAATACGTTACTGCTATTTAAGACACTCAGCCCTTGAGGTGGGGAAAAGGCTCAGTGGGTAAAGTGCTTGCTGTACAGCATGAAGACCTGAGTTCAAATCTCTAGAACCCACACAAAGCTAGACAGGGCAGCACACACATCTGTAATCCCAGCACTCCTGTGGGGGAGGCAAAGACAGGATCACCCCCAGAAGCTAAACTGGTATACACAGCTGAGAAAGAAGAAACCCTATCTCAGCCAAGGTGGACCAACACCCCAAAACTGACCTCTAACCTCCAGTACTAAACTGTGGTGCATGTGCCCTTGCATCGGTACACATCAATGTGTACCCACACACACACACACACGCCGTCCGCAATGTGTACACACACACACACACACACACGCCATCCGCAATGTGTACACACACACACACACACACACACACACACACGCCGTCCGCATTATGTCAATATACAATGATTTTTTTAAAAGACACTGGGCCTATAGTGTCTTGTTACAGCTCCTAGTCAATAGATGACAGGTAAGAATCACACTGCTAGGGCCTACTAGCAAACCTGACAACCTATGTGTGATCCCCAAAAGCCCACATGGTAGAAGGAGAGGACTGACGTCTGTGTCGTCCTCTGACTTTCACCCACGTCCGTGGGATGTATTTTTTCTCTTGTTCTTTTCTCTCTATTTTCTCTCTCTCTCTCTCTCTTTCTCTCTCTCCCTCTCATGCTCCCTCCCTCCCTCTTTCCTTTCTTCTTCCCTCTTCTGAAATAACATATTTTTGCATGTGCGCAGGTACATGCGCATTGCCCGAGGGTGACTTCAGGACTCATCCTGGATTGCTCTATGTCCTTTTGGCTCTGCTTCCTGGGCTCCACTTTCCAGGGCTAGAAGTGCAGGCCACTGTCCTTTCCACCAGCAATATTATGTAGTATCTGGGATCTGAACTCAGGTCCATATGCTTTTGAGGCAGAGGCTTGATCCCTGAGGCATCTCTTTAGCCCCTAAAAATAAAAAAAAAAACTCAGTGTGTGTGTGTGTGTGTGTGTGTGTGTGTGTGTGCATGTGCGTGTGCACTGCATGTTCCTTGAAGGACCAAGGGTGACTTCAGGAATCATCCTGGATTGTTCTACCTCCCTTTTGCTTTTTCACTGGGGTTTCCCAGGTTCTGCCCACCAGGGCAAGAAATACAGGCCACCGCCCTTTATGCCTGGCATTTTCTATGTGGGACCTGGGATCCACACTCAGGTCCTTCAGCTTGTGAGGCAGAATCTTAACCCCTGAACTCTCTTTCCAACCCAAACAAAATATATATGTTTTTTACAAAATATTGCACTACCAGGCAACATCTAAAGTCCACATTACTTGGTCATGGCTGTGACCTGAGAGGAAGCAGCTTACAGGAGGATTTACTTAGACTCACAGCTTTGCTCACAGTCCATCACGGCAGGGAAGCTGTGGTGGCAGGAGTGGCCTGTGGCGCTATGGAGGCAGGAGCTGCACGAGGCTCATTCACAACTCAGCATCGACCAGAAAGGAGAGAGAGCAAGCTCAGGTCCAAAGGAGGGTAGTGCTGTACCCCATAGCCCCTCTTCTACCCCTTATCTGCCAGCTCCTAAAGATCCACAACTCAAAACACAGCCATTGGCTGGAGACCAAGGATTCAAACCACAAGCACTTCGTATATGACCAGAACAGACTTGGGTGTCGAGAAAGGGGGAGATTCTTTGGGTCACTGGGGAATGAGTCGAGGTGACAGAGAGCCCAGCTGCTCCTGGCTTGCTGCGACTGCTTTGTGGCCGGGAGGTGGTCTCGCCCTGCTGCACCTCTGAAGGCAGACAGGGTCTGCAGAGAGCCTGCGCCTGCAAAGCTGCAAGGCCTTGGCCCTGACCCTCGGCCATGGTGCTTCCAAGTGCCAGGGCAGGGCACAGGGACTGAGCTAGGCAGGCACTGGAGAGCCGTTCCCAGCTCTCACTGTGTGCCCAGCACATGATGCCTGCCTGGACGTGCTACAGCCTTGCTGAACAAGGAAGACATAAGGAGACAGGAAACAAAGATGTGCAAGTAAGGAGAGAGGAAATTAAGACAACAAGAAGTGACAGAAAATGGGAGGGGAGGAACAGAGCTAGCTGCTCTGGAACACAGAGAGAGAGATGGAAGAGAGTGGGAGGGGCCAGGGCACCGTCTCCAGCTAAAGCGGAGACCCCCCCCCCAGTGAAGCGAGAGGCTTCAGACAAGACAGCGCTCAGCCCCCATCACCTCCGCTCCAGTGGCATTTCCCATGCCAGGAGCGCTGCTCCCACATCAGTAGAGGCTCAGCCGCCTGTGACTGGGAAGAGCCCTCCCCCATCCACGCAGAGCCTCAGCTCCTAATTCTGGAAGATTGGCAGAGGCGGGACTGCTTCTCAGCCTGACCCTCGGGCCTCTGTCAGGGAGCTGCCTGCAGGCGCGGGGTGGCTGCCTGACCTCTGCCCTGCCCATTGTTCCTCCCTCCCGGGAGCCCCAACCTTCTACCTTCCCAGGGAAAATCATTGACATGGTTTATTTTCTTCGTGGTAGTTTGTTTTTCAGCCCTATCATACTGATCTGATGTTTAATACTTCCCTGGGGAGCAGGGTGAAGCCACGGCAGTCGGGAGGTAAATACCTAATTAGGATGCTTCTGAAGGGCGTGTTATTTACTCGGGAGAATGGAGCTGGGATCACTGTGCAATTAGAGAGGTTATTATTTTCTGTGGTTCCGGCAGGTCCCACACTTAAATATGTCATGAGGTGCTGTTTGAGGTGCCTGGGGTAGTTGGAAGGCACCTCCGTTTATTTTTAAGATGCTCGCCTATCGCAACATCCTTCCAGCTGAGCCCTGGGGTGGGGAACGGCGACTTCCCCGTCCAATGACATGGCTGAAGGACACCGAGCGATACTCGGCATCAGCATCCCAGGAAGCAAGTAGCAATTAGAGGTCTGGAGCCCCAAAGGGTCCACCGACTCCATCAGTACAGCCTATCCTGGGCACGGAGTTTCAGCGTTTCCAATTTAGTTAGTATTCCATTGAATCGGCAGCCTGGCCCCCTATAAGAGGACATTATTCCTACTTTAGAGATGAGGTCAGGGCTTCAGTGGAGAAACATGTTTCAAAGTCACAAAGCTAATGGGCGGCAGGACACCACGCCAAGGTCAGAGTAGTGGATGACTGCAGCATCTCAAGGGTTCTTTAACCATGAAGCGCCGCTCACCACTAGAGGAAGCAAAAGTAACCCTCAGGGGAGCAGCCTGAGGTTCTTACCACATGAGAAAATACACTCAGTCTTTAACCAGAGGTTACGAGATCTGCAGGAAGACGAGAGAAATGCAGTTCCAAAGCATTAGTTAGTTACCAGAACCAGACTTAGACAGAGTATGATGTAGGATATCAGGCAGGAAATTTAAAATAAAATAAATTCATGTCTGAGTAAAGAAAAGATGGGAACATATAAGGATGCTTAGGTAATGTCAACAAGCAAGAGATGGAAATTGTAAAAAAAAAAAAAACAACATCAAGAGCTGGCACAATGGTTTGGTGGGTAAAGGTACTTGGCACACAAGCTTGATGATTTGATTTCAATGCCCGAAACTCAAGTAAAAGAGGAAGGCAAGAAATGACTCCATAAAGTTGCTTTCTGATCTCCACACACATATCATTACACAGTGTCCCTCCCACATCACACACACACACACACACACACACACACACACACACACTAGTAGTGGTGTCATTGTTAGGTTCAGGTATCGACTTGGCAATTGAAGATTTGAGCTCTGGACACAATTGTGACGGGTTGGTAGTGGAGTTGAACCCTGGGGAAGCCTGGGGGAGATTGTCTCACTGATGGGGCGGGCCCAGCCCAGGATGGGTGGGACTAGGCCCTAGACAAGTGTCGACAGGTGGGTAAGATGGAGGGAACTGGTTAAGGAAGTTGGCATCCTTTGGTATACTTGGTCAAACATGCTGGTCTGGTGAGTAAAGATTGTCCCTTTCTCACTGTCCTATGGACACAGGGACACACTGTGACCAGTTCTCTTGGCCTCTGGTATTGACATAGATCCTGCCAGGTAGATTAAGAACTATAAGTGACCCTATCCTTCCCTTCCCCTTCCCTTCCCCTCCCACCTCCCCTCCCCTCCCCTCCCCCTTCCCCTCCCCCTCCCCCCACCTCCCCTCCCCTTCCCTCCCCTCCCCCTTCCCCTCCCCCTTCCCCTCCCCCTTCCCCTCCCCTCCCCTCCCCCTTCCCCTCCCCCTTCCCCTCCCCCTTCCCCTCCCTTCCCCTCCCCTCCCCCTTCCCCTCCCCTCCCCTCCCCTCCCTTCTCCCCTCCCCTCCCTTCTCCTCCCTTTAGCAAAGGTCAGCGCCTACGGCAGCCGGCACCTGACGGCGTGACCGACCCAGCTGGAGGTTTAACTTCTTTTGCTTGAAAAAATGGATCAAAATTGCCTGGCTAATTAAGGGATGGACAATGTTGGACAGTTTAGTTTTCAAAATGGATACTTCGAAGGCCAGCATGCAGGGCTGGGCCGGGTGGCCCCGCCTGAGCGCCCCACAGACCCTGCTCGGCCGCCCCATGCCCGCCCGCACCCTGGCAGAGCGTGGGGCAGCAGCGTGGGCACTGCACGGAGGCGGCGCCCAGCCCGCCAGGACCAGAGCTGCAGCTCTGTCGCTCGTCGCAAGGCCCGAGCCGTGGAATCCGAGCAGCACAGGACCACGCGCAGTGCGATGGGAGCAGCAGCAGCACAGGACCACGCGCAGTGCAATCGCAGCAGCAGCACAGGACCACGCGCAGTGCGATCGGAGCAGCACAGGACCACGCGCAGTGCGATCGGAGCAGCAGCACAGGACCCGCCGCCATCCGCGAGCCCTTGTGCCAGGCTAAGAACGACATCGACGAGGCCGTGGCGCTGCTCACCAACGAGTGGGGGCAGGCGGCGGACGCTTTGACACGCCGCCCACCTACGATGAGGTGGTGGATGCCGAGGGGTCACCCCAGAGGACGATCATGGGCTGCGCCCATGTGATGCCAGCAGCAGACACTGACCTCTTTCCCAGCTAATCTCTGGCCCCAGCTGTGGCAGTCTGAGAATGAGGACCAGGCTGGGCTGGACTCTCCAAGAAAAAAGCAAACAAGAGCAGAGGAGAGATGCTCGCGGAATGCGCCAGCATGTGCAGCTGTGACTTAGCCTGCCTGCCAGCTCAGCCAGCCATGCCACTTCTGCCGCCTTGAAAGACTATCTATTTCCCCTCTGGAACTGGCATGGCATTAACTACCGCTGCAGAGCGACAGAACATGTGAGGATGGCAGGGATGCTGGAAGCCTCCCCGCAGCTGGTCTAGATGCTGCTTAGACCCCTGCTGAGATTCGCCTTCATGGTCACCAACAACCTGGTCGCCATCCCCTCCTATGTCTGCTATGCGCCCGTAGCCCCTGGGTGTGCTGGACAGAAAGTGTTTCTGGCACCTCGAGGGTCTCATGTGCAAGTGACTGTTAGGAATGGTGGCTTCGTGGGGCTGGCACGTGGGCTACACAGGGGATCCTGTCTACAGTGCTGCCTAAGCAAAGATTCTTGCTCGACACCATGATTACAATTCAGATTGCTCTGTTACTGCCGTACTGTATTCTATTGAATGTTGTAAAGTGGAAACTATGTGCACCAGACAGCGGCAGAGAGGAGGTGAGACTATTTCTACAGTCAGCGTCTGACCAGCGGACAGCTGAATGATCAATAGCCCGACATGCCACACTGCTGCCAGAGCCCTGAATTCCATGTGTGTGATCACAATGTGGATGGCCTCCCACAGGCTGGGTTCCCTGTGCTCACACCACGAACTTAGTCTCACAGAAGATGGACAAAACTGCTCTTCCTCAGCTTTATCATGTAAATTCTTAACCATGTGAAGTAGGAGCTCAATCAACTATCTACATCCTTAATGTATTTTCTTTTATTGCTTACATATTATTTTATATTGTTCAATTTAAAAAATTAGGGCATAAAGGTAGGATGTGGACATGCTAGGGAAATGTCCTGGGGAAGTGGGAGGGAGATAGGGATAGCTATGATCAAATCCATTGTCTGCATTTATGATATTGTAAAAGAGTGAAAAAAAAAATCAGTAAAGGGTTGGTGAGGTGGTTCAGCAGGTAAAGGCATCTGCGAGCAAACCTCACAGCCTAAGTTCAATCCCTGAAGCACACACAGTGAATGCAGAGAACAGACATTGAAAGCTGTCCTCTGAACTCCACGCAGACACGATAGCAAGCACATGACTGTTTTCTCTCTCCCCATCTCTCTTTTTCTCCTTCTCTTATCTCTTTCATCAAATAAGTAAAATATTAAACAAACATATCAATTAAAAAAAGAACTACAAATGGATTATCCTAGAGAAAATAAAATTCCTTGTTTCCTTAAATTGTTTAGTCATCAACTTATCGACAACATGCAGGTAAACTGCAACAAGTAATAGTAATATTAGTAATAAACTATCTTACTTTATTTATTTATGAGAAAGAGAATGCACACAAGTGGAAGTTAGAGGACAATATTCAGAAGTCAGCTCTCTCCTCCACCACATGGTAAACTTTGTAAAGCATCAAACGGAAAGGTTAGAAATTAAAAACACTGTTTTAGAAATGAAAAATGTCTTCCAGGACTAGATGTTGCTTCATGAGAGAGCGTTTACCTGGCATGCATGAATTCGATCCCCTAATATGGCAGGAAAAAGAGAGAGAGAGAGAGAGAGAGAGAGAGAGAGAGAGAGAGAGAGAAAGAAAAGAAAGAAAGAAAGAAAGAAAGAAAGAAAGAAAGAAAGAAAGAAAGAAAGAAAGAAAACCTTTCTTAACTTCACCAAGAGACTAAAACATAGCCCAGCAGTAAATCAGGGAGCCTGAAGACAAGTCGATAGATTATTTCTAAAATACAAAGAAGAAAAAAGAATAAGCAGACCAGAACCAAACATCAAGAACGAGAACTGTGAGACAATATAAAAAATACTAGAGCACGTACAAAACCAGAAGCTAGAAAAATAAGGAAGAGAAAACTGAGAAGCATTTCAAGAAATCACGGCCACAGATCCACTGGGCAGAACACATACTAAAACCAACAAGCAAACACAGAAACTCCCATACCCGGCTTGGTACACCATATTCAAACTACAGAAAAGGAAAGAGAGAAACATCCGAAAAGAGGCCAAGGCGGGAGGGGGGGGGTGCTGGAGAGGTGGCTCAGGGGTTAAGCCTCTGCCTTGCAGGCAGAAGGTCCTGAGTTCGGATCCTAGACCCCATGTATAGACGCCAGGCGGAAGCGGGGGCGGCCTGCGTTTCTGGTCCTGGTAGGGTGGAGCCTGTGAATCCCGGGGCAGAGTAAACAAGGAGGAGGTGGAGGCGGTCCATGGTGGTTCCCGAATTCGTCCGTGGTTCTACACACATGCACACACATACACACACGTGCACACACACACACACAGACAATTGAATAAATAAAAAATGTATTTTAAAAAAAAGAGGCCAAGGGGATGAAATTTCTCACTTATGAATGAGCAGAGATAATTGCGAGTGGGTTGAGATGGCCCAGTGGGCAAATGCACTTGCCACAAGGACTTGAGTGTGAATTCTCAGAACCCATGTAAAAGCTACACGCACAGTACAAGTTCTAATCCCAACGCTCCTATGGGAAAGTGGGAAGCAGAGGATGCAACTCTCTGGAAGCTCAAGGGCCTGCCAGCCTGGGGTACGCAGAACAAAAGAGACCCTGTCTTAAGCAAGGTGACGGACAAGGACCAACACATAAGGATCTCCTCTGACGTCCACATGTGTTCACATACATTTATGCACATGCATCACACAGAAATATAGTTAGCATTCTCCATAAAAACTATGTAAGCATGAAGAGAACGGAATGGCATAAAGTGTCGAAAGAGAGAAACACTAACTGTGAAAATCTGTAACCAGCAAAGCTATCCTTCAAAGTCATTTTTAAAAGATTTTTCTCAAGCAAATAAGAACTGAGGAACTGCCAATCATTCATCCTGCAAAAAGTGGTCAGCAAGGTCCTATGGGCAGGAGAAAGGTGATAGAACTTAGAAACGTGTGTGTGTGTGTGTGTGTGTGTGTGTGTGTGTGTGTGTGTGTGTGTGTTTCTCAGAAATACACTGGGGAATAGGCATCAATTATAACTCTTATTTTCTTATTCTCAACCAGTCTAAAAGATGGCTGCTTAAAGCAATAATGACTCTGTGTGTGTGTGTGTGTGTGTGTGTGTGTGTGTAAAGGCCTGGTCCTTACAATATTGAAAAGTAGTGACTTACATTGATAGGGAAGTGCACGTGTATTTGCAGCCCTGGAGAGACTTAGGGAGGTGATATGCAAGTTCAAAGCCAGCCTGGAGTACAAAACCAAACCCTGTCTCAAACAAACAAACAAACAAACAAACAAACAAACAAACAAAAACTGAAATGCACACCCCCTAAAAAAAGCAAACCCCTAACCACACACACTTCCCAAGAATAACACATACTGAACATACATAAGGGTACATGGACGAACCTGTGACTTACCCAGAAGTGGATATCTGAGCAGGAAAATGAAGTAAGGAAACCCAAAGTCAAGGGGATTGGGAGGAAGATGAAGGAGAAAGAGAGCCCCAAGATAAAACCAAAAGGGGTATGAACACGGGGCAATGGGGTGAGCCTGTTTCCTGAGATCCTCCAGCAGGATGAGGGTGGGAAGAAAACACAAGAAGGAAGGCACCCAGCTGGAGGGTGGTCTTGGAGGAGGTGTGAATGGCCAGCTTCACCAGTAGACGCTTCTATGCTTCTAAGCATGAACAAGAAGAACTGGACCATACCTGTGACTGCTTTGCGGGCACCTGGGACACCCGTCTGCCTCTTGGTTTCCTTGTCTAGGAAATGAGGATGTGATACTTCTAACCCCAACTTCCTAGGGTCACTGTGAGGGCAAAGAGGTCAACCTGCAAAAACCTGTCTGTCACAGAAAGGCTTGACGACCGATAGCAATAGGTCGGTATATCTTTTCACGTATTTTCTGGATCCAGTTTTCTCCTTAGGCCACATGTACAATGGCGTTTGGCAGGAAACACACTTCACAGTCTTCCCTACCAAAGGGGAGCACACAAGCCCATCACCCTGTCCCATTCTTCATCCCAAGGGGACCAGAAAGCTGCCCCAATGAGGCGTTCAGATCAGTTCGACTCAGTCATCTAAGCCTCAGGGAACGGTGAACGGAGCCATTGGTGAGATTCAAGGGCTGGGTCAGCAGATGCCTTAGAAGTCCTAAGTCCTGGGATCCAGATGAACTATAGTTCAGACTTCAGCGTAGTCTTCAGCAGCGTGTCCCGACTCAGCGCAGTTTGAGTATCTGTGGAAAACAGCAGATCTTCTGAAAGCCTCGGTCTTAGTTCTTGTCTCGGTAGACTGCAGATGCTGCTGGTCCAAAATAAGGTTTAAGCCTCCAACCAACAGATTGTAAAGAGTCAGGAAAAGCTCAGGGAGAAAAAGCAGGTTATTATGACAAGGAGACAACAGCTGAGAGGCTGGATGCACCGGCTCTTGCCTTGCTGATCTTTAACTAGTCAAGCTCTGTAATCATTGCCCCAACTAAAAAATAAATTGTTGGGGCTGGAGAGGTGGCTCAAGGGTTAAGCCTCTGCCTTGCAGGCAGAAGGTCCTGAGTTCGGATCCTAGACCCCACGTATAGACGCCAGGCGGAAGCAGGGGCGGCCTGTGTTTCCGGTCCTGGTAGGGTGGAGCCTGTGAATCCTGGGGCAAAGTAAACAAGGAGGAGGTGGAGGCGTCCATGGTGGTTCCCGAATTCATCGGTGGTTCTACACACACATACACACACACTCACACATGCATACACGCACAATTGAATAAATAATAAAAAAAATTTAAAAAATATTAAATAAAAAATAAAATAAAATAAATTGTTCTTCTTCCAGGAAGATCCCAGAGAACTTGTGTCTCTGCATTTTCATTGCCTCTCCCATCTATGTTCCTCACTTACTGACTGCAGCAAGAAGTCGCCCAGAATTATGGGGGCACAAGAACAACGTGCTTTGCAGAAAGTAGGGGGAGCTGGTGGCCAGAGAGTTAGAGGCGCTGTCTTCTTAGGAGACACATAAGAAGTGACTTATTATTCTCCCAAATTTCCAGCCCTTCCTCCACCTAGAAAGGACAGGTGACATTCTAAGCAATCTTGTGTGTGTGGTGTGCGTCTATGTGAGTGTGTCTGTGTGCATGTGTCTGTGTGTGTGTGTGTGTGTTCATTTTGTATTGCTTTACCTACTTACCGACTTTGCTCTGGGGTTTCCCAGACTCTGCCTTTTAGGATCAGAATTGTAGGTCTCCACCATATCCACCCACCATTTTTACATGGGAAGTGGGGATGGACACCCAGGTCATTCTGCTTTTGAAGCAAAGGCTTTAATCCCCGAGCCATCTCCCCAGCCCACAATCTAATCTTGGATACAGAGTATGGTCTGCCGACAAGCTGTATCACTGGGGGTTTGTTGGAAGCATAGAACCCTGAGCCCCAGTCCAGGCCCACTGAATCAAGATATGGAATTTAGTAAGATCTAGGCTCCCAGACAATTCCTGTGCACGTGAACGCTGGGGAAGGGCTGCCCCAGATGTTCCCATCTGCACTTACTGAACACCCGTTACGTGCAGTTTCATAACAGGACTATACTCTGTGGGATACAGTAGTTATATGATTATATGAATCAACACATTAGAACAGAACTTCCTTTGCAAGAAGTGCTGCGTGCTTTGTATATTAATTTGTGAGTGTCAGTATGTGCGCGCACGCAGCCACACAAGTATGCACCTGTATGTGGAGGATAGAGGTTCATGCGGTATATATTCCTTTAATTACTTCTCATGTGGTTTTTTGAGACAGGGTCTCTCACCGAACCTAGAGCTCATCAGTTCAGCTACACTGGCTGCAGGTCCCAAGGATCTCCTGCCTCTGCCTTCCCAGCATGGGGATCGCAGACATGTACTACTTCTCTCAGCTTGCTTTCCTTGCCTCCCTGCCTCCCTGCCCCCCTTTCTCTTTCTTTCTTTTCTTTCTCTCTCTTTCTTTCTCTTTCTTTTCTTTCTCTCTCTCTTTCTCTTTCTTTTCTTTCTCTCTCTCTTTCTTCTTTCTCTCTTTCTTTCTTTTCTTTCTCTTTCTCTCTTTCTTTCTTTTCTTTCTCTCCCTTCCTTCCCTTCCTTCTTCCTTCCTTCCTTCCTTCCTTCCTTCCTTCCTTCCTTCCTTCCTTCCTTCCTTCCTTCCTTCCTTCCTTCCGTCCTTCCTTCCGTCCTTCCTTCCTTCCTTCCTTCCTTCCTTCCTTCCTTCCTTCCTTCCTTCCTTCCTTCCTTTCTTTCTGCTTTTAAATGGCAGGGAATTGGGGATCTAAACAAAGGTCCTCATGTTTCTGCTGCAGGCACTTTACCAGCCAATCCGTCTCCCCAGTCCCAGGTAATCACGATTTTTGCAACTATTTGCTGGATCTCAAATTAAGCACTAAGGGGCTCAAAGATGAATAGATGAACGAGACAGAGCCCCACCTCAAGGAGTACTCAGACCTTGCGAAGATTCGCAGGTAAATAACAACCAATCAAATATAGCCTTGTGATAGCGACACAGCAAAATGCAAGACCTAAGTCCTGGACCGCACTCTAGGATTTAGAAACAGATTTCACATGATGGAGCTGTAAAGATGGCTCAGAAAGTATTGCACTTTGCCTTCACGTTGCTCATAAATTCAGCACCAAACGACTAAGGGGGACCAAGGGTTTTAATCCCACTTACCACTTTACAGCTACATCCTTTCCTCTAGCTTGGCAAGAGGGACCCGCACCAGCACCAGGGGCTGGGGGAATTGGCCACATCACATACACAAGATTTCTGAGAAAGGGACAATCCTCACTTGCCAGACCAGCACGTCTGGCCAAGTGTACCAAAGAATGCCAACTTCTGTAACCAGCACCCTCCATCTTACCCCCCGGCCCAGGGGATAGTCCCACCCACCATAGACTGGGCCCTCCCCCATCAGTTAGACAAGCCCCTGCAGGCTTGCTCAGGGCTTAACTCAACACCAATTTTTCACAACTGTACCCAGAGTCAAGTCTTCAATTGTCAAGCTGATAACTGTATCTAACTATGAGGACAGGTAAAGACGCTCACAATGCAGGTCTGATGTAACAGTTTACCTGCATTGTTGCTGATACATTCAGAATCAAATGGCTTACAAGGGTTTCATTTTCATTCTCTTTTATAATAGTCTGGTTACGATTGTCCAGCTTGGCAGGAGAGCTCACACCAATACCAAGGGCCGGGGGAACTGGTCACACCATATCCACATAATGGCTGAGAGAGGAACGATCCTTACTTGCCAGACTAGCATGTGTAGTCAAGTATACAGAAAGAAGGGGGAAGGTGGAAGGAAAAAAGGGAAGAAAAGGAAGGGTAAGAAGGAAAGGTGGACAGGGAAGTAGCTTGGTCCCATATTCTTGTTCTTACTGCGAAATGCTTTGTATGTTATGGATTGACTTTCCTCATTTGCTAAATGCGGATACTATGACCAGACCCTTGTTCAGATTAAATGAAATGAAGGTGGGGGTGCAGGCAGGGCCTGTTATGTGAGCCCCACTGTTACCTGCTGACAAGGGATCTAATCCTCAAAGTGTTTTTCTATGTGAGGGGGATATGGGGAGCCCCCACAAACAGTGCAGACTTTCCTTCCTGCTTAATTTGTAGCACTTTGTCTAATTAACAGAACAAAAGAAAGCAATTTTTCTTATTTATAATTTCAATAAATTAAGTCTCTTAAACAATTTAAAATGCAGCGAATCTGATTCTAATTCTCTTGGTATCTCAAACAGCAAGTAAAACATCCAGAAACACATGATTATACAACCGACTGCCAAGTGCACTTATGTCCCTGAAAACCAGCCACACCACAGCTGGGCTCCATTACTTTGCATTTGATAAATTGTCTCCTCTGGATTGCAGCTATATTTATTTATTAGCTACTACACTTCTTCCTTTACAAAATGTGTGTGTGTGTGTGTGTGTGTGTGTGTGTGTGCGTGTGCGTGTATCAATCAGAGGGCACTGTGTGTCCCTGTGGAGAACCAAGGATGACTTTGGGAATCATACTGGGTTGCTTTTAGCTCCTTTTTGCTTTGCTCTGGGATTTCCCAGGCTCTGCCCACCAGGGCTATAAGAGGCTGCCGCTGGTTCTGCCTGACGTTTTTATGTGGGACCTGGGATCTGACAGTTTTAACCCTTGAGCCATCTCTCCAGCCCCCTTTACAAAATACTTTAATCAGCAGATATTACCTGTACCATATAAGATGTTTTGTTACAACATTTGCATATAATGTACTTAAACCCCACTGGTTCCCTCTATTAATCTCTATTACCGCTTTTCTTAGTGTTCTCCATCCCTAGTCCCCCCCCCCTTTTAGTTTCACATTCTTCTTTTTTCTTCCTGGTGTTCAAATAAAGAAAGCATGTCATCTCGCTGAGTCTTGTTTATTTCACTTAATATGGTGATCTGGTTGCAGTCATTTCCCTTCGAAGGACACAGTTTCATTCTCTGTATAGCTGAATGATGCTCCATGGTGAATATCTGCCACACGTTCTTTACCCATTCACCTGCTAGTGGGCACCTGAGTTGAATCCATAACTGTTCTTTATCCATTCACCTGCTAGTGGGCACCTGAGTTGAATCCATAACTTAGAGCTTGTGCTGAGATAAACAGGGGTGTGTATGTGCAGGAATCTGTTGTATGTGGACTTTGGGTCTTTGAGGTACAGCCCCAGAAGTGGTATGGCTTGATCATATGGAAGTTAATTTTTAGTTAGTTTTTTTCTAAAGAGCCTCCCTCCTGATTTCCATAGTGGCTGGACTAATTTGCATCCCTGCCGGCAATGAGTAAAGGATCCTCTCCCACACACTCACTGACATTTGCCGCTCTAGCTGGTGAGATGGAAGCTAGTGTTGTTCTACACGTACGTCGCCTTGGATTTCCTCCGGCGAGGTTGGGAGAATCTCAGTCTTAGAGAATGATGGGACTTTCCTGTGCTGAGCGGTATTCAGCAGGCTTCATCCGGAAGGAGTTGGTCCTCTGATCGACCTCACAAGATGACCACAGCTCCATAGAGATCTAGGGGGAGAACACAGCTGTGCTCGAGGGAGGGGCAGTAAAGGAGGGCAGAGCAGAGTGCGAAGACTGGCTCATCTCTTCTTCCACGCCAGCTTCCCTTCCAGCTGTCCACACTCAACCAGAAGCCTGGGGAGGGCAGTCTGTCCAGGCTGGGCCCCTGGTGACCCAAAACCGAGCAGGTGTAGACTGTGTCTGAGACTCACGTGCCACGCCCTGCCACTAGAGCAGACACATATAAGGGAGAAACCAATCGCTCTGTTATAGCTGACTTGCTGAACTAAAAGTAAAAACATTCTACTAACCATTCTCCTCAAGCCGGCCAATGACCTCGTTGTGCGATACACTAACCCTTCTCATTTGCATATCCATAAGAACCCCTGGCCTTTCCTGAGTTTGCTCCAATTAACCACATTCGACGAGAGTCATGTCCACCTGAGCTCGTCTCAGAATGCATTCTTCCTTTCTGACAGCGGTAAATGATCCAGAATTTTCTCTCCCCTTCATTTTCTGTCTGAAGAGATGGAAACCAGCAGAGTCCTGATTCCTCTGGTGAAAAGTATAGAAGACGGAGATTTGGGCTAGGCATCGTAGTACATGCATGAAACCCCAGTTTTTGGGAAATCCAGGCTGGAGGACCTCAAGATTGAGGGCAGCCTGGGCCACATAGCAAGAGTCAGTTGGGGAAGGGAAGAAAAGAGAAGGAAATGAAGGATCAAAACAAAGATCAAAATCTGGAGATGTAGCCCAATAAAGAGATGAAGCTCAAGGTAGAACCTTTGCCATACATAGCCAAGGCCACGGGTTTGATTGGCAGAACTTCAAGGGAAAAAAAAAATCTGACCGTAAGCTGTTTGGTAATGGCAGAGTTGCAAATGTAGCTCTTTGAGATATTTCATTTATACTGCTCATTTCAGTTTTACACAGCATCTGCTTGAACCTTTTTGTGCATGCAAGCGTGCATGTGATGCAATAGAGAACACATAAATGTGTGCCCCTGTGGAGGCCCAAGGGTGACTTTGGGAACCATCCAGGATTGTTCTACCTCCTCATTGCTTAGCTCTGGGGTTCCCTGGGCTCTGCCGGCCAGGGAATTGCAGGCTACCACCACTTCTGCCTGGCATTTTTACATGGAATCTGGGATTCAAACTCAGGTCCTTTTGCCTCATTTGAGGCAAAGGCTTTAACCCCTGAGCCATCTCTCCAGTCCTGAGCCTTACTTTTTAAAAATAGTCTATAGCTCCAATGATCAAGACTTCCTCTTCAGGACCAAAGTGGCTTAAGAAAAAATTGGAGAGAACTGACTTTTCCTAGGGAGACAGAAATAATGTCTATCCACTATAGACAGGGTTCCAACGACACATCAAAGTACACTTCCACCGAGGTCCAACTTGGAGGACCAATGAATTTATGGGACTTAGCATGTGTGAGGAGGGGTTCCTTACAGGAGTGTGTGTGAGTCACCCTGAAGCAACTAACTACACCACCAAAAAGTCTTACCCCGGCCTAGATGACGACTTCTTTATAGCTATATAGATGGAGTCTCTACTCTGGTTAACCTTCCCCAGTCTGTATTCTCCAGCTTCTCTTGAGACTACAGGACCACATCCAACTAGGGGAGTATTACATACAGCTGAGGGGAGATGTAGGTGGGAGCAGCTGGAGTCTCCCCCACCCTTCTTTCTATGAGGAAACATCAATGGGACAATCATGAGGGTCTCTTGTCAGTAACCACAGCTGCTCTGATACCAACAGTAATGGCTGTGATACTCTACTGGCGTGTTCTACAACGAAGTGGCTTTAGAAATGATCAAGTAAAGTTCTCTACAGAGCAATGCTGTGAAATTGCTTGGAGGCACTTTCTGCCTGTCCAGCTGCTCTGACACCACTACATTGCCTTCACATGCAAGAAAAGAGACTTACACAGGTTCAAGTATTGAAGGTCCCCCAGTGTCCGAAACCTGCTAACTCCTTGACGGGGCTTGTGGTCAGAACTGCTGTACCACACAGCTAAACGTGGGCTCCCCTCTGGTCCCCGGACGATTCACTCACCCTCACACCACCGGGCCTTTGCACAGGCTGTCGGCGCTCTCCTCATGGGCACAGACCTCCTGCTTGACCTCTGATCCTTGTTCCTCAACACACACCTTAGAGCTAAGTGTCCACGTGGTATGCACGTGTGACTCACGAGGCCACAAGCCCCTCGAGGGCCAGGCCTGTGCCTCATACATCCATCTTCACATCCACCACTACGCGCGTCCCAGAGCAGGCACCTGAGGCGTATGTGATGAAGGAAGGAGGAGGGAAACGGATCTCATGTAGCTCAGGGAAAGGTTTTAACTCATGGTTAAAACCTCATTTCCTGTTTGCGGAAGGAAGTCTGTTCCCTGCCCTCTTCTAGGTCTGTACCAATACTCCATGGTGGCTTTTTAAAAAGCAAGCCCCGTATTTCTGTGTTGAGGAACCCGACAATCTGGCTTGCTCCTGTGTGCAAGAAGCCACAGAGGAGAGCTAAGTGGGGTCAGGGACTAAGGGTAAGTCTTCTTTCAGGGATCTAAGGACAGATGAGGAATCCCCATGAACGAAGCCTCTCTCTCTCTCTGACTTTTGCACGCTCGAATGTGTATGCACGCACACACACACACACACACAATCACACACATACAGAGAGAGCCTCAGGAACCAGTAGTTACTAGAGAATCCCATACTCAGCTACCCTCCATAGAGGAAGCAGTTCCCTGGGGGGTGCGCCGGGTACAGTCGAGTTCACGGAAGATGGCCACATGCCTGCCTTGGCCTTGCTAGTGAATGTTGTGTCCAGCTGCCTGCCGGTACCACCGTCTTCCGGAACACGCATCGTAGGAGCTGCACCCAGGAGTCCTCAGACTTAAAACCTGTGGGCATTTGGGAGATGCCAGGATTGGCATGGCAGAGCCTGTTTTAATGAATGCTTAATTAGCACCATGCTGTTCTGCCAATGGCCACCGCTCAAGTCACGGAAAACAATCTGTTCCCTGAAATAGGTTAACCTCCCTTCCACCGCCAGTTACCTCGTTTACACTATTGACTCAGCCACAATGGCTATATGAAGAAAACAAAATCCCCAAAGAAATATTAGCGTTGGCATAGCAACAATATGCTAATTGCATCTCCCTGAAGCAGTCCCAGCAGGACCTAGGCCAGGGCTTGGTCCGGTTACTGCGCATTTGACAAAAGAATAAAATTGTGTTCCTTGAATTAAGGCTTTATTTTGGGTTCTCCCCTCCATTTAACCCAAGTCAATAAGGTTTAGGTGGCGCTGAATGCCCCCATGCTGAAGAAGAAACAAGCCGAGGGTTGACCATAGAGTGTCTTGGTGTCAGGACATGGGGTGGGGAAGGATCAGCCTCCTTCTACCCCAGCCCCTCACTGCCTGCTCCTAGGACAGCCACACCAGTCAAAGAAGGAGGTTCCTGAATTTGGTGGAGAGGGCAGTCCCCACAGCGACTCTGCTTTGGGACACAGACCATAGAACGCTACTCACAGTGAATCAGACAGGAAACGGCATCAACTGTGTTGCGGAAATTCCAAATGAGGCTGCTGGGCTGGTTGGTTTTGTGGCTCAATGACCTAATGGAGGGAGAGCTTGGGTCTCTCCAGGTCTCTGCTCTGCCATGTGTGGTTCAAGACTGGTCCTGGGGTCATGGCTGGCAAGTACCCTGGAGACAGAGAGAGAGAGAGAATGAATTCTTGCTCTTCCTCTTTCCCTCAAAGAGACCATTCTCCCAGAGCCCTCCGACAACCTGCTTCTTGTATCTCATTGGCAAAATCGGCTCAGAAACTCATTCCGGGGCTCGTCAGCTGCAGCAGGGCGACCATTCTTCCGTCTTTCTGGACCATCAGTGCTTGGGTTGAAGTCCTGATCTCGGTTTGTTGTTGACTGCAGGAGGCTGCTGCTGTGCCCACATGCAGGCATCATACATGCCATCATGGCTGCCTTCAGCTCGTCACCAAGTAGCCTCAGCTTAGGCACAGAGAGCCTGTGAGGCCGGGGAAACTGTGGGGGCGCTGGTGGAGTCCAGCAATGCTCCTTTCACTTGGGGAGCAGGCAGCTCTCTCAACAGTGATGTGTGACTCCCCCTGGGCACTAGCACTGGGCTCTGCCTATCGCAGTGGCAGGGGCTGCTTTTGAAAGGGAGTAGAGGGTCCCACCATTGAGTGTCCAGCCATCACCCCATTTTCCTCTCTTTCCTGGTTAGCCTTCCCCCCCATAATTTTTAAGAGGAAAGTGTGTTTTCCATGTGCTGAGATAAATTGGAGGAGGTCCATAAGCCCCTCCATCAGGAGCCTTTACATCTATGGAGTATCTGCTCTGAAAGGGTGTGATATTGTGCGAAGTAAAAACAAGGCCAGAGGGCTGGAGAGATGGCCCAAGGGTTAAGATTCTGCTTTATGACTTATAGAAAAACCCTAAGATCATGGGAAGTAACCTCATAGGAACCTCCTATGCTTAGTAATATGTCAAAAAAATATCTTTTTGGGCAGTCCCTATGCAGAGGAGCACAGTGAGAAAAACAGGAACTCAGTGAAATTAAAACTATACTAGAAGTAACAGGAACATGACACTTTCTGATAAAATCTCAGTCAGAGAGGTCTCAAAGGCCCCCAAACAATATAGGCTTTTGCCATTGCTCTTGGTTGCTCTACAAAAAAACTGTCAGTAAGATCTTACTACTGAAGATGCAACACGAATGGATCATAGAACATGGGCAAAATACATCAACTGGAACTGGTCTGAGAACTTCCTCCTTGCTGGATAGCTTACACAGTACCAAGGAGTACTATGACAGCTACTGGGGGAGAGAAATAACCACAGGCCCCATCAACTCATGAGAAGTGCAATAAAAATCACCATGGCAACAGGGAAGCACCAGTGTGATAGTGGCATGAGCATCAAGGAGACAACCAACAGCTTTCTGATTGAATTCAAGACCCGCTTGTCAGAATGGAATATGTTCCTGTTACTGTTAATTAGAACAAGAACCCAAAAAAGTGTAGCTGAGAGACGCGCTTGTGGAGACAAACTTGAAGCCCATGTACATGTTCAGGGGTGAAGGGCTAAGACAGGAGAGCTGCTCCCACCGCGGAGAAGACAGAGAGGGGCCCCATCCAACTTCTAAAATGACAAACACATTGGCAAAGATAATGAAACCCGTGAATACATTCATGGAAACATATCCCACACCATTAGCCATTAGAAAAATGCATCAAAACCAAGATGGATGGGGCTGGTGAGGCAGAGGTGCCTGTGTCAAGCTTGATTCCCTGGGGCTCATAGGTGGAAGGAGAGAACCAACCTCCAAAAGGCATCCAACGCACACCATGATGTGAGCTCTTCTCTCTATTTAATCTCTCTCCCTCTCTCTCTTTATCTATCTATATCTGTCTCTCCCCCTCCATTTCACTCAAATTAACAAAGTAAAAAAAAAAAATCTTTTTTAAGAAGAAACTAGTTCCGTGTCAGGGACAGGCTGTGGTGGCCAGGCTCAGGGGTGAAATGACAGGATGTCTCCAGAGGAATGCTTGGAGAAGATGGACAGGCTTGTGTCCCAACTATGATATTCTGATGTGAGCAGAAATGTGTGTTAAAATCCGTGCCCCAGTGGGGAAATGTGGAGTCCCTGCATCGTCCTTGTTTCGCATGAGGACTGAACTGCGGGCGAACTTCCCGTGCACGGCCATCCCCACCACAGCACACAGGCTGGAGCAACTTGGACACGCCCTCCAAGCTTTGCCTTCAACCAGAAGCTCAATCAGTTCCACTGCCAGGCGTGTAGCTCGTGGTAGCAAGAAACGGGAAGGAAAAAGAAAGAAGCGGAGGCAGCGGCACTGTGACAGAAATGACAACCAGCGGCCAGCAGGGAAGCAAAGACAGAGAGTCATGAAGTCACCGAGAGCTCAAAGCTCTGGACAGCTGCCTGGGAGGCCTGGGAGGCCACAGCAGTGGTCATGGACGGTTTCACTTGAGGACCCGGATCACGGAAGAAAGGCTGCACCAGGCTGCTGGCTCTCCCCGCGACAGTGTAAATACCCTTGATGTTGACTCTGCTTGTGAGCAGCCCCAAAGCTAGGATGTGCAGTGACTTGACTACCGTAAGGATTTGGGCTAGGGAGATGTCCAGGAATTAAAGTCTTTGCCTCATAAGCAAATAGACTTGGATTCAGATTCCATGTAAAAAATGATGGACAGATATAGCAGGGACCTGTAATTCCAACTCTGGAAGGCAGGACCTGAGAAATCCTAAAGCAATAAGGAGATAGAACAATCCAGGGTGATTCCCAATATCACCCTTGGGCCTCCATGGGCACACGCACTCAAGTGTCCTCTTATACACATACACACACGCACCCACAAAATATAAAAACTCAAACAAGAATTCTGGATCAAAACTGTAGATACCAAGTTGCCTGGAAGGACACTCATCAGTGAACAGCGTCCTCCCTACCTTTGGCCTTAGTTGCCTCTATTGGTCCTATGACTAATCATTGATCATGCCAGCAAACATAACTGAGCATCTAATGTGTTCCAGTACTTCCCCAAGAGCTTCATGGGATTATTCCATCTGATCCTCACAACAACCACATAATTAAACCTGTTTTAGTAAGGAGCAAACTAGAATCAGGGAGACTAAAGGACTTGCTTTCATTCACAGGTCAAGCAAGCTGCAGAGCCACGAGGCACAGCTCTGGGGCTTCCTTTTCTGACCCTTGAACCAGATGCCTCGAAGAGCAAGTCCTGAGATGGGAGCCTTGATTCCTATCACGGGAACAGAAGCAAAGATGGTTAAACTACTTCTTCCACAGGAAGCAGATGTTTAGAGTAACTGAGAATGAAGTGTTTGTTTCAGTAGTAGTTCACAGCTCAGTCGTTATCAAGCCCTTCAAAAGAGAAAAACAAAATCTAGCTAAGTGAGGTGGCACATGTCTATAGTCCTAGCCGGGGGATCTCAAGTGCAAGGCTAGCCTGGGCTTCATAGCAAGACTCTGTCTCATCAATCAATCAATATGAGAAATATCTTTCGTATGTGTGTGTTTCATTCTTGGTTTTTTTTTTGTTTGTTTGTTTGTTTTTTTTGTTTGTTTGTTTATTTGAGACCTGGTATCTCCATGTAGCCCACACTGATCCTGAACCGCTGGGGCTCAACTGAACCTCCTACTCTGCCTCCCAAGAGTTGGACTACCCCATGCATGGACCGTGCACCCAGTTTTTGAGCAAAATCTCTCGAGCTGTTTTAGAAACTGTTTCAGCCAACACAAATAGGTGAGGGAGGAGATTTTAGCAGAAGGAGTAGAAATCTCCTGCTCGAGTGTGAGGATGTTTGGGGGAGATGGGACCCGAGGAGCCGAGCAGATTGCCGAGGCCCAAGCTCACAGCTTCCCTCCAGGTGTTCTCCAGGTGTGTTCTGTGGCCCTGGGAATCACCTTGCAGAATAAATACTTAGGTGCTTAAAGCAACCAGCCCTCTGGTGTCTGAGAAACCACTCGTGCAACATTTAGACCCAACCCAGGAAAGTAAATAACCCACAACTGAAGGAGTGGGTTCCCTTTCTAATCCCAAGAGATGGAGTTCTAAAAGCTCCCAGAATAGGAGTGCTTGTGGCTGAGAAAAACTTCCCACCTCATTGAAAAAAAAAAAGGATACATTAGAGTGATGAATGAACCAAAGATATTCGTCAAGTGGAGCTGGGGATTAGCTCAGTGGTGGGACAAGCCCAGCACATCCAAGGTCCCGGGGTTTATTCCTGACATGACCAGTTTCAAAACCAGTGAAATGTCGCTTCCAAGAAGAAAATCTGAACGAGATCGTGGTTCCTGTTTGGGTCCTGGTCTTTCTTGGGGTACTTAGTTCTGGGGGTGAGCAGGCTATGGAGAAGCCTCCACGGGGAGGGCTGAGAGCTGCCGGCAGTCATGAGGATGAGAATGGTAACCGGCCCACCTCAGATTGCAGCCCTACCTGCCCACCACTCTAAGACAGACCTTGAGGGTGACCATTCAGAGAAGACACGTAGCCACAAAAACTGGGAGGAATTGCTGCTTAGAGCCACGGTGTTTAGGGGTAATTCGTCACGTGGCGGGAGACACTAATCCCCAAATGCAATGGGCTGTCAGAGACCGTTTGAACTTGTAAGATGTAACAAAGACTCTCTTCTCCCGTGTTTCGTCCTGTTAGGAACTCTCCAGATCTCCTTGCCTTCACCGTTTCGAGGAGCTGTGATTTGCACTGAACATTCTGATCGTGTCTCAGAACGACAGCTTCCATGTGATGAGTGCCCGCCCTGGGCCGAAAGGAGAGGATGGGCACCGTCACCGATGCTGTTCTCTTTCACTGCCAGGAGACAACGCTCATGCACCGCTGAAGGGAGATTTATTTGGCATACGGTTCCAGAAGGGGCGTAGTCTGTTATGGCAAGAATAGCGTAGCAGAGGCCATGGCTGGAGGCAGAAGCAGGACACTGGTTCAGGTCGCCACAGCCATCAGGAAGGCGGAGAAAACCGGAGCAAACTGAGAGGAAGTAGGGATGGGCTACCAAACCTCAAAGCCCACCCTCATCCCCCCCACATTCCCACTCCCTCACACCTCCAGCACACCCACCCAGCGACCTATCTTCCTCGGTGGAACGCCACCTCCTAAAGGTACCACATTCCAACCACGGCAGGTGCCTGGGAGAGTAGGTACCATGTGCCAGGAGGGAACCCCTGAGTCGTCCTGGCTGCAGTGCCCCATCTCCGAGGGTACATTGAATTTCTGTTTTTATCAAGAGGGCGTGTAAAGTGGCTTCAGTGGTACATATCTGCAGTCCCAGTGACTTGGGAATCTGAAACAGGAGGGACATCTGAGCCTACAAGTTTGAGACCCAGTTGGGGAAACCTAGTGAGACATCCCTGTCATCTATAAACAAACAAACAAACAAACACAGGGGCTCCATCTTCTTCCTTTGGACCCCATGAGATATTATTAATGGTGACTGCCTCATTGATTTATTTGGGCTTGGCCCAGCAGGAGGGTTCAAAAGAGGTGGCGAGGGTAAAAATTGGAAAGTAACTTCAAGGAGCAAACCGGTTCACAGCTGCTTATCTAGAATTTTCCTCACTCCAGCTGAGCCTTCTGAGTTACAGTTCAAACTTAGCCAGCCACAGGAGTTCACTACCTGTATGTATAAAGAAAGAGGAGAATACCAGTTCTTGTGAACCCTGGCACTAGGAAAGGCACCAGTCTCATGGACTATAATAGCTACAGTATGGACTGGTTCTGTGTGCCAAGCACTTTGTGTTGTCTCATGGACCCCAGTGTGATGCTAAGTGGGATTCTGGTGCCCTCAGTCCTCACTGGAATGCCCTAGAGAAGGACCCATGAGAAGTCTATTTGCAAAAGGCAAGAGAGTTACACAACCCAAAGAGAAATCAGAGTACGAAGGCGTCTATTTGCACAAAGGCTGAGAGAAGTTCTCTTGAGAGGAGACAGACATTGTATTGCAAGGATATGACCCCATGTGTCAAGATCAGTTTTGAACTGGGGGATGACTCAGTGGGTTAAAGGGCTTGCTGTGTAAGTATGAAGGCCTGAGTTCAGATCCCCAAAACCCATGGAAAAATCAGGTGTGGTATGTGAACAGAAAAATCCCAACTTTTGCGTCAAAGGGACAAGAGGTAGTTTATTCTGGAGCCAAATATGAGTGACCATGGCCCAGGAACACAGATTCAGGTTGCCCCAAACTCCATGTTCCCATTGTGGTAACAGTTTTTTGGAGTTTTATAATCACAGAAACAAAGAAAGCCATATTATCAAGATACTTTTCAAACACATTGGTCAGAACATCAGGTAGGTGGGTTACCGCCAAGCAGGGAGATCTCTGTTACAGGCTGGAGATGTGGTCTGCTAAGTTAATGCATCGTCACAGAATGTTAGGACAGACACAGAAGAAGGAAAAGGCGTGGCTAACCAGGCTGAACAGATCACCCAAGATTAATGTGCAATTGGGTTCTGAATTTGTAGCATTCCAAACCTCCCTACAGTTATTGAAATTCCAATCAGTGCAATCAGCCTGTGCAGTTCAGTGAGCGACTCTTTTTGGGAACTTACTTCCACGGGTGGGACATGTCTGTAACCCTAGAGCTGGGGACTCAGAGATGGGAGGATCCGGGTGACTCAGTGGCCAGCCAGTCTAGGCAGAACTGGGAGCTCTGGGTTCATCAAGAGACCCTGTCTCCAAAAAATGAGATGGAAAACAACTGAGGAAGCTGATTTTGGTTTCCACAAGCAACCAAGAGAGTGAGCATACTGCACACACATGCGTACACACACATATACACACGCGCACACATCGCACACACACAATTCAATCAGCTGCATATAAAAGAAGAAAACCTCAGGTCAAAGGAATGGGAACTTACATAAAATTGACAGGTTTGATTTCATGCAAAAGAGGTGAATGGTCTGGGATCAATCTAGAGAGCTCACTGGGGCTTGTTCTAGAAGACCATAAACATGCACCAGTCTTGACATTAACTCTTAGCCTGTCAATCGATAGCACATTAATCGTCACTCCTGAACCTGTCTCAGCCTTAGTCCCCTCATCTTTGAAAGGAAGGAAAGCCCAATTAGAAAATAGTCCAGAGGGATCTAAAAACGCGTGGGAGTCCACAGTACTCTTTGCGTATGTTCACTGTGATGTTTTTCCTTACTGGGTTGAAGTGTGCTAAGAAATACATGGGCTTAGGGCTAGGTCTGAACTCAAGTGACACTTACCATGTCCCTTGTGCTGTGGAACTGGTTCTTAAGCACCTGATAACTCTCTGGCCTGAAATCCCATTCTTGTGGAAATCCTCTTCTCATAGCCTAGGTATTACTTATGCTGTTGTATATCCAGCGACTTAGACCAGCACTGGGTGCCCAGCTGGGGGGAAGGGTGGGGCGGTCCAAATCCTCAGGTTTGTAAATTCATGGCTGGATTAAGTTAGAACTTGAACCAAAATATTTTATCACTTTCATTGTAGTCTGTCTGCATTCATCGCACTGTACCAGTAACACAGTCACTAAAACCAGTTTGTCCATAAATTGACACCCAAAGCTTTGCCGTGAGCTCTTCATTCTTTTAAGATAATTCTTTGTAGTCACAGACTTGCAATCTCCAAAGTGCTGTAGGGCGCAGGGGGTGATCCAGAGTCACAGGGACTGATTATCAAGACAGATACCATTTTTCCCATTTTACAGATGAGCAGACTATTTAAGGAGAATTAAATCAAGGGGAATGGTCTAAGTCACATTCCCTGAGCAGCCAACGGGTCCAAATGGCTTCTGCTTCCCCCTGCAGCCCTGTGAAGCAGTGTGACATCAGCCAGGCGTGGTGAGAGCGCCAGGTGGAAGCTACAGTGAACATTCCAGAGGCAGGAGATTCAAGTGAACTCTAGGAACAGCTTCCAAACTTCAGTTTCTAGGAGGGAAAAAAGTCTCAGAAAATTATATGCTACAACTGGGCAGGACCAAGGATTTTATGTTAATATCATTGTAAAAGTCCTGCTACTCAGTGTGGTTCACCAGAACCAATACCATCTGGGAGCTTGTTAGAAACTCAAATTCTCAAGCCCCATCCATCCCTGCCCGGACTGTATCAAGTAGGTAGATCTCCATTTAAAGATCTTTTTTTTTTTTTTTTGCATGTGTCGGTGTGGGTGTATATGTGTATGAACTAGAAATGTAGCTAGTTACTAAATTCCTGTTCTGAAGAACTACATGCCAGTCCACACACACAGAGCACTTGTGACCATGGAAACATGTTTACATCAGTCTGCCTGCCCTCCTGCTGTAGGGCCCTTTGTTCTCAGTGTATAAACTGGTGGTACAACCTCTAATCTAAGGTTGCAAAAATCATGGCACAAGCTTCTAAACCTGGCCTGAAGATTTAGTAAAATTTAATTAGAATTAATTAAAAAGCTTGCTCTTTGGACGTTTGTAGGGCTTTGCCTGACTTCACACGGCTGGGATGTAACACCTCACACCAGGTAAGATGCAGGAGAGGGAGGAGGACCAGGGCTCCCCACCTTCTAGGGGTGACTAGAAACACACTTTCCTTCCAGGTTCCTGAAATCCCAGCACAGGTGGGAAATCCCCCCCAAATGTGGTGCATGCCGCAGGGCCTTGGAACACAGAGTACAGGTGTCTCCGGGAATCACTGTATTTCCTGGGAGCTCCTAGGCATCCAGTATCCAGGGCCCGACTTCAGGTAGCCTCAGCAGGTGCTGGAGCCGTGTGATCAGCCAATGTAACATCTTCATTTTCTGAGCTTACATTCCAGTTTCACATCTTCCTTATCTGTCGAGGGCTTTTAAATCATCAGAACAATTTTTGATGAGAGCCATTGGATATCCGGGAAGCCTTTGGAGATATTGCAGGAGCAGGAAGTTGTGTTCTGTCAGGAGAGGATTACCCTCAGCCATCAAATCCCACCTATGATAAGATTCCAGACAGATCTGACATGACCCTGGCCTAGCTGAGACCCTGCTGGCTCTTTGGCCATCCAGCCAGGAAGAACTCTCTGGAATTCAGGGGTCCGAGTCAGCGAGGCCTGCCACAATAGAATATACCAGACTGGGTGACTGTACAGGCCCAGACTCGAGGGCTGGAAGGTGGGGGTCCCTTGTAAGGAGGCCAGCAGAGTCAGGTTCTGGTGAGAGCTTCCTTCTCGGCTTACAGATGGGGCCTTCTTGATGTCTTCTGGCATGGCCTGCCAGGCCTTGGTGGCTCTTCTGGGGACACCGATCCTGTTGAAGACAGCCCTACCTATATGACTTCAGGTAACCTATCCCTGCATACTGTCACATGAAGGCTTAGGGTTTTGATGAGGATCTGGAAGGGAAACTACCCAGTCCTTCATGCCGGGGTTGAGCAGTCAGGCCTTTATCACTGGGCAGGAAAAAGCAAAACAAGCTTATTGTGTGGTGGACCTGCTGGAACTCGGTCTCTCTTCCCTAAATACTACGGAGAAGAAAACACACAAAAAAAGAAGAGCCTCTTGCAGTGTTGGGGCCCTTGGTTTCTATACCATTCATCTGCAGTCACTGTGTGTGTGTGTGTGTGTGTGTGTGTGTGTGTGTCGCTGGGGACTGAGCCTAGGGCCTTGTGCTTACTTTTAATTTGAGATAGCGTCTTAACTAAGTTGCACAGACTGGCCTTGAATTCACTCGGTACCCAGACAAGCCTTGAGCTTACCAGCATCTCAGCCTCTGGAGTGGAGCGCTGAGATTACAGAACTGTACCCCAGTACCACATGCCAGGAATGTACTCTACTACTGAGCTACAGCCCTAGAACTCGCATAACTGTTTACAATCCATCTTTCCCCTATATAAAAAAGATATTATACAAACAACAAAATGATAAAAAAAGCAAGGGACTTGAATAGATATTTCTCCAAAGGAGATATTCAAATAGTCAATAAGCATATGAGAAGATGCTTAATAGCAATAATCATCGATGAAATAGGGATCAAAGTCACGGTGAGATAACGGTTCACACCCATGACAATGGCAGTTATAAAAAATAAAATAGTGTTGGGGGGATGGCTTAGGGGTTAAAGACTTTGCCTTGCAAGCAAAGACGACCTGAATTCTGATTCCCCACATCACGCATAAAAATGCCAGGCAGACATGGCAGTGGTCTGTAAATCCAGCTTGGAGGGCAGAGCTTGGAAAACCCCAGAGCAAAGAAATAAGGAGGTAGAGCAATCCAGGATGATTTCTGGAGGCCACTTTTGGGCCTCCACAGGGACACACAGTGATCTCTGATACACACACACACACACACCACACACACACACATGCATACACACACACACAGCATGCACATGGGGAAAAAAAACTGAGAGCAGGAGAAAGTGTTAAGAAATCAGGTCCTTTGTGCATTGTAGCTGGGAGTCTAAAGCATGGACATATTTGCCAGTCCTCAAAGAGTTAAACACAGAATTACACGTGATGTAGCCATTTCGCTTCTGGTCCACACCTTAAACAGTGAACACTGCGAATTCGCCGACCAAAGCAGACAGGAACCAGGAAAAGAGAGATTCCAACCCAAGCCACAATCCAAATGACCCGTCGTGAGGGCCGTGTGCTAGAGAAGCCAGTCACGAAAGAACAAATGCTGTAGGTTACACTTCAAGGAGGCTCCTGGAGCAGCAAGTTCATAGAAACAGAAAGCTGAGCAGTAATTGCTAGTGGGTGGGGACGGGCTGGAGTGTTAGTGTTTAACACCACGTTCATTTCATGTTCCCATTGTTGAATGAATACAGGACCCAAAGGACTTAGAGCAAAGGGGCTTGTTCTTGGCTTGCATTTGCTGGTCACAATGCATTACGATGCGGAGGGAACTAGCCACACCACAGTCACAGGAAGAGCTGAGACAAGGCCATGCTTCCTAGCTTGCCACTCGGCTGATTTCTCTATCTTGTCCATTTACCAAGGGAAGTGATCCCAGCTGCTATGGGCTGGGTCTTCCCACATCAATTAGAAAACCTCTCACAGGCTTGCTCAGGATTTGCCTTAATTAAATAATTCTTCATAGATATGCCTAGAGGCTCAGTTCTCTATTGTCAAGCTGACACCTGTGTCTAATAAGTGCAAATGAAGGACATGATGAAAAAGTTCTAGAGGTGGGTGTGGCAATGACTGCATGCACTGTGAATGTACTTAATGACACTATACAAAGGATAGGCACTTATTAATAGTTAAAATGGAAGTGAGGAGAAGGCTCATTGGGCAGATGCTTGCTGCACAACTGTGAGGACCCGAGTTCAGATCCCTAAGCAAGCAGACGTGTAATCCCAGCTTGGGTATGAGGGAGACCCGCAGATCCTAGGATTTGAGGGCCAGCCACCCTAGCCAATCAGTGAGCTTCAGGTTCTGTGAGCTCTTAAAAAATAAAGTGGAAAGCGATTGAAGAAGGCATCTGGTATTGACTTCTAGCTTCCATATACAACAACAGGGATGAGTGGGGGGTGGGGGAGAGAGAGAGAGGGAAATTTTATGTATCACAACAGAAAATAAAATAAGAGGGGGCCATTGGACCAAATCTAATGTGTCACCTGACCTTGTTTTTGTTCTGACAGAGCATGAGAGAGAGAGAGAGAGAGAGAGAGAGAGATTCCCTCGTTCTCTTTATCAAATGGCAAAGGGGCTCCTTGTCTGCACCCTGCCTCTGCTGACCAGACCTCTGAGCCTGCTGGACACCTCAGAGTTTTTCTTGGCTTGCGTCCCTCAGTAACCACTGAGCCCTGAGATTCCAGACAGCTTGAAGTGGGTGGTGCCTTCTGTCCCTTCTGGTAACTTTGTTCCACTGGCTGCAGGCCCCAGGTTCCTCAATGTCTTCTTTAGCAGAATCTGAAACTCCAGGCTGGTGGTCTCTCTTCCAGCAGAGGAGCCCTAAAAATAATTGAAGCTGCACCCAAGTATCCATAGATGGATCAATAAATTGGTTTTGTCAGGTTAGCAGTCCCAGAAAAGGGTTCTATATGAAAACTTCATTTAAGAATAAAATTGTTGGGCTGGTGAGATCTCTCAGTGGGTAAGGAATCTTCATGCAAACCTGGTGACACGAGTTTGATCCCCAGAAATCCACATGATGGAAGGAGAGAACTACTTTTGATCTCCACTCATATATCATGGCATACATTTCTCTCTCTCTCTCTCTCTTTCTTTCTCTCTCTCTCTCTCTTTCTCTCTCTCTCTCTCAAAATAAAATTTTCTCAAAACAAAAATAACATTGTATTAAGCAAAAGATTTCAAAGTGTTTTTATCATATGAACTTTTTTATTTATTTCGGAGAATGGAGAGAAAGAGAATCAAAGGTCAATGTCCAGAAGTCAGTTTATTTTTATTTTTTACCTTTTTAAAATATTTTTTATTATTTATTTAAGTGTGTGTGTGTGTGTGTGTGTGTGTGTAGAACCATGGGCGAATTCGGGAACCACCATGGACGACTCCACCTCCTCCTTGTTACTCTGTCCCGGGATTCACAGGCTCCGCCCTACCAGGACCAGAAACGCAGGCCGCCCCCGCTTCCACCCGGCATCTATACGTGGGGTCTAGGATCCGAACTCAGGACCTTCTGCCTGCAAGGCAGAGGCTTAACCCCTGAGTCACCTCTCCAGCCCATAATGATTGTTTTTTGTATATAAGTATTTTAATACATTCTGTAGCTATTATTTGACTTGAATACTGTCTCACAGAATTCAAAATTTTTTTCTAGTTGGGCTCGTTATTTTTCGGTTTTCAAAAAGTACACTGAAATTGTCTTTCAAAATTGCATTTAATTGTTAATAATTTGAAATTGTTGACATCTTCCAAAGATTCTTCCCTACAAATATTTTTAATCGAGAAAATAATATTCTGTTTTGTTTGAGACAGGGTTTCACACCATCCTCCAGGCGATCCTGGGATTCACTATGTAACCCAGCAGGGACTCACACTCACAGCAATCCTCCTGCCCCAGCCTCCCAAGTGCTGGGATTACAGGCATGCAGCACTAAACCCAGCTAAGAAAACAGTCTTCGCAGGTGCTGAGCTGCCTGGTAAGCTTTGGGGGAATTCTGCTAACTGAAGAATGGTCTCCTTTCTGATTTATTTCATATTATAAAGCATAACTGCTTCAACCCAAATATTTTCACAAGAACTGTCGTTTTACCTCCTTTCAAAGTGTCTCTCTTTGATAAGTATTGTTACAAGATTTTTAAAGAAATCATCAACCAAAAGATTTTATGATTCTTTCAAATGTTTTGCCATTCTGAAATGATAGGCCTTTCACAGCTCTTCCTTTTCTTCCATTTTTCCATTGTCTGCGTATGTGTGTGGGGTGTGTGTGTTTGTGTGTTCACTTGTGAGTGTGCGTACATGTGTGTGTGTACATGTGGCAATCCAAGGTTGATGTAACAGTTACTCTTAACTGTTGCTGTGAGAGAGCATTCAAAGTCAAGCAACTTAAGGGAGAAAGGGAGATTTATTCTGCTTATGGTTCCAGAGAGGAGAAATGGCTTTTCATGGTGGAGGCAACACGGCTGATGGCTGAAGCTGGAGGCAGCTAAGTCACTGTGAATATCCTGGAGGCTTAGAGCTGCTCAGTCCAATAGGCCAGTGGGTCTGGGCGGCAGGAGGGAAGAGAGTTTTCTAGTATAGCTTTGGAGAGCCTCTCTTCAAAGTCTTCTGTTCCTTTTTGTTAAATCTTTTTTAAAATTTATTATTTATTTAATTGTGTGTGTATGCGCGTGTGTAGAACCACGGGCGAATTCGGGAACCACCATGGACCACCTCCATCTCCTCGTTTACTCTGCTCCAGGATTCACAGGCTCCGCCCACCAGGACCAGAAACACAGGCCGGCCCCACTTCTGCCCGGCATCTATATGTGGGGTTTAGGATCCGAACTCAGGACCTTCCGCCTGCAAGGCAGAGGCTTAACCCCTGAGCCACCTCTCCAGCCCCAGTCTTCTGTTCCTTTTATCTGGTCTGCTACTAGGAAGTTCCAATCAGATCTAGAGCTTTGTATTATAAATGTATTGATCTGGATTATTTCTCCAGGTAGTCTGAAAGCTGATCTTAGTTAATGCCAGGTGAGGTCAAGCTGACACCCAGGATTAACTATCACAGTTGATATCTGGAATCATCTCCATCTTATAAGGTTCTTCCACCTTATTCTTTTTGATACAAGGTCTATAGTAAAACCCAGAGCTCGCTAATAGGGCTACTTTGGCTAACCAGCTTGCTCTGGGGATTCCCCGTCTCTAGCTTCCAAGGCTGAAGAATTTCACACACCTGGTACCGAAGCGAGATCTGGGAATCTGAATTCTCATCATCTTGCTTACACTTCGAGTTCTTTAAACACTTTGACATCTCCCAAACCCACATTTCTCAATTCTACCCCAACCTGACGTGGAATATAACTTTACACAAATCATACAATTATCCAAGACTACTGTGCTCGCACTTGCCCTTGGCTTTGCTAGGTTCTTCCCTGCCGTGCTCCTATCCAACTAATCTGGTAGAATATGTCTCAGTTTGGAAAAGGTGGATTCAAAGTAACATGTTTTGGGATAAGGACATGGCTTTATTTTAGAGAAATAAGGAAAAATATGGGAATTGTCAGGTCTTGGTGTTTCTTCCCAGTTCAGGCCTAAAGCCTGTTCCCTGGGAAGGTCACAGTAACCCCATGGGCAAGTGCTAGGAATTTCTCGGTATGTCAAAATAAAGTCCATGGACAGGTGCTAAGCATTTTTACCTAGGTTTTGTTTGGGATAATTCAAGTTTTGCCTCTGGCAGGAAGAATTCTTCTGGGATTTAGAAGTGCCCTTTCTTAGGGTTTTTTGGAACTAGCTTCCTGCTCTCTGTTCTAGAGAAGAAGCCTGCTTTTTAAGTTTCAGTCAAATACTAAATAGAAATTTCATGTCTAGTCATTTACAATAAGTAGACTTGTTAATCAGAATGTGTGCACTGATTTTAAGGAAATTAGAGAATAACTTCTAGAGTCTTAAAACATAGGTGGGTAAAATTCCCACCTATGTACTAACTCAGAAATTCCAGAAGTACGAGACTATGCTCTCAGTCCACCAGAACCTTAAAAGAAACTGTGATACCCTCTTACCCTGGCTGAAGGCCAAGGAAGAGACCATCATGCCAGAAAGTCTAGATGCCAAGACTGCCCCTGGAGATGGTATTTGCAATCCAAACTGGGAGAATCCATGTCAGAAGCAAAGGGGGCCGTGTCTTTCCTACCCCAAACAACACTCTTATGAGAAATCACAGAGATGGACCATCTGAGTGCACTCCCACCAATGATCGCCTCCGCCCCGAAAGAGACACCCTCGAAAGAGACACCCTCGGCATATGGGCCCTGACTGGACCCCAGGTTTGGAGTATGCATGGTTCACAGATGGGTCATCTAACTGATCGCAATACACTTCTGGAATTCCTCAAAGGAAGACATAAGCAACCTTACTATTAAAGGAATAGAAGGATGCTATTATAGAAGTTATTCTTTTAATAATTATATTGCTTAAGTGTTTTTCTTCAGTGCATACCTCAGTGCTCCATTGACAGAACCAGCTATAGCTTATGGGCCTTGAGTATCCAAGTCAAGGCCTCCTTAGAGATGTAGTTTAAGCTTGGATAGTAGAGACTACATGAGCTGCATACATCTTCCCAAGTTAGAACCTGCTGCCATGCCTGGTGCCTATGTCGACCTGCCTGACTGAGAGTATCAACCTGGAGAGGACAACAGCCAAAGCTCATGCTGGGACTTATGGGGTGTTGGGGACTCCTATAGTTAATTGTAAAATATGTTCCTTGCTAAAATCAATAGGAGATCATTCTGCCTCTGTAATTTAAAAAAGCAGTTAAAATGTGGGCTCAGCCCCATAGCTATCCGGTGAAGCATTATAGATTAGATAAGTTTGGAAATACTGAGAGAATGTTTCTGTTAAGTGCCTTTGCCCTGAAGCAATGGGTTAGGTTCTTGAAAAAATGTCCACCCTGAAGGTGATATTTGCTGACTAAAAAATTATATGTCTGTTGTAGGTGCAACATTCTTTACCCCAAAATTTTCTGTATAAAAGTTGTCATGAAAGTTTCAATAAACGGGTTCAGGATACACTCGGACGAGAGGGAGCCGCGTGTGTTCTGTTCTCCACCCGGTCCTGGGGAGCCCTGGTCTCGAGGCCGCGACTCTGGTCTGCGGCACTTCCCTGCTCCTGGGGACAGGCCTCCGCGCTTGCTGCCTGCAGGCTTTTCCCTTTTCTTTTTCTTTTCAGAGTTGGGAACTGAGTCGGGGGTCTTGTGCATGGTGGACGCGTGATCTTCTGTGGAGCTGCACTCCTATCAGATTTGCCAAATGTTTCTAAACACCCCCCCCCCCCCCGCTAGCGCTCTGTCCAGTGAACTCTTTGGTGAAATATTTATAGATGATTTTTTTTATCAAAATATACTTGGAAGAGAAAAAAGGTTTTGTGAAAGTCTGGCTGGAGTTTAGACATGCAGAAGCCATGTAAAAGCAGGCACAGTGGTGCTAGCATCTGTGAAAACCTCTGGGAAATGGGAGGGGAAGTGCAAGACTCTCCAGCAGCTCGTGGGCGGGTCAGCAGCAAAGAGATGTGGTCTTAAACAAGGAAGGAGCAAGGAATGCACCTGAAGCTTGTCTTCTGACCTCCACACACGCGCCGCGGCATGCGTGGTGTTGTGGTTACCTTTCTTCTGCTGCTGTAAGTCCACATTCAGATACAACTTAAAGGAGAAAGGTGTATTTGTTTTACTTACAGTTCCAGAGGTGACATACGACCCATTATGGCAGAATCACACAGCAGAAGGCAAGACTGGCGGCTGATGCTGGATATGGATCCGTTCACCACAGATATCAGGGAGGCAGAGCGCAAGCTGCAAGAGGCCACCAAACCTCAAGGCGTGCCCCCTGTGACCATTCTCCAGCAAGGCTCCACCTCCTACAGATACAAAACGACCTTCCCATACACATGAGCCTGTGGGGAGTGGGGACAACTCACACTTAAACCATGACAGTATGCTTGTACTCACATACATGCACACACATGCACTCATACACCACACACAAATACACTGACACATCACACACATGCACTCACACACATATGCACACACATCACAGTCATGCACACAAACATTGACACATCACGCACATGCACTCACACATGAGTGGCATGTATACACACAACATGCACACATCATACACATTTGCATACGCACATTCGCTTGGTCACACATACACATTCATACCTCTCTCGATCTCTCTCTCTCTCTCACACACACACACACACACACACACACACACACAGTCTAGTACCATTGTAAATCTTGGACTGATTTATAAACAAGGGGATGGTCTAGCCCATGGTCCATGGGTTGCAAGAATATTTATGTTTATCGGGTGACATTGTAACATGATGCTATCACCTCCAAAGTTCATGCTTAGAGACCACACAATTGAGTTTCAAGAACATCCATCTCATCATGTTTTAAGTAGGTTTATGACTTTGTGCTGTGCAGCAGGTGTCTAAAGGCCATGGGTTGAACATGCTGTTTACGTATTATAAGTTGTCTAGAGATGATGTAAAGTATCACAGAGGACATGTCTAGATTACATGCAAACTCTCTGCCATGTCATACACGGGAGCCACTCCCAGGTCTCAGTATTCACAGGGGGTCCTGGCACCAAGTCAGTTTTATATTTTTGCAAAATCCCCAAACGTTTCTAAACTCTGATGAATGACTTACAGCAAAGAAAGCAAACATGCTATTATGCCAAAGGGGCCTTTTTTGTTGTTTAATGTGATTTCAGCTTTATCACAGTTATTCTGAGTGTGTATAAAAATATTTGTAACATTTAACAACTACATCTTCTATTTCAGTTAGCTAGAATATCACAGCTGTTCTGAGTGAATTAGAAATTACATGTTCATCACAACCAATTTCAGGGTCGCTGCTACTTGGAAGTTAAATTTAGTAAAAGCATCATTTTTTATTATATTTCTCTGGAATGAGTATTTGTTCTTGAGACCACAAAAGCAATTTCCTCCTGGATGCCAAGCATTTTAACTAAATTTGTGATCGTGTTTACATTCATTTTGGATGCTTTGTCTTTGGCAGAAGGAGCCTCCTAAAGCTCTATTTGGATTCCATGAAGTGGGTGAAAAAGTAGCAAAGGCTCATTACACATAACTGATCCACCACTTGACACATCAGATGGCATTGCTATCAAACTGGCATCGTCTGGCTGTCTGCAAAGTTGTTCTGCCAATGGAGCCCACACATTAGAAGTTACCACTTCTTGTCTGTCGTACATGCACAGGAAAACTTGTGATAAAAAATGAGCAAGAAATCTTTTTATCATGCTAAAGTGAACATAACAGAAAATTTACCATTTGGATCATTTTTATTTTTTTCTCCATGTTTAAGTGTATGTGTGTTTGCTTGTGTGTGTTTGCACGAGAGGGGTACACACACGTGAGTGTGCATCTATGTGGAGGCCCAAAGTTGCTATCAGGAATCATTCTTCCACTTTGTTCTTTTGAGGCGAGGTCTTGAATTAGACCGAGAGTCTTCCAGGGTCAGAATTACTAACCACCAACATATCCAACTGGCATTTTTTACATTGGATCTGGGGGTCTGACCTCAGATCCTTTTGCTTATGAGGCAAAAGCTTCATCTATTAAGTCATCTTCCCAGCCCCGCTTTTGTTATGTTTAGTTGACATATAATAACTGTATAAGGTTGGAGGTATCTCAGCGGTAGAGTAGTTGCCTAGCATGCTAACAGCCCTAGGTTCAATTCCAAATACTAAAAAGAAAAAGGTTGTACATATTTATGACTTACCACATGACTTAAGTGTCAGCTCAGTGGCATGAGGTGGATCTAACATTGCTGGTCCACCACTATCTCCGCACCTTTTCCTGATAACTTTTTTTTTAAATCATCCTAAATGGAAATGCTGTACTATGAAACAATAACTCCCTGTATTTCCCTCCTCCCCAGCCTCTGGTCAGCCTTGTCCCACATTTCCTTTTCTGTGAACGTCATGGCGCTACATGCTTCCTGCAATTGGGCGCACTGAGAAGTTCTTACTTTGTGACTGGCTTGTTTCACTTAGCATAATGTCTTCAGACTCCATTCATTTCACAGCATGTGCCTGAATTTCCCTTTTTCAAGGATGAAAAAACATTTCACCGGATACCGATGGGACACGCCGTTTATCCTTTCATCCACTGATGGCATATGAACTCCCTCCTTCTGTCTTTTGTGACGGATGCTGCTGTGAACAGAGGTAGACAACTTCTATTTGAGTCCCTGATTCAACTCTTCTGGCTTTACCCAGAAGTGAAACTACTGGAAACTAATGGATTCTGCATTCTTTGTTTAATTTTCTGATGAGCTGCATACAATTTTATTCCTTTTTTATTGTGGCTGGCTTTGTTTGTAAGTTGAGGGACAAAGCCACATAAAGCTCAGGCCAACCTGGAACACCTGTTACTCCGACCTCTACTTCCTGAAGGTTTGGATTCCAGGTATGTCCCATGAGTCCTGGACATACCATTTTATACCCTGGCTACATCTATCTCTATTACCAGCAATGCACAGAAGTTCCGAGTTCTCCACGTCCTCTCCACTTATTGCTATGTTCCGGATTTCTGATATTATCCACCCTCTTAGGTACAAAGTGTTAGCTCCCTGTGATTTTGATTCACACTTCTTTATTCATTAGCAATCTTCTTCATTTCAAAACTTCATTGCTGTAATAAATACTTGGCTCAAACCATTTAGAGGAACAAGGGATTTTTATTCATGCTCACAGTTCCAGATTATAATTCATCATGTAAGGAAAAGTCATATCAGCAGAACTGGCCACATCTTATCCAAAGCCTAGAGTCGAGAGGTGAGGACCAATGTTGTTTTGTAGCTTGCCAAATTCCAACCGTCTGTCTGACTTTATCTCCCTGACTAGGAAATAGTCCTGCTCACGATGGGCTGGGTCTTCCCACATCGATGATGCACTTAAGACCATCTCCTGTGGGCTCCCCAGAGGCCTTCCTTAAGTAAGTAGTTCCTCATAGGAGTGCACAGATGTTTACCTTAAGTGTCAAAGTGATAGCTGAAACCACCTGGCAGTGAGATTAAACATCTTTCCATGTCCATATTGGTTACTAAACACCTTCTTCAAAGATATGCCCAGCTTAACTCATGTGTCCCCCCAAATGATCTGGAATCAATTATAAAGACAATCAGTTCAGGTAAACATTTTGCTATAATTGCTTCTCTTTGGACATGCTCATGTCACCCCAGATGTGTGTCTTCTGTTTTGCATGTGGACGGTGACACCAGCCTCCATGGGTGTTGGCAAATATCAACAGCTTGTATCCAATACACACTCATCATCAGAAGGGTTACTTAAGCATCCATTAAATATGCACTGTCATGGTTTGAATAATTTGTCCCCCACAGGCTCAAATGTTTGAATCTTTAGTGGATGTTTAAGAAGGTTGTGGCAATTTTGGGAGGTGGAGTCTTGCTGCAGGAAGGAACGTCACAAGGGGTGGGCCTTGAGGTTGGTTAGTCCCACCCTGCTTCTGAGATGAGTCTACTCTGGAAATTAGCAGTTTGCTGTCACTCAACCTCCATGATAGATGTGACCTAAGTCACCTCTGGCTTCTGTCAGCCAGCCATGTCTTTTCTGCCGTAATGGACTATATCTCCCCTCTGGAACGGTAAGCCAAATAAATCTCCCTTTCTTTCTCAAACTGTTTATCTGAGTGGTGTCCTACAGCAGCATGAAGAGTAACTGGTATAAGGACAAAATTGGATTTACTGAAAGACAAGTGTCATAATTAGGCACAGTTGTCAACTTGACTGTTGAGGGTTTGAGCTCTGGGCACATTTGTGGAGAACTAGTGGTTGGGTTAGGCCCAGAGGAACCCTGAAGGAGATTGTCTAGCTGATGGGGAAGGCCCAGTCCATGGTGGGTGGGACTAGGACCTGAACAGATGAATAAAATACTGAGAGTTGGTTGAGGAAACTGGCATCCTTGTATATACTTGGCCAGACATGCTGGTCTGGCAAGTAAAGTTTGTCCCTCTCTCATCCGTTATGTGGTGATGGTGTGGCCAGTTCCCTTGGCCGTGGTGTTTAGTGTGAGCTCTCCCATCAAGCTGGACTAAGAACTGTAACCAGTAATCATAAGAGAAAATAAACCCTTTGTTCCCTTAAGTCGTTTGATGGCCACTTATCAGCAACCATGCAGGTGAACTGCAACAACTTGGAAGCATTTTGGAGCAGTGAGAGTTGGGATGTAACTGACAGCAGTGTTGTGTCCTGGAATATTCAGGCAGCCATAATTCTTGCTGGTGGTCTGGTGACTTCAAGATTCCCCTACCCGGGGCTGGAGAGGTGGCTCAGGGGTTAAGCCTCTGCCTTGCAGGCAGAAGGTACTGAGTTCGGATCCTAGACCCCACGTATAGATGCTGGGCAGAAGCGGGGGCGGCCTGCGTTTCTGGTCTTGGTAGGGCGGAGCCTGTGAATCCTGGGGCAGAGTAAACAAGGAGAAGGTGGAGGCGTCCATGGTGGTTCCTGAATTCGTCCGTGGTACTACACACACACACACACACACACACACACACACACGCATACATGCACAATTGAATAAATAATAAATAATAAAAAAATTAAAAAAAAAGATTCCCCTACCCAAGCATGGCTGACACATCAAGGACCCCAAAGTCTTCCACATCAAATCAAATACTTTCTCCACCCCCTGGACAAGACTGGCAGCAGTTATCTCTCTCTGTCACACATGTCACAGCACACTCTATCGTGACACTCTACATGCTGTCCTTGAAAAAGAGGTGCTAGAAAGAGAGTTGGTGTTAAGAAACATCCAGGTTTAACCACAGTGAAAGTGTCTACATGTTGCTATAGTTTGAATGTGACCCTCAAAGGTTCATGTGCTGAGAACTTAACAACCAAGTTCATATATTAACAATATTTAAATGTGGTATCTTGGGGAGGTAATTAGATTGGCAGATCAAGAGGATGGGGCCCCTGTGATGGCATTAGTAGCTTTATAGGAGGAGGAAGAGAGACCGAGTTGGCATAGTTGCTGTGTTTTCTTCTCTCTACCGTGCGCCATGCAGCAAGAGGCCCTGGGCAGACGCCAAGGAGACACTGACACCAGCCTCTCTAGAAGCTTGATCCAAATAAATTTTTAGTTTTTATAAACCGCCTGGTCTCAGGTATTCTACACAACAGAAAGCGCACTAAGACCCATGTTACACACAACTAAGAAAGTCCCTGGTGGAGGAGCAGAGCGGACCCCAGAGAGACCTGAGCAGCCCCACCGCGGCTGGCTGGCGGGCCTAGTCACCCTCACACCCCGGGAGGAGCAGCAGCTACCGCAGCCTCCCATCCTCTGCTCGCTCTCTGTCGGCCCAGCAGGGACAAGAAGGTCACCGCCGGGAAGGTTTTGGGGACAGTAAAACGGATCACTGTAAGGAAAGATACGGTTTCAACAACAGGAAGACACCGAGGAAGATGCCATGCCAGGAACCCAGGAAGGACCTTCGCAGGGTAAGAGGCGAGAGACCGTGAGCGTGACGTTGTGGAGGAGAGATGGGTGTGGAGGTGCAGATGTTGGGGGTCCTCGTGGGGTGCGGTTCATAGCACTAAATACGCACAGACCGTGACTGTTATAGACGTTATCTATGTTGCACGGGTGCTACACGCAGCTACCAACAGAATTAGCAGAATAGTGAGAGTGGGAAATGAAAACGGGGTTCTTGCCCCTGAAGGCCACACCCACCTTACCAATGCGGAGACCCTACGGGCATCGACCACAGTATTCCAACCCTCCTGTGCAAGGAGAAGTGATGTGCTGGCAACCAGGGTGCAGGAGAGCAAGGGAGACCCAGCAGGCTGTATACCGGGTTAGAGACCACGAATCTGCGGGGCTCTTTGCTCACCAAAGACAGCTAGAGAGGACGGCAATGCAGGAGACAAGGAACGTCAAGGGGATGAGCCCCTAGGTCAACAGCCACCTCGATTTCGGTATCGCCGCAACTTCAGCTACCGGAGCAGACGCCCAGAGAACCCTAAACCACGAGATGGCAAAGAGACAAAAAGCGGCCAATCCACCAGCTGAGAATTCATCGGCTCCGGAGGCTGAGCAGGGCGGGTCTGAGGAAGCGTCTGCTACCATCTCTACCACCATGCGGATTAGTCATCCAAGAAGTGAATATGAAATCCCAGCAAATAAGAATTGAACGAAAGATCGGAGCTGAAGACCTTACGTGTTTGCTTCTTGCCGGTTGACCAGATACACCGGAACTGTCTGCACTGTCTATCCAGCATGGGGTTTTTATTATTTTTACCTAAAGATGTCTCTTTTTGGTAACGACAAATGGTTTTTTAAGCCTGTTTTTTTTTTTTTCTCAACACACCTTAAAAGGTTTTTAAATTGATTCATATCTGGTTGAGATTTTTTTAGAACTTCATTTTTAATTTGTAATAAAACTGTATAATTTGATTTTTTTCAAAAAAAAAGTCAACAAACTTTAAGTACCTGCTAATAAAGGTCTTAAATAGTTGTCTTTGTGTAATAAAAAAATAAAATAAGAGGCCATTGGTGGAGCCACAACTGCCAAGAAGACTTCTACCGAATTCATCCAATTCATTTATTGGAACTATTAACACAACATAATAAGACAAATGCTGAATCGTACTGGGAGTGTGATTCTCAGACCAGGGAAACTGAGGCAGGAAAATCGCAAAGCCACTCTGGGTTACTTAGTGAGCTCAAGTCCAGCCTGGGATACCTAACACAATCCTGTCTTGCCACTCACAAAATGCAGACTCTAAGAGGACACAGGGCCTGAACTGGAAGTACTACAGGCAAATCCACCCATCCTTTGTCAGAACAATCTCTGGTCTTCCCACGGCAACAACCTCCTTTGCTCTTAGGCAAAGCTGTTCTCTAAAGGCATCTCTTTTACCTCAAAGATTTCCCAAGCAAAACTCGAAATGCTCTCCAATTGCTTGAAAACACACACACACACACACACACACACACACACACACACACACACATGCCTTTACAATCCAACAACTTGCTGTTGATTGACAAAGACCTAATTAGGGCTCTATAGAAGAACAGGCTCTGGATTTATCCTTTTGGACACCCAACCCAGCCCTCCACCTAGCACCTACGTGAACCTAGCTAAATTATCTCGTGCTTTCTTTCCTTATCTACGGAATGGCATGAGAGTCTGCCTTCCCTACCATATGCAGAGTTGCCAGGTGATACTGGAAATCATTACCTTTGAAATCCAGATTAGCAAATAATATTTTTGAATATAAGAATGTCCCCAGTGTAACTGGGCATCTTGGATTTTTACTTGCTAAATCTGGCAGCTCTTCTCCCAATGTGCCAGTTAGAACAGTCACCAGCGGGTAGCGAGTTACACACATGCAGTTAACGGCAGAAGCGGGGGGCTGGTGGGTGTGTGCAGGGACAGAGCTGTTCTTTCTCAGGTGCCTTGGGACTTCCATTCCCTGACTCTACGAAGCTCTGTGACCTTCTCGCGCCCCATTTCTCACTGGGGTCTGACACTCTCACACCTAATACAACTTCAAAGACCCAACCCTGTCTTCGTTTGGTTGTTCCAGAAGCAGACCCCCGAGGAAAAAAAAGATTTTAAGTGAGTAGTTTATTGTGGGAGTATCCCCAAAACCCAGTAAGACATAGAAAAAGGAAGTCAATAAAGGGAGTATATCCTCAAATGGCTAAGGAACTCCGTCCTTCCGGGGAACTGGTAAGCAGTGGTCTCAGCCAAGAGTAAAGAAAGTCGGGTGCTTGTTTATCCACTGACTCTGCTCAGTGCGCCAAGGGCTGCCTCGGGTCATCATTCACTGGCCCTTCTGACTAGTCTTTGCTCCAGTGACTCTGAGCATCAGGCGAAGTCCTTAGGTGAGGAGCAGACCAGGATGCCACAGAGCTGTCTTGGGGACGCAGAGATGCCACCAGGGGGCCCTTATCAGCTTCCTCCTGTCATTACCTGTTCCACTAAATGAGTTCGAATTCTCAAGGAAGAGCAACTAACATGTCACCGGCCAGCTGGAAGCCTGCTAGCCGCAGGTCCAGGGGTGGACCTTCCTTTTCTCAGCAAGGGACCTGATGCTTTGCAGAGCCTCTGACCTGGGGTGGTGACCACAGAGAGGGCCAAGGGGGTAGGCGTGGGGAAGTCCTTTCATGCTCAACGGTTACATTCCGATTATTAATTGTATCTCTACTTACACATGAAACTAAACTCTGCCCCAGCCTGGTGAGGAACTTTCCAGAATGGACTCAGTCCAGCTCTTCCATGAGAAGAGAGTATCTTTTCCCTATCAGACACTGTACTTGCTCCCCCACCCATCATCTCCTTTCCAAATCAACACCCCTAGCTTGGATCAAGCACTTTCTAGAACAGATCCAGTCCAACGATTCCATGAGAAAAGAAGGCCTTTTCTGTCAGACACGACACTCCCACCTCCCATCTCTTTTCTGAATCAATGCACACAGTTATTCTTCCCATCACACTTCTATTTCCATTTGGTCGAAGAGTCCCCCATCCAATAAATCATGCGTGTGGGGTGGGGTGGTGGGAGGCAGAGGCGGGTAGCTCATGTCTCTGCTTAGGCCCTAAGTCTAGCAAAGCTGGCAAGGCCAAATGGCAGAACCCTAGGACAGAAGGCCTGGTCCTGACCAGCTCCGTCTTGTCACAAATGTCAGTTGGCACCACAGCTTGCTGTCTCCAAGGGCGCTGCCCAGTAGAGAGTTGAGGAGCCTGCATCGGGCTACCCACGCTAAGCCAGCTGCCCAGGAAACACAAGCAATCCATCATCCTGGTACTCAGGGGCAGCTAGACCCAGCCAAGAGGATCCAGGGAAACCAAGGGACTGTCTCAGTGGCCTTTTGGAATGGACCTAGGCCATCTCCCTCCATGGAAACCTTCATCAGGGACACCAGCCAGGATCAGGACAAAAGACAGAACAGGATAAACACAGGAGGCAGACCAACGGGTCAAGCACCAGACCCACCGAACAGCGCACTGCCACCTGGAGCCCCTTACCAGGCACCAAGAGAACCAGCTCACTGTCCAGAGCCAAGCCGGCAGATGCACGAGACCCAAGGCTTGCTTTATCTAGAGTGGCTTCTCTGTCACACAGAACTGGTGTTTTTCTTGCCGCAGTTCTCTGCATGTTGCCCATAAATGCACAGCAAAAGGACTTATGGGAACAAGGAAGTTTACTTTGGCTTACGATTGTCCACTTACGGTTCTTAATCCAGCTTGACAGAAGAATTCACAGCAACACCAGGGGCAGAGGGACCTGGTCACACCTTGTCGACAGGATGGCTGAGAGAGGGGCAAACCTCCCTTGCCAGATGACAAGCTCACTGTTCAAATATGCAGATGAATTACTGCTTACTTAACCTGCTCCCTCCATTTTATCCACCTGTTCAGGGAACTAGTCCCACCCACTATAGGCTGGACCGTCCCCATCAATTAGACAATCTCCTGCAGGCTTGCTTGGGCCTTAATTCAACCACTAATTCTTTACAAATATGCCCAGAACTAAAGACTTCAATTGCCAAGTTGATATCAGTAGCTATCATCTCTCTCTCTCTCTTTCTCTCCCCCCAGATGCGCATGTATATATATATATATATATGCATGCATATGAAGGACATAGGACAGCCTTAGATATCATTTCCCAGCTTGCCACAGCAATGCCCCCATACCAAATTTATCTTAATTCAATACTTCTTTGCCATCTATCATACTTGATCCAAACAATTTAGAGGAACAAGTGGATTTTTATTCATGCTCACAGTTTTATGTTGTCGTCTACTATAGTATGTGAGTTACTGCTGTGTCACATGGAGCTGATTATACCACAGCCACAGGAAATGCTGATAGGAAAACGTACCTTCTAGCCTGCAAGTCTACCAACGCTAACTACTTTCCGTCTATCTTATTTATCTGCCTAGGGAATAGTTCCATCCACAGTAGACTGGGGCACTTCAATTAGTCTCCTACAAACTTGTCTTCACTAATAATTCTTCATAGGTGTGCATAAAGGCTCAGTTCTCAATTGTGGAATTGACTCCCATAACTACTGCCGCCGGGCCACCTTTTTATTGAGACAGGGTAGGAAACTGACTGACTTGGGCTGGGATGATAAGCATATACCACCATGTCTGGCTCTGGCTTGTTTGACATGCTGGGTAGACCCTGCCCTGGACACTTAATATAAAGGTCCATGTCTGCCTCCTGTACGTCCACCCCCCTGCCATCCTGCATCTTCTCCTCCAGGGACATCATCAAATGTCTGTGTGCTGTGTTGATCCTCTGCCTCCCCTGCCCCTAGGGCAAAGCTCTCCAGGGGCAAGAGGCTGACTGATCTGTTTGTTCACTGATGTATCAGTATCTAGATGCCAGCATGCGTTAGCCATGCAATCATTCATATGTGCATTCGTGCAGTGAATTGCATGCCTGCACGTATCAGGCACTGGCCAGGCAGATAGACTGTGTCCTCATTCGGTGCCCACTGATTCCTCTCTCTTCCCACTGACCTCTTGCTTCCCAGCACCCTGCACGGGCAGTCTTCCAGGCTGCAGTCAGTACCAGGGCGGCTGTTTTCTGTGTCTTTCTGCGCGAAGATTGTGAGTGAACCCCTTCTGTGCAGCGCAATCACAGGCGAGCCCCTCCTCACTGTTCCCCGCTGCCCTTTGAGGCTGAGCTCTTTGAAGCCAGCGCCTCTGGGTTTGCTCATTTGTAAGCAACCGTAGCTTGCAGCAGCCTCTGAACGCCGCCGGCCGCTTCCTTCCCAGCCGCCTCCAAATCAGAGTCGGGTCAAGCAGTGTCAGACAGCAGCCCTACACCTCAACCCCTGCGCACTCAGACCTGCAACGAGCCATGTCTGCAGAAAGAGGGGCTCCCTCCGAGGTCTCTCTGGGATGACAATGACAAAGCTGACCAGAGCCTCTGGATGCTTTCCCTGGGGTGCGGGAAGGAAGACAAGGGAAGCCCACAAACCTGGCAGGGAAGTTGCACCTTCTGTTTGGCAAAAGCGAATGGGGTGCTGACAGAGATTGGGATTCTGGCCGCTGAGGCCCCGAAGGCAAAGTCGCTCCCAAGAGGACCGGGAACCATGAGGTCTGGGATGTCGCTGCAGCATCTCTCCGCAGAGATGGAGACTCAAGCGTGAGGCCACGGCACAAGCGGTAGACTCCAATGGGCAGTCGGTATTCCTTGACGCCTTCCTGGCTGCTGGGAACACTTCTCTGGTTCAAAGTGGCAGCTTGGATGGATAACACAGAATATTTGGGGTAGGGCAGTCCATTGATAAAAGGTAACCGGTTCTCTTTGTTTGCAGTAAGAAGAAAGTCAGGGCAACATGGTGGGAGAAAACTGAACGAAGGAAAAATGATTTCCCACAGGGTCGATCAAAATACCTCTTGCTTGCCTCTGCTCTACAGTGGGACATGTGTGGCATGTTACCCACATCTTTAAGGTGCAAAGAGCACCCCTCAGTAAAGAATGCACCCTGTGAACTCTTGGAGGGTGTGTATGGGAGCCCCGGAGGACCTCCTGGATGCCAGTAACCTTGGAGTGCAATCAATGGTTCTGTGCTCTTGGACGGAAGTCTCCCTCACCACTTTCCAATCTCAAAGATCATGAGGCATGCAGAAGGACCCGTGAGGTGCTGAGGTGAGCCAGGAGGGGGCTACACCTTCTCAGGGAAGCGGCAGGCACCAGGTAGGACCCGAATGACACCCAAAACATCGTTGGCCAATGGGACCCCACCACAACCCCACCCCACAGTGAGCAGCTCCCCCTTCTGCATCTCCACATTACATCATCACCCCATGTGATAACTCACCAACAAGGGAAGCCCCCCAGCTGGCTCCTCTGTACTCAAGGGCACTTCTCTGGGGTTCTTCTACCTCAGCCTCTCTGAGGCTTGCTGCCTATGAAGCCATTCACACAGGTACCCTGGAGGAGGGTGTGGATGGGTGTGTCAGGGTGGCTATCCTGGGTGTCTCCGGGAGTTACAGACTGCTGCCTCTGGTATCCAGCGTCAGGAAAGAGTGCGCCTCATTCCTCTACCGTCTATCCCTTCTCTTCCTTTCCCTCCTCTTGCTCCTCATTCTTTCTTTGTCCTCCTCCTTTCTCTTTTCAAAGGCCCAGATAGGCATCAAACTCGGCCTGCCGGTGTCTCCAAGGATGCCTCCCACTCTGCCTGAATGTCCACAGCTTTCAGTCATGCAGTGCAGGCCGAGAGAGGCTCCATCCTGGCTTTTTTTTCCTTCCTTTCCGTGCCCCAGCTCAGAAGCCTCGTGGTACTCCTTGGTTCTGCCCATCACTTGTCTGCACTTGCTTAAAAGTCGCTCATCTGCACCAGCGGGCTATATATAGATCACCAGTTTGGGGGCCTGTTTTTAAACCCAGTGCTCCTCAACACCGGGGCTACAAGTTGCAAGGTTTTGAGGAAGCATGGAGGACAACAGATGACCCAAGATCAGAGGCAGAACGGACTACACAAGTCTCAAGACAGCCTGACTATGAAACCCTGTTAAAAAGGGAGGGCCCCCTTGGAGAGATAGCTCAGTGGTTAAGGCCTTTGCTTCACAAACAAAAGGACCTGAGTTCAGTTTCTCAGATCCCGCATAAAAATGCTGGGCAGATATGGCAAAGCGCTGTAATTCCAGTCCTGGAAGACGGAGCCTGGGAATCCTCAGACTGAGCAATAGGGTAGAAAAACAAACCAGTTTCCCCGGCAAGTAAGTAAGATGGAGAAAGTTGGGTGAGTAAAATTGGGTATTCTTGAGCATCAGATAGGAACTACTGAGATACTCAGCTCCCGAAATGAGCTCGTAAGACCAGTGAATTCCATGAGGCTGAGTCCAGCACTGTACTGCTAGAGCAGCAGTGACTGGTTCAGTGTCTTGGTCTTTCTGGCATACTTGGACATTCTGGACCCCTCTCTTAATAGTCCTATGACTATGGTATGAGCTTTGTGTTGGTATGATCTCTAATGCGAAGTTGGAGTGAGAACTGTAACTGGACAACTATAAGCCAGAATAAAAACTTCCTTTCCCTTAAGGAAAGAAAAAAGAAAAGAAAAACAAGCCAGTATGATCCTCAATATCACCCTTGGGCCCCCACAGGCACAAACACTTAAGTACACTCTTGTATACCCATCCACATGCACACACACGTGTGTGTGTGTGTGTGTGTGTGTGTGCGCGCGCGCGCGCGCGCACGTGCGCACGAAAAAGAAAAGTCTGGCAGTCACACCTGTGGATGAAGGAGCTGAGCTGGAATTACTCAGAGGTAGATTTCAGAGAGTCGGGCCTGTAGTGCTTCAGGTTCTGCTAGAGCCCAGCACACTGGAATGCCTTCTGGGACAGGCAAGTACATATATATAAGACAGCAGGAAGGGGTGGCAACCATGGAAACTGCGAGGGTCCATCTGTGTCCTCGACAGCATGGATACCCATTGGGTTGAGCCAGAGAGTCATGTGACTGCTCTGACTAGTGAGCTGCTAACCCCACTCACTCCAAATGGCAGTGGCTGCCAGCCCGTGCCACCGTGTGGTCGCCACGACACGTGCTTAGATATGTGACATGCACAAGAATGAACTCCAGCTCTATGCTAAACTATTTACTTGTTACTGCAGCTTAGCCTAACCCAGCCTAGCTAGTGGAAATTTGTGGGGACTGTCAGGCCCAGAGCCTGCTCTCTGGATGATAAATTAGCATCTGAAACGGGCTGTCTATTGTTAGAGACTCCTCCCCTGGGGGGTTGAGTTTGCCTCTTGTCTGCAAGACAATGGCAGGCCTAACTCCCTTTGGGAGTAGAGAACTTCCAGATTGTTTGTTTCCTGCTTATCTGAGATATGCTTATGCACGGACCGAGGAACTCTGTTTTGAGGCATACATTCCTTTCTCTTCTAACCATGCCTGTTTAGCATACCTGGCGACATGGCTGGTCCCACAACGAGTGGATGTAACCAAAATGTATATGTTTTACATAATCCTATAAAGAATTTGGCCCTGCTCCTTGATTATAAAACCCATGTATGTTACAATAAAGTGTATAATAAGAGGATGCTAAGAGGACATCCAAGGCCCCCTCTGACCCAAAGCCTGAAACTTTTCATTCCTACCACTCTCACTTCTGTTCCTTGCGTTTTTAGGTTTGGGTTCATGCTAGTTCATGGGCCCTGACAGAAATTTTGTTGTGGATACTTTTAAAATTAGTGCATTTCAATTGTACAAAATACTGGTTTCATTATAAAATGTTCATCCATTTTGAGCATCTAAATCATATTTTTCCCCCATCACTGCCCACCCACACTTGTCATTCCTTTGCCTCCTCTGGTCGCCTGAGTTTGATCCCCACCACTCATGTCAATAAATAAAAATAAATAGATAGATAGATAGATAGATAGATAGATAGATAGATAAATAAATAAATAAGGTCAGGTGTGGCAGCACAGCAATGTAATGCCAGTGATAGGGAGCCTTAGAGACAAGGAGGATCTTGGGGTTCTCTGGCCAGCCAATCTAACTGAATCGATAAGTTTCAGGTTCCGAGAAAAATCTAGACTGAAAAAAATATGCCGCAGAGTGACTGAGGAAGACAACCCACATTGACCTCTTGCCTCTAGGTGCTCATATACATGCAAAGAGAGAAAATGTCAATTTCTACAAGTGCAGACAGAACTGCCAAAAATTTTAATTGTGGGATGTGGGGGTGAGACCATAGGTTCGATAATCAGAACCCCAGAAAAGTGAATTGGATTATGCCATGTCCTCCTTTAGAATCCTTCGCTGAGCTGAGCCTAGCGGCACAGTGTGTAATCCTGGCACTTGGGAGCTGAGGCAGGAGGATCTTGAATTCAGGGCCAGGCTGATCTACATAGAAAGACACCATCCAAACAAAAGAAACAGGCAAAAAAGCCTTTCAGTGGCTTCTCAACCAAGAATCACATGCAGACCCTGCACCACAGCCTATGTGGCCCACCTCCAACCTCCTTCATCTGCCATGTGCTCCCGGCGCCTCTGTACAGCAACTCAGACATCCCAGCTCTTTCTGGCCATGAGACTCCGCATTCGAGGCCGCCTGGGTCAGAGGCCCTTCCTGGGTCTTTATATGTGCAGCTCCTTGGGTCATGGCTCAGTCCAAACATGGCGTTCCCTCGATGATGAAACCTTCGCTAGCTGTCCTGTCTGAAACACCCGCATCCCACTATCAGAAACCCCAGTCATTTCCCAGCATTCCATGCTACTACCTTTATAGCAATGACCACTAGTCTATAATTATCTCGCTTATTTATTGACTCCACAGAGTAAAGGTGAAGGCAGCCGAACCAGGGCAGATGTACTGGTGGAGGCTTGGAATCGGGGTAGCCTAGGAAGGGATGAACAGATTCCAATGAGGTACCAACCCCTCCCCCCCCACTCCCACCCTATCCCTGGCACCACTGAAAACCTGACTCACCTGTTGCCTGTGCATGGCACTACCAGCATCAGGAGAGTGTCTGACACAGGTTAAGTGCTTACAATTCACCCATAAGTGTTTCTGTAGAGCCAAAGCCTTGTAACTCAGAATAATGGGCACTCATCTTTGTAAAATAGCACAACCAAGAGACAATAAAGGAGAGAAGAAAGATTTATCTGCAGCAAGTGAAGGAGCAGGGAGTTCTTTCCAAAGCAACTCGGGTGGTGGCAAACGCCTGCAACATCTGGGACATAAAGGCCTGGGAGTTCCAGGCCACGCCACACTACAGAGTGTGACCCTGTCTCAAGCAAACAGAAAACCAGGGAGGCTGGAGAGATGACTGCAGATAAAGGCCCGAACCTGGAATCCTGAGTTCTTCAATCCCCATAGTCCTGCATAAAGATGGATGAAGAGAACGGACTCCACACTGTTGTCCTCTGACCACATGCATGCCAGGCATGTGCATCCCCCGCCTCCCACAGCAAAAAGAAATATCTTCCTCAAATAAAAGAAGTACCAGGGTAAAATCCAAGAGACCTTATATACACTCATGTAGGAAAGTTCTTCAGAGGCAGGCAGACTTCTAAGAATGCTGCGTTTAGGATTAGTTCAAGAAGAAACGACAGGGATGACAGAGATAGCTCAGGGGTTAAGCAGAAAGTCCTAAGTTCAGATCCCAGGTTCCACATAAAAATGCCAGGTGGGAATGGCGGCAGCTTGTACTTCTGGGAGAAGCAATCCAAGATGATTCCTGAAATCATCCTTGTCCTCCACAGGGACACATAATGCTCTCTTTCTCTCTTCCCTCCCCCCCTCCGCCACTAAATAAATAAATAAATAAAATGACAATTTTTTTTTTTTAAAAAGGAAGGAATTCTGGTGGATTTCTGGGCATGCTCGGCTCCACAGAATATATATTCAAAAGATAAAAATGGTGGACAGAGACACTTCTGGGCATGCTCAAGGGCGTCATAAAGATGGTGGGCAGGAATGCTTCTGGGTATGCAGTTATTTTCCAAATAAAGTTCTAGTCAATAAAAAGAAAAAGGACACTATGGAGGTGCGTTTGTATGGGAGTCTGCCTGTCTCCTGTAGCAGGTAAGCTTTGTTATCACTTGTTTATAATAAATTATACACGATAAATTTTTACCATTTTAGTCATTTTGTACTACAATTCAGTGTATTAAGCACATTCATGTTGCTATGCAACGGTCACTATTATTCATCTCCAAGGTCATTCGTCTTCTTAAAGTTACATGTCTTCTTAACACTAGTTTTCCCTCTCCTCTCCCTTCCTACTTAGTAACTACTCACCATTCCACTTTGACTCTGAATTTGACTACTGTAGGAACCTCATAAAAATGGAATCAGGCAATATTTTTCCTTCAGCACTTGGCTTCTTTCACTTAGCATAATGTTTCCAAGCTTTTATCCACATAGTAGCATGTGTTGCAAGTTTATTCTGTTGTGATTGTGTGAACTCAAGTAGATGCAATTAACAGGTATGCTTGCTGAGGTCAGAGAAAGACCTTGGGTGTTTTGAGTATCAGTCTGCACCTTCCACCTAACTTAAGACAGAGTCTGCTTTGTTGTTTTGCTATTATGTGTGTTTCAGGCTCATTAGCTCAAGAATTTCCAGGATTCTCCCATTTCCTTCTCCAGCTCCCTGTGGATATACACAATATGAATCTTCCAGCAATGGGAATCCCAGTTGTTCTGCATCCTGATTGCTCCATGTCATCGGATCTTAAATGTTCAAGCCAGGACTGGAGAGATGGCTTGGGGGTTAAGACTCTGCCTTGCAAATAGAAGGTCTTGAGTTCAGATCTCAGGTCCCACATAAAAAAAAAAAAAACACAAGGCTGAGACAGAGGCAGTCTGCACTTCAGATCCGAACCTGGGAATCCCAAAGTAAGGCAAAAAGGAGATAGAAACAATCCAGGATGATTCTTGAAGTCACCCTTGGCTCTCTACAGGAACACACAGTACCCTCTGATACACACACACACACACACACACACACACACACACACACACACACACGTATATTAAAATACAGTATGGGATCTCATGGTTTTGGTTTTGTTGTTGGTTCCTTTTGTTATTGAGATGGGGTCTTGCTCTGTTCCCAGGCTACCCTGGAACTTCTGGCAATCCTCCTGCTTCCACCTCCAGCATCAGCCTCACCACGGTCTTGATCGTGCTTAACTACAAATGCTGCTTAGCATCCCTTATGTTATACTTGTCATCCATGTGTCTGCTTTGTCAGTACGTCTGTTCAGATTTTTTGCTAATTTTGTATCGGGCTATTTTCTTATTATTGAGTTTTGAGAATTCTTTGTATAGTCTGGTTACCAATCCTTTATCAGATACGTTTTGCAAAAATATGTTCTTCTAGTCTTTGGTTTGTCTTCATTTTCATAACTCTCTTTTGGAAATCAGAAGTTTTTAATATTGAGCAAGCTTGTTTTTTTTATTTTTCTTCCTTTGAGTCATGTTTCGAGTCATGTTTCTTGTGTAATAAGAAATACCTAACCCAAAGTATCAATTATTTTTGCTTTATTTCATAATAATTTTGCTTTTACAAGTAAGCATATGATCCATTTCAATTTACTTTTTGTGTATGGCATAAATTGAGGAGTGCTATGTTTTGAATATTCGCATCTAGTAGTTACAAGGCCATTTGTTAAAAGCCTATCCTTCCTTCTCCACTGAATTGACATAGCATCACCACCAAAACTCAGTACATGCGCATAGACTGCCTTCTGCTGTGTTGATCTAAGTGTCTGTCCTTTCATATTGCCACACCATAGTGATCACTAGAGTTCTGTAAAAAGCCTTGAAATTAGGTAGCATGTGCCTTTCAGATTTGTTCTTTATCAACACTGTTTTAGTAAGTTTAGGTAGGTTATCTATTTACTCAACTTTTCAGTATCTTCAAAGAAGTCTATTGGTATTTCGATTGAAACTGCAACTGGATCTAGAGATCATTGGGGAAACTGACATATTTTTGTTGATTTTTTTTCATGTGTATGTATGAGTGTGTATGTGCGTGCAAGTGTGTATATGCATAGAGGGCACTGTGTGTGCTTGTGTAGGCTCAAGGTGACTTCAGGACTCATCCTGGATTGCACTGTCCTTATTGTTTTTTTTTTTTTCTTTCAAGGTTTCCCAGGCTCCATCTTCCAGGGTTAGAATTGCAAGGCACTGCCATTTCTGCCCAGTGTTTTATGTGGTATCTGAGATCTGAACTCAGGTACTTTTGCTTGGGAGGCAAAAGCTTAACCCCTGAGCCATCAGCCCTGGAACTGATAAGAAGTTTGAGTGAATCTTCCCAGCCCACAAATACAGTATAGTTCAACTAAGCCATCTTTGATTTCACTCAAAAATTTTTTATAGTTTTTAACAGCCAAATCTTACACATTACTTATCCTTAAGTATCTTGTGGTTTGTATACTGATGCAAATGGCACTACTTAATTTTTTTCAATATCAAATTGTTCCTTCCTATTATATAAGAATGAGATTGAACAGATGGATTTTAATATGGTTATTTTGTCTCATGCATTCCTGCTCGTCACTTCTAATAAGACCTAGAAATTTCTAAGATTTCCTGTGGAGAATTGATACTGGTGACAATTGTATTTCTTCCTTCTTCTGCTTCTTCTTTCTTTCATTTGATCATACTGACTGTGGGATCATGTAGAAGTGGTGAGAACAAATATCTTCCCAGTCTTTGGGAGGAAGCATCCAGTTTCAGATCATTAATATGTGTTAACTATAGATTCTGCAGACACTCTTTTATTAGGGTGAGGAAGTACCTGTGAGCCCTAGTTTGCTGGTAGCTTTAATCATAAATAGATGGCCAATGACCTTTTAATAAGATTCTTGCATGTTTAAATCTGCCAGAGATGGTTTCTATCGTGTACAAGTTCTGACTGATTCAGCAACTTTGGAATGCTGGGCAAGGTCTTCAACTTCACGCGGATCAGAACAGAAAATTATGAATTGAAATTTTAAATCCTCTTAATTTTGCTACCTAAGAAAAAGAGCCCTGTTCTCGCTTTAGCAGTACAGCTATCAAAACTGGGATTGATACAGAGCAGAATGGCAAGGCCCTTGCGTAAGGATGACGCACCAAGAACCCGCCATGGCCATCTTCAAGCTTGCCCCACTGTGTTGTAGAAAAACTGAGTTTGTTATTTCTCTTTCATCCCACCCTCAGTAACCTTGTTGATTGTATGTAATTACAGAAATGACATATATTCACTGTAAGCAAACTCAATGGTTCCTTAAAATTCAAGGGGAATTAAAGGTCTCTTGGATGTCGCCCTCTGAAGATAGCCACCATTAACTTCTTGGTGACTATGATAGTTACTCTTCAGTTGTTGTGATAGACTACTCTGACCCAAACAATTTAGGGGCAAAAGGGTGTGACGTATAGTTTCAGAGAGAATAGAGCACAACATGGTGGGGAAGGCACGGCGTATGGATCACATTAGATTTGCAATCAGGAGATACAGAGAACAGAAAGTAGAATTGAGTCATCTAACCTCGAGGCCCCACCCCTCCTGGCTTACTCCCTCCAACAAGACTCCTCGTCCTAAGTGTTCCATGGCTTTCCCAAACAGTGCCACCAGCTGGAGACCACGTGTGCAAACACGGGAGTCAAGGTGGACATTTCACATTCAGATCACAACAGTGATCATCTTCCGATTCTCTCCATGCGTGCTCATACACACGTGATTTCCCATGAATGAGTCCAGGACATCCACGCCGCTTTTTTGTGGGCATGGCTGCTTCCTCTTCCCACCCAGTCTGATCCCACTCCCATCTCTCTTGGCTCTTCAAAGGGATAGATTCTACATGGTGTCTCTCATATTATTGCAATCGTATGTTGGCCAAAACTATGGTCCTTTAAAATCTCATCTGGGCTGGATGTTCTTGCGTCTGAATATTTTACCTGGAGAGACAACACACAACCGTCTATGTAACCTGAATAGGAGTTCTACGATTGACCAAAGTAACGATTATGCCAAGGTCTAACCTGATGATCCAATGAGTTTATTGGCGTTTCTTACAGCAGTAGAATGAGAACTACTTACAGGAACGGGGGCAACTCAAAGGCAGCTACATCATCAGAAAACCCACCCCAGCATAGCTGATGGTTTCTCCCTGGCTGCATAGATGGAATCCTCCTTAAATTAACCTTCCTCTGCCTACATAGACCCCAGCCCCTTCCAGACCTCAAGACCCCACGGACACCTAATGTGTGCATCTATGTGCAGTCTAGACCTTCACCAACCCCTTGCTTCTGAGGGAACATCAAGTCAATAAGTGCGATTTTAATGGTCTCGGACCAAATGGTTTGGAGGAAAACGCCATATAACAGTCCACAGTGGCTTCCTGCCATGGCCAGCCACTGACTCTGACATCACCAGGATCTTGATGTAAAGATGAGTGTCTGCACGCAGCCTCTTTGAACGAGAAGACTAGGTCCAAAAGGAAGTCATTCAGAGTCAGAGTTCCACAAACTCCAGGCAGAATTTGGTGAACTTCCTGTAACAGCAAAGGGAGGAGAAGTAGACACATCTTTCAAAGGGAAAATTCGCAAAGAACGTAGGACCACCTGTAACATACCACTTTTTTTTTCTGCTCATACAAACATAATAGGAACCCCTGTCCCCTCCCTCCCTTCACCCCTCCCTGGACCTCCCTGTTCCCTCCCCGCTTTGTCCCTTCCTTTCCCCCCTCTTTCCCAGTGCCCCTTCCCCCCATCTCTGAAGCACCCTTTAATGAGTATATCAAACTTTCCTCTGGGCCCTCCTCTCTGATGAGGTGTAAAGACTCAGTGGCATTTCCTAGAGCTCTTTCTTGTGTTCCCCTTAAGTATAGGAACACTACTGTGACTGTTAAGCCCTTGCTTCTAAGGATCCTAGTGCCTTTAGACCATGCTAGAATTTGAGGGATCAAAGATATGTTGGTCATTGCGCAGATCTTGCAGAGTCCTGTTATAATTGCTTCGGCCCTAACTTGTGTGGAGTATCTTGCATATCATGACTCCTCCCATCCTTGTGCTCTTACAATCTTACCGCCCCCTCTTCTGCAAATTTCCCTGAGTTTCGGGATGGGGAGAGATTAGGCAGGCCTGATTCCAGGTGGTTGTTATAGAGTCTCTGATGTTCTGAATTATGGTTTGTTGATGATTTTTTTTTTCAGTTTTGCTGTTCCTGCAATGCCTTTGGTTTAATCTTGATGGGTATTGGATGTCACCTCCTGGCCAGAGATAAAAACCTGCTAAATTAGAGTCTTGTTATAAGAGTCTATTCAAAGCTAGATGGAATAGAAGTAGGAGACCGCGGTGAGAGAGGGGTCAATCACCCATTTGCAAAATGGTTACCTTCTATCTGGCAGCCTATATGCCCTCCCCGTCTAGTAAGATCGTCCCCCATCAGTTGGAAATGATCAGGAAGGAAAGTCTGTGAACTTAACCAGATGTCTCATTACTTACTTGCAGTCCTTGATGGAGGCCTATTTTGTCTGCTGTAACTTGAACATACCACTTTTTTAAAACAATAAATGTGGGCTAGAGAGATGGGTCCCAGATCCTACATAAAAGCAAAACAAATATATCATTCATGTCACTATATTACATATTATTTAGTTAGCATCCTCTTCCTCTCCAGTAATGGAGTCCTATCTGTCCTTGGCTTTGGGCACCATGGCCTTCCTGCCTGACATTTCAGATGCTGTAAAATTCCAGCAGGATCTTGGGGGATGAACCATGTCTGTCCTAGTCACCCGGGAGAGCTACATGGGGCAGATTCTCAGCAGCAACTGTGAGCCGAGTGCTTTAGAACCTGGTGAGTCTCCAGATCACAGCTTTGCCAACTTGTTGTCTAACCTTGGTAGTAATTCCATTTCTCTGTGTTTCGGTTTCCCTGTCTAGAAATGGAGGAACTGGGGTAAAATTACAAGCTACTTAGGGTTATTATGAGCACACTATGAGGTCTGCAACAGCCCCTGTCCCGGTAGGCGCTACATTGGCATCTGTAGAACAAAAGATGGCCCCCAACAGAGCAAGCACTGCATCTCAGAGTGGGGAGGCTTGGGAGCCACACGGGAGTCTGAGCAGCCATTCACACTGGCCCGCACCGGCGAGCAGGCCGTTGCCTGCAGGGGCTGCAGCAGGGCCGCTTCACTATTGTCACATCCCCACACGGCTGAAGGGCTGTGAGCAGGGGCAGGAGCAGACCTCGTTCATAATTTACCAAGTAGAAGGTCTCAACTTTCCCCAAGTGGAGCTCCATGGAGCAGGACCAGAATCCAGGTCCCCCGGCTCTGTAGCCTGCCACAGTGACAGGCTTGCCCATCTCAGCCCCCATCCTACCAGCCCGTTTGCCTTAGTGACATGCTGCGGGTCCCCACCTCCCAAAGATCATTAAGCCACTGGCTTACCTCCTGTGTCTTCCAGCATCCAAAGCAGGCTAAGGCGCTAAGGCCAGCCTGGGAGATCGTTTGCGGGGAATTAGAGAGCAGGATTAAGGCAACCCTCCAGCCAGGCTGGAAGTTGCGCTAGTGAAGGACAGGTGACACCTTGAACGGAGGGGGTGCTGGCTGCCCTCCACATTTAGAAAGGCCCAACGGGAGGAAGCCGTAGCATCAGCTGGAGAAACTGTCAGGCCATCTGAGGGGTTCCTTGGAGTTTTAGGGTGACAGATATTCCCCTAGGCCTTCCTCTTCCTTCCCAGGAGCTCTGACCCATGAGCTAGAAGCCCCATATTGCTGTGCAGGTCTCGAGCAGGTGTGTCTAGGGACAGGAGCCCTGGGGGTCAGAGGGCCGCTTGTCCTGCCGCCTGAGCAAGTTAAGTTGCCTTCTCTTTGCTAGGCCTCTTGCCTGGAAAGTCAGAGGCGGGGGCAAATGGCCCATGAGATCCCGAAGTAGAAGGGAGGGACCAAGGAGCAAAGTTCCCCCTGGGATTCCTATGAGCAGGAGGGTCGCAGAAGCAGAGAAAGAGGCCTAAATATATATGGTGTGTGTGTGTGTGTGTGTGTGTGTGTGTGTGTGTATTTGATATCCAGTATCTTTCTCTATCACGCTCCACATTATTTTTTTACATTTATATATTAATTTGAGAGAGAGAGAGAGAGGAAGAGAGAAGATATGCATATGTACACACAGCATAGCACACGGGTGGAGGTCAGAGGGCAACTTTCAGAAGTCCAGCTCCATCCTTCCACCATGTAGGCTTCTGGGGAATGAAGCTCTTCAGGTCTGCAAGCCGTTGCTTTCCCCACAGAGCCTCACGCTGAACCCAGAGCTCACTGATTGGCTAGGCTGGCCGGCCAGTGAGGTCCTGAATCGTCCTGTTGCTGGGGTACGGGCTCACCCCAACACACCTGGCTTTCGCCATGAATGACAGGTTCTGAATTCAGAATGGCAGACACTTGACCCTCTGAGTTATATCCCCAGGTCCCCAAATTGTCACTTTTTAAAAAATTTTTTTTATTATTATTTATTCAACTGTGTGCATATGCATGTGTATGTGTGCGCGCATGTCTCTGTGTGTGTGTGTGTGTGTGTGTGTGTGTGTGTGTGTGTGTGTGTGTCTGTGTGTGTGTGTGTGTGTCTGTGTGTGTGTAGAACCACGGACGAATTTGCGAACCACCATGGACGCCTCCACCTCCTTCTGTCCCAGGATTCACAGGCTCCGCCCTACCAGGACCAGAAGCGCAGGCCGCCCCCACTTCCGCCTGGCGTCTATACGTGGGATCTGGAATCCGAACTCAGGACCTTCCGCCTGCAAAGCGGAGGCTTAACCCCTGAGCCACCTCTCCAGCCCCCAAATTGTCACTTATAAGGAGACTTCTCTGCTAATGAATGAATAAATGAAGCGGTAGCACCATTAATGAATGAATGAATATCAACGTTCCTTGCAAGGGTGTGGAAATGATGTAACTAAATTTAGTTGAGTAAATTATATAATCCACATGGATGAATGAAATCAGAATTATTCAAAGGTACTTACATACTGTAAATAGTTGGCATTCATTGAATAATTAATCACCAGAAATTGTTATTTGTGGTTTACAGCTTTGACATCAATTTATCTTGCAACACTATAAAGTACACTATGTTATAAACCCAATTAACAGATGGAGAAACTGGAGCAGGGAAATGGTCAAGGCTAACTGCCTTCGTTTGGTTTGTTTTTGTTTGTTGTTTAGGATGGTGTCTTGCTGCATTGCCTAGTGTGGCCTCAAGCTCCTGGATTCCAGCATCCGCTTGCTGCAGCTTCCTGAGTAGCGACAGGCAAGCGTCATTAACCCCAGCTAACCTCGTCATCCTGCTCCAGAGCACACACTTCTCTGCTGAGCTGCAAGCAGAAAAGTGACAGGTTGCTCAAGACAGAAGAGACGCAGATAGGCCCCTTAGCACTAGGACTTGAAGCAGGAGGTTGGGAATTCCTTCTCTCGGAGAAATGGGTAGAAGACTGTATGTGTTGGTATCTGGAAGGAAGGGGGTAAGTTTAACTACCTTTGTCCACGTTTTTCTTTTTTATTTGTGTCTCTGTGGTGTGTGTGTGTTCTCATGTGTGTGGGCACGATGTGCACGCATACATGTAGAGACCCAAAGTTAACGTCAAGCATCTTCCTCAACCACACTGCACCTTGTTCTTTAAGGCAGAGTCTCGCTACACTCTGAGTTCACTGCAGCTAGTCTAGCTGGCCAACTTACTCTGGGAATCCTGTCTCTACCTCCTGAGTGCTGGAATTAATGATGGGCCATCTGACATTCACAGGGGCTCTGGGGAGCCGCTCTGGCCCTCGTGCTTACATGATAAGTGCTTTATCCACAGAGCCATCTCCCGGACCCCCAAACTGTCCATTTTTCTAAAGAGAAAAAAAATGCCCCAGATACAGCATCAGTCCAAGGAGTCCTTCAGAGATGAGGGAGGAGGAGGCAGCAGGGACTGGAGAGTGAGCAGAGCCCAGAGGTCGCCATGGAGGCCTTGACCCTAGTCTTCACCCCCCTCATGCCTGTCAAAAATGATGCTCTGTCTGCTGAGATTCAATAGGTAAAGAATTTTCCAGATCAAGCACCAGCAGCAAATTCAAGTCCAACCTAAGCCCTGACTGTTTCATTTTTTGTTCTCCTATCCTTAGGAAACCTTTAGAAACCCAGATTCACTCCTCTCTCCACAAGGCCTGGTGAGTGCTTCTCTTGATGACAAGAGAGGCAGCCAAAACAGTTTCGTGTTTCGAAAGAAAAGGGGGAGAGAGGGGGAAGAAAATTCCACTTGGAATTTTTCATAATCCTGATTTGAGAGAGCAGGTGCATAGCAGTTTAGTCGTGGGCTGTTCTGATCATTTCAAAAGACTTACCTGTCCCTTCAGATCCTCCTGCCCTGCGACCGTATCCTTGCAAGGAGACCAGATCAGAGTTATTGAGCCTTAGAGAACAAACCTAGCGGACGCTCGTGATGGCTCTTGCCACTGCTTGTCCCTATGGGTCAGGCTCTCTGTAGACAGAACTCCTGTCCTACAAATTTCAGGAAAGTCAGAACAAATTTTAACTGAAATAAATAAATAAGAAAATTCCCCAGAAAAAAATATTATTCATTTAATAAGTTCCACAGCAGCATTTGAGGAGACCTCAGATAATAGTTTCCTGACTTTTTCTATTTCTCATTTTTTCTCTTTCTCTCTTCCCTCCTTTCCTCCCTGCCTTTCAGCTTTTTTCTGGGTTAGCTTCCTTCTCGGGCACAATGTCCCTCAAGAAGATCTAAAGAAGCAAAGATGATCGCTACCCCGGGAACAGATCAGATCGGAAACCTAGTGGAAGGTGGAGCACCTCTCAGCAGTTTTAAATTTGAATCTGGAATGTAGTAGAGCGCTTGCCTTCCATGTGCTAGGTCCTGAGGTTGTAACTCAGTGGCAGAGTGCTTACCTGTCCTTGTGCAAGGTCCTGAGCTTGATTTCTTGCACTGGGGGTGGGGGTAGGGGTGGGGTCTCTTTTGGGACCTGGCCTGAATCAAATTCAACTAATCACTGTGGCTTCTCCTTGTATCCTGGGCGGACTGGGTGTGGGCATATTCCCTTTCAGAGCATGGAAGGAATGGAGATGGGTTTTCCTAGAGAGGAGCCTAGTGTTGTTACCAGCAAACAGGGAAGTGGAGCTGGGTAGGCAAAAGCCACAGGGTCCATTTTCATTTCTGTGCTCATTAGGAGGGTGAGGCAGGGAGGGGAGGCATGGTTCTGGGTCTGGCGGCCAGGCCTGATGCCAAATCTCCCTGCCCACTTCATGCCTTAGCTGAGCACATCTGCTCCCAACTTTAAACTGTGTGTGTGTGTGTGTGTGTGTGTGTGTGTGTGTGTGTGTGTGTGTGAGAGTGTCTCTGTGGGAGACCAAGGATGACTTCGGAAATCACCCTAGATTACTTTTGCCTTCTCTTTGCTTCACTTTGGGATTTCCCAGGCTCCGCCCATCAGGGCAGGAAGTGCAGGCCACTGCCATTTTCTGCCAGCTTTTTACATGAGACCTGGGATCCGAACTCAGGATCTTCTGCTTGCAAGATAGAGTCTTAACCCTGCTCCCAACTTTAAATTCACTGTTGTCAGAAATCCCAGCTTGTCTCCATCCTGCTTTACCTCCATTTCTCGCTAACCTACCACCTTCTGAAGAACACCTTTCATTTAGAAAGAGCATATCCGCTGAGTAGGAGGCAACTCAATGTTCAAGTCTCTTCCTGTTCTCCCTTTAGATTTTACATGAGGTAAAAGGAAAACCCAGAATCCTGCCTGTTACTCCTACCCGGGCTGGCCCTGTTCTGTCCCAGCTACCTGGCCAGAGAGAGATTATCTATCTGACTGGTTCAGTCCTGGTCTATTGAAGAGGCTGCTCCGTCCACGTGCCCCTTTATTATTTCTTTTTCTCAAGCATGGAGGATGAAAATCAGAGCCTCGTATGTGCTAAGCAAACATTCTGCCACTGAGCTATAATCCCCTGCCCACGATCCATGTCCTAAGCATGTAACTATCCAAGGCCAGGACCATACTTTATGACTGTATCCTCCCCTAGAGTACCCAGCATGCCATGGGGGAATCGCTTTCCCATAAATAGTTCAGACTGGCATGGGTCCCACTCTGGGGGTTACCAGAGGGTATCATTTTGCAGGCTAGGAGGAAGCACAGTGGAGAACAAGGATCAATTGTTTTTAGTGTCTATCTCCTCTGATCATAGATCGTCCCAGGAACCTTGGATTATTAAAAGCACTCAGGTCGGTTCCACAAGCACCACATAGGCACATGAGTGGGTCGGATTATTTTGTTAATCGTTGTATTAAGTGACCTTGCAGAATACACTTTTTTTTAAAGTTTCATCTTTAGCAGTGTCCTTTCCTAACTTGTCTCTTCAGTATATATAAAATTCCTTCCTTTACATTTCCTACTCTTCCAGAAGATAGATAACGACACATGAATTCATGCATCTCATTCCCCTCAAATTTTATGTGTCTTCTTTGGATTCTAGTCCCGACTTCAGGCTGAGAGCAGGGAGTTAGATATCCAGAGCATTAAAGATTTATCACCTCCATTGCTCTTTATAGAACTCCTCTTATTCCTAAGGAACATCTCATTTGCTTGGGCTATTTTGCAGAAGAAAGACTTTAAAGAGAAATTAATGCTTTTCTGAAGCCCTGCATGAGTTTTTAAAGATCTGTAGGATACTGAGTTTTTAATAACTCCAACTAATTACCATTTTGAATGATTAGCTGGTAAATTGAAGACTTTAGGTTTGGCACCATTAAAAATCACTAATAAAAGCCATTTATGATCAAGGAAATGTGATTGCAATATGAAAATACCTCCAAAGCACGGCCATTTGTACAAACAAAGATTGTCCCCAGTTCAGGTTTGTGGGAGTCTCTAGTAAATGGATCCAACAAAAAGAATGTTGGCTGCAAGTGCTAAAATTCTATGCACAGTTTTCCCCTTTGCTGGAAAGAGTGGGCTTCTGAATTAATGTGGCATTTGTTTGGACCCACTGGGAGCCCGTAGCAATGAGGACGAGGCGGGCCATGTGGAGGATGGCAGCTGTGGAGACGCAGAGAGGCATTCATTTACCTTACATTCATTACTTACTCCCCCATAGTATGTTGGATCTAAAAATAATAATGATAATAAAAGCGAAAGGCCCTCAGCAACAGTATATGTGACTTGGATGATAGAATCATATCACAGTGAAAAATCATGTGAACTATCCAGCTAACCCCCACCCGAGGTCCACTTCACAGATACATAAGCTCTGGATTGGAGAGAACCCGAGGTGATTAAGCTTTCAAATCCTCAATCAGCCTTCCATTGCGTGGCTGCTCAAGGTTATTACTCATCATGCTTCTGGCACCAAGACCCTAAATACTGTTGTCAAACCAGGTATACACACATGTTCTTCAGGTATCTTTCCTAAAATCATAGATACTAAATGAGCTCATCCAGTCTTTTATATATATATATATACACATATATATATATTATATGTATGTGTCCAAGTCTCTAGTGTCTTCTGCTTTTCTCCTTCCATCCTTCTTTCCCCTGGGACCTTATACACCTATTTCAAAGATAGGGGAACCAGGATTTTCATGCGACCTCTGTGCTTCATTGAAGAACTCATTGAAGCAAAAGAAAAAAATAGTGAGACTCATAAACTGAACATATCACTTTTAATGCAGATGGAGGCTAGAATCCTACCTTGGTCATTTGCATATAGCTTGCATCTATTTGTTTGTTTGTTTATTTATTTTGGACGGGGCACCAGATATGAACTGCAGGTAATTTTTAAACCAGTCTTCTGTATTACTCTGCAGCTTACTGTCATTTTAATGTAGCATAAACATCTTTTCCAGCACAGGATGTAGTGCTAATGTCCATCTGAGTTATCTTTTCAAATAACGCTAAATACTCCATGGTGTGATTGCATTGTTCTCCCTTTTACCTGAATGGCGGCTGTTTGACAGTCTGCTACTGCACACGCGTCTAGCAGAGAGTGAACACAAATGCACACATCTCTCCTCATCTTTCTTGCCTCCGCAGTCAGCCAGGCAATTAGAATGCAAGTCAAGGTGATCACTCTGAAGACCTACTACTGATCATTTTGCACATTTCCCCTTGCCGAGTGCGTGGTTTTTCCCCCTCAATTTCTGAACTTGCATCTGACTGTTGGTCTTTTCCTGACTTCCTTTCAATGTGAAATCTCAAAATGTTAAAGCTGTCCAAAGCAGCTTTGCCTGCCACAGAAAGAGTTCCCCACCGCGGGACAGATGAGCATGCTGCAGGGTGGCGGTGCATTCAGAACAGGGAGGCATCCCGAGTGTGGTTTTAAGGCAGGATTAGAGCAGCTATGCAGGGATGGGTCTCTCAAGGTCTTTGAAGGTCTTGGAATTCCTGAAGGTCACCCCCCACCGCTGGAATCACCCTGAAGGAACACCCTGCTGAGGAACTGACCAACTGGCCAACTTCCCTATGAAGGGATTATGGAGATGAACCCTCCAGATCCAACAAACATCTTGATCTCTAGCCCCACGTGGGTCCCGGAGCAACTGGGTTGGGCCCAATGGGAGCTAACCAATGAGAAAAAGCCAGTTTCCCAGGCTTGCCTAGGTGTATAAAAACACCTGGCCCTGGCAGCCATCTTTGGTGCCCTAGCCCCTCCTGGCATTCTAAGTGCCAGGAGTTCTGTTCTTTGCCTGTTTCTCATGGATTCCATATCTGGGGTCCCTGAGTTCTCTGGCACCCTAGCCCCTCATGGTGTTAGTGCCATGAGTCTGTTCCTTGCCTGTTTCTCATGGATTCCATGCCTGAAGTCCATTCCATGAGTTCTCTGTGGTGCCCTAGCCTGTTATGGGGTCCAGCTATCCTCCCAATGACACACGGACTCCAGACTTGGACTAGGGAAAAGCCTTTATTGTAGGGCAGAAGAAAACTGGAGCTCCAGGACTACACTCAAAAGTGTAGCGTGGGATTCTGGGAGCAGGCAGTTTTTATAGCAGAAAACTACAATGAGGGGCTTAGGGCTACTACAGAAACAGGATAGGGGCTGGGAAAGTACCATGAGAAAGAACCAGGTGACAGGATGTTTATCATGGAGTTGGCAGAGCCGAGTCATGGGGAGGAACCCAAGGTGGTTGGCAGATCTCAGGAAAGGATGGCCAGACCCATGAACGGGACTTGGGAAAGAACATCCAGGGGTCAGTCTCCAGACATTTGAATCTTATCTAGATTAATGACCCTAAAGCAAGAAGAAAAAAATTACAGAAGCAAAACAATACCTAGTCCGTGTTTTAAGAAATGTTTACTCTAGCTACAGAGCACTCCAGCGCCATGAGTCCGTTTCCAGTTCCATGCCTGTTTCTCATGGGTCCCATGAATTCTTTTTAGCTGCCCACTTCTCTGGGGTTCTCTGGGGCACCTGCCCCTCATGGCACTCTGGGTACCATGAGTCTGTTTCTAGCTCCATGAGTTCTCCAGGGTGCCCTAGCCCCTCATGATACTCTACATCTGGAGCCCATGAGTTCCAGCTCTTCTCTCCTCTAATAAACTCTAACTTAATCCTTTACACATGTTCTGGTTTCAGTCTTTGACTCCAGAACACAAGACAGTCGTTCCTGAACAGGGACCCTATAACATCCTGCATCATTTGGCGACCTAGATGGGACTATCCTGGAAGATTTGGTAACCCAGAAGGGACATTTGAACTGAGGAAAGACTGTTCCTGCAACAGTTTAAACCTCCGCTTCCACCGAACTGTTCTGAACAGCAGTGAGAAAAGAACACAGAGGCATGGAAGGTCAGAGAGAAACTCCGAGGATTCCTCTTCTGAACGGCAGGAAACAAATGTGTTCACAATCTATCTGCAAGCCCTATGCTTGGCTCTTTCCTCTTACCTATTTCCTGAACTAGCCTATTTTTCCTTCCCTGCCTCCCTTCCTTCCTTCGCTGTTGGGGATTAAACATGTTCTTCTTGGAAATGCTAAGCAAATGTTCTGCCACTCAACTGCATCCCAGCCCCGTGTGTGTGTGTATGGGGGGGCACTGTGTGTTTCTGTAGAGACCCAAGAGTGACTTCGGGAATCATTCTGGATTGCTTCTACTTCCTTTTTGTTTGTTCTAGGATTTCCCAGGCTCTGCCCATCAGGACAAGATGGTACAGACATTTTTTACAAACGTGGGACCTGGAATCCGAACTCAGGTCCTTCTGCTTGGAAGGCAGAGTCTTAACCCCTGAGCTATCTTCCAACCCTCCTTTTTTTTTTTTTGGTCAGACAAGTTGAGGTTAACCTTGAACTTTGATCCTCCTGCCTCACCCACCCTGTGGCTGGGATTACAGTATTTGACACCCCACCCAGCTCCCACTGCTACTTTCTGGGTCCACAGTCCTAGTCACTCCTTTGAAGCCTTTATCTTAGGGTAAGTATTCACTTGAGGAACTGAGAAGCCAGAGTTATCCTGACTATTCTCATTTCCAAGTGACTGGCATCTACGGAAATTCTGAACCTGTCTTGGAGTCCTCACTTGTATGGTGGGATAACATGTTCGCCCTGACTTGGGAGGATGAAGCCAAAGTAATGTACAGCAAGTGTGTGGCACACGGAGTATGTTCAGTAGTAGCTTTTTTATCTTAGGTCAGCAGTTAAATTGAAACCTTGGGCTTGGTGTATGAAATAGTACCCAGAATGTTCTGTGGTTAGGTGATGTATGAAATAGTACCCAGAATGCTCTGTGGTTAGGTGATGTATGAAATAGTACCCAGAATGCTCTGTGGCGATGGCTTCCACAGCATTGCCAGTAGCAAATCATCCTTTCAGAGCATTAGGGCCATCCGTGCTGATATTAGCCAGAGTCACAGGATGAAGGACCCAGCAGACTTAAGCTTCTTGGGATAGCTGTTCCAAGCCGGTGCCCCTGGGGGTCTGATTGCTTCAGTGCCGCAGCTCTTCCACATTCTTAATAATTATTAGAAATAAGATCACGAGCAGAGTGACATTCTAACAACTCAAGATACTTAGGGACAAAGATGTCCACATAAGTTTTGAAAGAAAGAGAACTTTTAGCCCCACCCCCAGCCTTCGCTAAATTTCTTTAGGCTAGACTGCAAGGTATTGGGTGTCACTATGGTATCTTTATACATATGTCATCATGCTTTATCCTTGTGCACGTCCCTCCTCTTTCTCCTCCTCTTTCTTTCTCCTCCTCTTTCTTTCTTTTTCTTTCTTTCTTTCTTTTTTCTTTTTTTCTTTCTTTCTTTCCTTCCTTTCTTTCTTTCCCTTTCTTTCTTTCTTTCTTTCTTTCTTTCTTTCTTTCTTTCTTTCTTTCTTTCTTTCTTTCTCTTTCTTTCTCTTTCTCTCTCTTTCTCTCTCTTTCTTTTTCTTTTTCCCTCTATTTCTTTCTTTCTGTCTGTCTTTTCTTTCTTTCTTTCTTCTTTCTTTCCTTGTGTGCATCTGTGTTTATGTGTGTAAGAGAGCACTGTGTGTGCCTGTGAGGCACAAGGGTGACTTCAGTAATTACACTAGATTGTTCTACCTCTTCTTCGCTTTGCACTAGAGTCTCCCAGTACCTTTCTTCTAGGGCTGGAAGTGCATTGCAGGCCACTACCACTTCTGCCTGGCATTTTTATATGGGATTCAGTGGGATTCAGGATGGGAACTCAGGACCTTCTGCTTGTGAGACAGAGATTTAACCAGAGTCACCTCTCTAGCCCTCTATTTCTACTTTCATCCTCTCTCCTTAAAGTCCCCTAACTTCTGCACACACACACATACACATACACACACACACACACACACACACGCATGCATGCATATACACACATACACAGACATCTATAGAGATAGCAATAGACACACACATAATTTTAAATCTAGGTTCCACATACAAGAGAAAAATGTGACATTTGTCTGGGTCTTGCTTATTTCATGTAGCATAATGATTTCCAGTTCCATTTGTTTTCCTGAAAATGTCATGATTTCGCTTTTCTTTATGGCTCCATAAAAATCCCATTGCTTGTATGCACCAATTTTTCTTCACCACTTATTTATGGCCATGTAGGATGGTTTCATTTCCTGTTATGAATTCTTCAGCTACAAATGTGGATGCATACGAATCCTCTGAGTGTGTTGACTATGAAATATTTGGGCATGTGCCTAAGAGTCTAGCTAGGTACTATGGCAATTCTATTTTTAGTCTTTGGAAGAAACTCCATACTGATTTCCATGGTGGCTACAATTAGCAGTGACTAAGGGTTCCCTTTCAGTTTTCTGGATCCTAAACCACTTTTAATTTGCATTTCCTTGTAGCTACAAGATGTTGAATGCTTTGACCATTTGTACTTTGTTTTTTCTCTATGCCATGTGTTTGCATGTGTGCATGGGTTCGCACCCGTTTATCGATTAGATTACTTGTTTTCTTGGTGATTGATTTTTGTAGTTCTTTATGCATCCCAGATGTCACTCTCTGTATGTGACTCAGTTAGCAAAGCCCTCCTTCTGTCCCTGTCTCTCATTCTGTGATTGATTGCTTCCTTCCTCTGCAGAAGTTTTTCAAATTTTATGTAATCCTATTTGCTGTTAAATCGTGGATGACTTTCTATGTCGTTGAGTACTTTCCAGAAAGTCCTTGCCTAAACTTGTATCTTGAAGTGATTCTTTTTCCTCGGTTTTCTTCTAGCAATTTCTAACTTTTGAGTTGATTTTTGTATGGGGTGAGATATATAAATCTAGTTTTGTTTTCTACATGTACAAATCAAGTTTTTCCAGTACCATGGATTTTTTTTTTTTAAAAAAAGGTTTTTTCCTCAAAAATGTTTTTTTTTTTTTTTTGGCACCTTTGTCAAAAATTAAGTGACTATAGTTGTATGGGTTTATTTCTGGGTCTACGTGCACCAATGCTATATTGGTTTGTATCTATAACATAACTTGCAATCAGCCTTTATACCACCTGTTGCAGTTCACTTGTATGGTTGCTGATAAATGACCATCAAATGGCTTAAGGCAACAAGGGGTTTATTTTCTTTTATAATACAGTTCATAGTCCAGCTTGATAGAAGAGCACACACAAACTCCAGGGCCGAGGGAACTGGCCACACCATTTCTACACAACAGGTGAGAGAGGGACGATCCTTACTTGCCAGACCAGTATGTCTGGCCCAGTGTACACAAGGATGCCAACTTCCTCAATCAGCTTTCTGTATTTTATTCAGCTGTTCAGGGCCTAATCCCACCCACCATGGACTGGGCCTTCCCCATTAGCTAGACAGTCTCTTGCAGGTTTGCTCTGGGCTTAACTCAACCAATAATTCTTTACAAATGTGCCCACAGCTCGAACCCTCAGCTGTCAAGTTGACACCTGTGCCTAACTTTGATATCACCTTTGGCTGTTCTTTGGCCATTTGAGTCTTTTGTAGTTCCATATGAATTTTAAGACTTCTTTTTCTAGTCTTGTGAAGAATGTCATTGGAAACTTGATGGGGATTGCACTGACTATTATGGTTGGCGATAGAGTATCATTTCTACAATATTAATTAAGGCAATTTGTGAATGCAGGAGGTCTCCCCATTTTCTTTCATCTTCTTTAATTTCTCTCTGGCTTAATTGGAAGTTTTCATTATAGAAGTCTTGACCTACTTGGTTAAGTTTATTACTAGATCTTTTTTAAACTACACAAATGGATCTTACCCCTTATTTCTTTCTTGGTAAGTTCATTATTAGTATAGAAAAGCTACTGACATCCGTCTGTTGAATTTGTGTCCTGCTACATTGTTGAAAGTGTTTGATTGAATCACTTTCTATTGGAGTCTTTAGGGTCTTTTCAGTATAGGATCATCTGTAAGCAGGGAAAATTTGACTTCTTCCTATTTGTACTCCTTTTATTTTTTCCTATCTTATTGCCAAACTAAGACTTTGAGCACTGCATTCAATGAGAGTGGAGGGAGTGGGAACCCATACCTTCTTCCAGATTTTAGTATAATTTGGTATAGTTGGTATAATGTTAGCTATAGGCCTGTGGTATATAGACTTTATTATGCTAAATGTGTTTCCTCTATTCCTTGTTTCTTTTTTAATTTTAATTTTTGCATGTTGTGTATGTGTCTCTGTGTGTATCAGAAGACACTGTGTATCCTGTAGATGGAGGCTCAACGGTGGCTTCAGGAATCACCCTGGATTGTGATTTCACCCTGGATTCTTTGCTTTCTCTGGAGTTGCTCAGGCTCCGCCTTCCATTTTCTCTTGACCCACTTCTGCCTGGTGTTTGTTAGATGGAATCTGGGATCTGAACTCAGGACTTTCTGCTTGTGAATAAGAGGCTTAACCCCTGAGCCGTCTCTCCAGTCCTCAGGGCTTTCTTTTATTGTGCAGGGATGTTGAATTTTGTCAAAGGTTTTAATCTGCATTGACTGAGATGACCGTGTGATTTTCCCTCTAAGTCCATTTATATGTTGTTGCACTTATTAACTTGGGTATGTTGAATATCCCTGGAATGGACCCCACTTATTTATCTTTATTCCTCCTTAAATTATATTTGCCAAAGTTTTAATTATTTTAATCTATCTTCATCATAGAAATTGGTCTGAATTATTTTTGTTTTGTTTTATATGTATCAGATTTTGGTGTTGGAGTAGTTAAGGATGGCTTTGCAGAGTTTGTGCTAATATTTCTTTCCTTTCTATTTTATGGACTTGCTAGAGAAATATTGCTGTTATCTTTTGTAAATGTTTGGTAAAATTTTTCAGTTCATCTGGCCTTGCGGGCCTTTTTGTTTTAGGGAGACATTTATTACTTCAATTTCATTGGTTGTAATGGACCTGTTTAAATTACGTATATCTCTTGATTGAATTTTGGTAGGTCACACATGTTCAAGAATTTACCTATTTATGCTAGATTTTCTGCTTCTCAAAATATTTTGAATGATTCTTTGTGTTTCACTGGAATCTATTGGGGATCCCCTCCCCTTTTTTCACCTCTCATTTTACTAATTTGGGTCTTCTCTTTCTTTTTTTTTTTTTTTCTTCTCTTTCTTTTGATTAGGTTTGCCAAGGGTTTATCAATCTTGTTGATCTTTCAAAGAACAAAATCTGTTCCACTCTGTTTCGCTCTTTTATTCTCCATGTCATTGTTTTGTTCATTGATCTTTATTACTCCTTGCTGTCTACTGCTTCTGTGTTTGGATTGTTCTGGTTTTCCTAAGACCTTGAGATGCATCATTAGGCTGAGATCTTTCTGGTGCTTTTAAACAAAGCACTTGTTCTTATAAACTTGCTTCCTCTGAGAGCTGCTTGGCTTGAGAGGGCTGTGGGCTTGTTCTCAGGATATCCACTATGCTTCTGCGCACTACCCCGTTTCTCTTTTTTCAGATTCCTTCCTATTCCTTCAGTTTCTTTATAAATTTCCAAAGCTCTTCTTATTTCTTATTCTGACTCCTTCACCATTCACATGGATGCTGCATCTAGTGCATCTGACCCATAAATCCTAATCTTTTTATTTAAAAAATTAAAGCAGCAGGAAAAGGCAAGTGTAAAAACTCATACGTAAGACGCTGGCCTTGGAAATAAATTATTAGAATTGGAAGATAGTGGTGAGAATATTAGCAACGTGGTGAATTAGTTTCTGTGTGTGTTCTTGTGTATGCGGGTGCACACGTTGTGGAGGCATATGGAGGCCAAAGAGCAAGCTCACGTGTCTCTCCTCACAGGCTTCTGTCTTGTTTCTTAAGACAGTGTCTTTCACTGTCCTGAATGCACCAAGAAGGCCACGATGGCTGACCAGCGAACGCAGGAATCTACCTGTCTCTGTCTTCCCGATGCCGGCATTACAAGTGTGCACCACCACATCCAATTCTTTTTAACATGGTTACATGAGGTTTGGTTTTGTTTTGTTTTTTTTCAAATTCAAGTTCTCATGCTTGTAAAGCAAGCACATTACCTACTCAGCTATTACCCAAGATATATTTTTGTTGATGTGGTGCTGAGACTCAAACCCAGGACCTCATGTCTGCTGGGTAAATGCTCTGTCACTGACATCCACCCTTAGTTCTCATTTAGTTATCAAATGTTGAAGACCTATATCTTCTTTTCTGAAGAGACTATTGCACACGGAACACAGAAAGCTAGGGACATTGCAGCATATCTGATCATCAGCTTCAAGACTTAGTGATCCTCAGCTTGTTTCTTTGGAAGATGACGTCCCTCTAAATGAGCTCTGCTGCACATCTGACCTAGCCATCCTTAGTTCCTGTGCGATATGAAGTTCAGGCCCTTCAACAAGCTGACTACTCCCCTCTGGATCTATGTCAGTGACTGATGTTCATAAAAAGTATTACTTAGGGTATTTGAAATTACTTGACAGTATTAATCTCACCATGTTGCATGAAATTTTGTGTGTTTCTGATTATGGGGGGGAGGGAGGCGGAAATCATCCTGCAGTTTGGGAGGAGCTGAATAACGCTTATACAGGCTAGATGAGGACATATTTGCTTATGGATATGGGAAAGTTTTCTCTAATGGAACAGTGTACACTGTGTATGTATCAAGAGTAATGCTGGGTTAAAGAAAAGATGGAAAGGCCAGTGAGATGACTCAGCAGGTAAAGGTGCCCGTGCAATCCTGACCTGAGTTCCCTATCCAGAGTCCACACAGTGGAAAGTGAGAATTGATTTCCAAAAGTTGTCCTCTGACTTCCGCATGTGTGTTGGAGCTCTGGGATGCCTCTTCTGCTTTCATAACTAAATTTTTTATAAGATGGAGACTGGCCAAAGTGATAAAAGTATTGCATTTAGTATAGGTATTTTTCTGTTTATATTTACTTATACCTAAATTTTTTCATAGTGTACATTTGTTACTTATTTGAAGTAAAATTTAAAAGGGGATGTGAGGTTTACTGAATGAAGGGCTCTACATGGACTCTTACAAGTAAACAGGCAGAATTGCCACCATCCTTATGTCTACTGCAACGGCAGAGTCCATTAGTTTGTTTGTAAGATGGCCCTGCATCCATTTCCTTCTTCTTTCTTTTGGCAGTCATCTTTACATTTAACTTCTGGTCTCAATGAGATGTTTCTTTAAAAAAATTTTTTTAAAAATTTCTATGTTCCAAGCTTTACCTCTCCATTATATATTTTTGTCACTGGTTAGAAAGACGGGTGACACTTCTTTTCCTTATATTTAGCGCATTGTTCAAAAGTTGTCAGGATCCTGTCAATACCAACCTTACCTTTTCACTTAGGAATTCTTTCTTTCAGTGGCAGATGGTTTGCCAGGTTTCTTTACCTGCCACCTATCTCCTCAAGTAGGATTCACAGAATTGCCAAGGTAAGGACAGAGTCTGCAAGTTCAGATTAGTCTAGTTCGCTGACAGTCTTATAAAACACTTTGGAAGGACTAAGAGATCCACTGACTAACTCTTAAAACATCTCTCCCTCTAAATCCATAAAGATTTTATGAGATGCTCTTAGGGGCTTTTTAGAATCCCCCCAAAAACATTCCTGGATATGCATGTTCTTAGAGCCTCGTGCAGCCTGTGGATTGTCTTATGTTGGACCAACAAAGGCCTGTTTTCTCTTACTCTGTGCAACATAGCACAAAATCAGCAGTAAGCTCTGTAACTTAAGATTAATGCATATCCCATTGTTCAAACGTGCAAATGTGCTACATTTATGTTGTCTTAGACCTACGCTAGACTGCATATTAGAAACTCCACGGTTTAGAGGAAATTGCAATACAATAGAAGTTATTCTTAAGGGATTCTTGTCTAGAAGCTAAAAGGCTAAAAATTAGAGTGCTTTTTTGGGAGACAAATGGCGTGTTAAAAGCACCAATTCACCAGTAATCAGATGTGTGACTTTGAAAAGCCACTTAGATCCCTTAGAGCAAGCTCCTTTAAACCTGAACGTGAGAGTGACATCTAGCTAATCTCTAGTATAATATCAGGTGGCAATGCCTTGAACTCGTGCTTAATCACAAACATGCACTGAGGTGCATTCCATGCACTACACTAAGAGCTCTGAACGGTTCATATTGTCAACCTGGGAACAATGCGACTGCCGTTCTCACTAACTGAAAGGGTTAACATAAAGTCACTAGCCCAGTCCACAGGAAAGGCCTTGGCATCTGAAGCCCTTGACCCTAGAACTTGTACTCTTAATCACTATGTCTACAGAATAGATGCTTTGCCCCCAGCATCTGTTCTGCTATCTTTTGAGAAGCAGCCACTCAAACCTTCCCTATCTGTGTCCAGTTTAAGACCAACTTGTTATCCATGGAGCTGGGGCAGAATTAGAACCAAGCCAATACTGAAGTTCCCTCATGACTTGATGGGGAAGGACTCAAATGGCAGCTCATTTGTCCTTTTAGTAAGGTCCTGGAGGATGGCTGGACCTGTTTCCTGGATCCCAGGACACATGTGGGGTTACTGTTTCAGTAAGCTCCGTTTGTTCATAAGGCAGTCAGGACGTGTGTTTTGTGCAGATCTGAAAAACTCTGATAGTTCATGAAAACCTTTACATCAGCACTCACTGTGCGTGAGAACTGCAATGGTGACCGTAAACCTATTTCCTTGGCTGCAAATGGAGGTAATGCACCTGTACTGCTCGCAGTGGGGCCGCGTAAGACAGCACATGTAAAGAACTTAGCATAGCATTTGGTATGCACAAAATACTAAGCGAGAAATCTCATAGGCATGGAGCGTGGGTTTCTGGATTTTTAAGTAAAAAGGGCAGTTGAGTAATTATTCCCATTAGGTGAACTGAGTCTCTAAGATGGAAATAATTATGGTCATAGAATCCATTTCCCCACAGGTAGGGATCAACTCTAATAATGATTATACAGGGTGCCCACACTTGTTACGTAATTGGACTCCATCCTGAGCCAGCCAAGGAAGCATTTGTCCAGGGGCATATTATTCCTCCCACTCCGACTTGTTCAGATTGAAGAATAGCTGAGTGTTTAATAAAAGAACATCTCAGCGCTCACGACAGTGAACTTGGTCCTGACACTCCTGAAACTTAGGAATTAAGGGGGTGGATGATCCATGAACTGACAGCCAAAGTTCCTCGGCAAGGACGGTTATAAAATAGCGTTAGCGCATGACTTAAGATCTGAAACTGAGGCTGGAGAGGTGGCTCAGGGGTTAAGCCTCTGCCTTGCAGACAGAAGGTACTGAGTTCGGATCCTAGACCCCACGTATAGACGCCGGGCGGAAGCGGGGGTGGCCTGCGTTTCTGGTCCTGGTAGGCGGAGCCTGTGAATCCCGGGGCAGAGTAAACAAGGAGGAGGTGGAGGTGTCCATGGTGGTTCCCGAATTCGTCCGTGGTTCTACACACACACACAAACATACATACACACACGCGCACACACACATACATGCACAATTGAATACATAAAAAAAAAAAAAAAAAAAGATCTGAAACTGCTTCCGTGTTCTGGCTTGCTAAGCATACGAGATGGGGATGACTACCATAGCTCCTTCGTTTTCATACATTCCTCCACTAACCCTCTACGGTGGCCATTTATTCATCCTTTCTTGTTTGACCTTTATATGCAAGACTTACTGATAGTAGAAAATATTGGGGAAAACGTTTGACAAGACAAAACAAATGCCCAAAGACTATACAGTCCCCAAAGTAGAAACCCTCAGAACGTGTATGTATTTTGCCATTGCAATGTCATGTAAACTGAATCAAAATGTTTTGGTGCTGTCAGCCGAACCAGGTGCTGCTAAGGCCGGGGAAAGGGTGAGACCTGACCTTGCAGCAGTGATGTACAGGGGATTGGAGTAAAAGAGCCAGTCCACACCGAAGACTGCGGACTGCTAGTTTATGAATGTAAAGCAGTCACAAATGAGGGTGTTAGGTTGGTAGGAGTGAGGAATAAAGTGATCTCAACGATGTGTAAGGCCGATGTAGAGGTCCATGATAAAGGAGAAGCTATCATGCACAGAGAATTAGGAAATAAGAGCTTATTAGAACCCAAGGCCTGGTAACCAAGAAGCCATAGTTTTACCCTTAAGGTAGGAGGGTATTACAACAGAAGGGATTGCTTAACATCGAAGAGAAGAGGGAGCGAGTCGCCACGGATCATATGGGGTATGGCTAGAGGAAGTCTGAAGAGAGTTCTGGGCGAGCAGAAAGATCTGCAGAAGCCCCCAGACAAACCTTTTATTGCCTTCAGATGTGGCTAAAGAGTTGCTAAGGAAGCAGGGTAGGTCAGGGTGGGGAACAAGAAAACGCCGTGCAAAAGACAGACCTCTCTCAAGGCCCTCAGGTGGGATGGCAGTTATTCTGCAGATTGCTGATAAAATCATGACAAAACTGCTTAAGGGAACAAGGGATTTATTTTCTTATGATAGTCCAGTTACAGTTCTCAGTCCAGATTAACAAGAGAACCCACTGCAACACCAAGGGCTGAGGGAACTGGCCACACCATCTCTACACAACAGCTGAGAGAGGGACGATCCTTACTTGCCAGACCAGCATGTCTGGCCAAGTGTACAGAAGGATGCCAATTTCCTCAACCAGCTCTCTGTATTGTATTTATCTGTCCAGGGCCTAGTCCCACCCACCATGGGCTGGCTCTGACCCATCAATTAGACAATTTCCTGCAGGTTCACTCTGGGCTTAACTCAACTACTAATTCTCTACAAATGTGCTCAGAAATCAAACTCTCAACTGTCAAGTTGACACCTGTACCTAACCATGACAGGTGGGGAAGTCAGGGATATGGGGATAGAGCAGAAGTAGATTACATTGGCCCCTGTGGTCAATGCTAGGAATCCCCACTTTCCAGCCAGGAGGCTTTACAAAATGGCCTAGCTATAGCTAACAAGGAGAAGACTAGAATAAACTCTGTAAGTGAAGTCAGAGGTTTCCAGACTTGCCTACTGAAAGGACACAGCACAGTAACAATGGGCCACTGTACCAGGTCTTGCTTCCTCCCTAAGGAACCCGAACTCTTGGTGGAAGGTAGTGGATTCCAGAAGTGGGGCGGGGAACATTCAGGATGACACTCTGGTGTCAGGAATGTAAGGAAGAATTCCAAGAACCATAGGGACATGCTCAAAAGACCCTCAGCTCACTTGAAAGCGCTCCCAAATCCACAACCACTATTGCCTTGATATATATTTTGATAAATGTGTAGATAGAAAAGAGGAATCTGGCTGGAGAGATAGCTCACAAGCAGATGGTCCTGGGTTTGGATCCCAGGTTCCACATAAAGATGCCTGCACTTCTGGCCCTGGTAGGCAGAGCTTGGAAAATCTCAGAGGGAAGCAAGAAGGAGGTAGAAACAATCCTGGATAATTCCTGAAGTCACCCTTCACCCTCCACAGGGACATACAGTGCCCTCTGATACATACATATATACACGCATACTATAAATAAATAGTAAATAAATAAATAAATAAAGTGAAAATAAAGAAGAAGCCACATTCCCTACTGATACAGAATAAATAAATGGCAAGCTAGAGCTACTTTACAATTAGAATGTCAATCGAATGTAGAAAGAATGGTAGAATTAGAAAATTACCACTTGACAATTAAGTGGTCGAATCAAGAGCCATTAATGGATACTATAACTAAAAGTAAAATCTGAGAAAGAACCAGGTATTTCCATAGTCTTGGCATAATGCCCTCAAAATCCTTGTTAGTAGTAAGTACCTATGATGCTCATTTCTTAAATATATCTTAAACATGTCGAATGGAAGAAGAGGCAGAGAAAATACTAACTTCTTAGTAGAAAAACCTTGAAGACATTGTATTTGTTACTCTTTTCTGTGTTGCTGTGAGAGGACACCAAAGTCAAACAACTTAGGGGAGAAAGAGAGATTTATTCAACTTATGGCTCCAGAGGGGAGACACAATCTTTCATGGTGGAGGTGGCATGGCTGGCTGGCAGAAGCTGGAGGAGACCTAGGTCACTGCAAACATCTTGGAGGTTGAGAGCAGCAAACCTTCTTGCTGCAAAGCAGACTTCTCCTGGAGGTAGGGTGGGACTAATCCACCTCAAGGTCCATCCCCGTGACTGCCTTCCTCCAGCAAGGCTCCACCTCTCAATGTGACTGTGGGTGACACATTTCAAACCATGACAATAACCAACTATTAAAAATTAGTTTCATCAGTAACAGGGAAAACTGACCCATGTTCCTCTTGACGCACATGGCAATCACTTCCCTGGTGTTACTGATTAAAACATCATAAAACCAGGAAACATCAGGTGAACCCCAGGTGAGGATCATTCTACAAATAATTGGGCTGCACTTTTCGGAAATGCCCAGGTCACTAAGGTAATGACCAGGGACTCCTCCAGTTGACTAAAGGGCAGAAAGACCCTGGATTGGATTCTGTGTCCAAAAGAAAAGTTATTCTTAAGACAATCTAAAAATAAATAACATTTGAATGGGGCCTGCACAGCACGTAGTAGAGTTCTACCAAATGCCATTTTTCTGATTTAGATAAATGACTATGGTTATAAGAAGTATCCTCTTTTCAAATAGTCCACCTGAAAGGCCAGTGTGGTAGCACACAGCTGTGATCCCAGCACTTGGGAGATGAGACAGGCGTCAAAGTTCAAGGTGAACCTTGATGACACATTAAGTTCAAGACTATGTGAGACAAACTCAAACTAAACCCAAAGTGTTTAGGACTCATGTGCCATTGGATTACATTTTAGCTCACACTGTTGAAGGGACAAAGAATATGCTGTGCGTGTGACAGGAGAACCTAGGAGAGGGACACACAGGACCTAATAAACTATTCTCTTAACTGCTCTGTAGGTTTGGATTATTTCAAAGTATTCTCAGTGACCCTCCTGCTATTAGGAATTTATTATTCTACCAGAAAAATCTCTACTTGATAGTGTCATTAATTTAAAAATTCAAGAGAATAATTGAGGCTGGAAGCCATGACTCAGGAGTTAAGACTTTGTCTCGAAAACAGAAGTTCCTGAGTTCGTATCCCAGATCCCATGCAAAATGCCAGGTGGAAATGGAGGTGATCTGTACTTCTGGCTCTGGAAGACAGAGTCTGGGAAATCCCAGAACCAAGTAAAAAGGAGGTATGATTCCTGAAGTCACCCTTGGCCCTCCACAGGGACACATCATGCCCTCTGGTACACACACACACACACACACACACACACACACACACACACACACACACACAAAAGAAAGAAAAGAAAGAAGGAAAAGAAAAAGAAAAAAAACCAGAATAGTTGAAACTATTTTGAAAAAAGTTTTCCTTAATGAGCAATATTGTTGTCATAGTTAGGCACAGGTGTCAACTTGACAGTTGAAGGTTTGAGTTCTGGAGACATTTGTAGAGAATTAATTGGGCCCAAAGCAAACCTGCAGGAGATAGTCTAGCCGATGGGGAAGGTCCAGCCCATGGTGGGTGGGACTAGGCACTGGAATAAAATAGCTGATTGAGAAAGGTGGCATCCTTGTGTACACTTGGCCAGACATGCTGATCTGGCAAGTAAGGATCATCCCTCACTCAGCCATTATGTAGAGATGGTGTGGCCAGTTACCTTGGCCCTGGTATTGGTGTGAGCTCTCCTATCAAGCTGGACTGAGAACTGTAACCAGACAATCCTAAGAGAAAATAAACCCCTTGTTCCCTTAAGCCGTTTAATAGTGATTTATCACTAACCATGCAGGCGAACTGCAACAATTGTAGATATAAAATTCTGCTTTAGAGTTAAAATGCGCATTATCCTGAACTGACATTCCAGTATGCTTTTTGCATGCATGAAGGAGTGTGTGTATCAGAGGGCATCTGAGTGTGTATATTTATGGAGGTCCAAGGGTGACAATGGAAGTCATCCAGGATTATTCTACCTTCTTACTGCTTTGCTCTGGGGTTTTCCAGGCTCTGCCTTCCAAGGCTGGAATTGCAGGCTGCCACCATATTTGCCCAGCATTTTTTACATGGAATCTGGAGATCCAAACTCAGGTTCTTTTGCTTGTGAGGCAAAGACTTTAACCCCTCCATCTTCCCAGCCTCCTCTATCATTGCTTCCCTAAAAGAAAACAACAACAAATCCTATGTGAGATATTAAAAAAACCCTTACGTTGAACTCTAACATTTGCGTTTTCTCTTATAACTAAAAACATTCACATATACAACCTCTTTAGACATCTATGCTCTTTGATTGAAAGTTCATTGATATTAAAGTTCACTATATCATAGTTTATGGATGAAGTTGAAAATTATTGCACCTTAAATTTTGACATACATTCTTTCACTTTTAGTGAAAACTTGATATTAAATGACTTTTAGTATAAAATATACCTTTGGTAGAAATGTTTGTCCTTAAAGGTTTTTTTTTAAATAATATATTTGGAGGCAAGTGATATTGCAAATGGGCCGACACAGGGTATTTCTAAAATCATTTACGTTTGCTTTGTTTGTATCTCAGGCTGGCCTGTAAGGATAAGCTTCAACTTCTCATCCTCCTTACTCTACCTCCCGAGTGTTGGACTTACAGGTGGGAAGCTAGGCAGGCACTTACCCACCCAGCTACATCCCCAGCCCCTCTTCTGTTTTTGAGGTTTCAAAGTCACTACATCTGACCTTGAACTTAAAATCTTCTTGCTTCTGTGCTAGGAACAATTACATTCCTAATAGCCTTAGAAATGGATCTGAAGACAAACAGTCCCCAACATGTTTAAATCAAGGGTGGCGACAGCGTCCTTGAAATGGCTTCCTAGTGGTTGCAGTTGTAGGAGAGCTCTTGTTTAGCATGGGGGAGGGTGAATATAATCCAGAGAGGAAATACATACAATATTAAACATTAATATAAACATCAGAAAACTAGAAGCTCTTATGAATCCCTTGAATATTCTATACTCACCATTAAAAATCCTACCAAAGTTAGGATTCCCAGAACGCATTTGAATGTATGCATATCTACCCTCACCATGCACATAAAAATGTGGAAAAAATTAAATAGGCCCTGTGGAGTTCACTAACAGTTACATGCAAGGACACGTATGCTCCTGGCTTCCTTCAACTGCAATGGAGATATTTAAATTTTTTCTGTCCTCTGGAATCACATGCTGACATCCAGAGCTAACATGACAAGGGGCTACCCGAGTAGTGAATACAAAGAGGAGCCGTGGTGGGGACACCTTGGATGGGAGAGACATGAGGAACACAAGAGAGGAAAAAAAAAAACTTCACCACTCCACTGCTATTGAAGTCCCGCTCTAAATTTATTTTAGTGACTTGGGCGACTTCAGGCACTTTCTCAACACAGGTGAAATGATTGAAGTGAAAGAAAAGAAAGGAAGAAAGCTCCCATCTTCCTTGGGAACCCGCTACGTGGCACATCTGACTTCTCTCCTTCCCTGGTTCTCTGCAATTGCTGAATTACCAGGCAATGTTTATATTCCTCCGCTTAGAGTGACAACCACTTCATCAGTATTTTAATAAGAACCACCACCTCGTGAGAAAACTTGAGTCCTAAAAGAAAAACACTCTGTCACCTTTACTGGTCATGCTGTAGAAGGGAAATCAGTTTTTCTCCGCATGCTGCTTTCCTTGCAGTCACCATGCTGGAAGTGGACATGCTTTAAGCGGACAGATACTATTCCTAAGTGAACCAGAGCTGAGGAACTGATGCCACACAGCAGGGAGAAGGGATGGACGGGGGTCTTGCTAGGTGACTGGGCTGGTCCACAATTAGTGATCTTTTTGCCTTGGCCTCCCATGTAGTGGGATGACAGGCATAGTCCACTAGCCTGGTGCTAGGGACTGGATTCTCAACTGTGCGTTCCAATTCCACATCTGCCTTTAACCTGCTTCATGGCTCTCAAACAAATCTTTTTGTTTCATAGGTTTCATTCATTTTGAAAATGTGTTGGGCTAGATGAATCTACAGTCACTTTGCTTTTACTACCATTGCTTTCTTCCTCCTTGGCAGAAACTGATGAACTGATTCCAGCATTCGCATAGAAACACAGGGGGATACAGTATACACTAAGCAAGAAAGAGTTGAAGTCACGTTTCCTGATCTCAAAATTTTGCCAAGTTATCAAACAGGACAGTATTATTATAAAGATAGAGATCAATGAAAGAGAACCAGAGTCCAGAAACAAACTAGCATGTGGTAAAGACACTGTGATAGAGAAACCATCTCTTCCAAAATCAAGGGTGGAACAACTGGCTACCCATATGCAAAAGAATCAAATTAGACCCTCTACCTCACACCATAAACAATTCAAAATGGGTCAGAAATCTAAGATCTAAAACTGTAACTCTTAGGATTTAAAAAAAAAAAAAAGTCTAACAATAACACCAACAGAAACCAAAGAGAGAAAAGCATTGGACTCCAACTGAGTCTTGTGCTTCAAATGACCCAACCAACAAAGCCAAGAGAAACCATAGAAACACTGACAAATTATATAGAGAAGGGTTTAGTTTCTGGAATACAAAAAAACTTCTAATAATGAAGAAATACACCAATTAAGAATGGACAAGGACTTTGAAGATGAAATAGGAACAGACAATAAGCACAGGAAACACTTCAAATGCTCAAGATCGTTATTTATTAGAGAAATGAAAATCAAAATCTCCAGCAGACAGCTCTTGACAGAGACCAGGATGGCGAACATAAATAAACACAGAGAAAAAAAAATGTGCCGAAGGAGAAAAGGAGACGCTTGCACATATGCCCACAGGAATGTGAAATGGGAGAGCCAGCCTGCAGACCGCCTGGCACTCTTCAGATAGGTAAGCAGTCACCATATGATCCAGCAATTCTATTCCCAGGTGTATACACACACACACAAAAAATGAAAATAGACATTCATATTTAACCTTGCATATGAATGTTCAAAGCAGAGTTCTACTTAACAGTCAAAACACTGGAAACAATTCAATGTCCATCAAGTGATGAGTGAATAAACAAAAGGTGCTACATACAGTATGTCCAAACACCATAATGTAATTTAGCTGTGAAGAGGTGAAGGTGGGTACTTTGGTCCTATAATCCTGGCACTCTCTAGAGGCAGGAAGATTGAGTCTAAAGCCACCCTGACATGTCTCAAAGACGTTTCAAAACAAACAAAAATAACAATGACACAGGTCACTACGTCAATGAATCTTGAAAATATCATCATTTTAAATGAAAGAAGACACGGAAGGTTGCATGTTGCATGATTCTATTTTCATGAAATGTCCAGAAGAAGCAATTCCAGAGCGACAGAAAGATGAATGAGTGACAGGAGCTAGGGAGGGGGAAAATAGGTAGCAAATGGTTCTGGGTTTCATTTTGGAATGATGAAAATGTTCTGTATTATATAGTTATGGATAAAAATTCTGAATATACCAAAACAAACAAACTGTACACATACCAAGAATGTGAAAACTGGTTTCTTCCCTTCTGTTTTAGGTCACCTACTGAGTCAGGAAATTGTAGAAATAACTGCAATGTTATCTGTTATGTGTACGACATAATTGTACTACAATAAATACAATAAGCTTTTTCATTATATAGCCTAGGCCAGCCTTGGACCCAAAACGGAACGAAGTATTGAGATCACGCGCATGCCGTCATACTCAGCTGTGGTTTTTTTTTTTTTTAATTTGAAGTTATCAACTGACATCTATATTTATTCTTGCTTCAGAAACTTTTTCTGAGCTCAGGATTTATTTCACTGTTGTCCTTAAAGTAACTAGGGCTGCAAAATATTCTTCACATAGGAATTTTAGGAACATTCACTTTGAAACAGACAAAGGGACTTGCTGTTCAAGTGGCATTATTTTGCACAGTGACCTTCAAGCAGCACTTTAAAATTTAATTCCTGCTCACAGGACAGCAGAAAGCCTAGGCAAAAAGATAATTTTTTAAATGCTGATATCATGTATAGCCTGATGCTTTAAACCATCTAATAACCACAGGACTTCTTCTCTGAGAATAGGAACAGAATTTCAGGATGATTCTACACAGTAGAATTCTACACAGGAGTCTATGAGAAATATTTCATGAAGTGCAAGGAAAAAAAAACAACAACAACAAAAAAAAACCAGACCTTGCACTCATTTCCTCAAACACTGCTCTGCACATCTTGCTGTTAGTATGGGAAGGCTGTAAACTGCTCTGCACAAACACCTCCTTGTAAGCACGTGCAACTCAATGAAACACTAATTCTTGTCTATCATCGTGAGGCAGAAATACACAGAGCTCTACCAAAGTTAACCAAGACTGATGTTTCTATACACACCAAGGGTACGGAGGAGGACTTAAATACTAAGTATTAGCCTCAGGGTCTCCATCACCAAGTCACTTACTTTAAAAAAAAATTAGCAAGTTACAGTAAGACAGCATGGTTTTCACTGTTTAAGTCAATGAAACTGTATATTTTCAATTTTTATTCTTGAACACATGCTATACTGTTATCAGGGTGGCAATTATTCAATTTCAGTACTATTTTTGTAGTTATGAGTATAAAATCCAACCACTGCTTAAGCTTATGAGAACAAGCTTAAGAAATGAAGACATTTACATCTTTCAATGAAATAGTTATAAAAATATGTGACTCCTGAGTCCTGAACCCTCACTTGTGTAGACGACTCAGGGAAATTCAGCGTCCAAATAAACAGATGCTCTGGAGGACAGAAGGGAGAAAGCAGGAAGCACAAGAGGAAGAGGGAGAGAAAAGGTGGGGGGGTGGGGTGGAAAGAAGGGGAGAGAGTATAATAGGGCACAACAGGGGAGAAGAGAGGGGAAGGAGAAAGGGGTACCTACTGAGCTTGTATAACTACATAAAAAAAAGGTAATAAAAAAAGCTTTTCCTGTTATTATTACAGCTTCTTCCTTGGGTTTATGTAACTTATGTTTCTGTATCATAGATTGAATTCATCAATATTTTGCATTAATCTCCAAACTTTAACATTTCTAAATAAAGTAAGAGAAGATAGGGACTCTTACCAACAATTATCTTCTCAAATGTTTTCAGAACATCATAATATTTAGCAAACCTACATGTATGTTTAGGGTTTGTTCTTTGGTACTTTCCTGTATTACTGAGTATTTATTATAATGATAAATCAAAACAACTGATTTTACACATCAAACTTATCCTTAATCAAAAAAATGTGAGGCTCAACATCTGTTTTCTTACAAAAACAGAGCAGTTTCAAATACAGTAACTTAGCCGATAGTTGTACCTAAATAAAGTATATTAGAACTGACAAGAGGTCAGCACACTGGGCTTTCTTCTCTGTTTTCTGAGACTGGATCTCACTATGTAGCTTAGGCTGAGCTTGAACCCACGATCCTCCTGTCCTGGTTTCCAAGTGCTGGGATTACAGGTACGCACACAATGCTCAGCTTCAAGGCCTTCTTTTGAATGACACATACAGAAATGAACTGAAATGATGAGGTTATGGTTCAAATTGAACAACAAAATCTTAAGAAATGGGGAAAAATAAAACTTTATTTCTGAACCAGCGGTGTGCTGCCTCACACCGGAGTGAATCACTGTGGAACGTGGGCACAGAACAGAGTCGTCCGTGAGAAGTTGGCTGTGGGTCACCAAGCAAAAGGAGTTGCTGCACTCACACTTTGCCTTTTGGTTAAAAAACAAAAGACAAAAAACAAACCCCACAATAACTTCCACCAGTTGTTTGAGTTTGTTTGTTTGTTTGTTTGTTTTAAGTTCACATCTTTTCTAATAATTTTCCCTTTTTATTCCTGAAAATATAAGAAACTGTTGGCGGGAATGCACGCACCTCTGCACAGCTCTCTGAGGCCATGAACTGGTCTTCTCCATCGCATCGTTTTGTTCAAGGAATAAGTCCTTGGAGAGTCAGGATTGCAGAGGAAACCGGTCACTTCAGGCTTCACTTGCCAAAGCCGCCGTCGCCCCACAAGCCAAAGCGGGAATGCCCAATGGAACACTAGCAAAACGGTTCTATTTACATTTTCTCTTTAACTCTGTACTGTGCAGCGAACCCAGGGCACATGTGATGCAAGAGCTCTACTACTGAGCTAACCCCTGCCCTTTATATTTAAGTTTTCAAAATCTAATACAGGTTCACTTTTTCTGGCAGATCCTTTTTGTTACAATACAAAATAGTGAAAGCTTAGAATAAGATAGGAATCCTTTCTTTTTCGGAAAGGTCAAGCAGATACTTCTTGACATCATGTCCTTTACACAATGGCGTACTGTTCATATAAAAGGTCTCGTATCCGATAAAAGTCTTGACAGAGGCAGCCTTCTAATCCAATGCGTCCAGTTTCCGTCTAGAAACCAAGTTTAAAAAAAAAACTTACTATATGTTACATTCATTAATATACATTCACAAAGAATAAATAAAATTACTTTATGATTGGTCAGGAAATGAGTTACTCTGATTTATAAAATATGAATATAATATTAAAGTAATGAATTTTACAGAAACATATATATTGGAGGATTCAAATAATAAAAATTTACTATAAAATTATTTAACATTACTGTGAGTCACTTTTACAAGCCTTAGGGGCCAACCATCATTATGAATGAATTACTGATTTTCTGTTTTGTGAAATTACAGACTTGAAATGACAAATACATGCAGCCAGCCCTTATTAGAAACAAACTTACTCTACGGACTGCTACTTGATTGTTGCAAACCAGCACGCCACCTACAAATTCTGCTTGAATCCCTTCCCGAAGAAGAACTTGCTTGAAATCAGATAGTCTCGGTTCATTCATGAAAACTGACTGATGTCCAGGAACCTTGGACAAAGGTCAAAGGGGAAAGAAGGAAGTGAGCTAAAACCAGACACAAAGCTTCACCGTGTAAAGGGGAATGCTATGTGATCACTAAGATATTTTCATAATCCCCTGAAGTCTTCTGACAGATCATTTCAAGACAGTAAATCACATTCCAAGTTTGTTATTCTAGGTTTTACCTTGTTACTCAGCATTACAAAACCCTTCACATTTTCTGATGTTTCACAATTTTATTAGTCATCCCTCCTAAAAACAGAGACACCCATTTGCTAGAGGGTCAACTGGAGTGCCAAGAGGCAGCACCAAACCCAACCTTTTTCCAGAACCCAGAGTCTTGCTTAGTTCTGAGGATAATTCCTCCTGGCTTCTGCCTCCAGCCCCCTCCTCCCTCAGAGCAAATGCAGCGCATGCCGTTGGCTGACGACCAGAAAGCCAAGTGCTTCTTGCCTAATGTGGCTACTGTGAAAGGGCTTTGAAGAGCAATATAGCTTTAGAACAAGGGGGAAAAATTTCTTTCCTCTCAAAGCAGTACTAGGAGGAGGTTCCCACGACACAGGCTGCCTGTAGCCTTAACTTCACAGCAGACAGGCTAAAGACTTCACTTGACGGGCACACAGGACTGGTAGAGATTAACACTGCTAGAAGGTTCTCTTAATGAACTAGGTCCCTCTTGAGAACATGTAAGCTACCACTATAGCTACACTTGAAGAAAGATTTCTGACTGTATCAAAACCAAAGTGGTTTGACCTCCACACAGAAAAATGACGTTCTTAGAAATCTAATTTTTGCTGGAGACAGGAGGAAGATGATCCTCACAATTAGACCTGATATTTCAAACTCCACACTGGGAACAAATCGTGAAGAAATTATATGCCTTCAAAGTTTTGGGGGAAGGGAGACATGGCACATGTGACATGAAAATGGGAAGAAAGCGGGGGGGGGGGGGGGGGGAGGAACAAGGTAGGAGGCCGGGGAAAAGGGAGGGGGGAGAATTCACAATAACAAACTTGGTTAAAAAATGTCATATTGAAACCTAATACAGTAAAATGTTTAGGATTTGACAGATTTTCTTTAAATTATCAGTCCCTAGTAGCAGAAATTAAGGACACGCACAGAATTCCCAAATCAGTCTACATATGACTTATTTTAAATGATTAGGAACAGACAGAATGGCGGGGGATATAGCCTCGCATGCACGAGGCCGAGGTTCAGTCCCCACAACCGACAGAAAGGAGGGACAGACAAGCACAGGCGTTTCACCTCATGAGGCGGCAAGGGCTCCAGAGTCGGGATGATCTCACTTTCCTCCCCCATTTCCTTCTCGTCATCTCCAAAGAGACTTTTCATGGCCTTCTGCTGGGCTATCACGCTGGAGTCCGAAGGAGCGTCCACTTGCATTTCAGACTCGTCTCCGTCATCCTTGAGTTCTCCTTCTTCTAAAATAACTCCCGTGTCCACTTTGGAAACTCTCATGTCCAAGACACCATCTATCCATGCTAACTCGGCATCTTTCGCCTTGCAAAACTGAAGGGAGCTGACAAGTGAGTCTTTTAATCGCACCTGGATATGAAAAAGGGAGGGGAAGGAATAATGTCCAGAGAGTATAAATTAATGAATCAAATATAATCTCTGTCATTTCCTAACTCTGGTAGTATGATTAAAATTTGAAATCCTTCAGTCGTCAGCTCTCCACATGGCCTAATTACCTTAGAACCTCAGGGGTCCCTGCTTTTCAAAGTAAAGGTTCCCATCTGACCCACAGCGGGCTCACATGAAATCTTCTCCTTCCGTGTTAATTCCAGGGCCACACTGGTTTAACATTCCTAATATAGCTAAGGAATGGAGTCTGGGTGCTTCTCTGTCAGTACGGCTGGGAACCATGGGCTGGTCTTGCCCTCTGATACTTGGTGCACATCGGAGCACTGGGCGGCATGTGTCTTCTGGATATGTCACACATTTAGTTGCAGACTTGATGTCGCTTCCTCTTGCTTGCCCAGAGTAATGCTTCTGTTGCCAATTCTAACTTCTTTCAAATAGAGACGAAGAAGGTTGATGTCTTTAACTCCCACAACCAAGTAAGCGTTCATCTCCTCTAGCTAGTCCTGTTTTCTGTACCTAGCCTCATTTCTTTCAATTAAAAGAAACAAGATACCTTTTGAATCTAGAAAAAAAGAATTTGAGGACATGGTGGCATATGGCTGTAACCCAACACTCCAGAGAATGAAGTAGGAGCATAGACTTCAAGGCTAGACTGGGTGTCCCAATTATCCTGCAAGTTACTGATAAATGAAGGGGAACATGGGGTTCTATTCTTTCTTATGATTGTCTGGCCACATCTCTTAGTCCACCTTAGCAGAGAGCTCATGTCAACACCAGGGGCTATGAAAACTGGTCAGACCGTATCCACTGCTGAGAGAGGGACAACAGTCACTTGTCAGACCATCGTGTTTGGCCAAGTCTACCAAAGAATGCCAACGCTCTGAATCACCTCCCTCTATCTTATCCGCCTGCCCAAGGGAAAGTCCCACCACACGGACGGGGCCTTCCCCCTCATTTAGACAATCTTGTGCAGGCTTGCTCAGGTCTGTGCCAGAGCTCCCGCCTTCACTTGTCAGGTGACACTACACCAGCCATCACACTGGGCAAACGGCCAGCACCTGACAGTCATAAATAAGTCAATACCTTCTAACCACTGAACATTCACCATGCCTTTGATACTTTTGCAAATACTGTTCCCTCGACCTAGAACGCTGCTCCCCTCTTCTTTCCACGGTGTGTCCTAACGCTCTGCACACCTCCTCCGAGTCAGCTCACTTACTACTTCTTCCAGGGAACCTTTCCGAAACCTCCCAACTTGGGCCGGCTCTCTTGCTTATCCTCTGCCAGAGCTTAGAAACTGAGAGAAATGGGATTTGCGTGCTGTGAACCACCCACTCCAACCACGGAAGTGCCAGGACAGGGCCAGGCTGCTCTGCGTGGCAGAGTGCCTACCACACCTGACCTGATCTGCCCAGTGCTTCTTCCCCACTGCCTGACTTACCTGGTAGATGTGTGTTTCACTCGTGGCGTCCACGGTTTCGTGCAGCTTTGGCACGTACACTTTAATATCTTTCCCACCAAACGCACGGCAACACTCTGCCAGATCCTGACTGGCCTCTGGGGGGCCATGGACAATGATCAACTGTCGCGGTTTCATCTGATTGATGATCTTTTTAATGGAATCGCCATCGGATCGCCCTTCGTAGTCTATGTAAGTAACCCTGGCTCTGTAATCAGACATGATGAGTCGAGGTTGCCTTTCTAAAATTAATTTAGACCTCAGCTTCTTTAAAAACTGGCTTTTGCCAACAGGAAATAAATGTATTAAAAATATGTAAAGAAGATTTGAGAAATACATGTGCTATCTTATTAATATGGACTACTTACAGCTTAGTTCTGCCCAAGAATATGAAAAAAATATACTGGTCAAATAAACTGCTTCCCTCTCTGATCACTCAAAACTAAAATATTCCAAAATAATCATTTTTTGTTATTAACTACATTACAGAGAAAGAGAAAGGTGTCTTAACTATTTTAGATCCTATTTTCTACGCATTAAGGCATTAGAGATACTTAAGTCAAGAATGTTACGCAGAAAAAATTAACTTGAGTTGCACTATTCTTTCACCTGCTACTAGACTTATTAAAAAGGCCAGAAATAATGTCTCCTGGTATAAATGTGCAATTTAATATTCAACTCCCTCCACATCCTACCACTAACTCAATTACTTTGGTATTCAAATATCATTAATGAAAATATCGCCATACTTCACAAGCCTTTTCACAGAAAAAGAAATTTTAAAAGCATCAACTTACTGGAGGATATGCAGAAACTTTGTCTTTGGAACAATGTAAATTACATAATTCAAGTGCTATCTTAGAACCTCATTTTCAAATGCAAAAAAAAAAAAAAGCACTTACTTTATTTCAATAGACTCTGTTGCAGAAACACACTTGGTAGGAACATCAGATAAATCCTGATCCATGGGTTCATCTCCATTTGTCAAACCAGATTCTAATTTGCTTTTTTCTTCTTCAGTAGCTTGAAGTTCTGGCACTAAGAAATCCTCTGGTCTAAATAGTAAGTCACCAATTAGAAGTGTAAGAAGCATGCTGATATTATATAATACATGTAAAACTAATAGGTGGCATAATTTTAAATCTTTGCACATTATCTTAAGACTTCAAAATCTATTTGACTCAAAGCCAATACAGTTTAATAACATCAATTATCAGGTGACCATGTATAGTTTTCATAATTACTTGAGAGTGTTATTTATTTCTGCAATACTGAGGACTGAACCCACAACCTTGTACAAGCTAGGTAAGTGTCCTATCTTTTAGCTACATCCCCAGCCTAAGTGTTCCTGAAACACATTGTAGACTAAAGCCCTTCGGATGGGTCACTAGAAGATCTAAGTGGTTGTAACAAGTACTTTTACAAGCATAACTTCATTCTGCCTGCCTGCCTGCCTATGTATCTATGTATCTATCTATGTATCTATGTATCTATATATCTATCTATGTATCTATCTATGTATCTATGTATCTATCTATGTATCTATGTATCTATCTATCTGTCTGTCTATGAGAGGAAGAGAGAGAAAGGCACACATATTCATGCCACCGTGTATGAGTGGAGGTTACAGTCAATGCTTTCCTTCTTTGCCCTGTGGGCTTCTGGGAATCACAGTCATATCACCAGATTTGCAGCAGGTGCAGTTACCTGTTTATCTCACCTACTCTAAGGTCCTTTACTTTTTTTTTTTTTTTAAATTCAATTGTGCGCGTGTATGTATGTGTGTGCGTGTATGCGTGTGTGTGTGTGTGTGTGTGTAGAACCACGGACGAATTCGGGAACCACCATGGACGCCTCCACCACCTTGTTTACTCTGCCCCAGGATTCACAGGCTCCGCCCTACCAGGACCGGAAGCGCAGGTCCCCCCCCCCCCCCCCCCCCCGCCTCCGCCCGGCGTCTATACGTGGGATCTAGGATCCGAACTCAGGACCTTCCGCCTGCAAGGCAGAGGCTTAACCCCTGAGCCACCTCTCCAGCCCCTACTTTTTTTTTTAACACCCCCCATGTCTGTTTTATTTCAAGAAATACCAAAAGTATAAATCTCAGAACAGCTCTGATATCTTTAAGAACCTCAGTCATTTCTTTTGTGCCCAACGAAAGCAAATGATTCTTCATTTGTGCATTACTGAGAAAAGCAAGATGAAAAATCACCAGCTCTCTCCTAAGCATTTTTATTTTTATTTCAATGTACTATTAACATCTCTCATCCCACCTTTACTTCCAACACTAGAATTCTAATTAAAACTCAAAAATTTGTTTTTAACTTTCTCTTACCATCTGTAATTGTCCATTTCCACTCCTCACTTAGAATTCAGGTTCTACACCCTAAAATCTTCACTTAGACTCAAGGCTCTGTTCTTTAACACCCAGATTGCTGCTGGAGATCCTTTACTCCCTACAGCCAACATCTCCAACTGTAATTTACATAGTAAGAACAGCAGCAGCAACCATTTTTAGACTACATTCAGTATGCACTGGTTTCTATGCTAGGTGCCTTAAAAGTACAACCTCACTGGCTGGCAGTATAGCTCAGTGGTAGATTACTTGCCCAGGATTACAAAGCTCTGGGTTCAATCCCTAGCAACTTCACTCTGCAAAAGAACAAACCCCAACTTCTTACCACATTTTTCTGGAAATTGAAATTAAAGAGCAGCATCTATGTGTTAGCAGGATAGCCACTCATTGAGTGAACAATTAAACAGTTGTTTAAGTTGTGGTGTTTCCGCTCTCACTTTTGAGAGCCAAACAGACAATGGAATTTCTCTTTTTAAACCCAAGAGTGACCCTAAGTCTACATGCTCAAGACAGCATTATGGAAGTACAAAGCAGGTACAAAGCTCGTGCCTAATTCCAACCATGTGGGAGGTTGATAGGGTGTATAGATATATATAGATAACTTTGAATATCTATATATAGATAGAAAGGGAGAGAGAGAGAGAAACATGACAGGAAAGCAGGAGAAGCGTCGAAGACACCATGCGCTGTGCTGCGGCAGCTGACATTTTCTGGGGAAAGAGGGAACCCTGGAGGATTTTCACATAAGTTGGTGTTTTTGAATTTTTGAGTCACACATGATATTTTGGTTGTTTTTCACGGTTCCATTCATGCCAGCTCATATTTTTCTTGTAACTGAAACATCACAGGCTACTTTGCACATGAATACAATCGCCACGGAAAAGTCCCTGCTCTGCACCTTTCTCTACAGCATAGCTCTTGCATCTTAAATGTGGAATGACTGAATCACCCTTTTAATACTTCCATACAACTAAGTAAAGAAATTATAAGTTCCCCTACTCTCCATTCTCAGGACAGTCCTCAATACTTCCCATTTTTAGGTTCCAAACTATAGGTCTTCTTTATCTTTCAAGTTAAGGTCCACAGAAATCAACAAAGTGCACGGTAACTAGAAAACTCAAATTCTCTAAGCCAAAATCAAGAGTTGATGCTTCTGAGTCATAGGAGAAAACGTTTGTTTTGTTCACATACTTGATAATCTCTCCATATTCGTCCCATTTGATTCTTTCTTCTGGGGCAGGAAACATAGGGTAGGACTTCTTGGCCTGTTTGAAGAAACTCCCCTTGCGGCCGCCTTCACCCTTCATCATGAGGTCATGCTTTGTCTTGTGAGCCGATGGCTGGTCGATATCCTCCTCCACGTCACTCTCATCACTCGAATCAATATCTGCCCTAGGAAGGTTTCAGAACAGACTGCGCTCAGGACGTGGGGAATGAATATTTATAAACTACTACTGAATTAACCTCCTGTATGTAAACAAGTCACATATAATAACAGGCGATAGTACTGGGCCAAGGCCTTAATATGTTCTTTTTATATTATATAAACTCCACCTGTAAGACAATAACTCACTCTTTTGATTGTTCAAGTTTTTTAGCAGCTTCTTTCTTTAATTTTTCTTTTTCCAAGTATTCCTCAAGTTCTTTCCCTTCAAGTTTCACACGCTTTCTCAACTAATGAAAGATAAAAGAAAAAAAAAAAATCAGTATTAGGAGATCGAGACAATGGATCACATCTCAAACTGACTCATTATCTTTAAACTAAGTTTGAAATTTGTTAAGTTTCCATTACCTGAAATTACAGTTCTTACATAAATTAATATTTAAACCAAGCAGCCAGGCATCTAGGGTAGATTTAATCAAGTTGGATGGAATATAACAGTTAATCAATGGGGAAAAGGAACCAGAGATAAATATTCCTATAATTTGGACATAAGAAAACATAAAACCCAAAAACCACAAAGCCATAATGAGAGAGATAAATAATGCAACAAGAAAAAAAAAAATCCCTGACATTTTCAATCTCATAGAATTGAAAGAAGCCACAAAAAAATATTGGTACTATTATTTTTGTCAGTAACTACTTTTTCCTAAGTGCTTCTCCAAATTAAGAAGAAAGAAAGAAAGGGAACACATCAAAAAGGACAAAATAAAGGTGATTTACAGGATAAGAAAGATAGATGACTGACAAGCATGGGCAGATGTCTAATCTTACCAGCAAATTTTGAAAAAGGCAAAATAAAAAAGTTACTTTTTTTTTTTTTAAATTACATGACTAGCACTGCTAATTACCATATGAGAAAAGGGAAACCTTTAGCCATTACCTGTGAAAATTAGCACAACAATCAGAAATCAATTTGCTAAAAATAAATAAATCTTTTTAAACACTGCTCATTCCATTTCTAGAGATTATACTACTAAAGCAATCCCAAAGATGTGCAGAAAAAGAGGGAAAAAAGCACAGTGGTAACATTCATGATAGTAAGAAACTGGGTAAAATCTTTTTGGAAATCCACCAATATGGAACAATTAAATTAGTAATTAGCTTTCATTCCTTTAACTGATGACCTTAAAAAATGGAGGGCCACAAAGAGCTTTTATTTTTTATAAGTTGTAGTTATCAATATCTACCATATCGGAGATTAAAAACAAAATAAAAATATTTAAATCATTATTAGGAAACAGTAAAGCCCTCCTTGCTTATTAACAATAGCACTTTTATTTAAAAAATTATACTCTCCAAAAAAAAAAATTATACTCTCCAATTAAGAAAAATAGTGAAAAGGACAGCACTGTTTTACACTTGCAAGCTCTGGGATTGAACCCTGAGCATCCTGCATGCTCTTCAGACCTCTGCAAATCTGCAATGTCTAGCTCAGTAGAAGACAGCTAGAGTCTCACACTGCTTCTGCATGTGACCTCTAACAATATGCTATTTTGGTTAAAGCTTGTGAAGAAAATTGTAGCTTCATGCAGATGCAGGATGCATAGCTGGAAAGGGAAATAAGAGTTTTCATGCATATTGCCCTTCGCTATTACATTAAAAGTCAAACAGGGTAGCATATTAAAAGTCATAATGTAGAATCTGAAGTTATGTTATAATAAACATTTTGTGTTCTGTTGAATCAAAATTTATTGATGTATCTCACATTTTGAATGGACCTTTTCTTTATGACATGTGCTGCAACACCATGCATGGTTTATTCAGTAAATATTGATTCATTAAGTTATGTAGGTCTTTGAAATGATTTTTTTAAATGATGGTATTTTAAAAACGTATTTTCAAATATCACAAACAATCTGATGAGAAATCTATCAGTTTCACAGTTCCAAAATTTTCAAACTTTCTCAATTTTCCAAAGTTCTAATTTTCACTTGAAAGTTATGTCAGATTTATACAACAAATACTGTCAATTTTTTCTTGGAGTGGCAAATTTAGTTCATTAATTTTTAAGAAAATGTCCCTGAAATGCTTAAGTCTGAATAACCAGATCATACTTCAAATGAAAAGGGCCCCAGTCCAATCCCCACTCCCACGTAAAAGCCCTGGGTGTGCCCACACACCTAGATCTCAGTGGCTAGCCAGCCACGCCTAATCGGCCAGCTCCAAGTTGAGAAACAGTCTTGAAAACAAGACTGAGAAGCACTTGAATGGCGCACGCATCAACCTCTGAACCTTGCGTGCATGTGCATACAGGTGTGTGGGCACACACATGGCAGACACGTTTGCACCATCAGGAAGTTACACACTGCTATTACGACAGGCATTTTTCCATGTATATATATACAGTACACATTTCATGTCTAGAGTTTGAGCCTGATTAAGTGTGTGGGAAGGGCACCAGGCTGGGCACAGAGGAGCGGACACTGCTCTGGATGTACGAAATAGAGGGCAGCCCATCACCGATGATGGGAGGAAGCAGGAGAGCACAAAAAAAGCAGGTGCGGAGTCAGACAGAATCCAGAATGCAGCGAGCCTTCTAGATGGAAACCGACATGTCATGTTTGCTGCTTCTGATTTCATGAGCGTGCTTCTGAAAGTCATCTTCTATTTTTTCAAACTTGCAATGTTCTTTTAATTTCTCAAATGACATATCAGCCCTAATTGAATTCCCAGTAATTAAAATTTCAAATTCAGTATTTCATCTCTCCTGAAACTGTTTTAAGTACTTCTGAGTTCTTTTAACTTGGTATTTCTAAGTTATTAAAGTAACCCAAGATAGTATTTTACTTTGCTTTCATGGAATACTTAATCAACAAATGCTGTAGTTAGAGTGAACCTGTCATCAGACTTTGGTTACTAATATGCTTTTCTTAAGCTCTGTAAGACAAGGATGCCACTTAGCTTTAACGAAGTAATGTGTCTAATGGTAGTTCTGAGGACAGAATGAAAAGCAGTCATCTAGAACTAAGCACAACCCTGCGGTTATTAAGCACCACACTCGAAATGGTTGCTATGAACTTCAGAGCCCATGAGGGAATTGAGACTTGCTATTAAACAAACCATCTTTTTGATTCTTTTACTAGCTGTTTGCAGGTGGAGGTGCAGCAGGCAGGTTCGTCTATTTAGAGACCTCAAGGCAAGAGTTTGTAACTTTACTACTGTTTAGTTTGAGACAAGGTGAGGTACTAAGGATGAAGCTAAGCATGAGGCATGGGTGCTGGAGGAGAAAGAAGGTAAGATGCTGACCTACTGGAGATGAGGAAAGGAACCTCAGAATGCTGCTGCTGGGGCGCTGCCAAGATAAGGTCATGAAAGAGACACCTGTCCACTCATGTCACCCTGAACAGGCACACACTAGGACCAGGGCTTGGCCAGGTGAATAAAAGAAACAAGGGCAGGAGACATGACAGTGTTCACACAATGTTAATCACAGACCACTGACTCTAAGCTAAGAGGATGATGAACAGTGAAAAGTAAAAGATTAAAAGACCAGATGCAATGGAGACGCTGCCAACATGGGGTCATAGAGCAAGGCCAGCTCTAAAGTGAGACCTGGACACTTGCATGGGGAAGGGAGACAGCAGGACAGTGAGAAGGGCTAGTCCAGACAGGGCAGAGAAAGATTGTTAAGAAATGAGACAGCAAGAAATGGAAAGGACCAAAGAACCGCATGGAGTATATGTATTGATGCTAAAGTCGTCAAGAGGACAAACAGGGGAGAAGAAGGCCGCTAACCAGGGTCAAAATTCCCCAGTGAGAAGAGAGAAGGATATCAGGCTGTGGCGCTAACACCATCCCGGGACCAGCAGCGGACAGTGAACTAAAAATGGGTGAAGCTGATAAGGGCAAGAAGATTTTTGTTTAGAAGTGTGCCCAGTGCCACACCGTGGAGAAGGAAGGCAAGCACAAGCCTGAACCAAACCTCCAGGATTCGTTTAGGTGAAAGCAGCTCACGAGGCTGGACTCGCCTACACAGATGCAAACGAGAACAAAAGCATCCCCTGGAAGAGGATAAAGATAAAGAAACAATTGTCTATATTGTCTATGTCAATATAGACTATGTCAATTTCATTAGAGTTCCCTGCATTGAAAGATGAATGACTTTAATTATTGACAAGCATTTTAGCGTGGTTTATGTATAATATCAAATAAAGAATATTTAACACTTTTAAAAAAAAGCCACCAATGAGGTTGAGGTTGGTCAGTGGTAGAATGCTTGCCTAGCATGAGCAAGTTCCTGGGGCCCTGGAATGGGAAACAGAACAAAAATCCCAGAAATTATTAAAAAAACAAAAACAACAAGAAAGGATTAGCATATCAGCAGGACAGGTGGCAGGAACTGCAAAGGAAAGAAAACTGGCTTGGAAGCGGCCATGCAGAACAGGGGAGCACCTGCCAGAGCGCAGGTAAGAAACACGAAGGAGCAGTACGGAGAAGAAGATGCCAGATGCCAATTGCAGAAAAGACAAGTTGGGAGGACAGTGCACATGATGAATTCCAGAGGATTCCCTGAAGAGTTCAAGAGTGGGGACTGACAGTCGAGGGGCTCTGAAGTTCTACTGAAGGCTTTCTACAGTTATGCTGACAAAAACCCTGAAACAACTTCAAGTTCTATTTTTGGAAACTGGTCATTATTCATTATACACAATGTACCCTCTCAAATACTTACAAGCTAAAGTTTATAGTGGGCTTGGTGATCCACATCTATAATCCTAGCGCCAGGGAATCTAAAGCGCAAGGATGGTATGTTTAAGACCAGTCTAAACTACACAGTAAATCTTTATCTCAAAAAATACAGAAAATAAATTTCAAGTTTGATTGTAAGTTGCTTACCTCTATTTCTGTAACTTTTTCAGAAGGATTGTCAATGAGAAAACGAGCTAAAGTCCCAGGAGTTGTTCTATAAGTGAGAATTATTGAGTTTTTAGGGTCCTGACACCACTGAATAAAGAGGTCTCTTGAAAATCCACACTCCAGGTCAGGCTGACTTGCAAGTACAACTTTGGGGCTTGGTACTCGAGCCAAGTCAGAAAGACCGTGGCACAAAGAGAGATGGCGGAACTGAAATGGGTTGTTTCTTTTGTCTTCGAAGCATCTCATTAACTTATCGCTCATCCATTCTACCTAATGCAAGGGGGAAAGATGATTATAATCAGAAAACACTATACCTTTGGTGTGCTCGATAACAGTCAAGAAATTCCTCCCCAGCTATGAAATCCATACTGTTTTGAAAAGAGGCTGAGACCCCGCCCCCACCCCAGTGTTCACCCCTGAAAATCCAATTGTGCTTCAGGCTTGTTGCCTCACATCTTTCTGAGAAGGGAGAAGGCTGTTCTAAGTGAGCACATTAACATAGAGATTGCTATTTCAAGAGAAAGAGCTCATTTTAAGAACAATGAACTCCAGCACTTATGTCCTATGAGGTGGTTCTATTTTTGTCCCCATTTTACAGATCAGAAAACAAGCAACCTGCTTAATCTGCAGAACACAGTCAAAAATAGAAACAATCTCACAGGGAAAATACAGACCAAATTAAATACTACACATAAAGCACATAGGACAGAAAGAGTTCATGATATTATTAATTACCTCTTCAGACAAAATCTGAAAGGCTATTGGATACTAAATTCTATAAGCCAAACCACTGTGACAAAATTATTTCAAATGATAACAAACCTGCGACTTAGAAAACTCTACCACATTGTAGCTGACATTATTTAGGAGGGCCAATGAGTAAACCCCTAGTCCTGCATCTTTTGTTCTCCAAATCTGATCGAGAAGCTGAGCAAGCTCCAGAACTCTGCCTGCAGTATCCACTGCTATCAACACATTCCCATCGCCTCGAAGAGTTTCCAAGACATTTGCTAGAAACCAAGAACAGAAAAATCCATATGGAGCATGTACTTTGTTACGAAATGAACCATGACATCATTTCCCAGTTTCCCCATAAAGACTACAATTTAGAAGCAAGTAATTACAAGACCAGGTACAAAATAAAGGAATTTTGTTCAGGTCAACATCAGTATTTTCCATTCTGTTAAATGCATCTTCACAGGAGCAAAACACAAAATACATTTTTTATTTGCATGCATTCCTGTAGAATAAAATACAGAACACATCCTTTCCAACAAAAGTGTCCTTAAGGACTGGAGAGGCAGCTCATGTTAAGGATGAGTTTGCATCCCAGTTCCCATGTAAAAACACCAGGTGGAAATGTTGGTGGTCTACACTTTCAGGCTTGGAAGATAGAGCCTGGGAAATCAAAGAGCAAAACAATAAGGAATTACAGCAATCCAGGATGATTCCTGAAGTTATCCTTGGACCTCCATGGGCACACACAGTGCCCTCTGATACACACACACACACACACACACATACACACACTTACACACATCCCCACATACATATACACCAGCACCTATATACATGCAAAAAAAGGAAAAAGGTATTCTTAAGTATAGATTTTTTTTGCTCTAGATCAAAATCAGGTTGGAAATATTTGGTTAAAGCAAACCCATCAAAAATAAAAATAAAAACCATAAACAGAAGCACTTCTTCAAGTTAATGAATTAATACACATTTGTAGTTTTTAAAGTAGCTAGGTGATGGTGGTTGCTAACATGTTTAAAAGTAGAATCCTGCTTTCCCTGTTGCAGCCCCATATAGCTCAGAAAAAAAGAATATGAGGCAAGCAGCAGGAGTCAAGGCAGAAGCTGCAAAATCAAGATGACTCGACCAGAGACACCGAGCCAGCAGAACATGTCCACTTTCACTTTGCGCTCATGTTCTCTCCTAGTGTGTATGTTTTCTGATCGATGTACACAGTCATTATACAGAGACATACACCAGTGGTGCCCAGGAGAACTAGTGATGTGCTGAGTAGCAGGAGGAAGCCAATCTTTACATCCAGTGCACAAAGCATCTTACCTACCCAATACTGACGTGAGAGGAAAGGGAGATAGAGTTAGGGCCAGTGAAATGGCTAAGCACATAAAGGTGCTTGTTGTCAAGGCTGGTGTCCTGGATTCAAAATCTAGAATTCATGTAGTGTAAGGAAAGAACTAACTCCTCCCACAAGGCATCCTCTAACATACGTATGCACGCTTTTACCAAATATTTCCAATCTGATTTTGATCTAGAGCAAAAAAAAAAATCTATACTTAAGAATACCTTTTTCCTTTTTTTGCATATATATAGGTGCTGGTGTATATGTATGTGGGGATGTGTGTAAGTGTGTATATGTGTGTGTGTGTGTGTGTGTGTGTGTGTGTATCAGAGGGCACTGTGTGTGCCCATGGAGGTCCACAAAGAAATAAAAGAACAAAAACTAGAATCAGCCAATCTCTTCTGAACTAGGTAAACTGAATAAGCAGCAGTTCACACTGTCAGGCAGTCCCAGAGCTACTGCAACAGACACTAGATAATACATACTCAGAAGCTGCTCATCTCTCTGCTTCCTCCTAGGCTGCACATAGGTAGCATTAAATGAATCTGTGATCAGTAGAGAGGGTCTGCTTAGCATTTCCAGGGAACATCCATTTAAGTGGCTACAACAAAATTTAAAATTGAAGAATTTTATCTATGTCATTTCAAGCAAACAATAATTTCTTATTTAAACATTCATTCCCACACTAAACAGAAAAGTACACAGGTTTTTGATTAAAAAAAAAATGCACAGGGCAGAGAGATAGTTCAGCAGGTCAAGGCATTGTTGCATGCAAACCTGGCAACCTAAGTCCACATGGTGGAAGGACAGAACTGATTTCTGAAAGTTGTCCTTGGACCGCCACATGCACGCTTAGTAACTTGCATAACTCCTCTCCCTCAAATAAATGTGAAAAAAAATCTGTTAAATTTGGCAAAGTATAAAAAAGGAAAAAAAATCTTCTAGAAGATTACTACTTTGAGATAAGTGATAAAATAATTTGATAAATCTTTCTAAGTATATGAATTTTCTGTGTATCTACATGTGCATTTAAAGCATAGATATCCCATGCAGACTCCTATAAAATCATTTCTATATTGTTCCCCATATATACACACACTAAAATTTTTCTAAACCCAATTTGTAAACTGCAAAAACTTTTATTTATTTATTTTTTTGGTTTGTTTGAGAGCTTTATTATGCAGCCCAGGCTGGCTCTGATGTAATAATACTCCTGCCTCAGTTTCCCAGGTACTGGATTAGAAGTATTATAGGCATAAGCCATAATGTGCAGCTCATGACCATAAAAAGCCTCGTTCCCTGTCTATATGGTTAATTTATTTGACCATTTCTTTTTATTGACCTAGGTATCTTTTGACACTTTATCTTTCTAAAAAAATTTTTTAAGAAGCTTCTGTTAGAGCTCTTATTTTCCCCACTTTCCAACAGGGTCTCACACAACCTGGCCTTGAACTTGCTATGTAGCCAAGGCTGACTTTGAACTCATGATCCTTTTGCCTCCACCTCCCAAGTACTGCAATCATAGCTGTGTGTTACCACACTGGGCCACATTTCTTACTTCTCTAGGGTACATTTACTAGAGTATATAATAATTCTCAAATGACTTTATAGAAAGGTTTAACCTTTTCTAAAAAATTTTCTCTTTTCTAGAAAGTTTCAACTGGACTAGCAAACCTACTAAATATTTCCCAGAGGCTAACACTATTTTAAAATAACTTCAATATATCAAAGAAGTATTATTTCAGTATCTTCCTTTTAATTCTAATCCATTTAAAATGCATTACAGAAAATACAAATTGATGCTTTTCTAAAATGGCTGAATTTATTCATTATTTACTTAACTTTCCATCCTTTCCATATTAATCTATGACTACAAATCTAAATTCAATATATTTGCCTTAAATGTTTCTTAATGTAAAGATTTTGAGGTTACTATCATCTAATACAAAATACCCAAGAACTTAATAAACACACGTACCAAAAGAAACCTCCTTCAAAACAAGTAGAAGATTGAACACCAAAAAAATTACAGAAATTTTGTGACTAACATGAAATATAAAATTACAATTACTATGTACCATTTTAAAGGGAATCTAACATTAAATACCATTAATTGGATGGAAACACTGCTTTTATCTGCCCTCCAAAAAAACCAAAACTAACAGTTTTACCAAGACAATAAGTTCATAAAAATATAATTTAATATATAAAAATTCACTTCCTTTGAATACCTCTAGGGAAACATCTGTTTTATAGAGTGGATAAATTTTAAAATTTTTCATAGAATGGATGATTTTAACAATCTTTTTAATGTCCTATACCAAACCTTTTCCCTTACAATGCACATAATAATGAAAATATTCACTACTCGCTTTAACTATTCTAGATTTCTGGTGAAACAAACAAAAACAAAACAAGTTGCCGTTAATTTTCCCTTCAAATAAAATAAACCAAATGTACTCCTTCAACCTGTATCTTAGAATACCTACATCTCCCTCTTGTGGTTGAAATCCACAGCATAAACAATTTCTTCTTCTCCATCTTTGACTATTTTCCATATTGTTCCACCTATCATATGACCAGCTGGCAGAGGAGTGATAGACAAACCATGACCTTTACCTATATTAACAAGATAATAACAATATTCAGGTTTCTTTCACAACTCTAAGGGAAGTTGTATTTCTAAGCTATATTAATGGACAACATAGTCAATAACATAAATTCCAAAGTACAAACGCATGTGCTCAAAGTCTTCTCACACGCCCCAGCTACTGCACTCCTATGATGGAGACTAACACGCGCTTCATTTTATTACATATTTTTGACGGGACATTGGATTTTAAAGTCAACACTCTATCAATTCATCATGAATGTTAGTAAATTTGTGTGTGTGTGTGTATGGTGCTCTTGATCACACATACAAGCAAGTGTTCAACCACTTTGCTACACCACCAGTCCTACATTTTAGTATTTATATTGCACAAACAATTATCCAGTGTTTCCGTCTTTGCTAACTTCAAAATGACAGGGTGAAAATTCAGATCTCATTAGGGCAAAGAATTTACCAATAAAAAAACTAAATGCAAGCAAAATTATTGAGATCATTGATTATCATTTTGTGGCTAAATTGTCAGAATCCACAATTATGCCAGTTTTTCCTCTTCTCTGATTGACAGAGGGTCTCACTACATAGCCCAGACTTGCTTGGAGTCTATGTACCTCAGGTGGGCTTTGAACTCCTGACACTCCTACCTCAGCACTAGGATCACAGGTACCCCACACCAAGTGCCTTTTTTTTTGCTTCGTTTTAATTATCGTGTATCTGCGATGAAGGACAGGCACAGAGGTTAGAAGACAACATGGTAGAGTCAGTTCTGCCTTTCCATCTTTATGTGGTTCTGGGGATTGAACTCAGGTCATCAGGTTTGCACAGCAAGCACCTGTACCTGCTGAGCCATCTTGCTGGCCCTGTGCCATCTTTTCAATGCTAGAGTTCATGTTTAAGAAAATGTCTAATATGCTTCTCATGTGCTTCTCATTTACAGACTTAATATTATGTCATTCTAAGTAATAAGCTCTCTAATGCCCAACTCTGGAAGCCATTAGCTTCTATGGTGCTGCCCTAGTACTTCATTTGCTTTAATTACTGCATTAGATATCTGGGCTTTGTCTCTTGAACCTGACTGTTGAATTCCTAGGAGGATCCAGACACGGTACCTTTGCTCATTCTACATAGTTAAACAACCTCTTTCTGAGACTGTTTCTTGAGAGAATTCAGGTTGTGAGCATTTTGTTGTTAGTAATCTGGAGTATTTTAAAATTCAAATGAAAGGTCAAGGTAAACAAAGCTAATTCTTATTCTCATTGTACAGAGCCTGTAACTTTTATTGTGATTTCTATCTAGTGTTATTTAAAAGAGTAAAACTCTATTAGCCCACGCTGGGGATGTAACTATATGTCAAATATTTTGAAGCTTTAGACTGATATTTAGCACTGCAAAATAAAAAATAAATCTATAAAAAGCAAAACAACAGTCCATTAGTCTATCAAATCATTATATTTTTTACCTTTCAAATTCACAATTTGAGAGAATTTCAGTTGCTGTATTTTATCAAAGGCTGCATCCACATCATCTAATGTAAAGAGGGTAAAATCTTCTGTATTGTGTCGAGACTAAAAGAATGACACAAACCAAAGGTTACAAATGATCACTGGTTGAACATAAAGAGAAATTCTCTTAACTGTTTCAATTACCTGGTAAAGATCATACATGAACATCTGCCCCATTTTATAAACGGGAATGGTGGCGTAGATTGCACAGTTCAGACCCAACTTCCCCACGGCGTAAGGGAGGGCACCGAGATGGAGGGGGTCAGGATGCGAGAGGAGAACTGCATCAATCTGGTGAACATGCCTGGAGGAACACAAGGAAGATGACCACTTGCTCAGCATGAGTCACCCATGCCAGACTGAGGCTATGCTAGAGTAGAGGAGAAAACAAAAAGCCAAAAACATGATGCCTTAATTACTGCTGCCATTAAGGTATGGGGTGTGCCTTTAATACACTGTTGTCTAGATACACTGAAGAAAGGAAATGGAGACACCTCAAGCTGGTCTTGACTTTTGTGGCTATTTGTGTACTATTAATTTAAGTTCAATAACTCAGTTTGGAACTTCGAATATTATTAAAGAGGCACTATTTAAATGCACAGATATTTGTCAAGATTTTTTTTTGCCTCAGTTTTTTTTTTTTTTTACCTTGGTGACTGATAGGAAAACTATACCAACTGTCATAAAATATTAGTCAGGCAATCACACAGTCTCAATGACAAAAGAAATTAAGATGTCTTTCTTAGGACTTTTTGCTTTGTGGTAGATTAGGATCCTTTTATATTAGTCTAAGAACAGAGGCCCAATGTTAAGCATCAAAAGACATAGAAAGTGCAATAATGTGATGGAACCCAGAGAGTTCCGGAGAAGAGTTTTACAAACTTGACCTCTTTCCTAAAATTAGGGCACTTAAAAAAAAAAAATTAGGGACGTCAATTTCTACAATCCATTAGCCAAGTAACAACTAAGATTTAACTGAATTTCAATAAACAAAGCTTATCAATCCAAGATTTATAAATTAAAATGGTCACTATTTTACTATGAGTTAAATTAGTACAAAGATAGCATCAAAACGATATCACAAAAGTGTAGGGAAAGATTGAGATTTTTCTCAAGCTGATTTAATAAATGCTTAGAAATATGAATGGTAACTTACTTCCTCAGTGAATCAATAATATCCATGGAAAAGTGCTCATCCCAGCCACAGTCTAACAAAAACCTAAACTCATCAACTTGGAGAAGGTAACAAAGAGCAGACTCTTCTTGGACCCCAGAGAGGGTGGTTAATTTGATAATAGAAGTCATCTTTTTGATCCAGCAACAGTAACCTAAAAGGTTCTTTCAAATAAAAATATAATTAAACATAAAAGCATAATCTACACACCAAGCAAATTAAAATTAGTTCAAATTTATAAGCACATGCCAAGTCCAGAATCTGGTGAAAAGCAAACATACTAGGCCATTTCCATCAAGGTCAAGTGTAACGGTATCCTCAGAAGCACATATCCTTCCTTCCAGGACTTCAGTGTGAAGAGTAATGGACTCTGGAATCACATCTTCTATTTCCTCTTGAATACTCATCACTAAAAGGCTCATGCTGCCCAGCTAGCCCACTAGCTCTCCATCCTCCTCAGTACAGGTATCTATTAACCAGACCTACTTACAGAAGACCTTGGCTCTGGAATCCCCTCCCACTTGTAACTTCAGCGCTGATCTCTCAGACCCATGGGTGACTCTTAGAAATCTTTGTTTCACTTCACCTTACAGTTACACTCTAGAGTTGACCTTGCCACTACCAGTGATCTGAGAGCTCTCAAAAATCTCTCCTTTGAGAATTTCTACCATGACTTCCTTGGTGACGACCCAAGAAATTCCTGAAAAATTCTTTTGACCTCTCAGGCACTGCTACTACATTTTTACTACCCAACCCCTTCCCCCCACTCCTCCCCCCCACACTCAGGCCCTCACATTGATCCATAACTCATCATGATGATCTTACAAAGTCTTTCTAATGTCTTGCTCCTCAAATCCTTTTGTTAGCCTGGCAAAACTTAAATTAACTCCCACCATTCAAGTCTGTGTGTACTCCAATTGCTGATGTTGTCCAAGCAGTAAAATCACAAAGCTATGGTGTTAAGCATTAAATTCGCGGTCAAAATCTGAAAGTGCAGTCTAGTAGGTTGATGCTCCAGCTCAGACTACTGACTTCACAGCCTCTTTTCTCTGCTCAAGAACAATATTCCCTTCACTTCTCCTTGCCCCCAGATGATCGTCTCGCTGCACTGTTCATTCAGAAAATAAAAGTAGCCAGGTGGGGTAGCTCTACGTATAATCTTAGCACTCAGGAGTCCGAGGCAAGAAGATGGTCATGAGTCTATGCTAGCCTAGACTAGAGTAAGACCCTGGGGGGAGAGAGAGGGAGAGAGAGAGAGGAGAGAGAGAGAATACCAGACAGTAACTCATTCTCCAGATGCTATGTCCATTAACCTGCTGCATGTGCAATGTTATGGATGCTATTATACATGTAATAAACAGCCCTTGCCCATTCAAGGCCAATTCCTCTGTTTGCTTTTGATCCTGTTCTCCTTTACCATTTAGTCTATGGGTTGGTGTCTTCAGTCACCTTTCCTCCCCTGCACCAACGTGTCAGTTCCTGCAAGCATGCACATTCCAGAACTTCCCAGCCCCTCAGAACCCTTCATACCCTACTGTCCCTACAGCTAACACGTTTCCTTCACAGCAAAAGTCCTCAGAATATTTGTTCATAAACATATCTCCATTTCTTCATCTCTGATTCACACTAGCAAACCTGAGCAGCCAGAAAATGTGTACTGGCTCAGGCCATAAAGAGAGGCCCACCGACGACCTCTAATGAAGAAAGTACTTTCCAATGCTGGGGTTTGGTAGCAACCTATGGTATTGCTGAAAGTTCCTTCTATCTCCACGGTCACCAAGGTCTCTAAGGAGCTGGGGTATGTCCCCTGCCTCCACTTCATTCTGTGACGTCTTGACCAGGCTGAAGTCCTTCTGCACTCAAGTCGCACTCCATGATGTCATTCTGCTTCCCCTGAATACCTAGTGTTCCATATGGTTGCTCTGCATTTATCTGTCTCCCTGCTCGCCTGACCGCTACCCTAGAATGTGGACCCTGGGAGAGTAGAGATCTTACTAATGATAAGTTATGTGAGTTACAGCTCAAAGCCTCCAACATGCCTAACACAGCGGTAGGCAAGAAATGCTCCCTGAATGAGGGAATAAGGCACTGCTTCGTGTTCTCACTCTCCACTAGCACGTGCCTGTCACACGCACTTCCCTGGGCAAAGCTCTCTGGATCAGTCTACACTTAACCACCATGTTGTTTTCTTTTGTTTCTTTGAGGGTCTCGTGTAGCCTAGACTGACCTACGTAACCAAGCATGACTTTCAACTCTTAATTTTCCTGCCTCTTAACTTTCAAGCGCTGAGATTACAGGTGCATGCTACCATACCTGGCTTTAATTAGCACATGCCATGCTCACAGTACCTATTTTAATAAGTTAAAATTTCAAGTACAGTGACTTGTGTGTGCCTGTTTGAAGCATAAGGAGACAATACTCTATTTGATGAAAAATGTTCATAAAAACAATTTTCAAGATGATCTAGGCAACACTAGAGTTATACCAAAAGAAACTTTCTGTTCAAATTTACTTCCTCCCTCCCACACACATGCATGTGTGTACCCCCCCCCCCCGAAAACACATCTATTATTGGAACACAGATTTGGGGCCTTACACATTCTACACTGAACTCTAATACTGAGCTAATTGCCCAACCCGTGAGTCTACTTTACCTGCCAATGAATTTAATTACGAAGTCAAAATACAAAAGACTCTTCACCAGTGAATGAGTTCATATTACGGTATTTTTGTAGTAAGATGCAGACTTCAGCAGATCAAAGTATCTTTTAGGGCCTCATAATAAAGTTGTATTTATCAGACATTCATTACTTACTGATATCTCAGTTGCATAAATGATGAAACATGAATCCAGAGAAAGTGTTCTTTATAAATCTAAAAAATAAACGAATAACCATCTCATGAATGTAATAAAATTATTTGCTTCTGTTTATAATTATGGTGTTTTAACTTGTATGTCTTTCTTTTAGGAGACTGTAAGCAACAGCAAGCACGGTAAAATGGGTTGTTTGGTTGTTTTTTGGGACAAAGTGTAGCTATGAGGTCCAGCATGGTCTGGAATTCACCATGTAGTCCAAGCTGGTCTCAGTTTGTTATCCTGCCCCAACCTCTCAAGTGCTAGACTATAGATATGTGCCACCATGCTCCATTTTTAAAATGAAATGTCGTAATTTTAGGAAGTTAAGCTGCCTAAAAGGATAAAACATACAAAGAAGAAATCTTGAGTCAAGTTGGTTATAAATCAGCTTAAATATACAGTTTAGGAAGTAAGAGTCTAAAAATTCTCAATATTGAGAATCACTGAAGAGGTAAGAATTGAGATTATCCATTAAAGATTTCTAGGACCTGAATACAGAGGAAGTATTCCAAATATAAGAATAAACAATAGCTAGGGCACGAAACACAAAGCCAGAGAATATCAGTGAAAAACTCAGTGAGCTGAACGGGCCCAGATGATGAAGGGTCTTGGATACCTTGAACCTGGTTCTACAGGCAACAAAGAATCATTTTAAAATTCGTGAACCAGTAGGAAGATGGCACAATTGTGTATTTAAGGAAAACCAACTGAAGCACCATGGACTAGATAACAGAAACGAAGACAAAAGACAGGAGGCAAGAACCTACATTTTCCTTTCAACCTGCTGGTTCTATTGCGAGACTAAACTTCTTTAGCCTTAAATATACTTTATAATTCTAATGTATCAGTTCATTAGTTATCTAAGTAACCCAGCCTTTAAATTTTCCTTATTTTTCTTTGACAGTCTGGTATTAATTCTGGAATTATTTCTCCCCAAAATCCCTGCACAAGTATCATTCCTTTCATGTCAGACCTCTTTACCTTATGTTTGGGTTTCTACACTTCTCTCCACTTCAGTTTTTTCTCCCTTTATCTCAATCTAATCACTACCGTCAGATTAATCTCTAAATGAACTCTATACACATTATCCCTTGTTCAAAGAATCTTTCAAAGCTTCTTACTGCGGGCAGGAGGGGGGACAACTGAATGCCTTTACTGGCAATGGAGAGGTGAAGAGAGGTGTGTGCCAGGAATAAGCCCTGAGATCACTGTTTACCACTCTAACAAGGTCCAGCTCTGATTCCGCCTCTTTATTACTCCTCCATCATTAGTCTAGACCAGTTCTGTCAACAGAATTATAATGCATGCCACAGTTCTTCATAACCACACTGAAAAGTAAAATGAGGTGAATTTTGATGTTTTATTTAACACAGTATCCAAAACATCACTCTAATATGTAACCCTTAAAAATTAATGATATGTTTTACGCTGCCTTTTTTTTTTCTTCCTTGTACTGCATTCAAAGTCCAGTAACTGCTTTCTTGAACATCTCTACTTAAACCAATCGCATCTCAAGAGCTCAATCCCTCACGTGGCTAGTGGCTACTGTAATAGCACAGGTCTAGACTCTGAAATCAATGCTTTAGACTGGGGAGCATTGCGTTCTGCCACTGCTAAAGAGCAGGTTGGCACCACCCTGTTTTTATGTGCATGTCTCAGACGGAATTTCATGAAGTCTCCAAGACTGAAAACTGGCCACCTCTTTACCAGCACATGGGCTGCGGGTAGTTGAATCATATCTGTCATCTACTTAATTTCTCTGGGGTCCTTAACTGTCCTACCGCATCGATTACCTTACCAGAACTACTGCAATTTCATCTGGCTTTCCTTTTCAACACGATCCTCCATACTTCCTAAGAAGCAAACTCATGCCCGCTCTTGGAAAGAGGAGCTAGCTTCCTGCTATTGAACAAAATCTAAATTCCTTGGCTAGGAATCAAAATCACTCACAAGCTAATTTCGACCCACTTCCTTCACCAACTATCCTTTCCCTCACTTCCCCCCACTCTCTCTAACAGATGCACGTTCTTGCAATAATGATCGTGCATATTTGATGGCAACCAAAGGGAAGTATGCAAAATCCAAGTGCAAAGGAAGGGGTCTGAACTAGTCCCCAAGCTGTGAGTGGAAGAGGTTTCTCGTTGGTCTTTCCCGCAGAGACTATCTCAATAACTAAGTCAAGGCTTTGTACAATTCAAGGGTGGGCGTCAATGATGGCTAAGGTTCGCCTAGACACAGGAGGCCAAACTAGCCTGGTTAGATCTCTTAAGCCTGAAGTCTGGGAAACCGTGGTGATTTGTGGGCGCCCTCGAGGCCAACGGCAATCCTAACAAGACCAACATCTAAAGGGGGGGTGGTCAAGGTGGGGAGACTACGGGCTTAAGGGGGAGCACCCGGGCCTGGCCTCTGGGGAACCCCTCAGTGCCAAGAGCTTTGTCGAAGGGTCAGAGGGCAGAGCTCGAAGGAGAGTTGGATGAGAATGTGAACCCGAGATTGCCAACGAAGATCCGGGGGTCCGATCCACGGCGAGGCATTCGGCTTTCGCCGGCGGAACATTTGAACCAGGAACCGACGAGCCGGTTGAAATCGAAAGCACGTCCTCCGGCGACACGGGCCGGCGCGGAGCGGGGTCCCCCGGGGCTGCCTCCCCTGCCCAAAGGCGCGGCTCCTCCTCCCGCCTCACTTGCCTCCTCGGGCCTCCCCCAGCGCCGCGGCCACCGCCCTTGCCAACCCCGAGTGGGATCCGGCGTCGAGAGCTGGCGGAGTCGGCGCGCGCTCAGCGGCGGCGAGCGGCCGGCAGGAAGCCCCGTGTGGCGGCCGCCATCTTGGACCTGCAGAACGCCGCTGCGGCCGGGGGGCGGACGCGGACGACACCATCTGTGGGGGTCGCGGAGACGGAGCGGAGGGAAGACCTCGACTTACCCACCTTTAAATCTCCTGAGCTTGCACCGGACTTTTACTAAACACTTCTAATGACGTCTTCGAAGCTTAAGGCCGAGGAGAGTCGCATCTGAGCCGAGAGGGGAGGTGTGGGCCGCATCCGCCACCCCTGTCCTCAGGGCTGGCGCGGGAGGTGGAAGCTCCCGCCGCCGCCGCTTCCGCCGGCGCCCGTGGGCTGCGAGCCGTAGTCGCTGCCCTTGATCCGGGAGGTCGCCGTGGGCACCTGGACTGCAGGTGGGTCTGGGGCCCCGGAGCGGGCGTGGGTGCGCGGAGCGAGGGTCCGGAGAGCGAAGGGAGTCGGGTTGTTTGCGTGGAGCCCACTGGACTCCGTGTCGCCCGCCGGCAGCTTCTGGAAAGATGGATCTGCGGCTGTCATAACTGGAAAGGGTCTTTGGAGACGCCGCGGTGGGCTGTCCAGCCGGAAGCCGGGAAGGGCCCGTTGGGCCCGGAGCTCAGCATCTGCGCCGGGGTGCAGCGATGTCTCCTTGCTAAACTGACCCTCTCGTAGACGTCAAACCCTTTCGAGCCCACCGGTCCGCAAAGGCACTTACTTACCTGTTTGCCTTTTTGAAACGTATAAGCTTATGCTTGTTTTCCAGGGCTTCTGTGTCAAGATCTCATAGAGTTCCATTGCAGCGTCCTATTCGTTCATCGGTTAATTGCTACTTTTCTTTGAGCAATACTTATAAAGTAATGCTTAATAAAGTGTTGGAGGTTCATCAGTTGGGCCGTAGACTGTGCATTCTTTTACATAAATTAAGAGTGAGTTGCCAAAGTAGGTTCACACCACAGCCAGTTTTCATCCTGAAAGGGGAAAGAAAACTATTGCAGAAAGAAATTAAGAATAAATTTTTTAAAAAAAGATGAGAAGTGAGGTTAATATAAATGTTTACCTCTGTACTCATGAGAAACAGTAAAGCGTAAGAGCTTGGACCAAGGATCCAGACTGTCTAATCCTGTACCTGGAGTTCATCTAAAAGAAAAAATATCCCCACTGCATTGGGACCTTGTGTTATTTTATACATCTACAGTCCTGATGTGATTAAAGGAATTTGTATTACTCGGCGATGCTTGATAGCGCTGTGAGATCATTTCCTCAAGGTGACCCACCCATGTCTAAACCCAGCTACTTGGAGGCTGAGGCAGGAGAATGGCAAGTTTGAAGCCAGCCTGGGCTGATTCTGTCTCAAAAATAATTAACTTTCAACATTTGCTAGAAGTGCGTCGTCCCCTCCCCCCAAATCGAATCACTTTAATTTAAAAAAATACATGAATAGTGGCTGGGTGTGTAGCTCAACGGTAGAGCATTTCTTTTACAAAGTTACAGGTTAAATCACTAGTACCCTTCCCTCTGTCATCCTCCCCCTCCAAAAAAAAGATTCATGACTCCTCAATTCCATAAGGTTAAAACCCTATTCACTTTTTCAAGGCTATCATAAGTACTCCTAGCTGTGAAATAAAAGCAATTTTTTTTTCTTAAGGGCTCTTATATTAAAAAAAATACTATTTAAAAATATTTTTAAAATAATATATTAAAAAATACTATGTAGTGCTATCATGGGTGCCCATCAAAAAGACATTCTCTGAAGCAACTGGTCTTTCTTTCCTGTTGACATTAGTATCCAAAACCTAGCCTAGCTTCCGTGGAGCCTGTGCTGTGAAACTTCCTTAGGGATGTAGGCCTGTACCTAAAAGCCCACTTACTCTCCTACTCTTGTTTGTATGCTGAATCACTCTTGTTCACATAGATCCACTTTGATCTCCCTGTTCATCCACTTGCAGGAAAACACACATGACAGATAGTGCTCAGTGTACTGCTTTGAAAGTCCACTGAATGTGGATTGATTTTACAGTGGTAACATGAAATGCCTCTGGGCCTAAGATTTGTCAGACTGTGTCCAGCTGTGGATTCTGTAAAGAATTCTTTCGTTAGGCCCATTGCCATTTCATGAATTTATGTGCAGCAAGAGCCTGCATACCTGCCTCATCTCTTCTGTTAAGAGGAAAGCCAGACTAACCCTCTTCTGAGCTTCCAGCCCTCTTAGAGAACGCCAACAGCAATGGCTCTCAGACTACAGGTAGCCTTAAGTTTATTTAAAATTAATCTGGAAATCAAGTACTTGATGGTTAAATACAAATAATGTCTAACAGCTGTTTAACAATGAACTTGAAGTTTGCAATAGGTAGGGTAGGTGGCCTCTGAGTTTGCTGAACTTGAACCCAGTCACATGAACACAAACATATTGTTTAGTGTTTTTCAGGTTAGTGAGTAACATCTTAAGGTCCTTGACTTGTTTAAATTTACAAATAAATAAGCAGTTCAACTTTATTGGTCACTTGGTTAGCATTTACAAGAAATGCTTTACAAACTGGCAAGATGGCTCAGTGGGTAAAAGTGCTTGCTTGAAAACCTGACAATCTGAGTTTAATCTGTAGTACCAACCTCTTAAAGGGGGGAAGGAAAGAACTAAATTCCTAGACCAACCTCTTAAAGGAGGTGGGAAGAAAGGACTGACTTCACACAGTTCTCTGACCTCCACACACGCACCCTGGCACATGAACGCACACACATGAATGCACACACATGAAGAAATACTTTAAATATAAGTGATTCCTTAATGAAGGCTAAGAGGACCATCTAATAGGAGGTAATGGTTGTTTTCGCTTACATTTATACCTTCAAAAAGCATTTTAATCAAAAATCAGCTGAGTTCTTTCAACTGAGTTTTCCAGCCTCACTTTGAAAGTAAAACTAAGGAGTCCCTAATTTAACAGATTTCCTACTTGATTTTGATATGTAGTCAAGGTTGAGAACTCTAGCTGTAAACAACAGACTAAAATTTAAAATTAATGGCTAAATTGTTAATGTACACCTATCTCCTTGTGCTTATAATTTGCTAGATCAATGGTATTCAGGTTGGAACTCACTATATGTAGCATTACATATTAATGACACAGGGTTCCTTTGGGGTCTTTATGTATCCAGGTTACTCCAGATCAACAGGGTGTGTTCCTTCAGAGTATCCCAGCTCTGGGGATGACTTTGGAAGACCCACCAAGCATGGCTGTTCTAAAACTACCTAATTATGAACTGTTGTATATAATAATTGTGCAGCTTTTAACTTCTTGAATATGGTCTAACCCAGTGATTGTAAATCCTGGGTGTTTAATTCAAGTCTGAGAAATAATTAGAATTGTGTTTAAGTATACAGACTAATGTCAGGAGGAAAGATAGGAACTGAATCTGCATAAATCTAGCATAGATTAATGCAAAGCACTTTTGTTTACAGTTTTGTAGTGTTTCAGCTAGAGTTGTTTTTCTTTTCAGCCATTGTATGTGATGCATTCACGTTCATGTAGGTGTATTTTTGTTGCACCTATAAGGACAAAATTTAACAAAATTGTCAGGTTAACAATGCTTTATTGAAAAAGGTGTATTTGCTATTTTTTTTGCATGACAACTGTCAATTCTACTGCCTTTTGGAAACTGTTAGGTGCTTAAAAAAACTCTTTTAAGTACCTTAAGTATCAGTTCAGGGACAGGGTATCACTATCTATCCATCTGTCTATCTGTGTATCTGCCTGCCTGCCTGCCTGCCTGCCTATCTATCTATCTATCTATCTATCTATCTATCTATCTATCTATCTATCTATCTATCTATCTATCTATCTATCTATCTTTCTATCTATCTATCATCTTGTGTTTGTGTGTATCAGAGGGCATGCACCATCTTTGCCTGTGGAAGTCCAGGGGTGACTTCAGGAATCATTCTGGATTGTTCTACCTCTTTGCTTTTGCTTTGCCCAGGCTCTGGCCTTCCAGGATTGAAAGTACAGGCATCCACCATTTCCTCCTGGCATTTTTACTTAGAATCGGGGCTCTGAACTCAGGACCTTCTACTTACAAGGCAGAGGCTTAACCCCTAAATCATCTCTCCAGCCCCAGGAAGAGGCTCTTAAAGGGACAGTGAAAGGTAGAGCTTGATTGTGAACCTTAATTCGTATTCTAGCATTGGAATTAATGGCTACTTGAGTTATTCTAGGGCTGGAGAGATGTTCAGGGATTAAGACTCTGTCTTGCAAGCAAAAGATCCTGAGTATAGATTCCAGGTCCCACATGAAAACGACAGACAAAAACAGGCTGCTTGCATGCCAGCCCTGGTGGGTGGAACCTGGGAAATCTCAGAGTGAAGCAAGAAGGAGGTAGAAGCAATCCAGGTTGATTCCTTAAGTCACCCTTAGGCCCCCACAGGGACACACAGTGCCTTCTGATACACACACACACACACACACACACACACACACACACACACACAAATAAAAGAACTTTAAAAAAAGTTATTCTACATTATATAGAAAAATATAAAAATATGATGGCGCTATTTGATTGTCATTCTACAAAAGGTTTTCCTCTGTCTTTTATAGAGTTATTTAATTTTTCAGATCTGTAACATTATGTTCTTTTTAAAGTTTTTCTTTTTAACATTTCAAAAATTGCTTTTCAGTATGGTTTTATATACACACAAATGCAATTTAAAAAGTGAGAATCAAGCTGGAGACATGACTCAGGGGTTAAGACTCTGCCTCGAAAGCAGAAGGTCCTAAGTTTGGGTCCCAGTGCCCACATAAAAATGCCAGGCTCCCTCTGATATGAGCACAAACACACACGTTAAATAAATAAAAATTTTTAAAAAGTTAGAATCCCAAGGACAGAAGACTTATTAAAATATTAATTCTACATATTGATGGGATTCCCATGCATACTGTATGCATTGATCACATCTATCCAATGTAGATTATATCTATTCCTTCATATTCCCCTCCCAACCATCCCTAGTCCCTAGTATCACTATTCTTCCTTTTATTTTGGTATTTCAAAGGCAACTGTGTTTTATATTTCTAATTTTTTTCTTTTTTTTTTTTAGCAGTCATGGCAAACTTACTTCAGCTTGTGCGTGACCACTGGGTTCATATACTTGTCCCTATGGGATTTGTTATTGGATGTTATCTAGACAGAAAGAACGACGAAAAGCTCACTGCCTTCCGGAATAAGAGTGTGCTGTTCAGAAGGTTAGTTCATACACTTCTTAAGCCAGTGATACCTGGCTTAAGGGAGTATTCTTAATATCCCGTGTGCCAAAAACACGAGAGGTGATTTTTCTGCCCTGATGACTTAGATTCAAGTGAGTCTTTAGGTTTGTTACCTAATCCTAAAATGAAATTGTATAATTACCTGTAGAATGTAAACAGGCTTCATTAATGAACTATTTCATATCTTTCAAAAAGTTTCATTTTTTAGTTAATGTATAAAATAATGTTATGATGACATTTTCATGCATATATATCACTGTTCTTACTGGTCCTCCCCACTATCCTTCTCCATCCCTCCTCCCCCTTCTCTCTCACTGGTTCCCTTCCTCTCTCTGCTTTCAGATCACATGCATATTTGAATCTAGATTTCCCAGGAGAGAAAACAGGCAATATTTTGTTTTTCTTCCCCCCATTATCCTATCTTGCTCCCCCTCCCCTTCCATTGAGGCCTCTTTTCCCCTTAGAGTGGTTCCTTCTATAGAGTCTCATTTTTTAAAGTTCAAAGTGTATTGTGGTACAGAAACAAATCTTTTAAGCCAGTTGTCCAAAGCCCACCGTGTATATAGCGTTCACATATATCATCACAGATTGTTTCTTAAGCTGTGGTGTGGCTAAGTAAATGGAAGGTAGGAAGAACAGGCTGATGTATTCTCAGCATCACTACTGCAGGCAGTGTATCCTCAGGTACATCGTATTCCCAGACATAGCTAACAGGACCAGAGTCTGCCAGGGGATGTACATCTGTCTGGGTTTGAAAGTCTGTGGGCAAAAAGATCAAAACTAACCACAGTCACTATGTAGAGGCAATTGACAAGTCACAGATTTCAAGAAAGATAATAAAGTTGGAAAAGTTCTAAAAACATTAGATTCAAGAGAAGATAACTGTCATACAAGTTAAGAAATTATAGTTCTTAAAGCTGGAAGATGCAGAAAAGTTTAAAATTATGAGAGAATTGAATGAGTGAATGAATGAAGTGAATCTGTTGTAAAACTTTTAAATAGGTCAATTTGGCAGAATATAAAATACTCCTCTGGCCCCCTTGTAAGAATTTTATTTACAGTTTTCTCTTTCTTTTTATGCAGGGAATTGAGGCCCAATGAAGAAGTTACTTGGAAGTAAAGACTGACTAAGGGACGAAATACTCATATTTTAAAGTCATGGGAGAAATAATAAAAACATGTTTATTACTTAATTAGAAGAATTTAAAGTGCGGCTCTTTCATACTTCTTATTGAGGTCATCTTCTATATACTTTTTATAGTTTCTTTAGGTGACCTCAAGTATCAGGCTCAGGTGGTTCCTTAGTTTTCAAACCACATATGTTATGATTTGGATGTGTTTTCCAAGTGTCCCCTAAAAGTTCATATGTTTGATTTTTCTCCATCATGAAGTATTAAGAGAATGGAAACTAAATCTGACTATAAATTCTAGGGGCCGTTAGTAGGTGATAAGCATTAGATATGGGCATCTGGGTATATCACCTGTGAGTTGTAGAAACTGGAGCTAACCAATGAGGAAAAGCCATTTTTCCTGGGTTTGCCTAGGCCTATAAATAATTCTGACCCTGGCAGCCATTTTTGGCACCCTTGCCCTTCATGATACTCCATGTCTGGAGTATGTGAGCTCCTTTTCCGTCTTTCCCTTACCCTCATGGATTCCATGCCTGGAGTCTGGGTTCTTGGCGCTCTCTTGCCCCTGTGGGATTAACGTCTGTGAGTTCTGTTCTTTCTTTCCTCTAATAAACTCTGCCTTAATCAAAAAAAAAAAAAAAAAAAAAAAGGAAGAGAGATGGAGACTTGTCTCTTGTCATGTGATGTCTTATTCTTCAGAACTCTGCCAATAAGGTCAACCCAAGGTCTTGGAGATGGCTTAGTGGGTAAAGGCATTTCTGCCAAGTTTGACAACCTGAGTTTGATTCTCAGAATCTACATGGTGAAGAGAACTAATTTCCATTCTGAGATGCACATACTAACACATACCCATTACATGCATGCACAAACAAAAAGTAAATATAATTTTTTTATTATTTATTCAACTGTGTGCATATGCGTATGTGCGCGCGCACGTATGTGTGTGTGTGTGTGTGTCTATGTATGTGTAGAACCACAGACGAATTCGCGAACCACCATGGAATCTTCCACCTCCTTCTGCCCTGGGATTCACAGGCTCCGCCTACCAGGACCAGAAGCGCAGGCCGCCCCCGCTTCCGCCTGGCATCTATACGTGGGATCTAGGATCCGAACTCAGGACATTCTGCCTGCAAGGCGGAGGCTTAACCCCTGAGCCACCTCTCCAGCCCCACAAAAAGTAAATATAAAAAAAAATTTTTTTAAAGCTAACACCAGGTGGACATTGAGAATCATGACACAAGATAAACCTCTCTATAGTTATCTAGCCCTGAGTATTTTGTCATAAAAACAAAAAGCAGACAAACACAGTATGCTTTGAATGAATTTTAAAGGGATAATAGAATTTTATTTGACAAAAATAACAGCTAAAGAAATTTGAGGCAGTTTTCCTAAATATAACAACAATTTATTATTAATAAATTATTGAAATAATTAAATTTTAATTAAGTTTATTATGATGATGTTGAGTATAAGTTATTTTAAAAAGCTCAGTAAACTTTTTTTTCAAAATTTAAAACTTTTATCTTCAAAGAACACTTAGAACCACTTGGTGGTTCCTACCTTTTGTTTATCATTTGAAACAAGCACACATACTGATGAGAGAATGCAAGTACAGCTACAGACCAGGCTAAGATATTTACTAGCACAACAAAGAATGTTACCCATATAGAAAGTGTCCTCCTAACTTAAAATGGGCAGCAAGATATGAGGATGACAGTAGGAAGCTCAGCACCCCTGTCCATTAGGGAAAAGTCAATCAGCAGTGGTCTGTCATCTGTTAGAATAGCTAAGATGAAAATGTTCCTTACCAATTACAGGCCAGGAATTGTAACTCATATTGCTGTTGGCATGTAAACTGTAGCCACCAGTAGTTGTACTACTTGTCAATGACTAGCAATTTCAGGTTAAACATACCTGTCCTATCACCCAGTGATTTGAGTGTGAGATAATTGTCCCAAAGAAATGAAAGCATATATCCACACCCACACCCAAATTATAATGAGGCTTACCAATTACAATCAATTCTCAGAACTCAAGACATTTAGATGAATGTATTATAAATTTTTAAATGTCAAACAGTCGAAACTAAAACTTGGGTTTACAAAAGCAATCCAAGTTTGAAGTTAAAAACTGTAGCTCCAAGAAGATGGAAATATCTTTGCTTAGTCTCATGTGGCATGCAAACTCCATGAAGTACATTAAAGTTGAACTGTCCAAGGTAAGGAGCTATGGCAGAATGTGGTGCTCTGAACACAACAGCTGCCGGAGGATCAGCAGTGACTACTTACCAGACCAAGATCCAAACTGTTGTTGACATTTTCTGACACAGGTGGTGGAATGGCTCTTTGAACACTCACATGAGATTCCCTCTGGCATTAGCACCTCCACTCATATTTCTGTCCTAACTACATGAGGTCTAGAGCTTATACTTTCTGGCAGGTTAACTGAAAGGCCGACTCCGCCTGTGTAGCTATGAGGAAACCCTCCTGAATGAGCTGAGACTTTCCAGAGTAACTGCTTTTGGGGGTTCCCTGTGCTCTCACAAGTTAATTCCTCTCCCACACTGCCAGGAAGCTTAAGCTCATTGGTTAACAGGTTGACCTGTTAATCATTTTAGTTTGTTGTTGGGAGGGATGGATCTTTATATCTCCCCAAGGGAAGAAGTTCTTAAAGTCTACCAGAAGTGCATCTACATAATCTTTTCTGGCACAGCAAAAGTCTTGTTTTCCTGTACATTAGTCAATAAGAATTTAGTTCTTGAGCTGGAGAGATGGCTCAAAGATTAAGACTGTCTCACAAGCAGAAGGTCCTGAGTTTGAATCCCCGGTCCTATATAAAAAAAACACCAGGCAGAAACAGCACTGTTTACACTTCCAGCCCTAGTGGGCAGAGCCTGGGAAATCCAAGAGCAAAGCAAAAAGGAGGTAAAAGCAATCCAGGATGACCCTTGGTCCTCCACAGGGACACATGTGCCCTCTGATACACACATGTTCACACACACACACATACATACACACAGAATAAAAAGATAAAGAATTCCTGCACTAACAGCTCTGCACCAACCATTGATAAACACAAGTAAACAAATAAAAAGCAGGCACTTATTGCTCTGTCCCAACTCTCAATAAACAAACTTGTCTGCACTGTGTTATTCCAGGATTATTACTGTGTATGCTACAATATTGCTAACTTCTTCAGCTTTGGTCAGGAATAAAGCCTGTGAAGGATTTTCTGGTGTCAGAACCAGAGCCACCTTCTACTTACATTCCCAGTACTTACAGGGAGAGAGGAGGAGGAGGAATGAAACAATTGTGGCAGGGGAGGAGGACTTGTAGAGATTAAAGAAGGTCATGATAAGCATCTGTTGTGTAAACAGAGTGGGGCTAAAGAGTCATTTTAGTTCTGGATTTTCCATTGTTAACAGATTTGGCCTGTTGTGGGAACTGCCACTATTAACCAAAATGGAGGAGTCTTACAAAAATGGCATGTGGTTACAGCTAACACCTTTGGCTTTTTTCCCAAGTGACGACACAGAGAAAGTTCTAAAAATGAGAAATAAACCAGACACAGTCTACTGGAGCCTTCATCTTGGAACTTTCCAGCCTTCAGAACCTAGAGCGAAAGTTTCTGGTAGTAATTTACTTAATATTTGGGGCAGAAGAAGAGCATTGAAGTGGACAACAGCAACCAGCCATAAGCAGGCCAACCCAATCTCTCCCCATCCTACGGCTTTGGGAACTTCAAGAGGGGGCGGTGAGATCGTAAAAACCCTAAGATGGGAAGGTCCACCATTGGACAAGACACTCCATTCAAGACAGGACTGCTGCATCTAGGAACTCACTGCAGTGAGACTTGTCCTTCCCAGACCTGCATAATGACTGACACACCAACACACCACCATAGACTACCTAGGAACTCAAGAAAGATAAGAACATACAGTGGAAACCTTGGGGTCTAAAGCTAGATGAGTAAAGGGAAATGCCCCTGTTAGTGGGGTGACCCACAGAGAGGCATCTTGGTATGCCACAAGAGGCCTGAACCCCCTCAAGAGTAGACAAGCCAGAAGAAACCCTGGGGTCTATAGAAGCATACAGGTAGGAGGGTGGGAAGGAGTGGAATGGATTGATCGAGGGAGGGAAGAAAGGGAAATGGAGGAAGAGTAGATAGAGGGAAACTGAGATAAGTACTTAACATGCTTGTAAAACTAGAAAAAATTTAAAAAGATAGTTTGCTGTAGTACCTAGCTTAATTTATTCATTTAGAAGGCTGTACCTTAAATAACACCCAAAACAAATTAACCCAGTTTGCATTTTATTTTCATCCTGTTGCGGTTCCCTCTGGGGGCTGTATGTGCAGGTTCTTGTGCCAGTGTCCAGATTCTTGAAACCAGAATTTGCTGAAAGGATTAAGGCAGAATTTATTAGAGGAAAGAAAGAAACGAACTCATGGACATGAATCCTTAAGGGGCAAGAGAGCCCTAGAGAACTCAGGACTCCAGGCACGGAATCCATGAGAAGTGAGAGAAAACTCAGTGATTCCAGATGTGGAGTCCCATGAGGGACAAGCAAGCTGGCACACAAACTGCAGAGCTAGAATACCCTGAGGGGTAAGGACTCAGGGTCAGGATTATTTATAGTGTAGGCCAGGGGGCCCTCCCTAGGTTGATCTGTAGCCAGACCTCTTGGTGGGGCTTATTGACAATGGAGAACTTATCTCCATATCCTTTCAAGAACCAGGGTAGGGGGAAGTTGGTAGCCTTATCTCTGGAGAATTAAAATAGTGTGTGCTCCTTCAGGTTAAGCCCAGCCCCAGGGATGACCTTTGAATACCTTCAGAGACCATCCCAGCATGGCTGCCCTACAACTGCCTAGACCCCATGAGATTGTTTTATTTCCCTGGCTATCCACAATCCCTTAAGGACATACACTTTCCCAGCACAAGACTGTACATTGCATTCAGAGGCATTCAGCAAATAGCAACCGTGTCCTGTTATTGCGGGGAAGTCTTTCCTTTGCTCCCAAGTGTCCCTTTGTGGTCGCCAAATGTTGTGGGATTGATTGTTGCATTGTTGCAGGGTTCTTGTGTTTGGAGTCAAAGGTTGAAACCAGAACAGTGTAGAGGATTAAGGTAGAGTTTATTAGAGAAGAAAATGGAACTCGTGGATTCCAGACATGGAGTGCCCTGCGGGGCAGGAGCCAAAGATGGCTGCCAAGGTCAGGTATATTTATGCACTTGGGCAAGCCCTGGGGAAAATGGTTTTTCCTCTTAGGGTAACTCACCTTGGGTCCAACCCCGCTGATCTTGTGCCTGACTCCAGGTGGAGGTGGTTCTGTAAAGGAGAGCTAATCTCCACACACTTTCTTCAGCAAAAGGTTGGGGGAAATTGAAGGGTGTGTTCCTTCCGGGCAATCCCAGCATTGAGGGGATGACCTTCCAAGACCTTCAGAGACCTTCCCAGCATGGCTGCTCTAAACTTGCCTTACTTGAGCTGCTAGCTGGTCCTCACTGGCCGGCTCCATTCCTTTACCTTCATTGCTCTTGAACTCCCACCAAAATGGTTCTCTGTAGCCACAAAATTGAGTGTTTTTTTTATAAGTCCTTAGGATACTTGACTTCTTGGCAGAGACTCACCCTGGTCTTTGAAGCACTCTCTCTGAAGCTTCTGTGCTCTCTTCCAACCTCCAGCTGTCTGTCTGGGCTCAGCCCTAGATCTTTTTTAATTGCTTCCTTTTATCTAAGGCAATTGTATTCACTGTCATGATTTGTTGCCTTTTGAAAATATCAACTAATTACCCTACAGCTCACTCCAGTTTCCTTGAACTCCCATCACTGGACAGAAGTACTTGAATGTCTTTACATTTAAACTCATTATCCCCAAAATGAAAACCTGCCTTCTCTTCCCCAAACCTTGTTCCCTCTGCAAAGGTGTTTGGGATCTGACAGTATCACTCCGCTGCAGATGTGCTTAGCGCTGAGACCAAAAGACTTTCTAAATCTCTCTCCCTCACCAAGTTCAGCCCAGTCCACCTGCTTCCTAATCCTGCAATTATCCTCCCTCCTGCCCTCCCTCATCTAATCGCTTCCTCTCTCTCTGTTGCTAGTCTTCCTTTTGAAGCAGCCTGCAGGGAACTATGCCCACCACCCCTCCTGTCTTTACCTGTCCTGTCTTTACCTGTCGGGGCCCACGAACCAGCACGAACTCAAACCTACAAACGTGGGAATCTGAAGTGGGAGCGGAAGGAATTAAAAGTTTCAGGCTTGGGTCAGAGGGGGTCTTGGATGTCCCTTATCATCCAAGCCAACTTTATCGTAAGAAAGGAGCCACATAGCTCCACTGGGCTCCAACTGGAGCTCCTCCGTGGGTCTGCCTCCCCAGTGGGAGGAATTACAAGCCTACACTTTTCTCAACCAGCTTCCCCAGCGTTTACCCTGATGCGTGCACCCTTCCTTACTAAACTTCAAGTCTGACCCCCTACACTTTGCTGAACTCAGTTCTCCACTTGAGGGGTTCTCTTAATGATAGATTAGGAACCAGACCTCAAATCAGAGGCCCCACCCCACTTGATACATCTGAAATTTGAAAAAGAACTCAGAACAGAGACCCTCTACCAAGAATGTTATAGAATCTGATAAGGAAAACATAAACTTTTAGTCATTCTGTGACTGAACAAATTGGCCAGACTAAACCCCTTCCTTCCCCTGCACGACACCTGTTCAAAGCTTGCACCTCTGACTCCAAATCAGTAGTATTTCCATCTGGCCTGGCTAGAGTTTGGAGGTGCTTCCCAAATAAACTTCAGTCTTCACGGACGAAGCTGGATTTCCTGTTCTATCTCCCTTCCCCACTCCTCTCTTTCTTCTCTTTTCTAACATTCAGAGCCAGAGGAAAGGAGTAATTTAATTTCTGCTGGACACTATGGGTCCTGTGGGAACTATGCCCACCACCCCTCCTGTTTTTACCTGTCCTGTCTTTACCTGTCGGGGCCCACGAACCAGCACGAACTCGAACCTACAAACGTGGGAATCTGAAGTGGGAGCGGAAGGAATTAAAAGTTTCAGGCTTGGATCAGAGGGGGTCTTGGATGTCCCTTATCATCCAAGCAACTTTATTGTAAAAGCACAGGGGTTTTATAATCAAGAAACAGGGCGAAATTCAGGAAAACATCAGAGGAGCAGAACCAAATTCTTTACAGGATTATGTAAAACATATGCATTCTAGTTAACAAAGAGAAGTCAGGAGTGACATCTAGCTGCTGAGGGACCGAGCAGACGTGATGTCGCCAGGTAGAGTAAACAGGCATGTCACCTTGTTGCCAGAAGAGAATGGACAATGTATGTATGCCCCAAAACCGAGTTACTTGGCGCATGCATTAACATCTCACAGGTAAGCAGGACATAACTGTTGGGGGAGGAACAGCCCAGCCAGTTTCTTAGAGAAACAAAAGTGTTCCAAACGACCTGGGAGCTTTCTCAACTTCCAAGGAGGGAGCTCGACCTATCATTGTCTTGCAGACAAGAGGCAAACTGAACCACCCAAGGGAGGAGTCACTCAATGGCCCCTTCAGTTGCTAATGTATCATCCGGAATGCAGGCTTCTGGGTCTAGCAACCCCCACATTTACCTCCCTTACCCCAGGAGCCCCTGGGACACTCAGCAATGTGTGGACTGCGAAAGATGTGGCTCCACCTAGCACGCTCTTCTTCGGCTCTCTGGCCAGCAGTTTCAGCAAGTTCTCTCTGATCTAAACTGTCTCTTCAGCTCCAATTCTCTCCCACCTGACTGTGACTTTCTCCTTGCCTCCCTTGGACTCTACTCGAGTTTCAATAAAGGAAGGAATTAAAAGTTTCAGGCTTGGGTCAGAGGGGGTCGTACCTCAGTCTTCCACGCCGGAAACCAGAACCCCCCAAAACAGCAACCCTGCAACTAACACTGCTTGGATTCTGATCCTGCCAAGGACACCGCGCGGTTGCTAAACTACCGGTGCCTGTTTCCTCGGGCAACAGTAACTACGGACGTGACAGGTTGCCTGTTTCACTTCCCATGTGCAAAGCCCTTCAGGTGAGGGCTTCGCTCACCGTTAGCCCCATCTAACTACCAGCCCGAGTGTTCGTGCAAGCACCAGGTATCTGGGACACGCGGTGGCGCTTCTTTCTTCATTAGTTTGGGTAGGAAAGAGGAGAGTACTGGGGAATCACATCCGAGAAGCAGAAAGCACGAAATGAAGTGGGGATGCGCAGAGCCTGGCGGAGGGGGACCCCGTCTACGTCCGCGTACAGCGACAGACGGTGCAAGGCAGGGAAGCCGCCCCACGGCAGGCAGGCGGCGCCGCGGCTCCGCGCACACCGCGGGGAGAACCCACGCCAGGGAGACGCGCTTCCGGGGTCACGTGTCTCCGCGCCGGCCTCCCCCCGCTCACGGGGACTCCGCGCAGCCACGTGACTCGCGCCCGCGGAGGCGATTGGCCGGGGCGAGGGGCGTGGGGGCGGGGCGGGCAGAGGGGTGGGGCCGGGGGCGGGGCCGCAGGGGGCTGTTCCGCGCCTGGGGGGGCCGTTGGCTCCAGACAAATAAACATGGAGTCCATCTTCCACGAGAAAGTGAGTACGGGCGTTCGGCGGGAGGCCGTCCGCGGCGGGCGCGGCGGTGGCGGACGCGGGTCGCGGGGTCGCGGTCTCGGGGGCGCTGGGTGGGGCCCGCGGCGCCCCGATCCCGACCTCGCGGCGCGAGGGGCGCCGTCCGTGCCTCCTCCCGGCTCGGGGAGCCTCCCCGGTGGGTCCGCCGCCCCCGCCGCCCCTAAGAGAGCGAAGGCCGGGCCGGGGGTCGTCCCGCGGGCGGCGCGGGTCGGGCCAGCGTCGGCCTTGCGCTCACCTGCCGCCTCCCGGGGTTTCTCCGGGGGCCGCGTCTCGGCGGAGCCGCCTGTCCACACCTGGTGGACCCTTCGCGGCCCCACCCACCCCTCGGCCCACCCCCGGCGGAGTTAACTTTCCCTTCTCTGCTCCCCCGCGGATCGCCGCAGCGCGAGGTCTCGGGGTCTGCGCGGTGCACGGGGAGCCTTCGGAGCCGGGGGCCGCGGCGCCGGGTGGGCCCGACCCTTAGGAAGTGGAGGAGGAGCCGGCGCCGAGGGGAAGTCGTCACAGGAGTTTTTATTACGGGGTGTTTGTTCTGGTTCCCTCTCTCCTTCTCCTCCCCGGATCGGGAGGCTCGCCCGCTTTGTTTTGGGGTGTCAGGACGGCCTGGGTTGGAATCATTTCATTGTGATCTGCCCTGGGTTCTTCAGCGCCTACACTTGCACAGCGCTGGCATCTCGGGAAACTGGTCTTTTCTCACATACAATTACCAAGTCATTTGGGTGTGTGCGAAACCTTCTCAAGATGTCTTTGGCATGTGAGACCTCGTTTCATAATAGTTCATGCTCCGAAAGGCATGCCAGGGAGAGGAAAGGGGTTTTGTTATAAAGTACCTGTGAACGAGCATTTGTCGGAGACATTTAAAAATTGACACACGACAAGGGGAATACAAAAGTAACGCATGTTAATCTGTAACGTAAATCTAGAGATTGTAGAATGCAGTACTTTCAAGACAGGTCAGAATGTTTGGGAATCTGGACAAATTTGCTTGTGATAGGATCTGACGGTGTAGCCCAAGCTGGTCCCAAACTCTGCACCCACTTGTCCGCTGTATTCCTCAGTGCTGGGATTACAACCCTGTGTCATGACTCCTAGCTCCCACGTACATATTTTTATAGTTAACTTCCAAGAGCTTTAACCACACATTTGAAACATGGAAACACTGAAGCATGAGTACTGTGTACACTACTTCATGAGATCTGTACAATGAAATACACAAGGGAACATTGGTAGATACATGGATACTTTTTACACTATTTCATGAGATGTGTACAGTGCATTCTTAGCAATATTGATTGTTCTCCATTTGGGTAGATTTCAATGAAGGTAACTACTGAGCCATCGTATCCCAAGAAGCAGGTTGTCCATTTACATACCTGCTCACTGGGCTTGGGAAGGTGGGTCATTCGGTTAAAGTGTTTGCTATGTAAGCTTTAGGTCCTGAAGTTGGATGCCCAGAAGGCATGTAAAAAAGCTGGGCAGAGCAGCAAGCATCTGTATCCCTAGTGTTTGTGGGTGGATGGAAGACAAGAAGATCCTAGAATCTTGCTGACTGACCCAACTAGCTGAATCATTGAGCTCCCCGTTTAGTGAAAGATCCTGTCTCAATAAGGTAAAGAGCACCTAAGGCAGACAACACTCACAAAGGTGTTCATACACAGGAACACATACACACAGAAACTCCACTGCTTACCCAGAAGATATCACTGTCAATTTTCAATGATTTAATAAATCATTTTGTGTGTGTGTGTACATGTGTGCATGTTCTAGTGGATATGTTATCACACGTGGTGCACGTGCATGCGGAGACCATTGGACAGCTTCAGGTGTCATTCCTCAGGCATTAGCCACTTTATTTTGTAAGACAGGCTCTCTCCCTGCCTGTAACTCACCAAGTGGGCTGGCCATGTGCTGCAGGGATCTGCCTGTGTCTGGCCCCCCTACACTGGGATTACAAGTGTGCACACCACTCTTATCTTTTTACATAAATTCTGCAAATTGAACTCGGGTCTTTATGTGTTGCAGTTGTTTTCATGTCGCCCATAAATTCATTACCAAACAGCTTAGGGGAGCAAAGCGTTTTTATTCTTGCTTAGAATTCTCCATACCAGCATCAGGAATCAGAGGGACTGATCATACATATCCACAGAAATTGCTAAGAGAGGAGTAAACCCCATTTGCCAGACTGAATCTGCCCAAGTATGGCAAAATATGCCAAAATATTTCTACGTCTCCCTCCATCTTATCCACCTGTCCAGAGAAAAAGTCCCACCCGGTACAGGTTGGATCTTCCCACACCAATTAGAAAATCTCTTTCAGACTTGCTTAGGGCTTACTTTAACTACCACTTTTTAACATACGGGCCCAGAGCTCAACCTTGTTATATTGATACCTGTGTATTCAACTAGCATTTATGCTTGCCAGGCAATCACTTTACTGACTGAGCTATTATTCCAGCTTTAAGGAATACTTATGCCATTGACTTATATGTCCTTAATAGATGAACACTTAATAAGCTAAAATCCTGGCATATTTCAAGGAAATGTACCTGTAACCATAGGATATTAATCACCTACAGTGTCCAGTCTGGAAATATTTGACCTTAATATGCCATTTTCAAAGACTTGCTTTCCACAGCACACATTATCTCTGAGCTAGAGAATCACCTTTGGCCCCTAAAGTGTTTTGTAGATAGGGATAGTCACCTACAGAAAACCTTGCAACCACTTCCTCTTGACTTATAGACTTAACATTCTGAGTTTTTATTATAAGTTAAAATATAAAAACCTTTGTCTGTAGATAGTATCTCCAGCCCTGAATAAGATTTGAATGAATCAAGTTAGTCAGGTGACATGTACCAATCATCTCAGCTTCTCCGGAGATTGACACAAGAGGCTCCCCCAAGCCCAAGCCTAAGCAAGACTCTGTGTGTGTTTGGGTCTGGGGTATTTGAGCAGCTGAGATATATTTGGTTTTCTTTGTTTAAAACACGTAAATTTTATGTAAATACTTTGAAGGTTTTTCAGGCCATGCCACAAACCTTCATCAATGTAAGGTCTTTTCTGTCCCCCAACTGTATAAAAGTATGAGTCATTTTTAGCTACTAAGGAAGGTTGAATTTGGCCGGTGAATTATAGTTGCTTACCATCTCTTAAATTCTAAATAAGTGGCCTGCTAGTTTTGTGGATATGATGTTTGCTTTGTTCTTGTTCCAGTGTCTGCTCTCTGTTTTTGTTAATCCATTGTTGGCTACATTTGGTGAAGTCACCGTGTTCCGTGTGCAGTGCGCCTAATGTAACGTGAACTGGGAATGCTAACCAGGCAAAGACTGAAAGATGCTGAGTGTTCACTTTGTGACATCCATTGCGTCCTTTTGTGACTGCTGGCTTTTGGCCATCTTTATGATATTTAAGTTAGGAAAAAGCACATCCCAAATAATTGACTTGAAGAAGTGGTGTTAGCCTGTGTTTGGACTCAGTTCTGCTACTTGCTGCTTATTCTGGGCAAGTCCTTATTGCCTCTGTGTTCTATTTTCACCCCTCCGGGATAAGGATGCTCAGCTGTTCTCCCAACATTGGATGGGTTTAGAAACTACCCGGAGCTCAGTTAGCTAACAACTGTGTCTCTACAGTCTTGTGTTTGCTGAACTCCATACTAGGGGATGAAAGAGCGGTGGGGCTGTAGCTCAGGAGTAGGGCACAGCTTACTATGGGCAAGAGTCCCGTCCCCAGCACCAAACAACCGAAGGGGGAGGAAAACATTAAGCATTAAAGAGTGGCCAGGTGACGAGGAAGACTTCTGTCAGGCTGTGATTTGAGGGACAGTGGCCTGTGTAGCTGTTTTGGATGTCCTCGCTTGGCCTGTTGCCGAGAGCACCCTTAGAGTTGTATGTGGTTTCTGTTAGAGTTAATAGTGTCCCTGGGGATTTGAACAAGGTTCACGTTGGGCTTAAAGATAGGGGTGTTGATTTGATTGCAGTTTCCTTTTGTGGTTTTTAAAGATATCTTGGTAGAGGAAGAAGTGAAGGCAGATACTTATGTTCCCTTGGGGAGCTGAATTTGGATGCAGTTCCTCTTGTTGGCTTGTCCAGGTGTGAGCTGGTGGGGTTGATTTGAAATGGTTCAGCTCACTGCAAGCTAATAATTTAATCTGTAGAGGCCACCGAAGAGAACCTCAGTTATAGCTGTAATATGGGACAGAATTGTTCTTAAATTGCATCTTCAAATTTGAAATTCCAGGGATAGGTATCTAAAATTCAGTAGCAATTGTCTGTTAAAAGAGTAACACATGGTTCCAAAGATTAATTAACTTTAATTATTGAAAAGTAGTTTTTAGTAATGCCTGAGATTTGATTAAGATGACTGGTGAAATTTCACTGTGAATCATTCTTAAACTTTAGGTCACATAGCCAAGTAATTGTATAATAAACAAGGACAAATGAAAATGCATATATCTGTATAAATCAGGGTTTCCTGAGGTTTTAAAGGTTGGTTTTGATGATATTAAAAAGTTAATAATTACATTTTTTAGAAGATCCTATACAGATCTGCTTATTAAATCACATTTGAATTTATTCTTTTGGAAACACTAGCAAGAAGGCTCACTATGTGCTCAGCATTGCTTGAATAACCTACTGCAAGGAGAATATTTTAGCCCTGTGGAATTATCCTCGATTGCCCATCAGCTGGATGAAGAAGAAAGGATGAGGATGGCAGAAGGAGGAGTTACTAGTGAGGACTACCGCACATTTTTACAGGTACTGATTTGAAGCTCACGAACTTACTTTATTTATTTATTCTTTTAATGTAGTACTGTTTAGGAAAGGATGAGCCGTTCTTCCCATAGGACTCTGACTTGTTAATTACATCTCTGCTCTTGACTTTGTAAGTGGGATGCACAGTATGTTCTTTTACAGTGTGCACTAATGATGGTCTTTGTTCTTTTCCTGCCCCCCCCCTGCAACTCCCATCAAAACGAGCAGCAGCCTTCTGGAAATATGGATGACAGCGGCTTTTTCTCTATTCAAGTAAGTAGTCAAAGCATGTGCTAAGTGTATGTCCTAATTAGACTCAGTTTATTGTTGATGGCCTTGTGTAGTCATGGGATCTTTGGATGTTCCGCCCATAGATTATGTTCACAGAGCATAAGGCTGTACTCTTTAGAGTAGATTTTTATGTAGATGAACATTAGAATTGTACAATCTTCATGTTAAGATTAGGCCTTTTTTCAGTTTGTTTGTTTTTTTAGAATCTCACTACATAGCCCTGACTAGCCTATTATTAGGTAGTCCAGGCTAGCCTTGGACTTGGAACAATCCTCCTGTCTCTACCTCCAGAGTGCTGGGATTCTAGGTATATGCCACCATGTCCAGCTTAGAATAGGACTTAAAGTTTTTGCACATAAGTAGGTGCTAATAACTTTAATTCTAATAAGTTCACTGCATCAAACTTACCATCTCGGGAAATCTGAGAAACTGCAGTGTCTGGCAACCTTCCATGTAAATCATCCTAACAGGACAGATTCCTCTACTGTTGTCTGTAGTTTCTGACCTATGTTCTTTGGGAGATCCATCTCAGGGCCTCATGCGTGATAGGCACACAGCCTGCCACCAAGACACACCCCAAACTCTTAGGCTCCCCTTTTATTTTTGATTCTGTTTATTTCGTTACTTGCCCCATGCTAGACAAGTATTCTACCATAGAGGACACAGCCAGCCCCATGGTTGTGCACTGACTTGCTTTTATCCTGGCTCTTTCATTCTAACCTCATCAAGGTCCTTCAGAATCTTTTTGAGGAGCCTGTTTCTGCAGCTATCTTGATTTATGTCCCTGTTGTATGTCCCTCCTAGGCCTCCATTCAGCAGCATTTCCCCCATTGCTTCAGTGTCACAGAGCCACGGTAGCTGGGCTGTGAGCAGAGATCAGAGCTGGCCCAGCCTCTTCTGGTACCCCCTTCTCCCCCCTGCCACCGTAGTCTAAAATGTATTAAACCTTTACTTTTAAATCCACAGGGAGAACATATTTTACATTGAGTGTGATCACCAACATTGCAGATAGTGAGTGTATTAGTAGGCTGATTTTGAAAACATTTTCCATGGGTGGCTTGTACCTCAGGCAACTCCGTGTAGGAATCATGTGTGGGAAGAGCACTGTTTTAAAATGCAGATGAATGCACTACTTATGGATTTAGAGATACCTCTATGGAGACACATGGTACACAACATATCCTCAGAGAGTTACTTGTGGAGTACAGTCGCTTACATAGCTGATGTGGCTGTGCTAATGAAATTTGGCTTGAATGGTTTAGTTCATGAAAAGTTGCTTTTTTCTTTTGACAGGTAATAAGCAATGCCTTGAAAGTTTGGGGTTTAGAACTAATCCTGTTCAACAGTCCAGAGTACCAGAGGCTCAGAATTGATCCTATGTAAGATCGTTTTCTAAGTTTGATTTTTAAAGATTTAATTCTGAATGAAGAAAATTACATCATGACTGTCTCTGCATTGATGTTCTGTTTCATTCCCTTGCACTTCCCTATTTCATCTTTTTGGTAACCTTGAACATCTGTCCTCCAAACTTCCTGACACCCCAAAGTCAGTGGTGGCATGCTTCTTAGCCAGCATCACTAAGCTATTATGGAGAGATTCATAGAGTTGTATGTGTATTTAAGTAATGATACTCAAACTCTAAACATCAAAATGATAGCAAATTGTAAAAGACTTGTCAGTGCAAAATAAATGAACTCATAATATTCCAACTTAGTAGTATATATTTTTTCTTTTCTAGAAATGAAAGATCATTTATATGCAATTATAAAGAACACTGGTTTACAGTTAGAAAATTAGGAAAACAGGTAATGTTTCTCCTTGTCTTTTCCCCCACTCTATACTCCATTTGAAAATAAAATGTAAGAGATTGGTGCCTTTAAAATCAAACCTGAGCCTAGCATGGATAGTATAGATTCAGTCATCCGTGTCCGTGTCCGTGTCCGTGTCCGTGTCCGTGTCCGTGTGTGTGTGTGTGTGTCCGCGTGTGTGTCTGCGTGTCTCTGTGTATGTATGTGTCTGTCGTATAACCCCAGACTTTGTTCAGCATTCTGCCCCTGAGCTATGCTAGCCAACCTGGATTCAATTGGATAGAAGTTTGTCATCTTAAGAGAAAATATTTCTATTTCTCTTATGGATGTTTTTGTAACAGCCATATATAATGAATTTTAGTAATTCTATATGTAAAACACTGTAAACATGGTTACTTTTAAGAATGTTTTTATGTGATGAATGCATTCTGTTGGTTAATCATCACAATTGTATAATTCTATTTAGTGTAGTACTTTAACAGGTCCTGAAAATATGTCAGTCATAAAGAAAGCCATTAGTCACCTATTTGCTTTAGTATAATAGGATTATTTAAATGATTCCAAAATGTGAAGCAGTACATGAAAATACATATGCCTACATGAAAGCCACTAGGAGCAAACAATATGTGAAGTCCTTTGGATTGGAAGTTTAAACCTTTGAGAACCAACTTTCAGCACAAAAGGAATGAACTGTTAATACATACAGCAATGTGGATAAGTTTCAGAAAACTAGGAGCTAAACCACAGTGACAGGGTTCATTGACCACTGTGGGATGAGGAAGGGGGGGAACAAAGAAGGCTCCAGAGAGGACAGGAGCTAGGCTCGGTCATGTCCTCACTGTTGGAGCCGGGTGGATGGTTTACCTGGTAGATACAAATAGTTTTTAAAAGATGAATGTTAAAACTTTTAAAGTTGTAACTTTAAATATGTGCAATTTAGCAAGTGAAGTGGTCCATACGCCTTGGGTTCCAGCACTCGGAAGCTGAGGCAGGAGGATTTTGAGTTAGGAGCCTGCCTGAGCTGTAAACACACTGAAACCCTGGGCTGCCTGGGAATGGGGTAGAGATTATGTCAGTTATTCTTCAATAAAGCTGTGTTTTAGATTAAGAAGGAAAAAGAAGAATGAAGGCAAGAGAGAATACATTGAGTTAAATATAAAAGATACTAAAAAATAAGCACATCCTACTGTTAGTTATTAAGCCAGCCACCTGGAAGCAACCTCATTTATTTTAAATGATTGCTTGGGGCTGTAGGCCAGTGGCAGAGTTGTGCTTAGCAAGTGCAAGGTCCTGGTAGTCTCTAGTCTCCTGCATCAAAAATAAATAAAATAAACTAAGTCTTGATGTCCTCGCGAAGCTCTGAGCAAAAGCAAGGAGGTGTGTGGTGTGACTGGAAACCAGTGCAGATCAAAACTGACACTGGAAGAGCCACTAGTGTTTAACCCTCTGTGTGCCTTTAGAAAAATAAGACCCAGCATTCGTCTTCTGCATAATTTTTTCAAATTAGTTTTTATTCTTTGACAGTTTCATACATGAATACAATGAGTTTGTTATTTTTTACTCCTTATTATGGATTCAAAACCCCTCCTTTTCCTATTGCAAACCTCCTTCACAGTCATTCTCCCTTTCTTCATGTCTTACTGCATGTGTGGCCCACTGAATTTCATCTGGTTGCCTATACTGACATAAACCTGAGCACTTGCTGGACGTGGAAGATAAATCAGGGGTATCCTATTGAGGAAAGTAGCATTAATTCTCAGCATTCTCTAAGGAAGGTGAATTACCAGCTTTTTAAGATCTGAAGACTTAAATCCCACAAGTATTGATTTGTAGGAAAACTTACATTTATTTTTTGAGTTTTTTAATTTTCGGCTCTTCAAAACTGAATTTTGCAATTATGAGTGAGTTTATCTTTGACAAATACAAAATCAGGCACATTTTGCTTTGTTATCTTTGGTTGTACCTTTGGTTGTGAGTGCATGCGTGCGTGCGTAGAAGAGAGCACTGTATATATGTCTGTGGAGGCCCGAGGATGACTTTGGGAATTATCCTGGATTGCTTTATCTTCTTATTGCTTTGATCTGGGGTTTGTTGGGCTCTGCCTTCCAGTAGAAATGCAGGCTGCTATTTTTTTCTGCCCAGCGTTTTTACTATACTTTTCCTAAAATTAGATTTGTTTTCATTATAGATTCTTTCTGTTGGAAGTCCCTATGAAAGGAAAGAAACAGCTGGAAAAAGTATTAGCAGCAGTATCAAAATCGAGGAAAAAATGATATTGACCATAATTTTGGAAACTGTTTAAGCTAGGATACCTATGAGGTTATGACTAAATGTAGTTACCACGGACAGTATTAGCTTAGTGATCCTGTTAAAATGAGGTCGCAATTTTAAATTCCCTTCCTGTAATGTCTGACTCTTGCAATTGGAGTGCTTTGACCGTTGTCAGTAATGTAAAGTGACATATAGTTGTCATTTTTTTTTCATGTCATTATGATATGATTAGGTGTGTTTGATACTTTGAAAGAATAATTACAACCATCAATAAAGATTTTTCATGTTTTATTTTTGAGAGATTGAAAGAGAGAGGTGGAATTGAGAGAATCACGCTTAAAAGTTAGTTCTTGTCTTCCACCATGGAGTTTTTGGGGATCTAACTCAGGTTGGCAGGTCTGCGTGCAGGCACCGCAGAGCTGTTTTGTCAGTCCAAGGCATTTTAAAGTGCTCGGTTCCATTCTCTTGGAGGGACTTAGAGTTTATGTATTAAAATTAACTTTTTTTTAAAAAGCACTTAACAGTGATAAATATTCAGCATTTTCTTTCAGTTATTTGAAATCACATTATTGGGTACTTTATAAAAAAATCTCAATTTGACATATTTCTGTTATGTAGATGGTCTTACTAAGTTTTGATGAAGAATTGTCTTTTATATGCAGTGTACACTAAACTATTGGTACGTTCTTTTTTCCAGTGGTTTAACTTGAATTCTCTGTTGACGGGTCCAGAATTAATATCAGATACATACCTTGCCCTCTTCTTAGCTCAGTTACAACAAGAAGGTGAGTACAGTCGGCGGTTCTGTAATGACCTTTCAAAGTAAGCAAAGCAGTGAGCAGAGGTGGGCAGAATCGTGCTATTCCAGACAGTCACACCACTCTCATGTTTAGGAGGGTGTATTTGGGGCTTTGGTTTGGGCGACTCAGTTCGGTGTGAATCCTTGGGGTACTGGGGCTCCCCTGAGGCTGGGCTTCCTTCCCAGCCCTTCTCAGTACAGCCCTTTCCTTTGTCTCCCACATAGCTCAAAGCTGGGAGGAGAGGTGGGTGTTCTTTTTGTTCCTTCCACTGTCCTTCCCTGTGAACTGCAGCCCCTTGGAACGACATGCCCCTTGATTAAAGTTGCCCCCTGTCCTGTAGGTCCGTGGACTTGATCCTTTTTGTTGAGGACTTTAGACCATCTTTATTCTCATAGTCATTCATACATTCTCATTCATATTCTCTTTCTTTCCCTGACCTCTTCCTCCTTAAGTCACTCCTAGTGATTTCTACATCAGTAACCAGTCTAGTATGTTTTCTTTCAGCAATGATTTTCTTCACCACTGATCACCACTGATGATTACAACCACCTTCACATCCAACATCCTTCCTTCGTCATCTCCTAACCTCATGCCATGTCTTCTCTCTTTTTGTTATTCCAGTGATTCTTATACTCGTTTTTTGTGCATATGTATGTGTATGCATGTTCACATGTGTGTCTGAGTACACATGCACCTAATGCAGATGTACATATACTCATTCTTGTGGACCCGTAGATTCCAAAGATGATGCAGAGTGTTTTCTTCCACTCTGCTTACTCTTCAAATAGACAAATCTCACCATTCAGCTAGGTTGATCCCTAGGGATCTCCTGTCTGTACCTCCCAAGTGATGGGAGGGGTCCCAGGCCAGCAGCCACTGTACTTGCTGGCTTGTACGTAGGTTCTGGGGATCTGTGATCCTCGAGTGCCTTACCCCGGAGCCATTGCCCTAGCCCTACTGTTTTTTCAGTGCAAACGTTTTCATTATTGTTGTTCAGCTACATTCCTCTATTCTTCCTCCATCATAGTTACATAACAAAAATCTGGAAGCCAGTTGAAAATAGTTCTTGGCCCAGCCAGAGCAGCCGAGCATGGCTAAGAAATAATATAAAATATATTGGTTGATTTTTATTTTAAACTTGTGGTAACAAATTTCAAACAGGTTCTTGATGTGCTGTCTGACATTCCTGTTGGTGTTTAGTAAGTTCATGTGCTACTGTCCACATGATTATTTCACAACTTATCTCTGTAGGCCTCTCCCTCCCTTTGCTTTGCACATGGCCTTCTCGTGCGGTCTACTGAGAGCATGGGTGCAATGAAAGGAGAACCACTCACCAGCAGCAGGTCTGTCACCTTGCTTCTGCGAATCTCTCTCTGAGTCTAGTAAAACAGTTGAAGTGTGCCGTGCATCTAACCCGGACCAGCTCCTCCACAAGGACCGGATCCCATCTCTTCCCACTCATCAAGATGCATTTATTTTTGGCTCTGCACTCTTCTGGGTTGATTATTGTTATTATTGTTGCATATACACCTCTAAAAAATTTCTGTCAGTGGTTAAAAAGCGGTTGCCTCCAGTGACTAAAAATTGAAACCCTCTCTTGATTCCATGGAGCTGTCGCTGCCTCCCCGTGGTTAATTGCTCCTTGACTCATCTCTATAGCTCTGTTCTTGAAGTCATTCCATTGTGTCGTCGTCACCAGCAAGTCACTGAAAACTTCTTTGCAGGGTCATCAGTGACTTCTCGCCGTTAGTGCCAGAATCCACTTCCTTATCCTTCCTTTGTTTAGGGGTAACTGATCATAACCTTTTTAAAGAGAACAAAACAAAACAAACGCCCTTTAAAAATGTTCCGAGAGATAATAAAAGAGAGAGAAAGTGCTGTTCTCTCCTGTATTCGTCACCTGGTGGCCCGTGTCCAGTGTGCAGGGAACTAACTGCCTGCTTTCCTTTTCTTTGTAAATAGTTTCATGATGAAATCTTTAGAAGTGAAGGCTTTTGTTTAAAAATGCAGCTGCAATACTGCCAGCATGCTTTAAAACCTTAACCACAATGCTTGTTTTGTGCTGGGACTTGGTTCTGGGTCCTTGCATAGGCTGTGCAAGAGCTCTTCCTTCACACTGTAGCCCCAGCTGTTCAAACACAGTACTTGAACAGCATCACGTACCCAGTCAGTGTTCAAGTCACTAATTTCTCTCTCTCTCTCTCTCTCTCTCTCACTCTTTTTTTTCTCTGCCTGCCTCCCTCCCCAATACTGGGGATTGAATGCATGTAAGGCAATCATTGTATCACTGAGTTACAGCTCCAGCTCTCAAATCTTTTTTTTAAATATATTTTATTTATTTTGTGTGTTTATGTGTGTATGTTTGTATCTTGAGAGCACTGTATGTTTCTGTAGAGGACCAAGAGTGACTTCAGGAATTATCCTGAATTGCTTCTACCTCCTTTTTGCTTTTTGCCTTGCTCTGGGATTTCCCAGGCTCCATCCACCAGGGCCCAAAGTACAGGCCTCTGGTTCCTCCTGGCGTTTTTACATGGGATCTGGAATCTAAACACAGGACCTTCTGCTTGTGAGGCAGAGTCTTAATCCCTGAGCCATCTCTCCAGCCCAGTACTCAAATTGTTAATTTTACGTATTATATGGGGTTTTTTTTGACAGTTCAACCTGATTTGAGATGAAAAAGTTCAGTAACTTACTATATTAATTGTCATAGTTAGACACAGGTATCAGTTGGATGGTTGAGGGTTCAAGCGCTGGGCATTTGTGACAATTAGTAGTTGAGTTAAGCCCAGAGCGAATCTGCCCAGGAAATTGTCTAGTGGATGGGGAAGGCCCAGCTCATGGCGGGTGGAGCTAGTCCCTGGGCAGGTGAATAAAACAGAGGGAGCTGCATGAGAAAGGAGACATCCATGCTGGTCTGGCAAGTAAGGATCATCCCCCACTCAGCCGCTGTATGAGTACGGAATGGCCACTTCCCTCGGCCCTGGCGTGAGCTCTCCTGTGAAGAAGGACAGACAACTGTAACCGGGAGTCATAAGAGCAAATAAATCCCTTGTTCTCTTAAGCGGTTTTGTCATGATTTTTTCAGCAACCATGTAGGTAAACTGCTACATTGGTATATTTCTTAAGTCTAACTCTAGGTTTCCTCATCCCTATATTTTTCCCTCCTCTGTCCGTTTCCCATGCCCTGAATTTTGTTGGCTGAGTCTATGTGCCTCTGGTCCCTGGGTGCCCTTTTAACTGACTAGTCCTGAAATTTGATCAGGTCCAGGTAGATTTGGGGACAGGGTAGAAGATTTGAGGACAGGTGATGTGGCACTCCATGTCTGGTTGTCTTTTTGTGACCTTAGCTATATTTCCTTAAATAGCACAGCATGGTAACATATGCCAGAGTCCTCATAGCTCATCAATGTTCTTTCAGAATCCTTTTGGGAATTTTATTCTTTCCAATCTCTTAACTATCAGTGACCCAGGTTCAGTTCTATGTGCCAACTCATTACCTTTTTCACTGCTCCTAACATTTGTATGTTGATAATCTCCAGACTTTTATCTTTACCCTGACACTAAACTTCTGACTTTGACATCTTCACTTGGCTATATAGAAAGATTTCAAATCAAATGTGTCTACAAAAAGCTGTGTGTGTTGTCTCCTCATACATGTTTTTGCTCAGGTTTTCCCTGTGGTGAGGGGTTACTCTTGCATCCTGTAGTGATAGAGCAGCAGACTGCATTTTAAAAAGTCTAATGCACACCGTTCTTTACCATTCACTGGCTTCCCAGAGCACTTAGAATGCCTTCAAAAGTCCAAAATCCAAGATCAGAGAGTTGCCGGAGAAAGGCAGAATATCTCTGCTTCATAAGGTGCTTCATGAAGTTCTGTAGTGAGCTTGCTTGTTTTTTCTAGGATTTAGAAATATTTTTACTGGAAGAAGATATGTTAGACTATCTGAACTCTGAATATGTTTGTCCTTATTTAAAAAAAAAAGGTTAAATACACTCTTCTTTTTCCATCAACAGCCCTTCTATTTTTTTTTTTTTCATTCATGTTTAAGGAAATTTGTGTTAGGTAACTTTAAGTAGATTAGACTTAGTTACAGACCATTTTTATTCATTATCCATGGGGAACTTCATAGCTGGGAAAATACTGGATTTCTACATTCATGTTTATTAAAAATTACACTGGACCAATGTAATTCTCAGAAAACATGAGGTATATGTTTGGCACCTTCACTAGATGGGGTACTGGCTTCCTGGCTCCCATTTTCAGTTTGAAGGGCTCTGCGTATAGAGTGGGCATTAGGGTAGGGAACCAACATTTTGATAGGCAATTTACTTTTTCCATGTTACCAACCACTGGACTTTTATCCAGCTGTGGTCCTGCACTAGTCCCACGAGGAAGACTCCTTTACCATCTCTTCAACAGTTAAAGAAACCAAACAGTAAAACATCCACCAGACTGTAGCTGGGAAGTGGCAGATGGAGGACAAGGCCCAGCGGCCCAACTCCAGATGTTTTCCTCTTTGCCATCCGTTAGCTGCTCTGCTGCTTCAGCACATAGCCCAGCAGGTCAGCTCTACCGTCCTAGGCCCTTGTCCCAGGACGTCAGGACGTCACTGAGAGTTAGTCTGGTCTTCTAGGCTGAAAACTGCAACTTGTCCTGGAAGAGTTATTACTCCTCAACCTTGGGTCTTTCTGAATTGTCAACTTGTATTTTTCTTACCATGCTATGTCACCTTTTTGTCATTTCACATTAATCTTGAATCTCTTACTATTTGTGTTAGTTTGTTTTTGCCTTTTGTTTTTAGGTTATTCTATATTTGTTGTTAAGGGTGATCTGCCAGACTGTGAAGCCGACCAGCTTCTGCAGATGATCAGGGTCCAGCAGATGCATCGACCAAAACTCATCGGAGAGGAATTAGCACAACTAAAAGAACAGAGGTAAAAATGAGTCCACAGTAAAGAACGTGGAACACAGTGTATCATCGTAAGAATTAAATTCTTATGCTTATATTTAATGTGTGCTGCTCGTTTTTTAGACCTGTTTTTATTTATTTTTGTGGTGCTGGGGATCAAGCCCTTGTTCATTGCTAGGCAAGTGTTTTAAGACTAAGCTATATTCAGGTTCTTGTTTTAGTTTTTTTTTATTTTATTTTTATTTTATTTTATTTTTTATTTTATTCATGGTCTCATAGCCTACACCAGCCTTGAACTCCCTATGTAGCTGAGGATGACCTTGAACTTTTGATCCTCCTGCCTCCACCTCCTGAGCGCTGGGATTACAAGTGTATACCACCATTCCGCACAGTGTTGAGGGTGGAACCCAGGGGTTTGTGCATGCTAGGGCGTCTACTGTGTATATCCCCAGCATATCTCCCATTTTTTAAAGATTTATTGATAATAATAGTATTATTTACAGTGTTTGAAATCAAATTCTGGTTTCCATGAATACATTTTACATTGAGTTGGATCCTTGTCCCCTTAGTACTAATTTTTTTTCAATTAAATAAAGTCTTACTAAATTACTCAGTCCTCAGACTTGCCATTCCCTGCCTTAGCTTCTGTCATGGTTAGGCACAGGTGTCAACTTGACTGTTGAGGGTTTGAGCTCTGGGCACATTTGTGGAGAATTAGTAGTTGAGTTAAGCCCAGAGCAAATCTGCAAGAGATTGTCTAGCCGATGGGGAACATCCAGCCCATAGTGGGTGGGATTAGGCTCTGGATAAATCACAGAGAGCTGGTTGAAGGAGTTGGCATTCTTCCGTGTACTTGGCCAGACATGCTGGTCTGGCAAGTAAGGATCGTCCATCTCTCAGCTGTTATGTGGTGATGGTGTGGCCAGTTCCCTCGACCCTTGTGTTGGTGGATACTCTCCCGTCAAGCTGGACTGAAGACTGTAACCAGGAATAAACCCTTGTTCCCTTAAGCCATTTGATGGTGATTGATCAGCAGCCATGCAGGCGGACTGGAAATGTAACTAGGACTCACAGGCATTCGCCACTGTACCCAGATAGGCTAGTTCAGTGAAATTTCTGAACTCAACTCTGAATTAAATATATTGACTTATGTTTACATTACAAGAGAGACTTTGTATTCCTAGGCCTGTCGCTATAATTTTTCAACATTTCATGTGTGCGCGCGCGCGCATGTGTGTGCGCGCATATGCAGATGTGTGCTACTGTACATGTGTGGAGGTCAGAGGACAACTTGTAGGAGTTCTCTCCACCGCTTACTTTCCAGGGATCCAACTCAGGTTCTTTGCCTAGCACAAAGAGCTACAGGTTCAAACTCTAGACCCGGCAGATCAACAACATACTCAGGTTGTCAGACTCAGTGACAAGCACTTTTACCCACTAAATCATCTTGCCAACCCCTAGAAGCTTTCTGACCCAAATCTTTAGTGTGCAAGTGCTATCATGTTAAGTCTAAAAATCCAAGGCTGGACCACAGTTACTACTCATGCTTTTGTTCTTCAGTGCCCTTAAAGCTGACCTGGAACGCGTCCTGGAAGCCAGCACCGGATCAGGACTATTAGAGGAAGATGAGGAGGATTTGCAGAGGGCTCTGGCTCTAAGTCGCCAGGAAATTGACATGGAGGATGAAGAAGCAGATCTCCGCAGGGCCATTCAGCTTAGTATGCAAGGTATAAACATTTAGAAGAATTAATCTATTATTCTATATACTCTCTCCATCTGTATTGTATATAACCTATAAGACTATTCTTAGCTTTCCTGAAAGTTCATACATTAGAAGTCCTTTGACAGCTACTGTATGAGCTGAGAACAAGTCAGTATCTGCTCACATGAATCCTAGTGGACCTGATGGAAGGAGGCATTCTGAGAATATAAATTGATTTGCAAAATAAATGCTTTCTGCTGTTCAGTCTAATGTTTAAGCCCACTTTGGGGGGGGGTCCCACTTTTTTTTAAGATAAATCCATCAGGAGGGAGAGTGCATGTGTAGCCCTTTGGGAAGGTAGGCAGACAAGAATGTTAAGACCCATCCTTTTGTTTTGATCTGAATCATGAACTTCTTTCCAGTGAAATTACTCAGCATCTCAATTCCTTAAATGCTGCAGTGTAATTGTGAGTTCACTAACTTGGTGCTCGCTGTTATCCTGGACTTTCCTCACCTCCAGGCTTTCCTTGTAGTTCTCCATGTGGTTACAGCCTTATATTTGATTGACATCGATCTAGCTGATTAGCCCAGTAATGCACAGAAAAAGATTTCACGTCTGTGTAATCTTGGTTATTTTATTCTTCTTATTACTTTATTTCACAATTTATGTGTAAACTCTCATTGGCATAATTATGGCTAAAAACATGGGAACATTTAAGTTTGTCATATCACCTAAGTATTGTGAATAAAGTAAGAGAATGGGCTCCTTTTTTTTTAACCTTCTATTTTTAAAAAATTAAAAAAGAATTTTTCCCTAGTTTTACAAGCATATTAAGTACTTATCCCTTTCTTCCCTTTCTTCCTTCCCTCCCCTCCCTTCATCAGTCCATCCCACTCCCTGTCAGCTTCCTGCCTGTCTGCTTCTACAGGCCCCAGGGTTCCCTCTTGTCTACTCTAGTTCAGGCCTCTGTGGCAGAACAAGTGGCTCCTCCTCAGACTGCCCCACTGATAGGGGCACTCTCCTTCACCCATCCAGCCCCTAGCATCCAAGGTTTTCACTGCATGTTGTTATTTCTCCTGAGATCCTTGCTAGTCTATGGGGGCATGTTGGAATATCAACCATTCTGTAGGTCTGGTAAGGACAAGTCTCATTGCAGTGAGTTCCTGGATGCAACAGCCCTGCCTTGAGTGGAGTGTCTTGTCCATTAGTAGCCTTCCTATCTTTAGGCTCTTATAATCTTACCGCCCCCTCTTCCGCAGGGTTTGAATGGGCTCCTTTTATGATCGTCTGTCTTAGGTTGCTTTGGGCAATATCATGCTTTGGAAAGTGTAGGTGCACTTGTGTAAGTTAAAGAGCACACGAGAGATAGGCTGAGGACTTAGGTTCTAATCCACTGCTACACTAATGGTTATTGGTTGCGGTAGGGACATGTTAAATTGGGGAGGGATTTGCCCCAAGACTTCATAGCCTTTGTTTACAGAATAGTATCAGTATGTGTTTAAGAAGAAAGCCTTTAAAGAGTTTCTCCAATAAGAATAAACATCATTGCTCGAATAGGTAAACAAAATGATTGCTTTTTGTTCTGTTTTGTTTCTCAGGTAGTTCCAGAAGTGTATCTCAAGATGCCCCACAAACATCCAGTACAGATCTTACTTCAGAAGAGCTACGCAAGAGAAGAGAAGCCTACTTTGAAAAGTAAGGTAGTCAATATAAATTAAAGTTACACACTTAATATTTACTTTGCCTCTTTCGTCTATTTGAAAATGACCGGTTACTGCCTGAACCTGTGAACATGTGAGTACATTTTTAAATTTTTTTTTTATTTTTATATATATATATTTTTTTATTAAAAATTTAATTATACATTTTAAAATTTTTTACCAGTTCCCTCCCTCCCCCCTCCTCCCCCTACATGTGAGTACATTAAAAAAAATTTTTTTACAACAAATAGATATGAAATACATGTAGTTTTAAAGGGAAAGCTTCGCATAATCCCAGACAGATTTCCATGAAACAGGATAAAAACAAAACTTTTTGAAGTGTTGCTTATCAAAAAGAAGATGGGATTGGGACATGGCAAGAACTGTTGCTCCTTCGTACAAAAATGTTTGCTTACCTACAAGCCTTGCCAATTCTTCTCTCATTTAGAGAAGTAGCATTCGAGGTAGGGGAACCTATTCTTAAGCAGAAGTGGCAGGTGTCACTGTAGAGGCATTGAAGGTCCATCAGCATCCGGAGCTTGCAAGCAAAACATGCAAACAAAGCCATGAGTCTGAACCGCCAACTCCTAAAACTGTATATTGCACCCAGAGTGCTGACAAAAGAGTAATTTCCACCCTATGAAAATGTCTTCCTTTCTAGCAACCGATATTCACAAATCGCCTTTCTTTCCTTTTTTCTTTCCTCCCTCCCTCTTTTCCTTCCCTTTCTCCCTTTCTTCCCTGCCTTCTTGCCTCCCTGCCTCCTTCCTTTCTTTTACTAGCTCTTGTTAAATAATAGCCTTGGTTGAACTTGAACTCAACCCAGTCTAACCTCAGCTTCTCTAGTGCTAGGATTAAAGCACTGCAGCACTATGTCCAGCTCTCTCTTTCTTTCCTTTTAAATCTTAAACCTTAAAATTATGTAATCCACAGTAGATATTCAGACTCTCTGCTTCCAAAAGGCTGGAGGCTGAATCCTCTCAGTTACTTTCTGTGTTCATCACTTCAGAGAATCAGTTCACATTTCAGCATTTTTAAAGGGCGGGGGCTGTAGCATAGCAGTAGAGCGCTTGCCTCCTCTGCCTGAGCCAGGCTTCACCCCAGCAAGTCACACACACCCAGCATCTCTGAAATTGAGAAGCCTCTTAAAATCCTCTCTTCTAGTATTAGTAGTATCTAAATTATTGGAACATTTTACATCTGATGAATATAATGAAGATAAATTTACCTTTTTTCTGTTTTCTGTCTTTTAAAGTCACAACTCAGAAGTATATGAAGGAAAGTTCTGATCAGCTGACATCCTCTTAATGTGAGATATTTCTAGTCTTTATTCAGTGACTGATTAATGGATTTATTTATATTTAAAAGTTTTAAATAGTGCCTATTAGTACTTTTCATGTCCTTTTAAATTTTAAAATTAACTTTTTTAATTATGATGAACCTCAGGTTTATAGAAATGTAGAGAAACTAGCATACAAAACCTTATTTATTGCTCAGATTTAACAGGCGTCAGCACACGGCCCACAATTATACTTCCAATGCCCATTCTTTCTTGTCTACCCCCCATTACTTTGTAACAAATCAGTCATCAGGTTGTGTAGTTTATGTCTAAAGTGTGTGTCTCAGAAACATTTGAGGGTTTTTTTTTCCTTTTCTCTTTATTGATTTGTAGAAGGAATTGGGGATTTGAGGCAGAGTCTTGTTGCCACCTAGCTGCCCTGCCTTAGACTCCTTCACCTAGAGATAAAAACAGTATATCTCTGTTCCTGGCTTGTATGTTGTTTGTTTTCTGAAATAGTCAAATGCTATTGTCGTGAAGTAATGATAATGTTATGTCATCAGATATCTAATCCTAAAAATAAAACTACTTAAGTAGAATTGTAGAAAATTTGAGAGTTAAATTTGAGAGGAAGCATACTTTACCATCTCATCTTTCAAAATAGTGTTGTCTGGCATACTCTCCTCTTGTCTTGTACACACACATGTATACTGTTCTACTAGCTGTTCTTGGTAGCAGGTTGCATGTATTGTGACGTAAATGAATGCTTCATATTTTTGCATAAAGCCCTTCTTTCTTTTCCTGTTACAATAGCAGTGTAGTGAATATTCCTTGTGTTGACATTATGCTTCAAGTCTCTCATCATTCTTTAAGTTATTTACATGCTTATTTATAGAGAGAGAATGAGGAGAAAGAGAGGTGAAAGGGAGAGAGAGAAGAGGTGAAGAAAAAGGGGGAGAGAGAGAAGAGATGAAGAGAGAGATAGAGAATGAATAATCATATTTGCCATGGCACATGTTTAGAGATTAGAAAACAATTTTTGGGAGTCAGTTCTCTCCCCCCACCTTGTGGAGTCTGGGGGTCAAACCCAGTGTGCCAGGTTTTCATGCAGACATCTTTACCTACCAAGCCATTTCATTGGCCTGGTTATTACCCATCCAAGTACTAATTAGACCCTCCTTGCTTAGCTTCCACAAGCAGAGATTAGGTGTGTTGTAGTGGTATGGTTGCAGACCTTCTCATCATTATTTCTTTAATTACTCTGGGGATCAGGTATTGAGTTATAAGAAAGATCATTCTTTGTGTGTGTGCATGCACGTATTTGTGTATTGGAGGATACTTTGTGTCCCAGTGGAAGACCAAGGGTGACTTTGGGACTCATCTTGGATTGTTTCTACCTCTTTTTTGCTTCACTCTGGGATTTCTTAACCCCTGAGTCATCTCTCCAAGCCCAAAAAAGATCATTCTTAAGTGTCTTGATACACAGTTCTAAACGCTTTTTAGCATAATTTCAAGCTGCTCTTCTGCTAAGTTCAGATTCTTCTGTCCAGAATAAAATGGACCAAAGACAGGTATTTTATAGAGGAATTACAAAATTTACAAGTACATCTAAGAAAATCATAGGGCTGGGGATGGCTCAGTCAGTAAAGTGCTTGGCACAAGGACCCATGGAAACACACCATGCAGAGCAGTGCACATTTGTAATCCCAGCACTGGGAAAGCCAGGAAGATCCCTGGAACCCACCAGCCAGCTAGTCTGGCTTCATAGGTGAGCTTAGAGCAGTGAGAGACCCTTCTGGAAAGCCTTCCTGTGCATGACACGCAGAGGTGCTCTGGCTCCACTTGCAGGCATCCGTATGTACACATGCAATGAGAAAGTAAAGCATTTAAACATGTAAAATAGAAAAATAAGTCATACTTTTGCTTAGAAATTATTTTTTTAAGTATGGAGTTTCCAATAAATTTGTACTTTTAATATTAGTAATTATACTTTAGAGGCATCCTATAATGGACTGAATTTCAACAATCTCAGTTAAAAAGTCATAACCATGCCTTCTAAGTGACAAGCTGTCTCAGCTGATCTTGTATCCTTCTAAAAGATGCTAGAATATGAGCCTGTCTCCTTGTGTGGCTGAGATTGGCTGAGGGTGGGTGGAAGTGGGTTTAACTTTTTTCTTTTGAGAACTTGAGAGCTATAGAACATTTTACCTTGTCACATGCTGCTGAGATAAATTGGGAGTTAACTTGGTGATCATTTTTTAACATTAATATTTAAAATTGTATAGAACTCATTAATAGGAATGCTAAGAAACTAATATTTGCCTTTCACAAGTTCCTAACGTCTTAGCCTCAAATGAGTCCTTGTTTTTCTAAATTCGTTAAGCTCTCTTTCTTTTCCTTTCCAAATCGACCCTGGTGCTTACTTATTATTCATACAGTTTGTTTTTTTCCCCCATCCCCATTGTGTATTTAAAGCTTTGTACTTAATGTAGTAATGAAATACAGCACATTATAGGCCTTCTATCTCTTGTACACTCAAAGCTGCAGAGTTACCAAGTCATCATTTTATAGCCATGACATACTCCCACAGAAATGTCTAAATCTGTTTTACTTGTCACAAAACCCAAATAAAACTATCATATCAGCTATGTCACATGACACATGTGTTAGGACCAACACTTTAAGCAGTGGGCATAAAAATGGTTTTATAAACTTAATATCTGTAAGGGTTCTACAAGTTGTTAGCATTAATCAGCATCTTCCTCAGGCATGGCTTTGAAACAACGTAGAGTCTTCCTGTTTACAGAAAGCACAGCATTGGTGAGGAGGTGTATAGAAGTGCTGGCACAGCAAGGAATGCTGTGACTGTTCGATTGCCCAATGCCAGAGTCATTATTTTGATGACATCAAATGGTTTGCTAGACAGTCTAAGAAGCAAAAATGTATTTAGTGATAGTCCTCAAGCTTATAGTTTTAAGAAAAGCTCTCAGCCAGACCTCCATAATGTTACAGAGGGGAGAGATGTGGCTGCTGGCCAGTTGGGAGGATGTGGGTCAGATGCTAGGTTTGACTGCATACTGCTACAGCTTAGTTAACCATGCACTGTTGCCTCGATATGACCTAGTAAAGTCTGGCTCTACTGCAGCAACTATAAGGATAGAGCATCTGAGGGCCTTGTTCCCTTGTGCTAGCGCAGCTGCACAGTGGTTGGTTCAAAGTTGGCAGCTGACTTTCTTCCCATTTTTCATAATTTAAAGCTGGAATAATCCCATAAATATATACAGTGATTATCTGTGAGCTAAATGAAGAATAAAAAGAATTAAGATTTTTCCTTCTGAAGTTGAAGTCTCTCCATCTTTTGAATTCAGACACGTATTCTTGAGTGAAGGAGGAGGCTGCATGGTGCCGCCTGATATGTCAGGCACCCCACGATGCACGACAGTTGTCTTTCTCAGGCTTACTCCTGAACCAGGGCGCCCAGAACCTGTGTGCAACCATTCAACACCAAAGGATTGATATTTTGACTCAGAGGCAACATGAAAAAGCTGAAGCTCCCACTGATTGAATTTTCTTTTCTGTTCACATTTCAAATTCAAGATTGAGAGGGACAAGCTGGATGTGGTGGCACCGGCCTGTGATCCCAGCCCTGGGGAGGTGGGGGCGGGAAGATCAGAACTCAAGATCATCCTTGGAGACCAGCCTGAGCTAGAGACCCTGTCTCAGCACGCGCACACACACACACACACACACACACAGACAGACAAAAATAAATAAGTAAACACATAAATAAATAAAAATAGGACTTTATGGCATTTTTTATACTTTAAAAAATACAGAGCAAATCAATATAGCAGATACTGACAGCTTATAATTTATATGACAAGTTTTTTCTATTTCTTAATTTATCAAATATGTGGTTGAATGTACTATCTGACTAGCATAATTTCAGGCTACAAGGAAATGTAAACAGCATAAATTCTTGATAACTTACCCCATGAAGAAGGTGGTATGTGCTGAGAACAGAGATGAAATAATAAGGCCAGTGGCTACTTTAATTGGGTATCCAGGAGTGGCATTGCTGGGGAGACACTTAAGCTCACACCTGAATAACTAGGAGGAGCCAGCCAGGGAAACGTCACATGTAAGGTTAACTGGAGCTGCTTTGTGTTGTCAGAGGTACATTTCATAGGCTGGGGAGATGGCTCAGGGGTTAAGTGTGCGTGCCGTGCAAGCAAAAGGACTGTTCACATCCCCAGAACTCATACAAAATGTCTGGTGAGTGTGGAGGCCCATCTGTAATTCAAACCTCACAAGGCAGAGACTGAGAATTCAGCCTAATCCTATCAGATTTCAAGGTAATAAAATGGAAGAACAGTCAAGGATAGGTCCCAATATCAACCTCAGGCCTTCACACACACACACACACGTACATATAGCCCTATTACACATGAAAAATGAAATTTTTCAGTGGCTTCTAACAGTATTGAGGCTATAAACCAACATTTGCACAGGTACAATTTCTGGTCAATCTTGAACAATAAGTAAAATATCTATTTTTTGACTATCTGCCTCTTAACTTGCCTGATAATTAAAATAATTTTCACCTTTTATGAAAATTTTGATTTGTGGAAAAGTTTATTTTCCTCATGAGTAGATGTTCTCACAGAGTGCTTATTGTTAGCTATTGTTTTGTTTTGACATACTCGCTTTTGACTGTTTCAGGCAGCAGCAGCAACAGCAGAAACAGAAGGTAGATCCACTTGGACAGCCTTTATGTCCATGTGAACGACTGACCACACGTCCAGGAGGACTGGGGAATGATCAAGGTACGTTCATGACCATTCATCACATTGGTTATCTGTGTGTGCTTTACTTGGCATCCAGGCTCCGTGTCATTTTTACTTAGTTTTTTCTTCTTTAATCCAAAAAATAAATAGTAAATAGTCTTCTCTACAGAATTTAAATAAGTACTTTCTATTGAGAAACCCTGGAGGCCCTGATGGAAATAGATACTATTTTTTAAGTGCTGTCAGCAAACTCAAAATACAGAATTGCATATGTAGTGTAATACCCTTGAAACCCAGCATTCCATATGCAGTGTAATACCTTGAAACCCAGCATTGCTTATGTAGTGTAATGTCCTTGAAACCCAGCATTACTTATGCAGTGTAACACTCCTGAAATCCAGCATTTCATACTTGAGCATGAAGGGTATTACATCTCTAACGTTCTTATCCTGAAAGGCTAAAGGAGTTCTCAAAACAAAAAAGAAATGAAGTAATTTTGAGGAAGAAAGAACAAGAGTGCAAAAGACAGGCAAATGCAATAGACTTTCCCCTCTTAACTCTTCTAAATTATGTGTGATGATTGAAACAAAAATTGTAACTTTGATTTGGTTCCTACTGTATGTTTGAGAAATAATAAAAGTACTTGTGTTTTAAATGAGGGAGGGTAAACCTTCTATATGTCATTTCAACTGTGCAGCCACTTTGAAAAGTAACTGTTCTTAAAAAGCTGAATATACGGGGCTGGAGAGGTGGCTCAGGAGTTAAGCCTCTGCCTTGTAGGCAGAAGGTCCTGAGTTTGGATCCCAGATCCCACGTATAGACGCCGGGCGGAAGTGTGGGCGGCCTGTGTTTCCGGTCCTGGTAGGGCGGAGCCTGTGAATCCCAGGGCAGAGTAAACAAGGAGGAGGTGGAGGCATCCATGGTGGTTCCCGAATTCGTCCGTGGTTCTACACACACACACACACACACACACACACATGCGCACACACATACATGCACAATTGAATAATAAATAATAATAAAAAAAAAGCTGAATATACACTGACCACATGGCAACATTTTATGTATAGGCACTTGTTAGAGAAATAAAAATGCTCATCTACATTGTATACAAATGTTTGCACTATTCTGTTGGTCCAAATAAAAACCCATAGACAATGTCACACAGCAAGTAAAATAATGGTCAAGAGAATTACAGTACATTGTTCCATGAAGTGCAGCTCTCAGTGATCCTGAGATGGCAGCTTGATGTGTGCATCGTGGATGATCTCAAGGCCACTATGCCGAGTGCAGAATGTCATATTCTTTCTGCTGTAGCAGTCTAAAACTCAAATATATACAGCTACAGAGCAAAACAGTGATGGGCAGCGATTTAGGAAAGACGAGGGAAGACAGTTGTGTGAATATGTGTATGTAAATAATGCAGGCATGCGTCTCTATGGTACTGTGATAGGTGTGTATTATGCAGTTTTAGGGATCAAGCCTGGCACTCCATGCATGTTAGGCACCTGCTGCACCATTGAGTCACGCCCCAGCAGCGATGGTAGCAGTGATTACATAAATCTGTGTAGCAGTAAAACGCCTTACAGATGGAGCATGGTGGTGCACACTTCTGGTCCTTGCACTTGGAGTTTGAGGCAACAGGACTCCGAGTTTGAGGCTTGCCACGTTAACTCAAAAAGTTCTTTTAAGATACAGAACCACATACAGCCTTGTGCCATTGTCTATGCCAATATCTGGGTTTGGATTTGAGCTTTAGTTCTAGATGTCACTGACTAAAATTGAGCCACAAGATCGCAGGACCTTGATCTTCTGCAGCTTCCTGTGAAAAATAAAAAGGCTTCCTAAAAAGCGAATTGTTGATTTACACAGTAACTCTCAAGTGCATTCTGCTCAGTGAAAAAAGCCACGTGCAGAAGGCTGCATGCTTAAATCTGAGTCCATTTGGGTGACATGCGAGGAGCGTGGCAAATAGAAGAGGTGTGTGTGTGAATGTGGTATTTTGTGGATTTTACAGTGTTACAAAAAATGTCGTATGAGTTACAAGTTTAAAAAAGAAGCCAATATTCAAGGAGAATATTTGCTGAAAGTTTTGTCTTTTGGCGATTTAGAAGTTTCTTAGAAATGTGTGTTTTGTTTCCTTGCAGGTGAAGCTATGAGCGAAGAAGACATGCTTCAGGCAGCTGTGACTATGTCTTTAGAAACTGTTAAAAATAATTTGAAATCAGAAGGAAAAAAATAATAGCTTTAACAATCATTTTGATATTCATACTTGTAACATTGTCCTGTGTACAACATAGGTTCCACTTTGGTAATGTGTCAGAAAGAAGTGTCACCAAAGGACATAAATAGACGCTCCAATGGTTTGCAAACAAATGATCAGAAAGTCAGAAAATTGTCAGTCATAAGACTTATTAATGATCCAAATACTAGCAAAGAGTAGTTAGCAATTAAAGAAATTTAAAATAGTTTTCTAAATGTCCCTTTTGTTTTTCGAGTGTGCAATATCTAACATGTCTAAAATCAGGGCCTTTCCTTGGCTCTCTTTGCAGACTAACTACTGAGCTCTTGATGCAGAATTTGCTCTGTGCAGTTGTTTTGTTTTGCTCTCATCGTTTAATAGTCAGCCAAATTAACTTTTCATGAAAGTGTCTCTTGTCCCAATTTCTCTGCTGTGTTTCATTATTTTTTCACAAGTTTTGAAGCATCACCATTTATTCTGAGGTTTTGCTTTTTAAGCCCTCCATAATGGGCTTTATAACTTCGGTGCATTCCTTAACTCTGAAATCAGCTCTGCTCAAGTGTTTGGGAAGAAGTGAACTGGTTTTCTTGTTTTGTTTTTGAATCTATGAACATATGCTTTCCTGGATATTTTGTGAATGTCTTTTCACTTGTGTGGAACTTGGTAACCTTTTTCCTGCGCCTTATTTCCTTTCTCCCTTTGAGAAAAGGGGAAGCAATCATAGTACTCAAGCACATTTCCTCTGAGAAGTAAAACTGATTGTCCACATAACTGTACGGCAGGTGGAGTCCAGCCTTCAGTTTTAGTTGGTAGTAGGTTCATTGCATTTTTTTCTTCCGTACTTGGAATTTCCTGTCTATTTACAATTGAGTCTGAAATGTTGATGTCTACTTCATGTTTTTGGTAGAGCAGAGCCTGCTGAGATGCTGATCTGGAAGATGAAAATAATTTACTAATGAAATATATTTAAATTTGTACTGTGAGTCTACCCTTGCATTATGTTTAAATAGCTTAAGAATTATAGAAGCCACTGTACTTAATGGGTCTGTAAATAAGAAAGTCTTAGTTTTGATAAAGACTGTTTACTTGGGATGCACAGTGTCCTTCTTGGTCAGTACAGTGGTATGATTTCAGCGAACATTAGCCATGTGTCTCTGACGTGGGTGTTACAGATTCTGCTGTCATCTATTCTTCATCCCTCACTCCTCATGCCCTTTGGAATGTTGAATTGTATATAAAGTAAAGTTCAAGAAGATATTTTAGCAGACAATTTAGGAAAGTAAAGGATGATGCGTTGCTCTACTGCACACATTTGATCAGGGAAAGTTTTTTGATGTAAGGTTTATTGCTAGCTGAAAAGGAGAAAGCATTTTTATTTATGATTATGAAGTAGCTTTTTCTTGGATGGAACAATTTTTGCTCAGTTTTTGTTTTGACCAGTGCTAGGGATCAAACCCAGGGACTCGTGCATGCCAAGCAAGCACTCTACCTCTGAGCTATATCCCCAGCTCTAGGACACATTTTTTGTCATTATTTTGTGCCAATAAACATTTTCTTCGATTTTTTCCTTATATAAAATTTAGGCAGTTTCATTTTAAAATATAAAGTTTTCTTTTAATAATTGAAAACATTTCAGATGAATTTTGGAACTTTAGTGTATAGGGATTAAAAACCTTCCTTCAAGATTTACAAAGTTAAATGTTTTAAGACTGAACATTTATGTAAGTAACCCATTATGCTAGTCATATTTTCCATGGATATTAGCCTTTACTTTTTAACCATTGAAAAAAAGTCACATTATTGATGAACTACCTAATATAAAAATGAAAAAAAGTTCATTTATATTTCAGCTTCAAGGTTTACAAAAAGTTCATATAGCACACCCTAGATAAAGCACTTAAAAAATATGGCATGTTGGTCCTTATTTTTTAGAGACTTTTAAAAATAGCTAACTAAGCATACACTGGATATGTTTGAATATATTTGTTTATTTTATTGTGAAATTGTTATATTTGGCAAGGCAGATCTTGAGTCACCAGTGAAACCACCATCTTGTTTGGATTGCTTTATATTTATCTGAACATTCAGATTCCATTCTTAATTGAGTGGCTGGTATGAAGAGATGCCATGCTTATAACCATAGTATCAAAAAAAAATTTAAGTTATAGGTCATGTATCAGGAACTGCCTTTAACTGCAAATATTTTCAAGATAGTCAGGAACAAGTTAAATCCACAGTAATTCTCCTGTTACGAACTTGATAAAGATTTCCATTCTCTTTAACCAATTGGAAACACCTTAATGTTTAATATTTAAACTATTGGTATCATTTTTCTAATGTATAACTTGTACTGTTAGATTAAAATATGTACAATGGTGATGCTAGTATAATAAGTAAGTTTAAGGTAACTTAAATGCCACTTTCATATTTTGGGCGTATCCCAGATTTAATAGGACTCAATAAGTAGTTATTTATGTTTTAAAAATGCAGAATAGTTAGTCTCTTGTCTAAAATCATTAGTGTACTTTTTTAACAGCAATATTAAAGTATTTCAGTAATATAAATTTTGAAACTATTGCTGCAGGTAACTCTATGCTAAACTTTAAGATCTTGGCCAAATAATTTACAATTCACAAATATTTAATGAAGGTGCTCTTTCCCTTAAAACTTGATTTTTATTAATGAAGGTTTTGTTGATGATGCCAAAGTTAATGAGGAAGAAACTTAAAACTAATTGAGTGTTATTGTAGACAAGCCTACCAGTAGTCTACATTGTTTCTTAAATATTTCATTCAAGTCAGAGCCTAAGTTACATTTTCAGTGTCTGTATGTTTGGTACTATTTTTAAGTCGTGCCAGTACCATCAGTCCTATGTGAAGCCAAAAATTGGTAGTGCATAATCAGAATCTGAATATTTACAATCTTAGGTCAGAAAGTCTCGATGTCTTGAATTATTGGGAAGATTCAGTTATTACACTGGTGCCTCCTGTTCCAGACATCCTCAGGACAAGAGGGCGCGCTCCGTGTGGAGCACTCGCCTGGTGTGCTCAAAGCCTGGGTTCAGTCCTAATATTGCAAAAAGAAAGGAGAGTGGGAGGAGGAGAGAACGTTGGAAACCTCTTATATTGCAGAACAGACCCTTCGAAGTGAATTGATTATTGTTTTTTAGCCCAAACAATTGTGTAGTTACTATATATGTGACTTTAAGAAAAAAACCGATTGGATCAGCTAATTAGTAATGTAAATAAGTTTTCTTTTTGATGTTCAAAACCAAAAACTTTTCCTTTATTCCTAATCACTTTGTAATTAGCTAAAGAAATGAACTGGCTTTCTATTTTTTTTTTTTCCAGAGACTTGTATAAGGTTTGTTTTAGTCTTTCATGAATGAAAACAATTTTGATTTTTTAAATTTAAAGAATTTTTGCTATTTTTATTTTTCTAAAATGGTCTGAAATTTTAAGAACTAATTCAAACATTATTTCTAAGTTTATGGATGTATCATAATTTGTCAACACATTTTAAGCAGGAATTATAGGCAAAGCATTAGTAAAACGTGTGGAAACTGCTGATTTGTTTAGATGTGCTCAGTTGTCTCTTGCATAGTTCAGTAATGGAATATTTCTTGGAATTTTTAAAAATAATTTTTTGGAAGAAAACACACATTGAAATGGATCATCTAATTTCTACAACACTGGACTACTAGAAATATTACTGTTCTGTATAAATAAAATATGAAATTCAAGTACAAAAGCTGTTAAATAAAGGCATTGTCTCTTGGCCATGATACAAATGCACTGTGGCAGTGCAGTTTGCTCAGGACCTAACTCTGCAGCTCTTCCTTGTGTACCTGCCTCCCGCGTTTATCCTCCATTGTTCTGTATCGACCTTCTGTCTGTCTGTTCCTTCGCAAGCTGGGCTTCCAAAGCACTGTTGAACGGTGAGGGTTCTATCGATGTAGATGTCCCATGAATTGTATTTTAAATATCAGAGATTATTAAATAATTTTTTTCTAATTCCTTTTTTGTGTTTTGTTAATTCATAACTTTATTCAATGTACGTTAACATGACCAGCTGCTTCTGTGTCTCACGAAAGCTTTTCCCAAATGCAGTTTCAGAACACACTTCAGGTGTTAGGGAAGCACCATCTGGAGTGTTTTTACCTATATTCAGTGATGAATGAGGCAAGTCAGGGAAGCCTCACTGATTCCCGCAATAGGATTCATGTAATCTCTGGTACATAACCTCCTGTAAGTTTTCAGTGCTGAGGATTGAACTCAACCTCCTGGTCCTGGTACATGGGTGGCACATGCTTTACCACTGAGCTGTATCCCCAGTTCCTCCACCCCAATGTTGGGAAGTAACTTTGATTAAGTTTGTTCTTTGACAATTTCATACTTTCTAAACATTATAGCCTCCTTCCCTTCCTAATTTTTCTCCCGTCCCTCTTACCCTACAAGTTCTTTTCCCACATTCGTGTCTTTTGTTTTGAGACCCACAGTCTTTACCAGGGGTCACCTGTGTGGCCTTGGGTTTGGAACTCTTCATTGAAGTTAATTGGGCTCCTCAGCCTACTACTAAAAGCAATGATCTACCCCTCTTAGAATCTTTCAGTAGCCAATAGTTCCACAGAGAGGACCCCATTAGTTCCTCCCAGAACCATGTGTGACTGTTGACAGACCCAATCTTATGGAGGCAGCCGTAGCTGCTGTGAGATCATTCTTTACACCAGCTGTGCCATTCCCAGAAGACAACTTTTCACAGCCCTTCTTTCAGGCTGACTCTTACATGCTTTCCACCCCCTCTTCCATGATGTTCCCCGAGTCTTAGAGGACGGTATAAATGTTTAACTGAGCACTCAATCATCACTTAATCTCAGCTCCTTGTAGTTAAGTGTCCCTGTATTCAAAAGTCTCTGCTTAAGAGTGAGAACAGTATTTGTCCATGTGTATAGGCATAAATAATTAGAAGGCAGTTTGATACCATGTCAACAGCTCAGCGATAGTAAATTCACCCAAGTCCCAAGACCTTGGCAGTAGGTTCTTAGGTTTATATCACTACCCTGCCCCAAATCTCATCCAAGAAAGCAGTTCCACATTTTTATTTGAAATCTTATTTTAAATGTTGGTTTGTTTTCCATCCTTTTTTAAAAAAAAATTTATTATTTATTCAGTTGTGCATGTATGCGTGCGTGCGTGCATGTGTGTGTGTAGAACCACGGGCGAATTCGGGAACCACCATCGACGTCTCCACCTCCTCCTTGCTTACTCTGCCCCAGGATTCACAGGCTCGCTCTACCAGGACCACCCCCGCTTCCACCTGGCATCTATACATGGGGTCTAGGATCTGAACTCAGGACCTTCTGCCTGCAAGGCAGAGGCTTAACCCCTGAGCCACCTCTCCAGCCCTGTTTTCCATCCTAAGGAATAAAGTACATTAGTAACTTCATTTATTTACTTTTTGACAGGGTTCCTGTGCAGTCCAAACTAGCCTTGAACTTGCGAGGGGTCTCCTACATCACCTTCAGACATGGACTATGACAGGCAGTTAGTATCAAAACCTGAAAGTGGTGTTTTTCCTCATTTTATCCAACTCTGTTCACCAGAGTCCAAATGTAATAGACAGCTGGGAGTCACTAAACATTTCAATCAATGACGAACTGCATATCCAACAAATTAAAGGATAGCCAGATGTATAGTAGTCTATAACCTCTAAGTCTGTATACATATTCTCTGATGCTTGCACAATGCAGTTCTCAGTATCAGCCCCAATGATTAAACAACGCTTACTAATAGTTCCACCTCCACTGGTGGAATATGTTATCTTCAAGTTTTACAATAAGGGTCATATATCTACTTTAGCCTTAGGGTTTTGCATAAATCTTGAAATATGGTAAAATATAAAATTTAACATACATATATATTAAAAGGACAAGATCATTGAGTTTATCACCAAATGCCTGTGCTCTCAGCACTTCTATAGGGTCTCAAGAAATACAAATTGATGGTGGTTCCCGAATTCGCCCATGGTTCTACACACACAACACACACACATACACTCAAAACGCACACACGCATAATTGAATAAAAAATTTTAAAAATACAAATTGATTTTGTACATTAGCTAACTAACACTATACTAGATAAAAGGATAAAAAGAATTGTATGCTATAGGGCTTCAAAACCATTCTGGTATGTGTTAGCAAATGCTCAAAGTCACTGTATAGGTGATTTGGCTGCAGCCGACCTCTTTGACTTAACTTGACTTTATTCTACACAGTACAGTCTTAGCAGGCATACTTACTTTAATCCAGGCTTTTCCACTTCAAGCACTCCGTGGTTTCTTGTCCCCTACCAGTAGTCCTTCTGCTATCTCATTATTCATCGTCTCTGAGACTTTTGTACCCTGGACCTACCATCATTGTTTTTAACTCTCTTTATCAAAACTGTTCTCTAGTGTTTAGTTCTCCCTATGCCAGAGGACTTATCCACCCTTTGCCTTACAGAAAGCTATTCAGCCTTCACTATTCAACAAAAAATTGAATGCTTACTATGGCATAAGGAGATAGAAACAATCGGGATGATTCCCAAAGTCACTCTTGGCCCTCCACAGGGCCTCTGTGGAGGCCTCTGACTCTCTCTCTCTCTCTCTCTCTCTCTCTCTCTCTCTTACACACACACACACACAATAAAGTTTTAAAATAGTGCTTTCAAGGGCTTCATGCTTTAGTTGGCTGTGAGGCAGAGGAAATGTTTAATGAACTTGATTTCAGAGCATACTAAGATCTCCACTTTTCTGCATTAAGATGAAAAGGTGATATGACAGAGACACTATTTAGACAATATCACCTGAAAAGTGATATTGCAGCCATGCAAAGTGGGGGTGCTGCCATTGTTATGGGTCTGGGGTTGCTCAGGACTTCACCATACTGACACCTCTATCACTATGTTACATCCCCACTTCTCTCTTCCACCTTATTCTTTTGAGACATGGTCTCTAACTCAATCTGGCACTCATCAATAGAGCTGGTCTTTCTAGGTAGTTTGCTCTGGGGATTCCCAGTCTCAGCTTTCATAGAAATTCATACAGGTAAGCTGACACTCCACCCAGCATTTTACCTGTGATCTGGGGATTCAAATTTCAGTCTGTTTAATAGCTTGTGTGGAAAACACTAACTGCTGAGCCACCTCCCCAGCCCTATCTTTAAAAATAAGTTCTCTTGCTTTTACTGTCTGTGAAATCTCTCATCCCCGAGTACAAGAACCTGGAATCCCTTAGAGGTTCTCTCTGAATTCTAATTTCTGCTGATATTCAGATTTCGGAGAGAGCTAGAGAAAGTATGGCTTGGGCCATCAGATTCCAAGTGCTGGAGCCTCACATACAATAGCAAACTGTGGTTTCTCTACTTTTGAGTAAGAGAGGAAGATGCTACCATATTTAGCACCATACTTAAAGAGAATTGTAAAATTGTCATTTTTTAAAGCAAAAATGTGATAATCTTTCTGGCCACTTACTAGGCATTTGTATACCAAGGTATCAACTGCTTGAAACTCAAGTAACTTTTTTTTCCATTATGAAAGAATGCAAACAAGCGAGAGGAGACCCCAATAAGTTAACCAGTGGTGTGTGTGTGAGGGAGAGGAGAGAGAGGGGGAGAGAAAGAGAGAGAGAGAGAGAGAGAGAGAGAGAGAGAGAGAGAACTATCTAGCACCACCTCTACACAGGAATGTTTGTATTTTAAGGTCTTGTTAAGTTGCCCCGCTGTCCTCTACTAAATCGTTTTAGGGAAAAAGAGAAAAAAAAAAAGGTTCTTTTATAAGTTCATGGAATCAGCTTCATGAATGAAACACATCACATTTAAAGGAACGCAATCTCAGTTACGATCTGGAAAGCCACTAGAAGAAATTTCAAATCCAGAAGATTATTAATACAAAGGTGTTTCCTGCTAATTTGCAGCTCGCCCTGCTGCAGCTTTGTAGGTCAGTTACTGCTGCAGCGCCCGGCTCCCAGCAGCTCCGCAGAAGCTGGGTCACGGAAAGAGCACCGGGCCAGGATCGTGTGAAGTCGCTTCCCGGACGGTGGGACGACCCTGTCGAATCTCCTCCCACCGCTGCTCTCAAGGACGTAAACTTCAAACTAGAGCCGAGGAGGCCGCCGCCACAAGCAAACGCCGCCGCGCCGCCCCTATCACCGCCTAGCGTTTTACCTCCCACGGCCTGAGCCGGCGCGTCACTTGGACGCCTCGCAAGAGCCAGCCCGCCCCCTCGGTCCTCCGTAATCCCACAGTCCCTTGCGCCTAGGACACGTCCGCCAGCCGCCCAGGGCCCCTCTACCCCACCGTGGAGCGTCTCTATGGTCGCCGCCGCTTCACCGGCGGTGTCATGGCGGCCAGCGTCGAGTTGGCAGGACTGGCCCGCGGAACTGAGGAAAGTCGCTGAAGCTGAGGGAGAAGCGACCCAGCCGGACGGCAGGGAGTCGTGGAGATGAGCAGAGGCCCCGCGGGGATGACCGTGTCGGCGGCCGCGTAGAGCTCCGGGCCAGGCCTCTCCTCTGCTTCCGCGGCGGTCGGCCGGAGCCCGGCGGGGTCCCGGCGGCTCCGCGCGTCCCGTCGGCTGCGGCCCCCGAGGCTCAGGGACTTTTGGAGGGTCGTCCGCGGGCGCCGGGCGCTGGGCGCCGTTCTCCGAGCGGAGCCGCTGCTGCTGCAGCCCGCCGCGATGTCGTCCTGGCTCGGGGGCCTCGGCTCCGGCTTGGGCCAGTCCCTGGGCCAGGTGGGGGGCAGCCTGGCTTCCATCACCGGCCAGATCTCCAACTTCACCAAGGACATGTTGCTGGAGGGCGCGGAGGAAGCGGAAGGTAGAGCCGCAGCGGGGGCGCGGGGGGCCTCGCTGCAATCCCGGGAAGGTCCGTGTGGGGGCTGCTCGCGTCCGTCTGCATAGCTCCGTTCGCGGCCCCTGCCCCCCCCCCCCCCGAGTCCTCTGGATGTCCCGGAATAGAGCGAGACCCCCGCGAGCACCCCGCGGGGTCTCGTGGATTTGACCGTTCCCGGCTATCACTTGCTGTGCCTTTACTTTGGGGGGCGGATCGAATTGTCACTCTTTTGACAGCCGAAAGAATTTTGACAATCGCTTTTGTTTGCTAATACTTTGTAACAATCGAGACCGCTGGTAGTGAAAGCATTTGGTGACCCTGGAGCTCCTCGTGTGTGACCTCGGCTCTTCTTCTATTCGGTTACTTTGTAGTTTTGCGCAGGGAGAGGACGCGCTGTAGTTGAAAGTGTTTGTGGGTGGTCGCTCGTGTCTCCCGCACCGGGACAGAAAGAGAAAGACACTTTATCCTTTGCGTATTAGTAGCAACTCATTTTTGAAACCACCACCTTGTTTTCCTAAGTGACTAGTGACCTAGAATTACACTGTAATCAGTGGTTAGGCTAATTACTATTTAGGTTTCTTGACATTTCTTTTAGCAGGTAGTGTTGGGATCAAGAGTTCTAAAGTTTCAAGAAATCAAGATCTGCCCTACGGCTTCGGCTGGCCGGAGACGCACAATGTACCCGGCCCCAAGGCTGGCCCGGGATTGACAGCCTTCCTGGCTCAGAGTCCCAGTCCTGGTGTTACAGGCACCACCACATCATGCAGTTTTATTTATTTATAAATACTGTTCTAGTTTAATCTTTGAGCAGGAATCGCTGGGAATTGAACCCTGGGACTTCATGGGTGCCAAGCACTCTTTCCACTCAACTACACCCCTAGCCTACTAAGTTATTTTCATCGTGGTTAATAACTTCCATATTTACTTGGTTAGAATTTCTGCATGGTGCCTGCTTAGAAGGAAGAGAGATTAGTAAACTGCTAAAATCCATTTTGTTGCTTGGAGTTCTTTGTGCGTAGAAGTTATATGAGTTGGGACAGTGAGAATAAATGGCCTTTTTTTGTGTGTATGGTAAATGGGACCTTGAGAGCAGTCAGAAAGTAGAAAAAGGCTGGAGATAGGGGAAAGACTAGAGTCTCATTTCATTCCAGATAGGAGACCGTAGTTGGCTGTTCCTTTGACCTTAAACTAGGAAATACACATCCTCAACCCTTATGCCATATGAAGTGTAAGATAGAGTTCATTTTGTTTTCCCCACCAGAAGTGATCCTATGGTCTCAATTTGTTTGTTTTTGAGACAGGGTCTTATTATGTACGCCCAGTACTTGCTTTGTAGCCCAGATTGGTCTCAAACCCACAGCCTCAGCTTCTTACATTCTCTCATTTTGATTATCTACTCACTTTCCAGAGCTAGAAATCTCTTGTTTTGTGTCTGTATTTTTCATGTGCTTCAAAATTGGCCACTGGTGTACCTGTTAAGTTTGTATGAGTAAAATTAAAAAAAAAAAAAATTGGCCACCAAATCTTGTCCATTTCCTGTCAGAATTGTTCTTTTCCTTTGTAACCTTTTTTAGGTTTTAAAAGTGGTTTGTGGCTATGTGTGTGAGCAGACAACTTTGTGGAATCATTTCTTTTTCCTCCGCTATATGGGTTGTGAGGCAAGGATCGTGAGGCAAGCGCCTTAACCCACCGAGCCATCTCTTCTGTCCTTGGTTCAATTACTTTTCCAAAAATGAGTTCGCTTAAAGATTTCTTGTCTTACAGGAAAGAAAAATCCAAACCTCTTAGTTGTCATTCCAGTTCCCATACGTACTAAAATTCATGTACACATGCAGCCTATTCCAGAGTTCTGCCACATAGAACTTTGTCTGATTTCCCCACAGCACCAAGCCTCTGTGTGTAAAGCCTTTTCTTCTTCCTGCTTTATATTTCTTTCTTTGGAAACTGTTTTCATGTAGCACTTTATGGCCTTACTCACATGTCAGGGACTTGAGGTCATTCGACTTCCATTCAGGACGAGCTGATCATCAGTGTCTGTGTTATGCATGTGCACGTATATGTAGGTGTTGGTACCTGTGCAGAGGCCAGAGGCAGGTGTCCACTTCCCTGTCCACTTTATCCCTTATTCCTTGAGAACAGGGGTCTGTCAGTGAACTAAAAAGCCTTAGCAGTCCTGTTCTGTTAGGTTTTTCCCTCATTGAGAAGATCAGATTTATTTATTTATTTATTGTCTGCTGCAATACCTTTACTTAAAAGTCAGGATTTTAGAGCAAGGAACCCACTGCACAGGGTCCTGAATTGGAGTCTGACCAAGAGAGTTGGGGCGACTAGAGGCTGCTGGTAGAGGATGGGTAGGTGGGGTAGCGGTGGTGGTGGTCTGCATAAACCTTTTAAATCCCTCTTTGATACCATTGCTGCTTTAAACAATTATTTTCCTAAACAGACAAGGTTATATTTTGTCCTCATGAGAGTAGCAATTAGACATTCCTTTTAGCGTTTCAAGCAGGATGTATAAATAGCCATAATAGCAGCACTGATTGATATTTTCACAGGAAGCATATTAGTTGTAATTGTTTTTCATATGTGCATGTTAGGTGTGTGTATGTGTGTTTACATGTGTGTGGGTGCATGTGTGAGTGTGGTTGCATGTACACCTATGTGTACATGCGTGTGACAAGCCCAAGTTGCTATCAAGTGTCTTTGATTGCTCTCTTCTATTACTAAGGCAGATTCCTTTCAGAGCTCACCAGAGCTCACCAATCAGCTAGGCTATGGTTAGCTGGCTCACTCTGGGGGTCAGTGCGGTATTACAGCCTGCTGCCACAGCTGTCCTCCATTTACACATACAGGTTCTGGGGATCCAAACTCTAGTCCTTATGTTTGGGGGACAAGTGCCCCCGAGAGCCATCTTCTCAGCTCTTGGACTATTTAAAAAATAACTTAAACTGTAAGTAGGGAAGTGATTTTTGTAAATTTTTTGGTTTTGTTTTTTAAGCGACATTGTAAATTCTCTTGAGCCTTTTGTTTACTTATTTTTCTGCAATGCCAGTAGTGAAACCCAGGGCCTTGTCTAGGCAAACAGCTCAGTTACTCTTTGGATGATTTCCAGTGGGATCTTTGTACCACTGCTGGGTCCTAACTATAGTTACCAATTTTTAACTTTCATCTATTTATTTGAAATAGTATTTTAACATATAGGGCTAATTTGCAATTCTCTTGCCTTACCTCTTACCTCTTAAATACTGGCATTATGTAAGTGTACACCACAGGCTGATTTTACTGCTGTTTGTTTATTCATTTGTTCACTCATTTGTGTTTTTAGGGCTTGACCCCTGGTTCTTGCATGCATCAGACAAATGCTAAACCAGCTAAGCTAAATCTCCAATCCTTGGACTACTTTTATTTATATTTAATTAATTTATTTATGGAGCAGGCATGCATGTGCTTAAGTGTACATGTGAAAGTCAAAGGGCAACTTTGAGAAGTTGATTCTGTCCTTCTACCATATGAGTTCTAGGGATCAAATTCAGATTTCATGCAGGTGCCTTGACCCACTGAGTCATCTTGCTGGATCATCCTTTAATTTTATGTATGTATGTGTGTATGAATGTATGTATGTATATATGTATATGCATGTATATTATGTATGTATGTATGTATGTATGAGAGACATACAGAGAGAATGAACAGTAATGTGTCATGTGGGTGGCATAGTGTACATTGGAAGTCAGTTCTCTCCTTCCACCATGTGGTCCTGGGTATCAAAATCAAGTTGCCAGGTTTGCCCACAGGTACCTTAACTGCTGGGACATCTCTCTGCCCACCCCCCAATATCTTACTTATTTATGACAAAGAAAGAAAGAAAAGAGAATTTATGTGTGTGGCACAGTATTTGATGGCTACTTTTAATTGAAAGTTATAAAATCAGAATAAATTGGACCCCATTTTTAACAAATTATATCTATTGTTAATTTAAGTGTTCTCTTGGTGTATTTTTTGCTTTGTTTTGAGTTCATTAATTATTTAATAGTCTTTGGCGTGGAAGATGAAAATAAGCTGTAAGCCCCAATTGATTAAGTTGCATCTAAAATCACAGAAGTCTACAGAAATTTAAAATTTCATGTAACGATATTTAAACAAATCCTTCCAAGAGCTAAATATAGACCTCCTAAGGTATAGGAGATAAGCCAGAAGAATGACCTGTGATACTGAACGACAATTACCAGTGGAAATTGTGATGGAAATTGAAAGATAGATGTCATCTGAGTAATCTCATATCAGTCTACAATCCTGTTGAAACTCAGTAAGGAAGACTTTCCCTTAAAATGCCTGTTTGGGGGCTGGAGAGATGGCTCAGGGGTTAAGACTCTCCCTCACAAGCAAAAGAACCTGATTTCAAATCCCAGATCCCACATAAAATGCCAGGCAGAAATGGCAGCAGCCTGCACTTCTGGCCGTTAGAAGTTGGAAGCCTGAGGAAATTTCAGAAAGAAGCAAAAATGAGGTAGAAGCAACCCAGGATGGTGCCCTCTTCTACACACACACACACACACACACACACACACACACACACACACACCTCTGTTTGGGTTGGGGATGCTGTTCAGTGTGGGACGCTTGCACACACACACACACACACACACACACACACACCTCTGTTTGGGTTGGGGATGCAGTTCAGTGTGGGACGCTTGCACACACACACACACACACACACACACACACACACACCTCTGTTTGGGTTGGGGATGCAGTTCAGTGTGGGACGCTTGCACACACACACACACACACACACACACACACACACACACACACACACACCTCTGTTTGGGTTGGGGATGCAGTTCAGTGTGGGATGCTTGACTAGCTCGCCCTGGATTCAGTCCCCCAATACCACCATTGCTAAACAACTGTTTATTACTTCTTGAAGTACTAATCACATATTCAGTGTATACTGTTTCTTTTGTAGCAGATTTACCTAATTCTGGGAGAAAAGAAATTGAAGCTATTCATGCAATCTTAAGATCAGAGGTAAGGAAAATTTAAAGACTACTACCAAACTTCAAGTTTTCTCTTTGGAATCATCACAGTTAATTGAAAGTTTCAATCTGTTCTTTTTAAATGCACTTTCTGTCACTTTTTATCCTGTTTATCTCAGGCTTTTTTGTTTTGTTTTTGAAGAATGTAGTTACATGTTCGCTTCTTTCATATTCTCATCTCTATAGCAGTATCTAGCAGTATGCCAGATTGTGGTAGTACAGTTTATTTATTGTTATTTATCTCTTTATTTATTTGCTTTTCAAGACAAGTTTTTCTGTGTAGTCCAAGCTTACCTTGAACTGGTGGTCTTCCTTGCTTCAGCTTTCTAACTGCTAGGATTACAGGCCTGATGTATATAATATGAAAAAAGGAATTGTTTAATATTAGATCTTTTAATTTCCTCACCTTAAAATAATAATGATATTTGGAGCAAAGAGATTTGTACTATAGGAATAGCAAGTTAATTTTACTGTTTTGTTCATTATGAGTCAGTATGTAGTTGTGACTAGTTCTGGACATTTTGCTTAATAGGGATGAGAAAAGCTTGGAAAAGTTCAAAGGAAAGCCCTAAAGAAATTAAAAGAATTTCAGAGTGGGAGCTATTATAAAGGACTAATGGAGCTCAACCATTTAGCCTTGGGATAAGAATAGTGAAAGAACTCTTAGTATTGTAGCAAAAGATATTCTTAGAGGACTTTGGTAAGCATGTTTTCCTCTCTTCTAAGACTATAAAAAGAGAACCCTGAATTTAGATAATAAAGTATTTACAGACATGTCTTGTTGAACTCTGGTCTAGAATATCAAGGTGATATAGTGGAATTTGTAAATAGAGGAACTTCTCAAGGAAAGAGCTACATTGGCCTGTGGAGAAGAGCAGAGACCATTGAGTTAGTTACTTAGTAAGGGACATAAATGCTCTAGTGACAGGTGAACTTAACAGTTCCTTTCTTAAGATTGAGGTAGATAATTTTGAGGAGGTACTAACTGGTATAGACTTATCCAGAGAAGTTAAACATTAGGAGTGTTTATGATGGCTTTAGCCAATTTGCCAGTACAAGTTTGTCAGATTAAAAAAGTCAGTTTAAACTGCTTGACTGATGTCTGCTTGAGAAGAGAAATAGAAATCTTCTGAGTTTTTTTTTTCTATTGATCTCAGTCCTTTTCATGCTGCCTATATTGTTATTATCTATGCCACGTATAATTCTAGAGTTTAGAAAGATTTATTTTTGGTAAAACACATCCCTGTATTGCAAGTCAACTTCCTCGTTTGTTCCTATCCAAATGAATTCTTGAGTACTTGAGTAACTCAAATACTAGAAGAAATCAAGGACTTTATTTTTTATAATAATTTAAATGTTAAGTGGTTCTTGGGCTAGAGAGATGACTCAGGGATTCAAGCCTCTGCCTTGAAAGTAGAGCCTGAGTTCAGATCCCAGATCCCATGTAAAAACAATGGGCAGAAATGGTGGTGGCCTGTACTTCAATCTTGGAAGGAAGAAATCTGATAAACTCCAGAGCAAAGCAAAAGGTGGTAGAGCAATCCAGGATGATTCCGAAGTCACCCTTGGGAACCTACTTATACATACAATGCCCTCTGATGCATACACACACACACACACACACACACACACACACACACACACACACACACACACATTGAACACATTAAAGAAAAAAAAAAGTTAAGTTTTTCTTTCCTCTTATGCTGAAGTTATATCCATACTCTAACCCCTTATGTGAATGTGTACACCTGTTTAAGAATCATTGTTGTCTGAGAATACAGTGATTGTGTGGCTGAGAATTCTGTTTGGAACTTTTAAAAATTAATTTATTTACCATCACGTGCGGTTAGATGGATATGTGTGTGGGACTGCAGATGTGTGGAGGTCAGAGAATAATTTTTAGAACTGGTTCATTCCTTCCACTGTGTAGGTTTCAGGGAGTGAGTTCTGGTTGTCATGCTTGCATGGCAAGCACTTTAATCCTCTGAGCTAACTCATCAACACTATTTAGAAAGATTTAGCATAGAAGAAGAGCAGAACATTTTCCAGAGGAAATTAGATTTACTTACAGATGTTAATAGGTGTAGTTGACTGATGCCATATGGATCCTTTTGTGTTTTTGTTTTTCCTTTGGGTTTGTTCTTTGTCTTGCAGTGCATCACAGGCTAGCTTAGTACTGAGTATAGAGCCAGGCTGGGGTGAAACTCAGCATTTCTCTTGCCGCAGCATCCTGGGTGCTGTGTTGTAGGTCTGTGCCATTGCACCCAGCTCTAGTTAAGATTCTATAGTTGCAAACAGTAAACACTGGCCTAAACTATTTTTTCTTGTTTGCTAAAGAAATAAAAATCATCATGATCATTTCTGATCAGTAGATTCTTTTAGGATTTTTTTTTCCTTGTATGTGTATTTGTTTGTTTGTAGAAAGGGCACTATGTGTGCAAGTGGAGGCCCAAGGGTGACTCTTCGGGAATCATCCTGGATTGCTCTACTGCCTCCTTATTGCTGTGCTCTGGGGTTTCCTGCGCTCTGTATTCCAGGACCAGAACTACAGGCCATTTCCGTACGTATGTGGGATCTGGGCTTCTGAATTCAGACCTTTTACTTGTAAGACAAAGGCTTTAACCCTTGAGCCATCTCTCAAAGCCTTTTTTAGTTTTTTATTGTTGTTGTTATAATATTTCACAGATAATTTACTCATGCAGAAGAAATTTTATATCTTAAAAATTACAAACCCCAGTTTTTATTCTGTTTTTTCTGGTCTTGACACAACATGTGTAAAGTTGTGTGTGATGGTATATACTTGTCATACCATGTGACTGCATCACATTTTTTGAGACAGGGTCTCTTGCTGGCCTGGGACTTACCAGTTAGGCCAGGCTAGCTGGCTAGCCAGCAAGTCCCAGGGAGGACTTTTTTCATGGGTGTCGAGAATCAAACTCAGGTCCTCATGCCTGTGTGGCAAGCACTTTACCAGCCGAATCACCAGCCTAGCCCTGCTTTTGCTTTCTTTAAAACTGATACTTTTGAAGACTTTGACAGCTCCTTTTTTGTTGAAAGAAAACTGCTGTCATCTTCATTTCATGATTGCAAAGCATTGTTTTTATATTCATAAATAGCAGTTACAGTGAGCAACCTGTTGTAGTTCTTTCAGTTATGTGTTATTCATTTTCTCATTCACCTTATTTGCACCTGCCTTTAACATTTGTCCACTTATGAACCATATCACATACACATTGAGTAAAGTGGTATGATTGCAGGGCCTTAAATGGTACAGAAAAAAGTGTTTCAGTGATTAATTTATGTGAAAGGCATATTTTCTTTCTATTCTAGGTAATGTAATTGCTCTTCAATTCTTAATTTTGAGAACAATTAAAGTATTGCCACCCAAAAACTTGTTGAGATTTTGCTTTTGCAATTAATTAGCTTCACTATATCCATTACATTCTAGAATGCTGATTTTTGTTTGTTTTACCATCTGATTGTGAATGTTTTCATCTGTCAGTTTTCTTGGTTAAAAAGTGAAAAGTTGTTAGTGAAAGCAACAGCAAAAGAGGACAACTGCAAAGATATTCTCTCCAGCCCTCTTTCCTTTCCAAAAGATGATGCAACTTGTTGAGCCAGGCAGAAGTGGTTATTTGACTATTTCATCATCCTCATTGATTCCTTAAGTCTTTCTTTTCCTTATTATTTTAGCAGTTTTTAAAGAATAATTAGGAATACTTAATAAATAATGATAAAATATTTCTCAGGATGATAAAATAAGGAAGATGTTTCAATGTTTCCCATGATTTTTTTTTCTTTATAAAGGGTTCAGTTTACCTTTATGGTAGTTAAAAGACAGAATGCATTTTATTCTTTTAAAACAATAAGTAAACTTTCCATTTACTTGTTGGAGTACCTCCAAGAAAAAATAAGTCATACGTTTCCAGCCTTGTTAATAGTTACAACTGCTTAAAAAAAAGCTAAAGTTAGTTCCAATAAACCCTGCTAGTATATGAAGATCCAGCAGGATCGGGTATTTTAAGGTTATCTGTCATGGGCCCTCAGAGCAAAAACATAGGTAGATTTTAGGAAGGGCCACAACTGTGATCTGTGATAGTACAGAGACCGCCACAAATCTCCTTTTCTGCTTTATGTTCTCTGCCCTTCTTTATGTCATTGTTTTTTTTTTTTTCTTCCCCCCTTTCTTTGAGACTCACTATCCTTGTCCCATATTCCATACAATAGGAAATATGGCTAGGGAAGTGTAGTCTGTAATCTCAGTCCTGGGAGCTGTGGAAAGATCTTAAGTTGGAGGCCACATAACGAGTTGGAGGCCAACTTGAGCATTGCAGTAGGACACTGTTATAAAGCATTAAAAAAAAGAACTGTGGCCCCTGACAACTCTTGATATGTTGCAAGTCCAGCCACATGAAGAGAGAACATCTCTTTGTTTACACTTTCAACCTTTCTGACTCTTGATACAGCTAGGGAAATGAGTACAGACAACCAACTAGGTAGAGACTGCATTCAGAGTTTTTAAGTTCTAGTTATTACTCAGATATACAAGTAATCTGTGCAAAGGTCTAAAGTGAGCTTTTATTTTGTACTGTAGGCAAAATGGGTGGTATGTAGTGTTTTTCCCTTTGGATGCTCACAGAAAGATCTCGCCCAGTGGCCAGCAGAATAAGGGATAATCATCAAGGTGTCTGTCTTCAAAAGTTTTTTCGATGCAGTCAGTCTCGATTGGATTTCTGAGGCTAGGTACTTGAACTAGAATTGTATGGTTATCCATGAGGATTCAGATCATCTTCTTGTATTGTCATTTTCATCTCTGTTGGTGTCAAAAGTTCCTAGAATCTAAGACAGGTGGTAGGTGGAAAAATGTCTTACCTTGAGTGGGCACTCTTCCCCCCCCCACCAGTCTTCTTTTTCATAATTGTTTAATAAACTATGTTTATGTAATAGATGTAGTTGCAGAACATTTAGTAGTATCTGTAATAATTCGTGAATTCTCTTTTGTAGAGAATTTTAGGGTCATTTTTCTTCCTTTATTATGTTGCTATTTCTGCCTCCAATCTAGAGTTAGTCATTTGACCATGTTCTTGTTTGACTTGTGAGATGATCTAAAAAATAAATTTTATTATCATCCAATTGTTGTCAAAGGAACAAAATGTAATGATATGAAATAAAAATAGGTAAAGATAATTTACTATTTAGGTACATACAATTTGAGGGGTGTTTTTTTTCATGTTTTCCAACATCATGCAACAAGAGACTACATTATCTAGACTTACTGAATTACCTAGGACTAATCTTTATCATTTAGGGTCTTGATACTTGCTAGGCTAGTGCTCTACTACTGAACCATATCCTCAGTCTCTGCCTGTGTATTTCTAACAGTAGTTTTTATACTGAGTTCTAATAAAAGTTTTCTGAGACAGATTCTTTTTTTTTTTTTTTAATTTTTTTTTATTATTATTTATTCAACTGTGCGCATGTGCGTGTGTATGTATGCGTGCGTGTGTGTCTGTGTGTATGTGTGTGTGTGTGTGTGTGTGTAGAACCACGGACGAATTCGCGAACCACCATGGACGCCTCCACCTCCTTCTGCCCCGGGATTCACAGGCTCCGCCCCACCAGGACCGGAAACGCAGGCCGCCCCGCTTCCGCCTGGCGTCTATACATGGGATCTGGGATCCGAACTCAGGACCTTCCGCCTGCAAGGCGGAGGCTTAACCCCTGAGCCACCTCTCCAGCCCTGAGACAGATTCTTACCTGGTACTTCCTATGTAGTCTAAATTAGCTTTGAGCCTCCCAAGTACACGGATTACAAGCTTGACTGCCAACTGGTAAAGGTTTTCAATTGAGAGTTTTCAGATGTACCTTAGAGAACCTTGGTGACACAAACAATGCAAGACTTTAGCTTCCTACCTATTGTCTACCCAGAAATCTTTAAAGTTTTTTTTTTTTTTTCTTTTTTTACATTGTATTATTCGGGGGACAATCAGAAGTTTAGCTATTTAATTTTTTCATTCCACTACTAGACATGTGTTGCTCTGGATGCTAGACACTTGGTATCCAAAGATCGGGGGGAACATTATCAGTGTCTTTTCTTAAAGAACAAAATATCCCCCTTGATTTGCAGTTAGGCATATTCTAAATAAACATGTTTAATACGTCTATAATTTTAATGCAAAAGGTCATAATTCTGATATTTTTGTACTTTTTTTTCTGTGTGAAATGTTTTCTATGATGCATGTAACAATTATTAGTATGCTTGACTTAAACCCTTTTTGATGAAAATGCTTTTTTCTTTGCTTCTAGAATGAAAGACTTAAAAAACTTTGCACTGATCTAGAGGAAAAGCATGAAGCCTCCGAGCTGCAGATAAAGCAACAGTCCTCAAGTTACCGCAGCCAGCTGCAGCAGAAAGAGGTAAAGCCACGACAGTGACTTCATTCATTCATTGCTAAAGTAGTGAAACAGTGCTGAATTTAGTACAACTGGAAAGCTTTCCTATTAAGTTTATATCATATGATCTAAATTTTGTGATGTTTAATATGTATTTCCCTCCAAAAAAGCAATTTTTAAAAAATATTTTATTTGTGAAAAAGAGAACATGTCACATCATACTTGTGAAGGTCAGAGGACAACTTCTGGAAGTTGGTTCTTTCCTTCCATACGTGAGCTTCCAAGGTTCAAACTGAGATTGCTAGATTTGTCCATAGGATCCTTTATCTGCTAAGCCCCAAGAAGAGTTTTTTAATAAAATGTTTTCATGATCTATTATTTGCATTTTCTGATTTTTATGAAACCTAAATTATTGTTTATTTTCTTAAGCTTTTAGAAGATTATTTTTGTGGTGCTTGGAATTTAATTCAGGACCTTGATATGCTAGTTATTTTCTTAAGTTGTTTGAAATTAATACAGTCATTTCTAATGACATTTTTTTTCTTTGTAAGAGAACATTTCGGGGTGGGGGGGAGTGTCGCAGAGAGCTCTTGCTAGGCAAGCATGAGGACTCAAGTTTAATGTCTAGTATCATGTGGAAAATCAGCCATGGCTGCATGCCCTTGTTATCCGGGCACTGTGGAGGTTGGAGACAGAAGGAATGCTGAGGTCTCTTGACCATCAGCGCAGCTCCAGATTCAGGAAAGATCCTGTTTCAAGGGATAAGGTGCAGAGTGATAGAGCAGAACACCCAAGGTCCTCCCCAGGCCACTGAGTATGTGCACATCCCCGCACCTGTGTGCATTCATACCTACATACCCCACTTGAAAAAATACATTTTGACTGCAAGTGTTAATATTTGTTAGCATATACTTGGTTTTCTACATAAAAACAATTTAAAATTATTACAATTGGCTATTTTTTTTAAGTGTTTTGTTTTCTTTTAATTTGATTAAATGGTTGCTTTGGAATTGTTTTTTCTTTGTAGTCCTAATATTAAATAATAGATATTACATAATTTAACTAGCATTACCCTGAATCCTATTGCTGGATATTCTTTTTTGTTTGATATGTGAGTAGAGGCCAATAAATTCTAAAAATTTCTTATTTTGTTATCCATATTGTTTGGGTATTCTTTCTGACTATTTCTACTGTCGTTTCATATTTGGATTTTTAACATGTAGATGAATTGGTTTTAGTTTTTTTAATAGTATGCTAAGATGAAACATGAAAGTGTACTGAATTTGAGATAAATATAAATATTTAGAGCCACCTTTCTAAGTTGATATTTGATTATTTAATATTAAAAATAAAGAATAAATAAAAAATAATAAAAATAAAGAATAAAATATGAAAAAGCAGAGGTTCAAATTAAAATTAAGTACAAGTACCCACCTCTCTTTTCTCCCCAATACTAGGGATTGAAACCATTACCTTTTTACAGCTGAATTATATTCCTAGTCCTCTTTTTTCTCTTTAAAAATAGGGTCTCATTTAGCCCAGGTTGGACTCAGATTTGCTATGTATCTCAGAATGGTCTTAAACTTCTTCAGCTTCTGCTTCCATCTCCCTTATGTTAGAACCACAGGCATATTCTTTCACCTCTGGTTTATGTGGTGTTGAGAATCAAGCCCAGGGCTCTGGCTTTGCTAGTCCTCAGCCCCTTTAGTTTGTTTGTTTTGTTTTGTTTTTTGAGAGTCTTGCCTAGGTATCCCTGTCTAGTCCAGACTATGCTCAAGCTTGCAGCTGTCGTCCTGTTTCAGCTTCTCAAATGCTGGAATTGTAGACTTGTGCTGCAATGTGTGGCTTTTTAATTTGATATTGACAGTCTTCAGTTAAAACTCTGCCCAGGAATTCAGAATTTGTATATTGTTATTTCTTTTTTATTGAGAATTTTAAAAATACTTTTTGTATATCTTACATGAATAAAGTGAGCTTATAATATTTTCATACCTTAATCCTTCTATTCTTAAATAGGATCAGCATTTCACTAGCTTCTTGGCCAGTATTAGAACCATGGCCTCTTTTAATATATCTTTTCTTCTATGGGCTAATAATCATAGAGTGACTAGGATTTATAAATCAGAGCATTCTTCCGGTTGTGCTATACAGACCAGTACAAAGTTACTTCTAATTTATGGAACATTTCAAACTTAACTCCAACCTTATCAATTTCATAAGACTTTCCTAGCAGGATACTTCCAAGAAAACTTCTGAATGTGTAAATGACATAGTTTTTGTTTTTTTACTTAAAGTTTGATAATCAACAGAGCTCTAAGAACTTACCTACGTTACCTTCCCATAGATGATAATAAGCCTATTCCTCTTCCCCAGAGATTCATTGCTTTAGTTAATGTTTAATAGAAATTCAAATCTTAATACTTTTAACTGTGGTAATTTTATTTTCTTTTTAACTGAAAATTTTGGGGCCGGAGAGGTGACTCAGGGGTTAAGCCTCTGCCTTGCAGGCAGAAAATCCTGAGTTGGGATCCTAGACCCCACGTATAGACACGGGGCCAGGCGGAAGCAGGGCGGCCTGTGTTTCTGGTCCTGGTAGGACGGAGCCTGTGAATCCCCAGGCAGAGTAAACAAGGAGGTGAGGCAGTCCATGGTGGTTACCAAATTCGCCTGAATTTGCCCGCGGTTCTACACACACACAAACACACACACACACACACACACACACACACACACACACACACACACATGCACACACGCATAATTGAATAAATAATAATAAAAAACCCTATTAATTGAAAATTTTACAATTGGGGTATTACAGAAGACTTGGATTCACTTATCTGAACTATCATTGGGTAATATTACATAAATTATTATGCCTTTCAGCATTACTAATCCTTAGAAAAACCAGTATTTGTTTTTTAAGTACTTTTTCTAAAGTGTGGATTATAAATACTTAGGTAGAAATCAGCCACCTTAAAGCAAGACAGATCGCACTACAGGACGAGTTGTTGAAGCTACAGTCAGCTGCTCAGTCAGTACATTCAGGACCTGGCAGTGTACCAGCGACCACGGCGTCCTCTACTTTTGGTTATTCGATTAGTCATCATCCTTCAGCTTTCCACGAGGATGACATGGACTTTGGTGATGTAATTTCTTCACAGCAAGAAATAAACAGATTGTCAAATGAGGTTGCAAGACTTGAATCAGAAGTTGGCCATTGGAGGCATATTGCTCAGGTAGGCAAAGTTTGGATGAATCTGTGAAAACTGCGTCAAAGTGCAGGTACTATCTAAGAAGCTATATGCAGGAGCATCTAGAGCAAGAAATAATCCCGGACTAGAGAACAGAAGAGCTAGATTTGCATTTTAACTCAGCATGTGGCTTTCCAAGTGACTTTAGTCACCTTGTTTTTCTCTGCCAGCTTCATTTTCTTTTCTGTACGTTATTTGTAATTGAATTTTTATTTTGTCTTTATGTGTCAGAAAGAGGAGAAAGGGGAGAGAAAGGGCACGTTTATATCGTGCCTGTGGAAGTCAGAACAATTTTGGGGAGTCATTTCACAACATATACCTTGTGTATTAATTTCTGAGGATCATACTCAGGTTATCAGGTCATGGCAGGTTTGCATGGCAGTACTTTTACTCAATGAGCCATCGACCCAACCTCCAGATTCTTTTTTTTTTTTTTTGTAATAAAAAGGTATAAGCTAAGGAGTCAAGACATAATTGACATTTAATTGAGCCAATGCATTTTACCCTGGAGTCTTGGAGGCTTTTCTGATGGAAATACTTTCATGCTACTATGTTTTGAAATTTCTTCCTATGATTTTTTTTTTTTTTGCTTCCTATGATTTTGTCGGAGGTTTTTTTTTTTATACGCTCTATGATTTTCTTCTGAGGTTTTTATTATAAGCTCTAATGATGTAAAATAAAAATGTGATAATGAGTATTAAAATGTTAAGTTCTTTTGTGTTATTTTTCATGCACTTACAATTAAATACTTGATAGTTTGAGCTGTAAATTTTCTTCTAAGGAAGAAAGTCATACTTATCAGGTTTTACATACTTACAGAAGTTGTCAATAATGAATTTAATTTCATCACTATAGAAAAAAATAGTATGTAGGTATAATTTAGCATATAAAAAGCCAAAGTGTATGTCTTTTTATGAGTATTATCTAGTTAAAAATAATAACTGGGATATTTATTACCTTTGTTTTACATATAAGGAAACTAAAGTTATTACTAGAAGTAACATGCTCATTATCAGTTAGATTCAGGAACTTGATATCCCTGTCTCATCTCCCCCACCTCCCAGGCTGAGGATTGAACACAGAGCCTCTTTACATGCTAGGCAAGCTGTCTGTCACTGAGCCCATCTTCAGCCCCTCCATCCAGCACCTGGTTTTTGCTGGTTTAGGAAGTTGGTTTTGTTTTTTTGCAGCAGGGTTTCTTTATGTTGCCTAGACCAGGCTTTGAACTTATAATCCTTCTGTATCAGCTTCCTTGTATAGCTTAGGTTGCTGGTGTATACCTTTGTGCCTGTCTCAGGTTCTTAACTTTACACTCCAGTTCTGTGTTCTTTGCATTGTTTCTTTAACTCCTGGAGCTGCTTTGGTTCATTAATATGCCATATAGTAATAAATGTTGACAAAGATAATTGAGGACTAAAGAGGGATGGTGGGGAGATGTTGATAAGTATGAAGTCCTTTTACACCAGAGAATTAGCTTCTGGTGTACTTTTGGTCATTGGGTAACCAGATAATAACATATTTCAGAATGGTTAGAGGATTTTAGATACTCTCACCACAAAAAAGTGATAAGTATTAAGATAATATTTAAATGCCTTACTTTGAACATTACATAGTAACATATGAATTTAATATCACATTGTATCCCATAAATATGAACAGTTATTAGATATCAGTTTTATTTTTGCCAAACCAAAGATTATTTTTTTAAATATATTTTCTTTTTCTGAGTGAATCATTTTACTATTATTTTCTTTAGACAGTTTTATATAGTCCAAGTCCTTGAACTTGCTATGTAGCCAAAGACAGATGACCTTGTATCTCTGGTCTTCTGCTCACACCTCCCAAGGGCTGGGCTTACACGTGTGTGTCTCCAAGCTGGGTCTTATGCAGTTCTAGGGGTAATGTGCATGCAAAGAACTGTGCGTACAAGCAAGCACTCAGCCAACTGAGCTATGTCCTCATCCCTGGGTAAAATATTTGCATTCATATTGAGTCGCTTTCTGTCCTTAGAAACTGTACATCTCATTAAGCTAAGTAAACTATTTTGTGATTAACAATTGTATATCTCATTAATCTAAATAAACTATTCTGTGATTTTTTTCCATTTTTATTTTGTAGAACTAATTCCTCAATTAACAAATTCTTGAATATGTTGCCTTTTAAATGTAATAATGGATTAGGTTCTTTAAAAAGTGGTTAGGGTTCTTTGTTAGACTATATACCTGTGAAATGCCTTTTTGTTTAGAAACAGTGTAATTATTTCTGATTCTCTTTTTCTAAATTTCTAAGGCACAAGGAACACAGAGGGCTGATCAAACTGAGATTTGTAAGCTGCAAAATATTATTAAGGTAAATCATATTGTTGATTGCCAGTGGCTACTGTGTATCTATAATCTGTTTATTAAGATATGAGCCAAATTAGTAGAAGTGTCAGTTAAAGAAATAATTATATAGATTATTATATTCGATTTTAACTAGTTTATTTTTTAACTGTTTCATTCTTTATGACCAAGTATATTGAGAATCACTTGGTTGTGAGTATTTTTTCATCAGTTTACCCTTCATGTCTCTGCATTTAGTAAATGTCTTTATTAAAACATTATTCTAAGGCTGATGAGGTTTCATGGGTCTAGGTTTAAAGAATATGACAAAAATGCTAATATTCATTGTAAGGATTTTATATTAATGAAAATTTTGCTAATTTCTGTCAATTATTATTTCTTATAGGAAAAGTCTTAGCTATATATCCACCATGGCCATGAATTGTTTTAAATTATAGTCAGATGTAAAATATTTAGTTTGGGACTTACAAGTGTGTTCAAATTTCAGAATCTAACATACAATTCTGACTCTACCCTTTAGCAGCTCTGCTGCTTTGGGCAAGTTCCTTATCCTTCCCAGCTGCTTTTATGTCATCTGTAAATCAGCCTCATCACAGCACCTATCTTGTAGGGCTGGTCTGAGGTTTCAGGGGAAACCCCTTAGCCTGGTGCTGGCACTTAGGATTAAAGAATAACTTTGACTTGTCTTCTCAGGAGATAGTAGCTCATTTATAACTAGGATTCATAGTGATGAGCAACAAAAAGTAAGCAAAGTATTTGCTGGAAGGAACCAGGATAGTTCTGTGTTGGGCGACAGGAATGGGAACAGCACTGGCATTAGTGGAATGTACTAACTAGACTCACAGCTGTCAAGATGCTTCCTGTCAAGATCAGGTTCCTGGAAGGACATTGTCTGTCAACTTGGTTAACCAACAGTCACCTTTCTTTTTTTAAATTTTTTTTAATTTAAATTTTTTTATTATTTATTCAATTGTGCGTGATGTATGTGTGCGCGTGTATGTGTGTGTGTATGTATGTGTGTGTATGTGTGTGTGTGTATATGTATGTGTATGTATGTATGTGTGTGTATGTATGTATGAACAGTCACCTTTCGTGACAGTTTTTGAGTTCCATCAAGACTGGCAGAAGGAAAAGACCGAGCAATAGAGTGGACAATAAATACAAATTAAAGAACTTGAATGTTACAGCAAAGTTATAAATTTTATTAGTTTCACAGATTAAGTGATAAATCTAGCACTCGAAAATCAGTGTAACACTATAATTGGACTAAGTTCCAAAGAAGAATAAGAAAATAACTAGTTCTGCTCATTTCCAAAAGTTTTCAATGACACCTCTGCTTTCAGAATTCAAAACTGGCCAGAGGAGCCTGTAATCCCAGTAATAGGGAGAGGAGGCAGGGATTATCATAAGTACAAGGCCAGCCAGGGGTCCATAGTAAGACTGTGACTCAGAAACAAAAATGATAGCTCGAGGGTTGAGTGCTGTTGACGGAGCATGTTGCAGGAAAAGAAGGTGCTCCTGGTCATGGGTGCTAGGAAAAAGGATCCTCCTCCCTACTGTGTGTGTGTGTGTGTGTGTGTGTGTGTGTGTGTCCTGACACAGTCCAGGGCGTGGGCCCCTTGATCTTCTACCTTGTTTGAGAGAAAAGAGGAGAGATTTTCCTCTCCACAGGTTAGCTAGTCTGTGACCTTCTGGAGATTCTCCTGTATCTGCCTCCCATATCCATGTAGGAACACTGGAATTACTGATGTTTGTACTCTGTCTGGTTTTTAATATGGGTTTTAGGGATTCAAACTCAGAGCCTCATGGTGTGAGGCAAGTGCTTTTTGCCCATTGATCAATTTCACCAGCCTAGGCTAATGTACTTTTGGTAATCTTTTGGTTCAGTGTTTTCTTCTTGTTGATCATATTAAAAATAGAAAAAAAATTGAATTGTCTGAGAAAGAAAGAAGTATGTTCTGTCAGAATTCCCCTAATCTAAGGGACTGTGGTTGGGTTCTTTTTGGCTTTGATGAGTCTAGAGAGTTCATTTTAATAATGCAAATTTTTGAAAATTATGAAATCATTAGCTTTGGTAAATTTGCTGTTCATACACCTGGTTGAGTAATTCTTATTTTCGAAGGAACTTAAACAGAACCGGAGTCAGGAAATTGATGATCATCAGCATGAAATGTCAGTATTGCAGAATGCACATCAACAGAAACTAACAGAGATAAATCGTCGTCACCGAGAGGAATTAAGTGATTATGAAGAACGAATTGAAGAACTCGAAAATCTGTTACAGCAAGGTTAGAAATTTTTATTTCTCAGATTATATGACCTAATTAAATGATAAATATAGCATTATAAGATCAGAATACTGCTGTAAGTGTAGATTAAGTTGCATGGAGTGAGAAAATGGCCAATTGTATTTATTGCCAAAAGTTTACTGTAACATCATTGCTTTCAGATTGTGTAGGAAGACCCTTTTGTTTTTGTGGCAAATAATTGCAACTAATAGATTTCTTTGCATTGTTGGTGATCCGCACTATAATAATAGAGATATTATCACTTTCAAACTCACATAGATGCTTTTTTATGTTTGTTTCAAATGATTTTTTTAACTTTTTATTTAAAAAATAATTATAACCATTTAAACAAAGTTTCCAAGTTCTAAATTCTCCTAAGTCGTTTTACATATAGATCATGCTATTTATTTGTTGTAATTTGGTGTTTGAGTCTTCTTTCTTTTTTATGTTTTAGGTGGCTCAGGAGTTACAATAGCTGATCACTCTAAAATCCATGAGATGCAGAAAACTATTCAGGTTTTACAGACTGAAAAAGTAGAATCTGCCCAAAAAATTGAAGAGCTTGAGGTTAAAATAAAAGAGATAAATAAAAAATTGTCTTCTGCAGAAAATGACAGAATGGTCTTGAAGAGAGAACAGGAAGAGCTGCTTGTGGAAAAGAGACAGATTATTGAACAGTGTGAAAGTTTGAAACTGGAATGCAGTAAATTGCAGCCTTTTGCTATGAGGCAGAGCGACCCCGTGACCGAGGAGAGACTTCTTGTGCAGCATTCCTCAGAAGAACTGTGCAGATTGCAGCAAGCTCTGACTGGTACAGAATGCTTGACCCTTCCTTCGCATTGGTGTCTCTTTGCATAGTCATCCCTTTTTAGAGACAGACACTTGAGTAACTAATACTCTGTGAAAATCAAATATTTGTGGAATGACTTATAACTTGAATAGAATTATTGGGATTGTATTTAGCACCAAGAGTTAAGAATTAGCAAAGGAGACTCTCAACCTCCCTTCTTGAGTCTCTAAAGTATTTACGTAACAGTGATTTAGGAAGTGGGGTGGATTTCTGAGAAATGTTTATGTGCTTAGGAATTGTGGAGCAGTATGGATCTGATTCTTCCATGCACACAGAACTGAGTACTTCTGTCACTCATCAGGACCACACTCTGCTGTTAGGGAATGCAGTGTTCCACAGGTGCAAGAATTCATTGTTCCCTTTTGAGTGATCGCCTATGTGGAAGCAAAGGTTTGGGTGATGGGAACCAAGAGTCTGCTTGCTGCTTCATACTCCAGTTGATACCTAGCATTCTAAATACTAGCATTTTGAGGTACAAAAATAAGTATTAAATGAAATACCCAAAGAGCTATTCCTTCCTTCCAGGAAAGTGTAATAGGAGCTCATCAGCTGGAAAGATGCATTTTATTTTGCACTTCTTCATTTTCTCTTGGTGTAAACACTCTTCAGCTTCATTCATTCCTTTTCTGGAAGTTTCCAGCTCTCCTGTGTTTGTGAAAGCCCTTATCTGTGTCCCACATGCCAGTTTATTATGAGTTTTTTAGTCAGATAACCTATCACATGGATTTTCAAAATAAACTGAAGTTTGTAAAGTCGTCATCCTCTCTTCCCCTTTCCTTGTGTTCCTTTTCCAACCTTGGAATTTCCGATGTCACCAGTGAAGTGCTGTAGGTGTTACTTCCTTAGTTTCCCTTTGGCTGAGTGATATTTCAAGAGAGCATCCCACAGCAACTCTAGGGCTTCTCAAGGGGCATCAGTCCTGGGAGCTGCCACTCCCAACAAGCCCTGCTTATTTATAAAATAAACCTATTTGCCACTTTGGGTGTCATTTAGTTTGTTTAAAAATAAAGCTACTGTCCTAATCAGACTCTCTTCTCATTTCCATTATTGTGGAGTTACTTCAATCAGGCATCACTGCCTTTTGCCTGAATTAACTGTAGCAGGTCTTTAAGTAGAGAAGAATAAAAAATGTTTAAGAACAGGAGGGTTGGGATAATAATAGTGTCTTGTAGTAGTGTAGTAGTAGTAGTGACAGGACTTATAACGAGCACTATGTGAGTTACTAGCTGCATAGTTTCCTTTAGAACAACATCTGATCCGAAGTGAGTGTTATTTATTTATTTTCTGGTTGCTATTATTCTTTCTTCAATATACCTTTTTTTCCATTTTTAAGCCAGAATACATTTTCAGAAATGCAAAACAAGTTACCCCAATACTTTGTATAGGAGTTTTTGGATGTCTGGGAACTTGGAGATGAAGTCTGATCTCTGTTAGTTGGATGGTTATGTCTGTTGAGGTCTGATCTCTTGTCTTCAGTTTGAACTCTTCCCCTCTCCCAGCATTGTAAGCTTTAATCATATTGAATACTTTGTGGCTCCTTAAGGCTTAAGTGTTGTTTTTTAGTTCTGTCCCTTTGTATTCATTGCCTTTGGAGAGAGCTCTGTTTTCTTGTAGCCTGCTCTCAGTATACTGATTTAGTGTTTAGATTATTATCTGCCCTGATCGTTGGTACCTTCGCTGCCACTTCTCTGGATCCTTTTGTTCTCTCTGGTTTGGATTAGATATTTGCCCTTTTTGCTCTCATAGTACCTGCCTCATAATCATGTGTTAACTGGTTTTGCATTCTCTTTGTTTGTAAGCTTTTTCTAGCAAGAAGTACATTTTTCCATCTTACTATTTGGCACTGGTTTTATAGTAAATGTTCTATATTCCTCTGAAGAACATTAACTAAATTACTTTAGTTGAACATGCAATATTCGTCTCTGGTTTCCTCTTCCTAAAGCTCTCTTTTCTGTGGATTTACATATGCCATATTCATTTCTAAATCACTGTAGTAAACTGAGAGATACTTGCATTACTTTGCTATGAATTTTATATTTATTGCTTTTCAGGGTTTTTTTATTTCCATCTATTCAAAGAGTGAACTCACTGTGAAACATAGTTGTTAATTATTTTTATCAAGACAATAATTTATGGCTCATCCAGAATAGGATGATAATTATTTCTTATACTTTTCCAAAGAATTAAATTTTAATATGGTTTTAAACTTTAACTTCTTTGGTATAGTCAAAATAGAAATAAAAAAAGGACAAAAATGTTTTTCATTCCAAACTGTCAAACCACTTGCCAATTGTTTATATGTATATGCTTTATTTTAATGGGCTTGCACGTCCTCATTTAATATGAAATGTAATCACTAAAATACTTTAATTTTAATATCAGATTCATTTATTGTTTTTGCAGATGCTGAGAATGAAATAATGAGACTAAATAGTTTACATCAGGTAAATTCATGTTACAGGAAGTTTTTTGCCACCATTTTACTAAGGAAGTTTTTATTTATTGTATTTGCTTATTTTGTGATTTTTCAAAAAGTTCATGTAATCTTACCCTAGGAATTAACTTTCAGTAATTTTGTGTTTGTTGGTTATAACAGAAACTTAATTGATATGCTAGAAAATTGCATAATTGATAAATGCAGGTATATTTCTACAGGTTAATTTGATAACATTAAAGAAAATAAGCAGATCCTATATCAAAATTAGGAATGAATTTTGATTTTCCTTAAAGAATTGAAGGAGTTGTTCTTTTTCTATCAATTACAAGTTTATTTTTTAACACATTTTTTATTTTTCCAAATATGCTAAAGAAATCTTCCATAAAAATGTCTAAAATGAATGACTGTAAATTGTTCAATGTTGCAATTTTCTGATCTTTTTGTATTACTTAAGAAATACTGAGTAAAATCACAACTGTGTAACTAGACTGCTTTTCTATAAACTAGAAATTTTGTGTTGTCTGAAAATACTACTTTAACGTTTTTATAGGATAACAATCTTGCTGAAGACAATCTGAAACTTAAAATGCATGTCCAAGTTTTAGAAAAAGAGAAATCATTATTGAGTCGACAAAAGGTAGGTGCTGTTAAAATGGGAGGGAATTAAATAGTGCATGCAATATAGTATGCAGTATTACTGTATCGAAATGGAATGTTAGTAATAGAATCCTTAAGATAAGTATGAGCTCATTGATACGTTTGTCAGGCCAGGTTAAAGTTCCTGGGCAAGGGTCAGTGAATGAGAGGCTGGCCAGACTTTACGTGCAGAGATAAACCAGTAGGCATACGGATATGAGCAGATGCAGTGTTGTCAGCAACAGTCTACACAGGTAAGTCGGGTGGTCTAGACTATACATGCTGTTTATGTGCCTGAGAATGTGTCCATCATGGTAGATAAATTTCTTATTAGTGAAGGGTAAAGAGAGTTTCAGTAGTAGAGATGGAACCTTTTTTTTTATATGTAGTCATCACGACGATGGATTTTCTAATATAGTATTTTGTTCAGGGAAAAGATACATTTTTGCTTGTGTATTTGTGTTTAATCTTTTGATGTCTTCAGTTGACAGTTTGTGTTGTTTTCTCCCGCCCCCTCATCATTTAAGGAAGAACTTCAAATATCACTTTCAAAATTGAGTAATGAATATGAAGCAGTTAAAAGTACAGCTGTGAGAGACATGAATTTGGATTCAGAATTACATGACTTAAGATTTAACTTGGAGGCAAAGGAACAAGAACTGAATCAGAGTATTAGTGAAAAGGAGATATTAAGAGCTGAGTTAGAAGAATTGGACAAACAGAACCAAGAGGCTACCAAGGTAATAAATAGTACATTAAAGATAATGAGGCACAAGGCACACAATTCTATTCAATAGACTGAACACTGCATTAATGTACAAAAATGATGGATGTAATATTCTGGGTTTTCAATTTGCTTATGATCTAGTCGTAGAGATGTAACTTTCTCTGTAAAATGCTAGTTAGGAAAATAGAAGATCTCTTCTCAGTTGAAACTGTTTAATTTTATAGATATGCGAACCATGGCTGTGTTTCAGTAAACTCATTTACAGAAACATAGCAGGCATGAACTTGGTCCATGGACTTTAGTTTGTTGGCTCTTTCTCTAGTGTTTAAAAGTTGAAAATGTATAACATATGTCATCTGTCTTCTTTGGTTTTAAATTCTCACCATTAAAATAGTAAAATGGCTTTCCCTAAGATTTTTTTTTAGGTGGGGTAAAATTTTAGTGAGGGATATTTGGATAGAAAGTTCTTTTTAAGAAAGATTAGTAATATTAGAATTGTTCTTCAATTATATACAAGAATTTTCAAATTTGTTTAGTCACTCAAATGAGAAAATGCTTTAAAGTTACTATGCAAATTCATTTTTCTTTCAGCACGTGATTTTGCTGAAAGATCAGCTGTCAGAACAGCAAAGCGATGGAGATCGTGCCATCAGGAAATTGAAAGAAGATCTAAATGATGAACAAAAAAAAATCCATGAGCTTGAGGATGATAAAGTGAACATGATCAAAGAGTTAGACATGCAGAAAGAACAGTTAGCTCACAGGGAGCTGGTCCTCAATGATTTGCATTTAACGAAGCAGAAGCTTGAAGATGAAGTAGAAAATTTAGTAGACCAGCTAAGTAAATCACAGACAAATAATTTAAATATCCAGAAGGAGAACCTTGAACTGAAGGAGCACATTAGACAAAATGAAGAGGAGTTGTCCAGAGTCAGGAATGAATTAACTCAGTTTCTTACTCAAGATTCTAACAAAAATTTAAAGGACAATTTACTTCAAGAAAGGGAAGCTGAAGTTACAATCTTAAAGCAAAATCTTTCAGAAATAGAACGGTCGAATGAAAATTTAAAGCAAGTTGCTCTTGATCTCAAAATGGAAAATGAAAAGTTACTTGTACAGTGTGAAGATATAAGACATCAGTTGGAAGAATCTGTTGCTAGTAACAGTCAGATTTCTCTAGAAAAAAACACCATGGTGCAGACTCTGAGAAAAGAAAAAGAACGGCTAGAAGCAGAACTGTGTCAAACTGAAAAGCGGCTGCTAGAAGAAGCAAATAAGTATAAGCAAACTATTGAGGACCTGTCCAACACACGTAATTCGAATATATCTGCCTTGCAATTGGAACATGAGAATTTAATTAAACTCAACCAAGAAAAAGATTTTGAAATAGCTGGTCTCAAAAAAAGCATTGAGCAGTTGGATACTGAGCATGAAAACACTAAGGAAATTTTGTCATCTAGGTTAGAGGAGCAGAAACAGTTGACTCAGCTTATAAACGAGAAAGAAATTTTTATTGAAAAACTTAAAGGAAAAAGTTCAGAGCTGCAAAGGGAATTAGATAAATGTACTCAGGCCTTAAGAAAAAATGAGACTTTAAGGCAGACCATAGAAGAAAAAGACAGAAATCTCGGGTCCATGAAAGAAGAGAACAACCACTTACAGGAAGAGCTGGAACGGCTCAGGGAGCAGCAGAGTCGCGCTGTAGCCACCGCCGAGCCCAGAACCCTCGACAGTGTCACAGAGTTGGAGTCTGAGGTGTCTCAACTGAGCATAATCAAGGGGCATCTGGAAGAAGAAGTTAAATGTCAGCAAAAGACAATCGAAGACCAAAACCACAGTAAGATGCAGCTGCTCCAGACTTTGCAGGAGCAGAAGAAAGAAATGGATGAGTTTAAATACCAGCACGAACAAATGGCCATCACACACACCCAACTTTTTTTAGAAAAAGATGAGGAAATTAGGAACTTGAAAAAAACAATTGAACAAGTAAAAACCCAGTTGCATGAAGAAAGACCAGGCATTCAAACTGAGAATTCTGATATCTTTCAAGAAACAAAAGTTCAGAGCCTTAATATAGAAAATGGAAGCGAGAAGCACGACTTATCTAAAGCTGAAACGGAAAGGTTAGTGAAAGGAATCAAAGAGCGAGAGCTGGAGATTAAGCTTCTAAATGAAAAGAACATATCTTTAACCAAACAAATTGATCAACTGTCCAAAGATGAGGTTGGTAAACTGACTCAGATTATTCAGCAGAAAGACCTGGAGATACAAGCTCTTCATGCTAGAGTTTCTTCAGCTTCCTATACCCCGGATATTGTTTATCTTCAGCAGCAAGTGCAGGCCCATGAAATGGAAAGAGAAAAGGTAATAGCTGTTTTGAATGAAAAGACAAGAGAAAATAGTAAACTGAAAACAGAATATCACAAGGTGATGGATATGATTGCTGCCCAGGAAGCAGCCCTCAATAAGCTCCAAGATGAGAATAAAAAATTGTCCACTAGATTGGAAAGTAGTAGCCAAGACATGTTTAGGGAAACTATTCAGAATTTATCACGCATCATCCGAGAAAAAGACATTGAAATAGATGCATTAAGTCAGAAATGTCAGACATTACTGACAGTTTTACAGACTTCCAGCACAGGTAGTGAGGTTGGAGGTGTTAATAGTAACCAGTTTGAGGAGCTTCTGCAGGAACGCGATAAATTAAAACAGCAAGTAAAGAAAATGGAAGAGTGGAAACAGCAGGTGATGACCACGGTCCAAAATATGCAGCACGAGTCAGCCCAGCTGCAGGAGGAGCTCCATCAACTTCAGGCACAGGTTCTGGTGGACAGCGATAATAATTCTAAATTACAGGTGGACTATACTGGCCTGATCCAGAGTTACGAGCAGAATGAAACTAAACTCAAAAATTTTGGACAGGAATTAGCGCAAGTGCAGCACAGCATAGGGCAGCTCTGCAATACCAAGGATCTTCTTTTAGGAAAACTTGATATTATGTCACCCCCGCTCCCTTCTGACTCACCACTTGCATCCCAGTTAGCAGAGTCTGCTAGAGCAAGTCAGCCACCCGGATCACACGAGACTTCCCAGTTGCTTCAGCAGCAGGTGGACGAGCTAAGAAAAGCATTGCAGGAGAAAGATACCACAATCAGAACCCTGCAGGAAAACAATCACAGGTTGTCAAATTCACTTGTGGTTTCCTCAGAGATTGAAAGAAAAGAACATGAGCAAACTGATTCAGAAATTAAGCAGCTAAAGGAAAAACAGGAGGTTTTACAAAACTTAATTAAGGAAAAAGATCTCTTAATCAAAGCTAAAAGTGATCAATTACATTCTTCAAATGAAAATTTCACTAACAAAGTCAATGAAAATGAGCTTTTGAGGCAGGCGGTAACCAACCTGAAGGAGAGGCTGTTGATTTTAGAAATGGACATGTCTAAGCTAAAAGGAGAAAATGAAAAAATAGTAGAAACGTCCAGAGGAAAGGAAACAGAATACCAAGCACTGCAGGAGACCAACATGAAGTTTTCTATGATGCTCCGCGAAAAAGAGTTTGAGTGCGTGTCAATGAAAGAAAAGGCTCTTGCTTTTGAGCAGCTGTTGAAGGAAAAGGAACAGGTATGTTCTCCATGTAGTAGTGCAAAAAAAGGTTAGGATAAAGGAGATTTTTTGATATAATGTTATTGCGCTGTCTTTGAAATAGACAATGAACTTGTTTATTTAGAAATATTTACTTCAAAGTGTTGAGGTTCATATCATATATCCTCATAAGTTTCTAGAAGTTTTTCCTTCAAAATGTTAGATATTTGTACTTTAAAAAATTTTATTTGAGAGAAAGAAACAGTATACATATTCATGCCATTGCACAAGGGAAGAGGTCAGAAGATAGCTCTCAGAAATCACTTCTCTCCTTCCATCATCTGGGGCTTCTGGGAACAAACTCAGCCTACTAAATAAAAAACAAAGATTCAATGGCAATTTATGTGTTTTTAATAATAGAGAAATGAGTTAGTTACCAAGAGGGACTTTTATGTAGGTGTTGGAGAGCAAACCAAAGCATACGGATGGATGTTAGGCAGGCACTCTTCTTAGCTATGTGCCCAGCCCATTCCTCAAGAGGGAATTTTTAAGTCACTTTAGCTACTCATGTCATATTTCATTAGCTTCTCGTAAAGGTTGACATTTCAGAGATTCCTACGTGGAAGGGAAATGCTGAAATGTGTACTATTCCTTTGTCCATGAACTGCACTAAGAAATACTTTACATTGCAATGTGTATGCATGTGAGAGAAAAGCGGAAGAGAAGTGTCATGAACCAGAAATTAGCCATTCTACACATGATCCAGAAAGAGAAAGAATATCCTGAGTGGTCCATCAAATTGACTTTAATGAGTCAGTTCTTCACAATCCACAGTTTAAATAGTGCCAGGCATGAATCAATATAAACAGCACCATTAGCACGCAGGCTCTGTAATACCCTGACCCTAGCTCTGGCGCTTAAAGAATTTAGGGTATGTTTTGATGAGGTTGATACTTTTTGTAGGAGATTTGTTTTCTTGGTTTCTCATGAACTTGCACTGTAACCTGACATTTTTATCTCTTATGTCCTTTTTGTTTTTGTGTGTTTTTGGCTGAACTGAATTAGATAGTATTGCTACACTTGTGCAGTTATTGCTAGTGTTTGCCTTGGAGTTCAGTATGCCTGTCTGGTGTTGGTGTTATTCTTAGATGAGGCTATTGGACTGTTTGTATATCGATTAAGGTGGTTTAGTAGACAGGGATTGAAGATTAGTGTGGTAGTGCCCTTTTTAGGTTTCCTTCCTTGGTGACATGTGAGGGTAAATGGTACAGTCCCTGAAGTTGTATGGGTTTTTGGGTGTCTGTGTGGAAATGTTAAACTGCAGTTAGAGCCGGATGTGAAGATGCTCTCCTGTATGTGGGATGATTTTAGGAGACCTCAGACAAATGGTGTTGGTCCCCTAGCACTTTGCTTGGGTTTTCACTGGACTCTGTTGAATTCTGAGGAGCAGGGAGTCCGTTCGGGTCCCATCTGGGCAGAAAGGCAGAGTGGCTAGTGGGGTGCACAGATACCTAAGGTCTGGAGAATGGTCTAGGGGCCTTAGGAGCAGGGAGTGCTCTGGTCCTGGTCCAGGGCAGAAAGGCAGAGTGGCTAGTGGGGGTGCGCAGATGACCTGAGGCGTGGGGCTTGGCCTAGGGCCTTCCCCAGGGCCAGAAAGGCAGGCTAGCTACTGTTGAGGCGGGCAGATAACCTGGAGCCTGGGGCGTGCTCTAGGGAGCTTACTTGAGGAGCAGGTAGTCCGCCCGGTCAGGTAGAGGCAGAAAGGCAGCTTAGGATGTGCTTTGAATTTGCTGGTTTATTTATTCGATCATAAATTTTGATCATAAACATGTGAGGTGTGAGTTGCTTTTGATATATACAGTGACTTACGCAAATTTCAAGTTCCTTCAAGAAGGAACATTAATGAATGTTGTATATAATCAGTTTAATCAGAATTATTGAGAATATACTATATCATATTATAAATACTATAGGGCATGTTTGGTAGTATCTTTTTAGTGCCAGTTTTTATACTTTTGGTAGAAATTTGGAAAAGAGATGATAAACAGAAAAATAGAATAAATTCAACTGCTGCTGCTTTTACTGATGTTACCACCTCTGTGGCCTCTTCTTCCTTATTTTCCTTCCTCTCCTCCTTTCCTCCTCCTCTTTTCTTCTTCCTCACAGTGCTGAGATGGAACCTAGGGCCTCACACATGCTAGGGCTGTATTTCCAGCCCAGCAACTACTGTTTGAAGTTTATACACCACCAGGTACAGAATGAAAAATGATTTGACTTCTTTTACCAATTAGGTTGTCCCTGTAAGAGACTTGGATTTATTTGATTTGAACTGTCGACCTAGGTGTGGTAGCTACAGGCCTTTAATCCCAGCACTGGAGAGTAGAGGCCAGAGATCAAGACCAGCCTTGACCACAGGGCAAGCTCGAGTCCAACCTGGGTTACTTGAGACCCTGTCTGTGTTGAAGCATTCTATCCTTCAGACATCTTAGCTTTTATAATAGCGCCCTGGTCTGTAGTTGGCTTAAAAGGAGATTTTAGATGGTACGCCTTCCCATTGTTCTAACCAACAGTGGATGTACTGTAAGTGTATAGTTAAGGAATGTAGTACTGTGAAGTCTTTTGTTGTACTAGGTGTCTTATGCAATTTTAGCAATTGGTACTGTTTCATCCCAGTGTATTGACATTTACAAATCTCAGTTTTGCAGATTTTATTCCACTTTCTTGGAAATTTTTCCTAAGCATTTTATTACTTGAGTGTAGTCAGTGCAAACTAAACAGTTTCTTCTGACTTTTTATGTAATTTAAGAATTCCTTCACTTGGATTATCCAAGTTGAGCTCCCAAGATCAAAATCTTTTTTCTTACTTGATTTACTTGAAAAATCTTTATAATCTTAATTGGAGAGTAAGCATTAAAGAGAAAATACCAAGGCCATGTATTTTCTTCCACCAAATACTGAAGATAGATGACAGCATGAAGGATATTATTTTTTAACATTACAGTTTTAGAGTTTGGCAGTTAGTCTTCTAAGCAACAAGACTAACGCCATATTCCAGGGAGATGCATCCTCCTTCCCTTGCAATGTTTAACATTTTGGGGGGGGGGGACAATATTCACCTTGGGCTGGGGATTAGTCCTTTGGTAGAGCAGCTCGCCTAGCATTTGAAAATCCCCAGACCAGCACACAAAAGGCTGTTAACTTGATCTCCAATATAGCTATGAATGGTTGGCAGGAAGAATTGAGATCATGGCATTTTAGTTACATAGAATACTTTCAAAGTAAGCTTTCATGTTGCTTTGTAATTTCTAGAAACATATGATTGTTTTATCATTGGATGAGAGCATGCAAAAGCAACCAACAAAATGAAATGCTGTTTTGTTAATTTTACTTCAGAGTTTCTATACTTTCTGCATTCTTACTCTATGAATGCTTTTGGAGAGTATTTTTAGTACTTATTAAACAAGAGCGAGCAAGAGAGATCACATATGCATGCCGGGGGGCAGAGATGGAGGTCAGCAGGTACCTTTCAGAAGTAATTTTTCTTCTTCCTTTATGTGGGCTGCTGAGGGATTGAGCTCAGGTCTCCAGGTTTGCAAGTAGGTGCCCCATCCACTGAGCAATTCCAACCCCAAAAAATAAAATTTTAAAAATATTTTAATCACTAGGAAAGAAAGAAAAATAAAATAAAAATCTCACTGGTACTTAAAAATAAAATCCAAAACTTTTTGAGCAATAACCTGAAGGACTTTGACTTTTAGGTGAGGGCTACTTAACCAGTGAAGTCTGTGACAACATTCTAAAATCCAAAAGAGGGCTGGAGAGATGGGTCAGGGGTTAAGACTCTACTTCCCAAATAGAAGGTTCTGAGTTCAGATCCCATGTCCCATGTGAAAAACACCAGACAGAAATGGCAAACGCCTACACTTCTGGACCTGATGGGTGGAGCCTGGGAAATCCCAGAGGGATGCCAAGAGGAGGTAGAAGCAATCCAGGATGACTCCCGAAGTCACCCTTGGTCCTCCATAGAGACACACAGTGCTCTCTGATACACACACACACACACACACACACACACACACACACACACACACACACTAAATAAATAAAGTTTAAAAAAGATAAAATCCAAAAAAGTCTGAAATCAAAAACACTTCTGGTCCCAAATAATTTAGATAAGGAATATCTAAATTGTATTTTGAATATAATAACTTTTTTAGGGAGAAAGAAATGCTCTCAGCAAGTTTTCATATTTAATATCCTAATCTTTTTTTAATAAGAAAAAAAAATTGAAAAATTATTTGAAAGTATTTGCTTCCTTATTTGAGAATGGGTATTGAGGTAAAAGTACCACATAGTTTTCTGTCTTGGTTTCAATGATTTCTCATGGAGAATATTTTCAGTTTTGTTTTTCTCGTTAAATTGTCTTTTAATTTTTAATTTATTGTCATTATTACTGTTATGTGTCTACATGATGTGAGTGCAGGTGCCTGTGTCACAGCAATGTGTAGAGGTCAGACGACAACACTGTGGAGTTGGTTCTCTCCATTCAAGGAATTGAACTCAGGTCATCAGGATTGGACTGCAAGTGCTTTCACTTACTTTCATCTCACTAATTTGTCTCTCCCCACTCTCTGTCTCTCTCTTCTCTCTGGCACTGTTGCTTAAGCCAATTCAGGCAATCCTACCTCAACTTCCAAGTTTGCTGGGACTGTTGGAGCACGCCACTTCATGTAGATTATATATTTTTAAAGAAATACAAATTTTATATGAAAATTGAACTATAGATTCATTTGATTTGCATGTTTGAAGCAGAGAAAAAAAATTGCCTATAAACAGCCAATCAGGTTTTTGTGCTTTCTTGAATTCTGCTGTTGTCTGAAATTGATGTTTGTTTGTACCACTGAGTTTATGATTTTTTTCATGAATATGGTTGTGGAGTTATTTACTAGAACATGGGCTTACCCGGCTGTGCCATTGAAGAAGTGTGACTTCCCCTTCCAGCAGCCGTTAATGCTCAATAGTGACTGAGCTAGAATGGGACCTTAGGAGCCCTTCTCCCATCTGTGATGGAATGTCGATGGCTCAGTCTTGTGCAGGTGACCACAGGATCTGTGCTTTCATGTGTCAGCAGCCCTGCCGTGTCCACAGACAGCACTCAGCAGCAGTGCTCCAGCTCTTTTCTGGCCCCTCTTCCATGACTTCCCTGACTCTTGGGGCAAGTGAATACTTTGTTGAGGGCTGAGTGCACAGCAGTCACCTTATTCTCAGCATTTTCACCAGTTCTGTGTTTCTTCATTAGCCACTGCCCACTGCAGAAAGCTTCTCTCACCAAGGTCGAGAACAGCCCTAATCTGTGGGTAGAATAGAAATCTTTAGAAGGTAGTTTGACATGTCCTTTTAGCAAAATAGCAGTAGTGGGTTTTATCCCTAGGGCCTTCTCTGGCATGGGCGTTTTACCAGGTTTACTAGAAACCAGGCATGAATTTTCCCCTGGGAAGCAGACATCAACCAGAAAACAATTGCTTACCCCCATAACAGTCATGCTTGTAGTGCTGCAGTGCACATCTTGCCTAGCTGGTAAATGTTTGTATTAGTCAGGGTTCTTAGAGTCACAGAATTCACAGAATGAATATATATATATATATATATAAGAAATTTATTGAGTTGGCTTACAGATATGGCCGAGGTAGTTCATCGATGGCTGCCAGTAGCTAGCTGCTCAGTTCAGTAGTCAAGTGGGTGATGGCTGAAGACTGGAGAATTCCTAGAGTCTTTAGTATATTCAAAGTCTAGAGGGTCAAAGAAACCAGGCGGCCGGAAGGAAGAGTGATTCCTAGCACAGCTGCAAGAAGCATCTCTTCTCTTTTGGTGGCTTCTTTTTATATGACCCAGTACTGGAAGGATCCTATGAGATCTTTGGAGGTTCTGATAGGATCTAGGGCGAGTATAATCCTATCAGGTGATCTTAGTTGATACTTCCAGATGTGGTCTCAGCCCATCTTAGTTAAAACCAGCTTAACTTTCACAGTGTTATAGCAGGTTTCCCCAGAAGCCTGCATAGAACTTCTGGCAATATGAAAGCTTGTCAACAGGGAAGACTCAAATCTTCCTTGATTTCTCTGTGTTCTGCAACCAAGGTACCTAATGCTTTCAGCAGTGGGTCTTGGAACATCTGTGGATTTTTCAATACTGTTATATAAAGTAAAATTTAAAAAAAATTTGCTTTCTCTTGACTTTGCTTTAAAACATTACTTTTTTATTAATTAAACCTAGGGTCTTTCACATGATACTATCTAGTCGCGTGTCTGCCACTGAGCTATATCCATAACCCCTTTCAATAAACATTTATAATAGTTTTGGATCTATTGTTATATTAGTAATTAATATAGAAAAGTTGTAGAGATACAACTTATCTACCTCATACCCAGTTTCTCTTATTGTTACCATTTCATATTACCATGGTCACAATTAATGGGCTAATATTGAGGTATGACCATAAACGCATATTCACACTTGATTGGAATTCTTCAGATTTTGCCAGATGCACACTTCCCACTCCAGACTATCATTCAGGAGACCACATTATGTAGAAGTGTCTTGTCTTCTTAGCGCCTATAGATTAGCAGTTTCTCAGAAGTTCTTTTTGTCAATTTTGGTATAGCTAGCTATATTTTTAAATTAATTATTTAGTAAAGAGTATATCTTTTAGAAAATATATTCTTTAAAGCTAAAGTTCTTTTTTTCCAAAAGGGCAAAGCTGGGGAGTTAAATCAACTTTTAAATACAGTTAAATCGATGCAAGAAAAGACAGTTATGTTTCAGCAGGAGAGAGACGAAGTCATGCTGGCCCTGAAACAGAAGCAAATGGAAAACAGTACGCTACAAAGTGAGGTAAGGGTTCACATGAAGGAATAGTGGCACAAACACTGGTGCAGTAGGTGGAAATACAGTCGTGAATTTACCTGCTGGTTTTTTTTAGCCTTCCTTTGATGTGTGGGGGATTTTAATCCCCCAGGGTGCATTTTATTTTTCAAAGGTGAAAACCACAGCATATTTTGTATATAAGTCCATTAAGCATCCATTAAGCATGAAAAAAGAGATGTCCTGAAAAGGTAGTCTGTCACAGAGAGCCCAGCTCTATATAATTCCATTTCTAAAGTAAAGCTTCTAGATAAAATATCTCAAAGGAGATCAGGAAAATTTTTCCTGTCATTGAAGAAAAAGTGGGTCATTGAAATACAGTGAATAAATTTCAATAGTGGGGAAAATTTGATAACTAAATCATACATAGGGGCGAGCATTGTATAGAAGAAAAGTAAAAGAATAAAGAATTGTTCTCTACCTAGGTTCAACGTTTACGTGACAAAGAAGCGCGATTAAACCAGGAACTAGAGAGATTACGTAATCACCTTTTAGAGTCAGAAGATTCTCATACCCGGGAAATTTTGGCTGCAGAAGATAGAGAGGCTAAACTGAAAAGTAAAGTCATAGGGTTGGAGGAAAAGCTGGTTTCGTCCTCTAACGCAATGGAAAATGCAAGGTAACTTTTGGGTTCTTCTTTTGGACACTTCTTGAGTGTCATATTCAGTAAATATTTCTCTTATATTAGCTCATTTTCATAAAAGTCATTGTCTCCATTTTACAGATGAGGGAACTAAAGGTAAAGATAGTTAAAAAGTTTGTCAAAGTCAGGTACTTTAGGGGCAATCTCATACTCAGTTCCGTGATTCTTGATGGGCAGGCATTAGACTCTGAGCCTCTTAACCTCCACTCTAAATAATTGTCACTTGTCATTTTAGGAGAATAGTCCTAAAATTCTGGATGTCTTATTGGCTCTGTCCCAAACTAATCTATTTGGTTTCACTTAGCCAATGATGGATCAGGTGTGAATGCTAAATGGAAGAACACAGGAACAGCAAGCTGGAGACTTAGGTCAGATGAGGAATTACTAGAGATTTATTAAGAGTTTAATGATCAGCCTCTCAAGTCTATCCCAGCCTTCTGGTGCTTCCCAAATCTTATGTAACTGGTTTCATCTCACTGTTTCCTGTGGCTCTTGCTATATCCTCCTTACTATTGCTTCGTGGCTTCTGTATCATTTTTTCTCACAGATGCTTGCTGTTTCCTTGCTTCTGCTACCTTGTGGCCCTATAATCTTATTACAAATCTCTCATGCCTTAGGATTTCTGCAGTTCTTTGTTGTCACTGTTTAGTTTCTGTCTCTTCTCATATATTTTTAGTTCTTAATTTTTCTCAGTAAAAAGTTTTTATTTTTGGTATTTTGCTTTGTTTTGTTTTGAAGACAAGGTTTCACTGTGTATCTCAGGCTAGCTTCAAACTTGAATCCTCCTGCCTCTACCTCCTGAGTGTTGGAATTACAGACACTTTACAAAAATACGTGTTCTGGGACGGTGGGATTGCTCAACAGGTTAAAGGCACTTGCTGCTTGCCGTCTGATAACCTGGATTCCTGGCACCTCCATGGTGGAAAGAGAACATATTTCTGCAAGTTTTCCTCGGACCTCCACACACATGCTGTGGCATACAATTGTTCCATGTATATACATGCGCACCCGCCCACAAACAATAAAAAAGTATAAATTTTTCTACTTTCTACATCAGAAAAAATTACAGAAAACCAAAGAACATGAAGCAGATGCCCATTCATTCAACACCATCTTGTGTGTGTTGTGTGTGCTTTTTTATATTTATACCTCTAGAGTTATACATATATAGTATGCATTTTTTCTTGCCAGCACTGGAAATTGAATGTAGAGCCTCTTACCTCTGAGCTACCGCGCCCCTCCTCCCCATGCTTTAAAAGCAAAAATAAGACCCCACTGTTAACGGTTGTTTTATAACCTTTTCTATCAGTAATATCAGTATATAAAAAGCCATTCTGTGGCTACATAGTATACCATTGCTCGCATTTGTTATAATTTTTAAACTATTTGTTTATTATTGGGTAGTGTTTAACTTTTGAAAATTATCTGAGTACTGCCATGTCAGCCTAAAGCATCTATTTTGGTGTTGAAGTCAGATTAACTGTAATCCTGAGAAAGAACTTCCAGGTCAAGAGGCATTGTCAGAACTTTTAAAGCAGTATACCTCTTCGTCTTTTTACTTTGTGTGATGCCGTAAATGATATAGATCCTTCCAATAGATGTGTCCTCAGAAAGAGTGTAAGTATAGGTGGTTTCGTGTGCTCCTTCTCCCACTTTCATCCCATGGTATGTTTTAATACTTTATAACTTAGAAGGAGATTTTCTTTAATATGGAGATAAAAATAGTGAATGGTCATTTGTGTTTGAGTTTCACTTTGGCAGATATGAAGAAGCATCTTAGGCTATAACAGGATGTGCTGGGATTCTTCCCTACGATTTACACGCCCTTGTTTTCTCCAGTTAATAGTTTTCGTATCTATGTCCCTTTTCCCTTCTTAATAACTAACTTCCAGCATATGCTTCCTTCAGTAGAGCCGTGGTCTTGAAACTGCTTCTGGAAGCCCAGCGGCGGCTCCCATGGTGGCTTCCCAGCTGCCTATCACCTCGCTCATTTCTCCGGTCAGCCACCTCTAGCCAGACTTTGTCCTGCTCCTCAGATATTCTATATTCCTGTTTCTTTTTCTTTTGCTTTTTTCTTTTCTTCTTCTTTTACCTGAAGAATAGGCCTGATCCCTTACAGTTTTTCTGTGAATTCCTCCTATTCTTCAAATTTCATTTTCTTTACGAAGAGTAATTTATTGAGTAGCCTAGCCCTTATACCTAAAACCAAGCTCTGTTTTTCTTCTGAGCTTGCATAATACTTTGTGTCTTCGAGGAGGCATGTTGTATTTTACACTTAGTATACAGCTAATTTTGTCTTATCTTTTCTCCCACTGAGAACAATGTGGTTCTCCTGGGACATATGAATGATGTTCATTTCATATCCTTCCCACAGTATGTACATTACACATAGATAATAGACAGTATTTATTGTATGTATGAGTAAATCAAATCCATAAGAAAGTAGCATATACTACTTATAAAGTGTTTGAATGTTGTCATAGCTCATTTTATCCTCATAGTTACGGCTTGATTTGCTAATGTGCCAAGTTAAATAAAATTAAGGACATTGGGGATAGTTAGGCCTTATCAGTTTGCACTCTGTCCACAAGAGAGCGCTATTGGGCAAAGTAGCCTACTTGGTTGCTCATGGATTTTTAAAAACTGCTCTTGAGTAAGAGTTTAGCTGGATATTAAGTACCTTTGTAGACTGCCAGTTGGATATCATTTTGACAATTAAAGATTGAGATTTGGGATACATATGTGAAGTCCTGAGAAAACCTGCAGGAGATTGTTTAACTGATGTGGGAAGACTGTCATAGATATTGGTGTTAACTAGGCAACTGATTACTCTGAGCTCTGGGCACAGCTGTAAGAAATTGGTAGTTGAGTTAAGCCCCAAGCAAGCCTGCAGAAGATATCTGATTCATAGGGAAGACTCAGCCCATAGTGGGTGAGACTAGTCCCTGGGCAGGTAAATAGATGGAGGGAACAGGTTGAGAAAGTTGGCACCTTTCTGTATACTTGGCCAAACATGCTGGTCTAGAAAGTAAGGGACAGTCTTGTCCCTTATTTAGCCATTATGTAGCTATTTTGTGGCCAGTTCCCTTAGCCCTTGGTATTGGTATGGGCTCTTCTGCCAAGATGGGCAAGGAACTGTAACCAGACAATTGTAAGCCAAAATAAACCCCTTGTTCCCTTAAGCCCTTTGGTCATGAATTTACCGGTACATAGAGAGTAATTGTGACAAAGACCCAGCTGTAGTGGATGAGACCATGTTCTGGACACGTGGGTAAGATGGAGAGACCTACTTTGGCATAAAGGTGAGAAAGTAATCTCTCTCTCAGCTTTTTATGTGGAAATGCTATGGCAGGTTCCTTCAGCTCCACATATTGGTATGATCTCTCCTGCTGTATTGAGGAAGACAGACCCCTTGTTTTGGTTATATGGTCATATCAGCAACATAAGAATAAAATGGAAAACATATCTTGGAGGTATTCTGAATATAAGTGATTAGACATTAAGGAACTATTCCAGCGATACAAGCTTGGAGAAGCGCTGCGATGGTTAGCACTGTCAGAGTGACAGAAGGTGACGTCACCTAAGGGACAGGCCTCTGGTGTGTCTTTGAGGGGTTGTCTGGGTAAGTTGAGATCGAAGACCCATGTTGACTGTGAGCAGCACCATTCCATGAACTGGGGTCCTGGACCGAATAAAAAGAAGGCAAACCAAGCACAAGCACCCACCTGTCTCTGCTTCCTGGCTGTGGATGCACGTGACGAGCTGCCTCCCACACTCCTGCCACCATGACTTCCCTGCTGTGATGCGCTGTACTTGGGACTGTGAGCCAAAATACATGTTTTTCTCTCTAGCTATTTGTCACTGCAACAAGAAAAGTAACTAATGCAGGTGCTGTGTAAATCAATTTCCTAGGGACTTTTGGATTCTTACTTGGAGAATGAGTAGAGTTTACTCTATATAATATAGGCAGAAAGAAAATTGATAGAGATCAGTATAGTTTCTCAGTGGAGTCTTTGGAAAGTTGTGAGTTTACGTGATTGCGCGTGTCAAGGGCATCATGCACCCCATTCCTTATGAGGTTGAAAGCTGACGAAATAATTTCAAAAGTTGCAGGGTATTCGCAAATGTTTCTTTTCTTAATGTTCCTTATTTAGCCTAATTCTTTGTTTTTAAAATGACTACCACTTTCACAGAAGAGGAGATTGGATTAGCTGAAGCAAAGAAAAAAGATCAGAAGAAATTTTCGCTTTTTTCCTTTGAAATTTAATTTTAATTTAATAAAATAAAATGTAGAAAAGTCAAGTTCAGAGAAAGAGGGGAGATCACAGTTGGCAGAGACAGGAATTATGTAGAATAGGTGTGGAGCTTCTCTTTGGGAAAAATGAAAAGGCTCTGAAGGTGGATGGAGGGTGCAGCATTTACACAGCAGTGTGAACACACTTAGTGCACAGCAGTGTGAACGCACTTAGTGCCTCCAGACTATGCACTGACAACGAGTTAGGAATAAGCGCAGGGATTACCGCAATCTAAACAATGCCAGGAAGATATCTGACAGTATCTAAGTATTTTGAAACCAAATTTGACTTTTGTGTATTCAGATGTAGGGAAAGGACTGTGGCTCAGCAGGTAAAGATACTTGCTGTACAAGTCTGGTAACCTGGAAGGAGATAACAGACTCCACAGAGTTGCCCTGACTTCCACACATGCATCGTAGCATGGCGCACCCTGTACACACAGTCACAAATACCCTTTTTAAAATGTAGAGGAACTTTTCAGTTGTCTAAATAGTAAAGCACTTTGCCTTTGTTTTCTTTGAAGCCATCAGGCCAGCGTGCAAGTAGAGTCACTGCAAGAACAGTTGAATACGGTCTCCAAGCAAAGGGATGAAACTGCACTACAGCTGTCTGTCGCTCAGGAACAAGTAAAACAGTATGCTCTTTCATTAACCAACCTGCAGATGGTTCTAGAACACTTCCAACAAGGTAAGTTGCTTACATAGTTGATCTCAGTGTAGAAAATACATGATTAATGGTAATTTTGACTTATTCGAATGTGAACCTAGATATAGGAAATTTTTGAAAGGTTAAGAAGAAAGATGAATAGTCACCAAGTTAATTTACGCTCTCTTTATGACTAAAACTAGAAAAAGAAGCAATTGCAATTGTTGAAAGTTTTAGTGTGTTATTAATAATGGCAGTTGAAGAATTATAAAGGTAGCACAAAGAAAGATGGCCAAGTGATAAAGAAGGATACACAGAAACAAAAAAGACACACACATAGAAATCATGTTCAGGACTTAAAATAGTGGTTAGAAGTAGAATTTCCTTCAGAGTACTAGGCATCTGCAATTACAGTCTCTGGAAACATCAATTAATGTTCTTAGCTATTCCTTTGTACTTTGAGGTAACTACACTTTCTAGTCCAAGTGAAAATATTTTTATAGACACTAACAGTGATCAGAGCAGTTCTGTCCTGAAAACCAGCTGTCCTTTCTCATACATTCTCCCTTCGGTATAAACTTTATAATTCTCTAGGTCTACTTTACAATCACTAGAATGAGTATGCATACAAAGTAGTATGGTTCAAGGCTGTAGAACAGTCATGTGAATGGAGTATGAAGGAAGAGACTTTGCAAGTAGATAGAATGGAGAGAAGCCAGGGCAGAGGAAATAGTGATCTCATTACTTAGCTCCACTTAGCATGATGGCTACCACACATGTAGTTTTCTTCTGAAATGTTCAAAATGTTTTTTTTTTAATTATTAAAGTTTATGTTATTTAAAATTGTGGTTTTATGCACAGTTGCAAAATATTAATATAACTTTCTCTTTAGAGGAAAAAGCTATGTATTCTGCTGAATTAGAAAAGCAAAAGCAGCTTATAACTGAATGGAAGAAAAAGGCAGAGAATCTGGAAAGAAAAGTATTGTCATTGCAGGTACGCCAAAAGTCTTTCCTATAAATTTTTTTACTTATTAATAAAATTGTTTAAAAAATTTTTAAACTTTGTCTGGTAAAGAGTCTCTAAGCCAGTCATTTAGTAACTGCTGAGTTACTACTCTATAGCCAATCCTCTGCTGAGGTGCAACAGCAGAAAAAATACTAAGATCTCAGGTGACTTCAAATTTAAAGGCCCAGTGAATGTGAAATGAAAGGACATTTAAATGTTTTGGCAAATAAGGGTATTTTAGAGCTCTCTGAAATTTTAGAGCTTTCCTGAAAAAAAGAAAAACTAATCTATAATTTTGACTTTAATTACTTCTTCCAAGAAATACATTGGGCCCTGTTTTCAAATGTGTATTATCCTATTTGATCTTTTCTTATATTACATCACTAAAAAGATTTTCCTCATTATTCTGTAGTCATGCATAAAGGTCAATCCATACACCTCTAGAGATAGGACACCAAAGTGCTTAAGATTTTGAAAATACTTTTTACTCATTGACAGATAGACAATAGCTAGCAGAAAATAATAAAATTCATTTATTTGGAATTATTAATAAATATTTTGTTTATAAATGTTGTTCCTAGTAAGCAAACATACATTTCATATATATATTTGTGTGTATGTATATATGTGTGTGTGTGTGTGTGTGTGCATGTGTGTGCTCATGCCACAGTGCATATAAGATAAAAAGACAATTTTGTAGAGTCATTTTTCCCTTTCCACCTTTATGTAGGTTGTGGGGATTGAATTCAGTTAGTTCATTAGGGTTACAGAGCAAGCTCCTTTCCTGATGAGTCATCTCACTAGCCCAAGATTTTAAGATTTTACTAAATAATAAGTTTTTAAAAATTCCTAATGTGGTTGTATTAATTTGCTCTGATCAGTAATACATATAGATTCTTACTCTATATCCTTAATTAACATGTCACGTTATCAAACTCATAGGAGGGAAGGTATATTATTTATTTTGTGCTGCTTTTGCCTTAGACTGGGTAATTTATAATGAGGAGTCAATTTGTTGGAAAATGTTTCTGGAGTGTGAGGAATCTGGTCTTGAGGAACTTGTGTCTGATGGGAGCTTCTCGCCACATCATCCTGTTACAGAAGGGCACCGTGAGGACCAGAGACACAGCAGAGAGGAACTGAACCTGTCCTAGTGGGAGGCACCTGCTTCTACAGTAATGACATCGTCTGTTTTAGACGATGACCAAATACCTCCATTAGGCCCTGTTTTCCAGCAGTCCATGTTGGAACTTTTGGAGGATATAGTCAGACGTAGAAAAGGACTGTCTTCCTGATTGCTAATGAGAGCAAGCGACTTTTAATATTATTACAAGGTATTCACTTGCAAAGTTTATTAATACATTCAGAAAGATGTGTTCTATCTACCATTTTTAGGTACGAACCAGTGGTTCCAAAGTATTTTGTTTATCAAACTGCTTAGAGTTCTTGAAGTCCACATGTTTTCAAATTACTTTTCTTTTTTAATTTAAAATATGATGTATATTTTTTAAAAAAACACTATAAGCCAGAAGGAACCGAGAAGGAATTAATAAATATAATAATTACAAAAGCTGACCAAGTGAAATAAAATCCAAGCAAATGGTACAGTAGCAAAATATGATGCTGATGTTCAAAGAAGCTTTAATGTGGTTTTCATCTTATCTTAAATGATTTTATAAGTAGGGCTGGGACTGTAGCTTAGTGGTAGAGAACTTTCCTAGCACTTGCCAGGCCTTGAGTTTCATCCGCAGTCAGCAGGAAAACACAAAACAACACAACACTTCATAAATATAAGCACACTAATTTAAAATGTTTAGATTTAACAAAAGTCATTGCATTTCCTTTATACCAAATTAGCCCCATAGATATGGGACAATATGTTTTTATTTTATATATATATTTTTTTGTTTCAGTCCCTTTATCAGAATTTAACCTTTAGAAAGCAGAATTAGTGAGAGGGGTGTGTGTGTGTGTGTGTGTGTGTGTGTGTGTGTGTGTGTGTGTATGTTCATGTACACATCAACTTTTGTATACTATGTGGACACATGTGTCCATTGTAAGGAGCTGGATGCATAATTGTAGAGGCCGGCTGAGCTAGTCTGAAGTTGAGAGCTGGCACTCAAGATGGGAGACCAGATCAAAGGAAAGCTAGAACTCAACAGGCACAGGCTCAAGCTTTTGTCCCTAAGCAGTTAGGGATGTCACAGTAGAATGAAACTGTGTAGAAACCATCTAAGGTGCACACATGCTGCATTGCTGATGTGCAGGTCAAAGGACAATGTTCAGAAGTCATTTCTTTCCTTCCACCTTGTGGGCTCCAGAGTTCAACTCAGGTTGCCTTATTTACACACAGCTTCCTTCACTCTGGCTTGACGGGCTTTACCTGGCTTTTCACTTGCTTGACAGTGCATCTTCTTGAGAATGATGGTACAGTAGTGATTCAGTGACCTCAGAGACCCTAGATAGCAGAAGTACAGAATGGGAGACTTGCTGTAAATATGGCAGATGACCTGAGAGAGTCCCCAGAACTGATTGAGGGAACAGAAGCTCGATGTTCATACCAGTACTGCATGGTATGAGGAATGTTCTAGAACAGAGAGTAGATGATTGCTTGGAACTGAAACTCTGAACTAGGCCATCAGGAACATGTAGGAAAATTCTGTAAAACACAGACTCTTGTTACTGTCCCTATAGCCAGGATAATCTCTAGGAACAGATTTCCAAAAGTGGGCAGTCCTGGGACTTGTTACAACAGAAAACGGAGAAATAGTGCTGGGTTATAGGTACGGAGATTTTGCACCTGGTTTCAGTGCTGTCATTTAGTGACTTTGTAACTTTGAGAGAATCACCTTGCTAAGTCTCAGCTTTATTTTTATTTTTTAATTTTTAAAATATTTGTGTGTGCATGTGTGTGTTTATGATATGTGGGTGAATGGGGGCATGTATGTGTGGAGTTCACAGGGCAACTCTCTATCTCCTTTGGCTGGTTTTTAACTCCAGGTCCTCCCGACTTTGTCTCTGGAGTGTTGGAATTACCCACCACACACAATCCTTAGTTGTCTCTACTTAAAAGCTAAGGAGTTAGACTTTATGGCTACTAAGGTCTCCTTTGCTCTGCAGGTCTGAGTCTTTGATTCTAAAGAGCGATTGGCTGTCACTGTGAAAAAGCTTGGTGCTTCCTGCATTCCATTTGAAAGACAGAGCTCTGTTGTCCCTTTCTAGACTGTCAGTGTGCTCTTCCCCTTAAGACAGTTAATCTGTCTGCCAGTTTCTAGATCAGAACCTACCCTGATCACTTGATGGTGATTTCCAAAGCAGAGTACTTTGTGGAAAGAATTAAAAATGAATAGATCCTGAATTGGATACCATAGCTGGCCAAAAAAAAAAAAAAAAAAGTAGAAACCAAAGTTGATAGCCCACATCTGTAACGTTCTTAGGATAATGAGGCAGGAGAATTGGTGCAAGTGTGAGGACAGCCTGGCTATCCCTAGTTTTAAGTAATCCTGACTGATCAATCAGGCCTTGCCACTTTATAAAGGAAATGTGTCTTCCTTAATGTGCATGGCTGGGGGTATATTTTTAAAATATCTTCAAGGGGCTGGAGAGGTGGTTCAAGGGTTAAGCCTCTGCCTTGCAGGCGGAAGGTCCTGAGTTCGGATCCTAGACCCCATGTGTAGATGCCGGGCGGAAGCAGGGGCAGCCTGCATTTCTGGTCCTGGTAGGGCGGAGCCTGTGAATCCCTGGGCAGAGTAAACAAGGAGAAGGTGGAGGTAGTCCATGGTGGTTCCCGAATTCGCCTGTAGTTCTACACACACACACACACACACACACACACACACAATTGAATAAATAATAAAAAATAAATAAATTAAAATATCTTCACAGCAGCATCTAGAGTATGTTTGACTGAACAACTGTGACTGTAGCCTATCTTTCATAACACACAAATTCAGTAAATTCTTCAGAATAACCCAGGAAACTAGAAGAAAGAAAAACTGTGAGGAGGGGGACTTACCTATAGATATTAAGTATAGCCAACACAACGTGGGTTAAATTGGTAGACCAAGAATCCAAAAATGGAACCCAAGGTTATTTGAAAATTTAAACTATGCCTTGAACTGAACTAGTTTTATGGATGAGCTAAAGATGTTCTAAAAATGACATTGACACACTGTCCTTACAGACAGAAATATAACTGGACTCCATCTTATGCCAGAACAGAAATGAATCCCACCAATATTACAGCAGGGGTCCTCAGTGGGACTAGGTACTGGCGACCTGAGAATGCTAGTCTAGATGCTTAGTTCAGTTGGTTGGTCTGATTTTGGAGACGGGGTCTTGCAGTGCCCATGCTTTCAGACTCTCTCACTTCAGCTTCCAGAATGCCAGGAGTACAAGTTCTGTAGACATATTTGATTGTTACAGTGACTGGTTGACTCTTCTGACATTTACTGGGCTAGGAATTATGAAAAGTACACCCACTGAGAAGTATTATAGTAAAGATTTTTTTTTAAAATAGTTTTTATTCTTTTTTCTGTTTCTTTAATCTGCATATATTTCAGATTTAAACACAAAACCAAAAGTTTTATAATAAAATCTGGAGGAATGTATATACAATCTAAGCAAAAAGCAGTAAAAGCAAAGCAAGACATGTTTGTATGCAACTCAAAAATGTGTAAATGGCAAAACTAATATAATCAGTAGGTAAATAGGTAACCTTGGAAACTATTTTGTAGCACAGAGGACAAGAGGGTGTTATCTACCATACAGAGCACACTCACAAGTGGACAAGGGACACAGTCCAGTAGAAACACATACAGAAGTTTTCATACAAGACCAGATCCAGCTGTCCTATAAACAAGTTAAAGATGTTCAAATGCAATAGCAATCAAGGAAGTAAAATTTAAAGCAGTAAAATCATAATGAAACTATTTTATGTATGTATGTATTTTAGACTTGCAAAAATTAAAAAGTATTTGTTACTATATTTCTTGACTTTTGTTATTTTTTAGTTTTATAGTTCACTTTTTAAAAAACTTTGATCATCATGTTTTACTAGTGTTTTTTATTTTATATTCAGTTTCTCTCCAAAAAAGGGGCAAAGTTATACTGTGGAAGTCAGTGAAGTCTATCTTTGATACTTTCTAGTTGCATGAACTTGCCTGTGGTCACACTAACACAGCTTCACCAGCTGAGTGTTGGGGCTGATTCTAGGACATCTCCTAGCCCCAGAGTTGTAGGACAATTTGCAAACTACTTTTTAATCAACTTCCCTTCTTAGGAACGCTTGGATGAAGCAAACATTGCATTGGATTCAGCATCAAGACTTACAGAACAGTTAGATCTAAAAGAAGAACAGATTGAAGAACTCAAAAAACAAAGTAGGTTTTTTTTTGGGTTTTTTTCCTGTTTCTTTTGTTCTCCCCAACAGCACTGTGTAATCAAATGGAGTGTTCGGCCATGATCGGTACAACTGAGTGAGACCAGCATTGCTGATGTGGGGCTCTTCATTTCCCTTTCCCGTGGCTGAGTTGTGTCTGATCCTAATGAAACTGGAGTCATCAGTTAGTTCTTCCTGCATGATAAGGATGATGTTTTGTTGATTGTTGCCCTGTCAGTCATCAAGGGGATTGATTCACCTGAGAATTCCGATTGCTGTGACCTCTCCCTGATCAGTTTATATTGAATCTGAAGCTATTACTTCTACCCAAAGCGGGTTTAAAGAGCGGGTGATATTTGCACATAAAAGAGCAAATTTTGTGAAGTGAACATCACTGCATAACTAACTAGATTTTTATAACCGTAGATTGGTTTTACACATAAGCATTTGTCGTATTTTGGTCTCGTTGCTTAGAAGGAAAACTATCTCGTGAGCTCTTTCAGTTCCCCAAAGTGAGCCTTGTGATTAGGATTATTGTTGGGCCTCAAGTGATAGGTTGGTTTGTAGTGCTTTACTGAGCCTCATAGTGGCGAATCCTCATTAAACTTGATTTGTCACGGAGTAGTAATGAGGAGTCAGGTCTTTTCTAGGCTGCATTTAGCCAGTAATGATTTATGGTGATGGGACAGGTGATAAGAGAGCATTCCTTAACAAGATGGGGTGTATAATGTGAAAATAATCTAGTTCAATGGAAGGCCAGTGCAACTCTAGCACTGTTTGGAAACGTGACAAAGCGGACAAGAGCACTGAGCACCTAGAGCATTAGCTTAGGCGAGATAATTGGTCTATGACAACTCAGTGCTATGCCTGATGCTATGCTATACTTTCTAAGGTCACGTTCCCTTTTGGATACTTACCTGAGTCATTAGATCATGGTCAAGAAGATTCTGTGACTTATTGAAGTATTTAGTATTTATTCAGGCATCTGTTTAAGCTCCTCGTAGTAGACATTTATTCAAACTTTCTTCATTATATTTTACAGGGCAATGGTAAAAGTTCCTACTCATGTAAAAACATTATGATTAATATTCATCATTAATGTATTGGAATTTTAAGCCAATTTTAGTTACAGAGAAAGCTCTGCCTAATTCAGTTTGTACAACTGAAATTTGAAAAGATACAAGGAACCAGTGTGGCACAGACAGGAAGGGGAACACAGAGTCCATTGGTTCTGTTATGTCTTTAAATTATTCTTGCACTTTATAACTCTACTTAAGTCTGTTTACTTACATTACCTAAGTGCCTATTACCGCTTTTATATCTCTAAACATAAATGTGTTTTTTTCCCCAAAGCTGCACTCTTGATTTGATGATATAAATAAACCTTTGAGTGGCTTACTCACCTTAAAAAGCATCACTGTATATTTTCTTTCATAAATCATTAAGTACTTTGAATGTTGATTGATGTTGTAATACTGTACCTTATTTTTACCATAAAAGTTGGCCAGACAGCAAAAATTTTTGCCAGGAGAAACAATTTTGAAAAAGACAGATTGGTTTTTTGTTGCAAGAAAATACACAGAGACTTGAATTATAAAAGGCAAAGTATTGTTTCATTTCTAAGCGTCTGTAGACTAACGATAAGTTGATATGCTGTTTCAACATTTAGACAATATTAGGAAATTCACTTTAAGAAGTAGTGTTTTATTCAGAATGGTTGATTATATCATTGCAACTAGAGATGTGATTCAGTCTGGCCAAACATAAAGAGAGAGGGCTTATATCAAAGCAGTGGAGTCTGGATGATTTCAGTCCCTCTTAAGAGTATGTGATTGTCAATGCTGGTAGATGTGTAATTACAAATGGACGGCTTTTATAGGCCTTAGTGAAAAAATGAAGGTAGATGTCGCATGAGTCATTACATGCCTCGTAAGAACCGTTTGTTTGGCTTCATGTTTGGTGCTATGTGGCATGCTAGATAGATCACCTTTTCAAAGAACTAAGGAAATGAACCACAGCATAGATACATCATCACTTAATACTTAAGACAATAGTGACCCTAACGATGCACATTTAGTTCTTCTAGAACATTCAGTATGACATTTGCAGAAGGAAGGGAACTTGAAGAGGACATTAAGTTAGCAGGATTTCATCTAGAAAGTATGAGAGCTATTGAAAATGGTAAGAACTGAGCCAGTGAGTTGAGTTGGTGGGTAAAGGCACTTGTGCAAACTTGGGAGTCCTGATTTTAGTCTTTACAACCCACATGGTTAGAAGGGGAAAATTGAAAGTTGCCCTCTGACCTCCATGTGCACACTTGTGTTCGCTCTCTTTCTCTCTCTTGTAAATATAAAAAAAAGTTGGAAGAACTAAATAAACTAACTCACACATTCTCTCCTGTGTAACAAAAGAAGCTCTAAGAGCTCACAGGTGCTGAATTTTATAGATACTTTGACTGGTAGAAGGATTGTTATTTTGTTCCTTTAAGCAAGTGTATTCTTTTGGGGTGACCTACAAGTCAGCTCAGCTGGGTAAAGTGCCTACCTGAAAACCTTGAAACCAGTTCAATTCCTGGAAGCCTACATGGTGAAGGAGAGAACTGACTTCTGAAAGTTGTTCTCTGACCTCTACCCATGCACCACGGCATTTGTGTGCATGCCTTTTCTTCCCCCCCCCCCAAAAAAAAATCTAAAAAGTAAAAAGAAATAATCACTCTTAAAAAATAATGTTTTGGGCAGGGTACATCACTCAGGGATTAAAGACTTTTCCTCACAAGCAAAAAGACCCAAAAGTTCAGATCCCTAGATCCTACGTAAACATGCTAGGCAGATATGGGACAGTCTGCACTTCTGACCCTGGAAGGTGGAGCCTGAGAAACCTCAGAGCAAAACAGCAAGAAATCCAGGGTGATTCCCAAGGTTGCCTTTGGACTTCCACATTGCACACACACATTACACACACGTGCAAAACACACACACATGCAAAAAGGGGGGAGATTGAACATTTAACTTGAAAGGGTTTTTTAAATTAGAGCTCCAAAGATTTATTTCATATCCTATTTTTATTTTATTTTTCAAACTCAATACACTGGTCTCTGAAGTGGATGAGACATAATGTTTAACTAATCTGAGTATCCATTTTTAACTCAGACTTTTAAAACAGCAGTCACTAAGCTTTCCCTTTAAAAACCAGCTATGGGGAGGGGCTGGAGAGGTGGCTCAGGGTTAAGCCTCTGCCTTACAGGCGGAAGGTCCTGAGTTCAGATCCTAGACCCCACGTATATGGGCGGAAGCGGGGACGGCCTGTGTTTCTGGCCCTGGTAGGGTGGAGCCTGTGAATCCTGGGGCAGAGTAAACAAAGAGGAGGTGGAGGCGGTCCATGGTGGTTCCTGAATTCGCCCGTGGTTCTACACACACACACATACACATACACACATGCATACATGCACAATTGAATAAATAATAAATTTTAAAAAATTAAAAAAAAAAACCCAGCTATGGAATCATTTGAGATCTAGGTATAGGGCTTGGGTGGTAATGCAATGTTATGAGTGCTTGCCCAGCATGCATGAGGCTTTGGGTTCAATCCATAATCCTTGGGGGGAGGGGGCAAAGAAAAAAACCTAATGTAGGCACAGGTATAAACTGGCAGGTAGACCAGAAGGTCTTAAAAATACTCGGACTAAATTTCTATTGCTTATAAATTTTTTTCTTTGATCATTGTAAAACTCATCACTTTTTGAATCAAGAACTATCTTGTACCTTCTGGGTTTTTTTTCCAAACATTTTCATTTTAATTTAAGGATGATGGTGGGAAAACCAACAAGTGAAAGAAAGAAAACATTCACCTCTATACCAAGGCAGCACAGCTTTTAATAGTTAGCTGTGCTCTGGGTTTACACAAGTAATATTTTCTCGACAACAGCTTCACAGAAAATTGTCAACCAATGAACTCAGATTTTCTTAGCATATTTTTATTTAAAAATCCTTTATATGTGTAAAATGAATCCTAATAAGACCTACTTCACTATGAAGCCTAAGAAGATGTGTTAAAGCTACAAATACAAAAGAGACTTAGAGCATTTGTCATGGAACTACTTTTGTAGCACGAATGGTAAGGTTTTTACTAAAATAAAGACATTTCGTGTTCCAGGACATGAGTTATACAAGAAAACATATAATGCCTGTTGAATGTAGGCCAAATACATTCCCAGACGCTTTGTTACCCAAATCTTTTGAGGGATTTCTTTATAGATGTTTTTGGCAGAAGTAGTGATTTTAGAGGAAACCTAAGAAATACCAGATGCAGTTTTCTGAATTCCATAAATGGTTAAAACATCTGAGTATTTGAGACAATGTGAACATTTAAATTAAGAAAAATATATATTAGGTAAATCAGCTCTTTTTTACTTACTTACCAGCTACATTTTAATTGTGTTTATATGATGTTAATTTTGACCTGAACAGTGTTTTAGAAATTGCTATTTAAAAAAAAATTCCTCTAAGATTAAGAAAAAAATAGCTTATGTAGTGATGAGAATTTGTGTGTGTGTGTGTGTGTGTGTGTGTGTGTGTGTGTGTGTGTGTGTGTGTGTGTACAAGAGGGCACCTGAGCTGTGTGCCTCTGGAGGCCCAAGGGTGGCATCAGGAATCACCCTGGATCGCTCCACCGCCATATTGCTTTGCTCTAGAGCTTCCCAGGCTCCACCTTCCAGGGCTGGAATTACAGGCGCTGCCATTTCCACCAAGCCTTTTTTCATGGATTCTGGAGCTCTGAACTCGGGTCTTTTTGCTTATGAAGTAAATACTTGTGTGAGGATGTTTTATGTGATCTGTGCACTCTCTTTTCTTTCTGTGATATGGCCAAGTAATTTAGTTTTTGAATTCTTTTGACTCTTCCTGAAGAAAACCTATTATTCTTTCATTGATTTAGCAAATATTCATTATTTGTAGTCTGGGCACCAGACACAAAATAGCCCTTCAGATGAGAGCTAAGGGACAGAGGTCCTACCTTCAGAATTCCCATCAGTCAAGAAGGCAAAAAAATAAGTAATCAACAGATTGTTTTGAAAGGAAGGAGCTGTCCATTCTACTTGGCGATAATGATGGAAGGGTAAGAAAAGCTAGTGGCTTCTCTTAAGTGATGAATGGGTACAGGCTAAGTAGATTTTTTTTTCTTTTGAGAATTAAGGCAGAGTTTATTAAAGGAGAGAAAGAACGGAACTCAAATTCCAGATGTGGAGTGCTATGAGGGGCAGGGATGCGCCGGAGAACTCATGGAGTCCAGACATGGAATGCCATGAGGGGCAGGTGCCCTAGACTTCTAAATAGGAGGAATTCATTTGAAATCAAGTGGCAAAGAGCTGTGTGTGTGTGTGGGGGGGGATGTTATTGTGGAGAACAGGGAGAGTAGATGCAGAAATGATTTACTGTATGGAGAAATGAAGCTCTTAAGCACAAACTACAAACACAAATTGTGAACTTGTCAGGCTGCTAATACAAAAATGTAAAAAAGATGGACTCGGGCATATCCAGCCTGTTGACACTGCATCATTATGTCATCCATAAAGTTCACACTCAGGAGCCACATAGTTGAGTTTAAAAAAAAAACAACTGATGTTTTAATTAAGTTTACAGTTCTGTATTAGGTCACATTCATAGCCACAGGCGGAGACTGGTGATGGAGGGTACAGACTCACACCCCCTCCCATCTCCTAACCATTCAAAACCTCTTTAACTCCCTCCCTGCTGTTGCTGCTGCATGTGAGCCTAGCGCTGCCAAATCTTAACGCTTTTAAGGGATAATGGGACTTTGGGTTTTAATTGGAAACATTCGGTTGGGGGGATTGTTTTGTTTTGTTTTGTTTTTGTTCTAATATGATACCTAATTACAACATGTGTTAAAGCCCTGTGTGGACAACAAAGTATTTCTTTGGGGTGGATATTGTTCCTGCTGATTTGCAATAGGAAGGTGTCAGAAGTAAGATTCATTGCAAAAGCCTTTGCTCCTGAGATATTTTGTGTAATGATGATACTCACCAAGTGGAAACATTGTTACACTGATTGTCCTTTTCCATGATAAAATTGCAAGCCTCTCTTTTGGAATCTGACTGGCTCATGCAAAACTTTTTAAAAGTTATATACATTTATATTTATATATATATATAAAACTTGGCTGTGTTAAAACACTGATTCCATAAGGAGACATAGGGTATATTGGTGGTTGGGGAGTTGGCTCAGTTGGCAAAGTGCTTGCTTTGAAAGCATGAGGAACTGATCCTTAACACCTATGTAAAAGCCAGGGGTGGTAGTGTACCCATAATCCTGGGGATGGGGAGGCAAGAGGGTTCTAGGACTCCATCAAGTCCCAGAAGTCAATCTGGTGGAATCACCAAACTCCACTTTGTCTCAAAAAAAAAAAAAAAAAAAAGCTTTTCACTCAGCAGTGAATAATTATGATGAGGGGCAAGAAAGCATTCACTATGTACTCTAGACCTCAAAATTCTGTCAGATAGGGTAAAAAATGTTTAAGTTAAAATGTAAAGCAGATACTAATGCATCCATTTCAACATAAATAGATATGAGGTTCTTTTTAAATATTTTTTATATTTTTATTTTGTGTGTGTGTGTGTGAGTGAGAGAGAGAGAGAGAGAGAGAGAGAGAGGTCACGGAGGCCCAAGAATGATTTCAGATGTAATGCTGGATTCCTCTACCTCCTTTTGCTCTGAGTTCCCCAGACTTCACCTTCCAGGACTGGAAATACAGGCTGCCACCATTTCCATCCATGTTTTTATGTGAGATTAGGATTCAAACTCAGGTCCTCTGCTTTTGAGGCAAAGGCTTAAATTAACCTCTGGGCCATTTCTCCAGCCTATAAAGTTCTTTGTAAAATTATCATTTGGTACTAAAATTAAAGTGATCTCGTATAAGTTGAAATTTTATGATAGACTAATTTCTAGTTTTTGCTTTAATTATAATTAAATGAAAAGGCTAAATTACAGTTACTATTATAGCAGATTTAAATTTATTTTAAGATTGCAAATGTAAATAGCACTCCATACCAATATATTTACCAACATTTGAACATTTTGAAAAGTATGCAAATAAATGGTGGGGAATCACAAAATACTAACTTTAACCAAATTAATTCGTGCAATTGTTATTGATTAGGATAAAATTTAACATTGAACTTGTCATTTTTTAAGAAATCACTATTTCTTAAAGAGCTATTTAGAAAACCCACATTTGATTGTTCAGTTGATTGTCTCAAAATCCTTGTTTTACAAAGTAGGCAACAAAGTCTCACCCTCATAAGGAAGCCATGGTTGTCTATGAGTCTCACAACTCTAGGCTTCATTGATTTGTCAACTGATTGTTTAGTAAGTCTATCCATTAGCTCTTAGTCATGAAATGTCCAAATGAATTTGTAAGAAGTCTGTTGACTTGAAAATGTGAAACTATGATATGCTTTCTTGCTGCACATTGGATTTTGATTTTGACTCAAGTGGTGAAGATCGTGGTGCTTTGTCTGGGTGTGTCAGAGATGCTCCCTTCAGAGCCACACTCTGCCCAGAGTAGATCCATTCGTAGCTGCTCTGCCGCTCAACTTGGACCTTCCACTTACAAGATTATCCATAAAACTATTGCATCCAGCTTAGAACCCATTTCTCAATAACCATATTTTGCCTGCACATATAAAGAGAGTTCTAGTTTCACATTGTAGTTTGAGTTAATCTTCAGCTTTTATAGAGAAATATTCAAAATTTCTTATAGGAGAATAAGTGTTGCTGGAGAAAAAGAGGAGTCTCTGGGGACTTTAGGAATAGGTGTTCTGTTTGGATTTCTTCTACTAACCACTCACAATTAATTAATACATTCCAGCTCTTTCCCCTAAGTTCCAAAGTATTTTTTTCTTTCTGTACTTTTTTCTTTCATAGTACACTTAAAAACACACTCTGCATTCTATGTCACATCAGCCCACACACACACACACACACACACACACGCAAAATAAATTTTTAAAAAACACAAACTTTTGCAAACCTTTAAAGTATGTGTTTTATATTTGCATTTAGCACTATAAATCAGAATCTAGGCATTGTACAGGACAGAAAGAAAACATTACACAGACAGGCTTAATCATGAGGAAGTAAGTTGGAAACTGTAACACGAAGAATGGATAAGAGTAGGCAATACCAATGATAAGAGCTTTCCAGGCAAAGGAAAAAACGTGTAGAATTCATGGGAATTTGACTGAAAACAAGAAGCCAGAAACGTACTATGCATCAATGCTCAATTGATATTTAAAACAAGAGCCAGGTTTTTACCATGTAGTGCTGGAATAACTGGATGATACCTGTCTCATACCATGCATAAAATGAACTTTGATATGAAACACAGCCCTGCATTTTAATCAGTTTTGAAAAATTCTTAGATGATAAGATAGGCGTGAGTCTCCACAGTATAGCCTCTGTGCTGGTGTTTTAAATATAATATCAAAACCACAAGCAACAGAAGAGAAAATAAATTAGTCTCATCAAAATTAAAAACTGTGTTTCAAAAGATAATAAGAAAGAGAAAGGGCAACTGACTAAATAGAAAAACTGTCTGAAAGTCCTATGATCTGGTAAGGGGTCTGCACAGCTATTCCTAATCATAGAAAGAGAATGTTGGAAGCAGTTGAACAATGGGCTTCCTGACTTGAAAAATAGAACTCTTTACAGTGGTCTCCTCTCCGCTTCTTTCAGAATGAAAAGCTGTACTCTACCTTAAAGTTAACAAGTACCTCTTTTAACTCAGACCGCCTGCTTAACCTGAGTAACAAGTACAGACTCCATGTCTGACTGTGAAATTCTTTGGTCAGGAATCTTTGATTAGCTTTCAAACTAGGTATCTGCCTTTAAAGTGCTCAGATACTAAGTTTTCCATCGATAAGAAATTTAAATAAGAATTTAAAAATAGGGCTTAAGAAATGGCTCCACTGTTAAATTATTTACTCCACAAGTAAAAGACAGTTCTGATTCCAGATCCCACATAAAATGCTTGGTGGACATGGCAGCCCACTGTAATTCTAACCCAGAAGGTGGACCTGGGAACCCTCAGATCAAGTTAGCCAGACTAGCCCTACTGGGTTTAATCAGAGACCCAGGCTCAAAACAGTGAAGTGGAAGAACAATGAAGGATGATTCTTGATAGTGTGCTTGGGCCTCCATACACACTCCTCTCATACGTGCATGTGAAAGTTGAAAAATAGTATGAGCATCCTTCTAACTCAGTCATATCTTCTCATCTGTTGTAATATAATTAATATATTAGAATCAATGGTGTGAAGGGTATTTTACACTTGTCTTTGCTTGTCAGCTATTTCTTAAGTTTTGGGCCTTGTTGTGTTGGATACCCTTCTCAGCTCACTAAAAACAGTCCAGCCAGCAAACTAGAGAAAGGAGAATCTAAACGTGTCCTTTCCACTTGCTCTAGAAGTATGCTGTGCAAGAGGATGGTGGTAAATAAAAATCTATTCTTTGCCATTAAGTTTCTAAAAAAGATGAAAGACTTAAATTTTCTGTGAAGGAAGTGGTCATTTTACTGGGGAAAAATCCTATGAAATAATGCACATTGTGGCTTCTAACTCATTTCTGTATCAGACAGCCTAGTTCTTTGAGCCAAAGAAGAGATGAAAGTTAACTGGATAATCCCAATTGTAGCAGGGCACAGATTTCATGGCGAAAATCTCCTAGGTCACATTACCTTTTAATCTAGGCTAGTCTATTAATGCCAATTTTTGTTCACTTATTTTTAAAACAGATGAACTCCGACAAGAAATGTTAGACGACGCACAAAAGAAATTGATGAGCTTAGTAAACAGCACAGAAGGAAAAGTGGACAAGTATGTTTTGGCCTTTTAACTTTTTGTTTTATAATGATTTCTTTCGTGATGAAACAACTGGTTCTACATGGAGATAATCATGTTGATTAAGTTTTTAAGGAGCTTTTTGCTCTTATGTAGTGAGGTGTCTGTAGTTCATGAAGGTTGATATAACTTCTTTTTTTAAACTATTTTTCTTGTCTCATTTCTTCGTTCAAAACCATATGTAAAAGTGAAAATACTCTAATATGAAGGTTTATTTTCAGTATTTTTTGCTTTCTTTACTGTCTTTAATGTGTTCAAATGTATTAGTTCTGAAACTCGTAATATTTGCAATAATATCTCACCTAATATTTTTAAAATTCAGTTATTATTAGAAAAACTTGTTAAGTGTGATCGGAGTTACATAGCAATTAGGCATAAGATCAGTGAATACCATCTACATGCCTGTTTCAAGTGAGCCTCAACTAGTTAGATGCTGAGAATGACTTATAAGCTACCACATTGGAGCTCAGTCAGTTTCGGAGCTCAAGATGGGCTGCTAAAACATGATGCTTGAAAAAGCTTGTTTTTTGTGTTGTTTGAAATAGTCCTAACTATGCTTATCAAGATTTTTTTAAAGTTCCTTTAAAATACTTTATTATTAAGCCTTTTGTAATTAAATATATCATTGCTTAAATGTAGTTAAATGTTTCTTGTTTAATGTTTGGGTACAGTCCATGTTAAGATGGCTTGATCCGTTTCTGCCTTCATTTCCATAGAGTCCTCATGAGAAACCTCTTCATTGGTCATTTCCATACACCAAAAAATCAGCGTCACGAAGTGCTACGCCTAATGGGAAGCATCCTGGGTGTTAAAAAAGAAGAAATGGAGCAGGTGACCAGACAGTGAAAGCCATTCTGAATTTCTCCCTGTCTTCTCCCTTCCCTTCCTTTTCCTTTGCTGTGGTATTGGGTGTAGTACCCAGTCTTCCACTGAGCTGTGTCCCCAACCCAATACTACATCTATTTATAATAGAGGGACATCATAGAAAATTGCATGTAATCCAGTCTTCTCAATTGACCAGGTAGCTTTGCTCATTTCATTTTATATTATTTTAAGTGTTTCACAACTTAAAAACGAGTTTATTATATCAGAATGCTGAAAATTTTGAGGTAGAATCATGCCCAAAACATTTACTTGAGATTGTGCTTGGAGTGACATTTTATCCTTTTTGTAGTATCTCTCAGTAGCAGGAAATATTTACTAAGAGTTGAAGAAAACATCATTTATTTACTGTTATCTAAAATCATGTAAAAATGGTTCTTTTTTTTTTCTTGTATCCATAATATTTTTCTGTTTTAAAATATCTTGCAGTTATTTAATGAAGACCGAGGAGGTGTTACTAGGTGGATGACCGGGTGGCTTGGAGGAGGATCAAAAAGTGTGCCCAATACCCCCCTGAGGCCCAGTCAGCAATCCATGCTCAATAGTGTAAGGACCGTTTGATTCTTGACCATAAGTCACCATAAGACTTCTTTTTAGGTTATTTCATATAATCCTAACCTAATATAACCAAAATATTTTTTTCTTAGTCTTTTTCAGAACTTTTTGTTAAATTTCTTGAAACAGAATCTCATCCTTCTATTCCACCACCAAAGCTGTTAGTGCACGATTTGAAACCTCTAGATTCACCAGGAAGAAGAAAACTAGATTCACATGTATCTGAAAGTTTTAAAGGTAAGATCAAATATTTTGTAACGTTTGACTTGTAAACCTGATTTTAATGATATTAAATTTTTATTGTTTTTCAAATATATAATAGTTAGTACACTCAAATTTCCATTGTCATCAAATCTGGCTTTATATATTGTAGTAAACTGATAATTTATTTGTTTAATTAATGTAAGTGGTATGAAATATCTTCCCTTTGTATGTCAAAACAATCCCCCGTATGTAAGCCACTTTGAATTACTCTTCTGGAAATGAAGGTGAACTAGCTACACTTTTGCTGAGTCACCTGTTTTTGTTTCTCACTAATGGTGCTTAGTACTAATCAAAGTTAGATATATAAATAGTTGAAAAACATTTTTCACCTTTAATAACCAAAGTGTTATACTCAGTAACAAAACTCGTCATATAACTAATATATGTATATAATAAGCTCAGTTTCCTCAGTTGACTTAAACATCCAAGAATGTTACAAAGCATTCTTGCATGTGGAAAGATATTCCTGGAAGCAAATATTGACAGTTATAAACGTCAGCACATATATTTGGTCCCACTAAGTTGCAAGGGTCTTTTTAAATTTTTTATTTTATTTTAGTGTGCGTGTGTGTGTGTGTGTGTGTGTGTGTGTGCGCGCAAGCTCAAGGTGACTTTGGGAGTCACCCTGGATTGTTCTATCTCTTTGCTTTGCTCTGCAGTTTCCCAGGCTCCCCCTTCAGGGCGGAAAGTGTAGGCTGTTTCCACCTGGCATTACGTGGGATCACAGATCTGAACTCAGGTCCTTCTGCTTGGGAGGTAGAGTCTTAACACCTGAGTCATCTCTCCAGCCCAACAACAATGGTCTTCTTTTTTTATTATTATTTATTTATTTTTTTATTAAAAATGTAATTATACATTTTAAAATTTTTTTACCAGTTCCCTCCCTCCCCCCTCCTCCCCCGAACTCCTTTCTCCTCCTCCTCTCCCTCCCCATCCCCTAGTGCCTCCCCCCCAATTCCCAGAGAGTCCTTTATTGTGTACGCCTGACTCTCCACTGGGTCCTCCTCTCCAATGACATATAAGGACCCAGTGTCATTTCCATAAGCCCTTTCTCTTGTTCCCAACAATGGTCTTCTTATAATTGTTATTTATTTATTTTTTTTTTTTTTATTTTTGTGGGTATGTAAGAGAGGACAGAGGGAGGGAGGAAGGGAGGAAGGGAGGGAGGGAGGAAAGGAGGGAGGGAGGGAAGGAAGGAAGGAGGGAGGGAGAGGTCTATATAAGGGGATGGTGTATGCCATGATGTGTGTGCACATGCGCATGTGTGTATGCGTGTGTGTGAGAGAGAGACAGAAAGATGTTTGTGTGAGGGCAAATGTGTGTCATGGAGCATATGTGGAAGTTACAGGACAGTTTCCAGGAATTGGTTCTCTGTTTCCTCCTTGACTCTGTAGTTCTGCATACTCTAGGAAACTCTCCAAGACCTTCCAGGCAAATGCTTTGTCTCCATCTCCCATCTCACCACAGAGTACTGTGATTACATGCACACCATCATGCATAGTTTCTTGTGAGTTCTGAGGATCAAACGCAGTTCATTGGGCTTCCATAGCAAAGTGCTTTTGCCTGTTGAGTCATCTCACTGGCCTTTGGAGGTCTCAATTATTTCATATTGATAATACTGACATGTAGTGAAACTTCTTGAATTGAAATTGAATTATCATTCAAACTATACACAAATTCTTTATTTGAAGATTTCAGGGCTGGACTGTAGCTCTGTGATATAGCCCTTGCCTAGGACATATGAAGCTGCAGATTGAATTGCCATTACTGGAAAAAAGAAAAGAAAATTGACCATCTTTTTTTTCCTAAAATTTTCATATTTGATATAGATTAGTATTGTAATATGGATGTAAGTTATATGCTATATACCATATATCATAGCCAAATCTGGATAAAATATTACAGAATTTATATTCTGGAATTTTTAAAAACTTTTTTAGTTATTTAGACAATATTCTGTTTTTCTGAAATTTTATAGAAAGGTAAAGCAATAAAGTTTAACTGTCATTAGGAAAGTCTTAACTTTAGAGGTATAGAGTATACTGAGAATTTTTTTCTTGTTTTATTACTTTATTGTTTCTTGAAAAAGATACTCAGATTTTTATGGCAAGATTTCCATATCCCTCTTTCTTGCCTTCTTCCTGCTGCCGTCTCTTCATTTTCATCATCCTCCTTTCTCTCACATGTCTGATCCCTGCTTTATCTGTAGTGCTCAGTGCTCATCTGAATTGCAATAGTTTTGCCTGCAGAAAGCAGCCTCATTAGTCACTATATGTCCAAGCGTATCAGATCTTAATAAGTAACCTCAGAAACTTTCCAGCCACAGAAATTTGTCAGCCACAGGAAAGTTCAATTTGGGATTGAGGGGTGCATAAAGACAGCTAGACCTTATGAATTTGCTTCCATGCTTTGTCTTAGGAGCTCTTTTGAGTTCCCCATTGCTGAAGTAGGCACCGTGTTTGCTTGTCATTGTCCAAGGAAGTTGCTGGTTGTCTTGGATAATAAAGCAGAATTCTAACCAATTAGACATTAGACCATAAGCCAAATACCTATTCAAATGAGAATTAATTTTATCCACTCAGCTTGATAGAGAAATAATATTGAGAATGCCTAAAAGATTATTAGATAATGTATATGTTGCAGGTACTCTGCGTGTTGGTGATAAGTTCACAATCAAATGGCTTCAGGGAACAAGGGACTTTATTCTTGGCTTACAATAGTCAGGCTCACACTAACACCTGGGGCCAAGGAAACTGACCACACCATGTCCATACATCCACTGCTGAAAAAGGGTCAATCCCTACTTACCAGACCAGCATGTCTGGCCAGGTATACCAACGAATGCCAACTTCCTCAACCAGTTACCTCTTATTCACCTGCCCAGGGAACAGTTCTGCCTATCATGGACTGGGTCTTCCCTATCAGTTAGACGGTTTTATGCAGGCTTTCTCAGAGATTAATTCATTGACTAATTCTCTCTCTATGAGTGTGCCCAGAGCTTGAACCCTTAACCATCAAATTGACACCTGTATCTAACTGTGATACTCACTCCTTATCAGCTTGACACAAAAATATCACTTTTAAACTATAGTCTTTCAATCCTTGTCCCCACATGTTACATGTATCTTAGGATAGCAATAATATACATTTAATGTTATTAATTCTAAAAATCCAAAATTAAAGTTTTTCATAATCCAGCTTTAAAATGTTGTCATTAAAAGTTGGATTTTTAAAATGTTGGAACTTGAAAGTCTCCTTTTTAAAAACCAAACTCTCTTAACTATAAGATCCTGTCAAATCAAATCAAGTTAAATATTTCAGCATAGATAAAACATTAAAATGGATGTATTATGACACAATAAGAAAATACCAACTTAAGACTAAAATTTAGCATGACAAATACTATATCCTGTAGTTCAGTGTCCATTTTGTTGCTCATTATGTAGTCAAGATGACTCAAAGATTCTGTACAATCCCAGTTCCTCATTACAGTTCAAAATTAACACTCACAGTACGCTGACTCTGGAAGGAATCTTTCTAGGCATCCAAAACTTTTGAAGGGCAGGAAAATGCTTTAACTTAGGTTTTCATCCCTTGAAGGAATCAGGGTTTTCAAAGCATCAGCTCCCCTTATGGTGGTATTCATATCTTTCACCATCCCCATGCAGAACACTAGGTTTTTCTTCAGTGAGGCTAATCTCTTCCCTTTCCTCATCTAAAGCTTCAAAGCTGTCAACACAGCTCTCCTTTACCAAGCTAACTAGTCCATCATCTTTAAATTCAATATTGCCGAAGTCCTTGTTGCCTTCATCACAAACTAGGCCTAAATAACCCACAGTTCTCGCAGCATTTCTATTCTCCTAATGGGCCCTTAAACTCTGTAGAACTCTTGTAATCCACAGTCCAAAAATTTTTAAACATATCTGAGTCTCCCAAAAAACCCCTCAAAATTCACAAAAGTCAGATTTATCAGCAATACCCACTCTTGATACCAAATTCTACTGTAGTACTCTGCATGTTGCTGATAAATTCATAGCCAAATGGCGTAATAAAACAAGGGGTTTATTCTTGGCTTACCATAGTTTGGTTGTAGTTCCTTGACAGGAGAGCCCACACCAATACCAAGGGCCTAAGGAACTGGCTACACCATAAGTCATCATTAAAATATACCATGAGAGCCATTTTTTGTATTTTATTAGAGAGAAAAAGGGAGGGAAGGAGGGAAGAAAGAGAGAGAGAGGTCAGAGGACAACTCTCAAAAGTAGGTTTTCCCTTGTTCCCTTCTATCATATGACCTTCAAAGATTGAGCTCAGGTTACCAGGTTGTGTTCAAGTTCCTTTACCCACTGAACCATCTCCCTGGTCCATGCCAGCATTTTTCATGACTAGTAGAGTCGGTGGGGAATCTTAAGTTCCCAGGTCCTTTAAGGTGAGTAAGAAAAAAAGTTGCTTTGCATTATAGACACCATATTTAAACATCTGTTTATAGGGAGCTTCTGTACTCAATGATTCATCCACTGGTAAGTCATCTCTGCCCCAGCAAGTACTCAGGCACCTGTCAATAGAAGCATCCCAGGTGAAACCTGATGGGCCAAACACGAGAAGATGTGCAAGCAGGAGGGAGATGGCTGGAAAGGAGAAAGTATGAAGTGGGAGAGAAGGGAAGGATAGGATTGGAAAAGAAAAGGGTAAAAACAAAATTTCATTGTATTCATGTATGAAAGTATCAAAAAGTTAAATTTAAATAAAGAAATGTACTAGTAGGGATTGTGATACAAGATGGCTCAGCAGGTAAAGTCACTTGCACACAAACCTGGTGACCTGTGTGATTCCTGGAGTCCATGTGGTGGAAGAACTGATTTTTAAAACTGTCCTCTTTCTTCCACACACGCCTGCTCATACTCTTATGTGTGTCAAAGAATAAAAATAAAGTAAATTTTTAAAAAATGACAAGAAAAGTACTAGAAGGAAAAAATCTTACAGCAAAACTGGTTAAAAGTTGACTGATAAAAGTAATAAATGATGTCAGTAATAAAGCAAAACAACAATTCTCTTTTACAAATAAAATTTTCAATTAAAAAAATCTGTTGTAAGCGAGGCTATCAGTTATATAATGGGCATTTAAAGATAATGTTTAATTGTGCATACAACCACTGATCCCTCCCCCTTTCTCCAGTTTCTTTCTCTTCATTTCTTTTACCTATCTGTATTTCATATATTGTGCTTATGGGATCCTGAACTTACCATCATATGTATTAAATTTATTTTATAACCACATCTGGAAACACACGTATAGTATTGTCTTTATTAGAAAATGTTTTAAGGGGCTGGAGAGGTGGCTCAGGGGTTAAGCCTCTGCCTTGCAGGCGGAAGGTTCTGAGTTCTGATCCTAGACCCCACGTATAGACGCCGGGCGGAAGCGGGGGCGGCCTGCGTTTCTGGTCCTGGTAGGGCAGAGCCTGTGACTCCTGGGGCAGAGTAAACAAGGAGGTGGAGGCGTCCATGGTGGTTCCCGAATTCGTCCGTGGTTCTACACACACACACATACATACATACGCACGCACACACATACATGCACAATTGAATAAATAATAAACAATAAAAAAAAGAGAAAAAAAAAGAAAATGTTTTAAACTCCTGGGAGTGGTCTTTAACAGATTTTCATAATACGAATTAGTACTTTAGGAACTGAGGGTCTGTTGTAGCCATTTTGAATAAAGAATAGTCCAGCCGGCACTTACGTGCAAGCCTGGAAACCTGATTGCAAGAATCCTTGAAGCCCCCATGGCAAAAAGAAGAACCAGCTTCCATAAGCTGTCCTCTGATCCCACATGGGTGCTGGGCCACACGCATGTCTGATCTCGCTCATTTTTCTCAAATAAATAAAATACTTTAAAAAAAAAAGGGAAAGAAAAGGAATAGCCTAAAACCTGTGCTACGTTAGTGTTATGACCTGCAATTTTAAATTTGAGAGTGTTTAAATTGATTATTCAGATGTGTTACATCCGAGTGTGTGGTACTCAGGAAGTGCAGACAGGAAGAGCCAAAGTTTAGTCATCTTCACTACATAAAAACAAAAATCTGTTGATCAGCGTGATAATCTGTAAGGACAGATTCATATATGCTCTTGTACTTAATCAAGCTTCTTTACGAAGAATAGGAACTAATCCATGTCTTATCATTCAGACACAGCAGAATCCAGGGCTGGCAGAAGAACAGATGTGAATCCATTCTTGGCTCCTCGCTCAGCAGCTGTGCCTCTTATTAATCCAGCTGGAATTGGATCTGGTGGGCCTGGGCATCCGCTTTTGAAACCCATCTCCGATGTTCTGCCCACATTTACACCTTTGCCCGTGTCCCCTGACAACAGCGCTGGCGTTGTACTGAAAGACCTTCTAAAGCAATAGGTAATTCTCAGACCAGAGACTATATATACAGCACTTTAAAGAAACCATGAACACTATATGTATGTATTTGATCACAAAGTGGCCTTTTGGAAGAAGTTATGTATTATTTGTAATTTCTGTAATGTTAATAAAAGTGTTCTTAATGCTTTTTTTAAATTGCAGGTGTCAGGAAGGCAAGTATCTGCTATGTGATCTGTTTCTGATTTGATCTACTTTAAAGCAGAAATACTTGGTTTATCTTTCAACTTACAGACGTTTAAGAAAAGACAAAGCACTAGTAAGCTCTATGTATCCCTTGTTATTTTATGTCCCCTTCTTTCATTTTCAAGCTCATTTAGGTTTCAGACATGTGGTTTATCTTTCAAAGATAAAGGATTTATTTTTAAAATCTAAATAATGACTTCTCTACATAGAGCAGAAGATTGGTCTGAAGTCTGTATTAATCATCTTTGGAGAACCCTAGCAGACTGAGAACTGTCTTGCGTAGAGGCTGTCCTGCAAGGTCGCAGGTGCCATGCTCTGGACAATGGGTTTTTTTGGTTCTATGCAATTTTATCATGTGTGTCTGTTCATCTGGCCGCCACCATGGTCGAGATGCAATTCTTCCATCTTAACGACCTCTCAAACTGCACTTTTCTAACCATAACTACCGCTGTTTGCCTCTCACCTTAATCCATAACAACCACTAAACTGTGTCTCTCCATAATTTTTGTATTTTACAAATGGAATCATACATTATGTAACTGTTGAAATGGATTTTTTTCCACTTAGCACAATTCCCTTAAGATCCATCCAAGTTGTTGTATGGATCAATACGCTGATCCTTTTTATTGTCAAGTACATGATGTAGGTAAACCATTGAGCTTCAAGAGTTAGGCTGTCTTTTGTAAGGTATCAGCTAGAACTAAAAGTTTCCTTGCACAAATACAAATTTTCATGTAAATGCTATGTGGTACAGCTGCACCCTCGGAAATCATAATTAGCAATATCATGAACTTACCACCTCCTGCCTCTGGCTGAGGTGTTGCTGTTTAAGGTGCCGTGATCCATACTTGTGTCCCCCACTGTCATGGGGGGTCAATTCAGTGAAATCACAACAGCAAACGGGTGTTTGCAGTAAGAAAGTATTTCTTTACTTTTTTACAAACCCATTAGAAAAAGAAAAAAAAAATCCTGACTTGAAGCTTAATTGTATCAGGATGTTCATATTTGTATTTGTTGTTGAAGTTGTACATTTAAAAATTATTTCTTGCAAATTTTGTAAATTTAAATAAGTCTTAAAAATAGAAATGTATGTATAGCAGAAAAGGTGAAAATGAGACTAATTCAAACATGTAAATAGGCTTGGCTCTGGTCAGATCAAGATTTGGTCATTTGTAAATTTACTTGTGATGAACTGTATATTTCTAATGTATTTCACAAACTGGAAGTTTTAATGTATTGATGGTTAAGATTTGTTTCCTGAAAATTAAGTAACTAAAATAATGCTGCTTTACAATGTCCCGTCTCCTATTTATATTGGCCTTCTCTAGGATGTTTGAAAGAAGGTTGCCAGAGTAGTTCACATTAGAAATGGTAAACTCCTCCTGTATTTGTTAGGACGTTACATATGCTCTTCAGCCTACCCCAAGCTTGTAGCCCGATACACGTATTGTGAGCAGAAAACATCTAGATTCAGAAATGCACTTGGTACAACTAATTGTCAGCTGTTTAGCAGAACCGCAGCTGAGGAGGACCAAGTGGCTGATGGGATGCTGCAGCCCACTGCTTCCCAGCATCAGGAGTAGCTCAAGAAAAGGCAAAGATAGCAAATCTGTAGTACCATTTGGCATCATCATTTACTACCTGCCACTGAAGTTTCATTCCAGTGTGAAGTAATTAGAAGAATAGTTTCTAAGCTTAAAAAGAAAAAAAAATAGACTTTTTTTTTTTTTTAAGAAAATGGAAGGTATAGAATGTTTCAAAAAGATGCATGGTGGACATTTAGGCAGTATATGTTTGAAGTAATTTTTATGACATTTGGAGTATTTCATTCCTTGTCCAACCTGTCCCCCTCACTGTTCTGCCACTATTGTGGGTAGATTGCATACCAAGCATCACAGAACATGGTTTTTACATGGCTGCTATTGAATCGTGTGACCACATCCAAAAGCTGTAGTACCTAATGTTTTTGTTGCGTGGACACTGTTTGTTGATCTAAACCAAATATAACTCAACCAATTTTCTGAAACTAAGTTGTGTCAGAGATGAATCATCTTCTCAAGGAAACTTTTGAGTAAAAAGAGAGAGATGAATATATAATTTTAGTGTTAGCAATAGGACTCACTAGTGGGTACATTACTGCAGTATTTCAACTGCAGTAATTTTACTGTTTTTATCTCTGTGAACTTAGTACAGTTTGTGGTTTGAATTTCGCCTTAGCTGCCATGGTTTTTCACAACATTCCTAATGGTTTTCAACTACAGTTAAATATACTACAGTAGAAAATTTATCCTGCCATTGAAGTGGATTTTAATATAATACACTATCATGTGGTTTTATGAATTTTGGCTACTAGCATTTTTTAAGGGGAAAAGCCAAAACACATAGGCAAAAAGAAATTGCTTCTTGTACATAGTCAGTTAAAACATCAGCTATTACCACAAGTAAAGCCTCTAATTCCATTTAACCTTTCAGTGGTTAATTTCAAAGGACTTCAAAACACTTATCTGTCAGGGGAGGGGGCAGTAGAGTATGCAGACTTCAGCGAGAACTATTTAAAGTGCTGTATACACCAAACTTCAAAGCATTGAAATTTGAGTTTTTCAACCAATGGAGATTTTTCATTTTTAAAACACCTTCTGTCAACAAAAATTTATCTTTAATTTTGTAAATATCAGGTAAATCAGATTATATTTATTTTATATATTCCTATGGAAAAATGATGGTTTTCATGTTCTGACCTTTATGATTATTTGCATCTACATTTTAACTTATTATGCTTTTACTATTTAAAAATTGATAAATTGTCTTTGACTTATAAGAAATAGCTGAATGTGGGAAACTTGCAACCCAATCCTAAGATTTCTTTGTTTTTTATAGCGCTAAAGGCAATGCAGTTTTTACTTTCTTAGGAGCACTGCAAGGCAAGAAATAAATACTCCAAATAAAAATGATATATGTAAGTTGGCCATGTCTTCATCCACAATAAAAAGAGTATTTTAGCAAACAGCTGCTGACTTTTTCTTTAGAAGAGAGAAATGAGTTACACATGTTGTTTGTAGCAGCATTTGATGAACTAACTAATCCAACTGATGTCTTCAAGTGCTCCCCGATGTCTGCCCTTGGGATTCAATTTAAGCCTTGGAAAGTTTCAGTATGAGCAACTGAAGAGTCTCTAGATTTGCATGAAAAGTAGTCTGAGAGGTTTTAGCCAGAATTTTTTCGTTCTTTTTTTCCCATCAGAGGTCTCGGTTTTTCTCTGAGATAATCAGCCTCTCTTCATTGGTTTCTTAGGTGTGGACCTTGGCCTTTTTGTGTATTTTATTATTTTATTATTTATTTTTGACACAGACAGAAAGCAAGTGCAAGCCATGTGTGCCTCAATGCATCTCTGGAGGTCAGAGGACGACTTTCAGACATTTTCTCCTGCTCTGAGGGCTCTGGGCATTGAACTCTCCTTGCCAGGTTTATACTCAGGTGCCTTTACTCACTCCGCCATCTTTTTTATTCACCTGATGGCAGTGTTAGAAGACACATGATGTCGTGTGAACCCTTTTCCTGGGGAGATTCCACATGACTGTGTATCTATCCCAGATAGGAATTCGACAAACCAAAGTAGGATTACACAGGGTCCACAAGTCTGAGTTACTTACAAGAGTAGGGTAAGGGACAGAAGCAGGGACAACTTAAAAGTAGCCACAGTGCCAGAAAACTCATGCCAGCATGGGGGAGACTCCCAGAAGCTGCACCCGTGGGGCTGTCTGCTGCATGACTGCTCGGGGTCTCATCACACTGCCTGGCTACTCATCTAGACTTTTTTGGGGGGATGGGAGTATATCTGTGTGTGTATGCATGCACGCATACGTGTGTGTGTGTGTGTGTGTGTGTGTGTGTGTGTGTGTGTGTGTAAGTGCCTGGAGAGTCCCAAGGGTGACTTTGGGAATCACCCGCAGTTTCCCAGGGTCAGTCTTCCAGGATCAGAAGTACAGGCTGCTGCCATTTCTCTGTGGCGTTTTTAGGTGGGCTCCAAGGTCCAAACTCAGGACCGTCTACTTGTGAGGCAGAGGCTTGGAGCCATCTCTCCAGTCCCTTCTTCGAGACTTTGACTGCCTCTGGGTTCCTTCAAGACTTAGCTGCTTGGGGGTTTCTTTCCTTGATTAACTACTTAGCCGTCTATTTTGCTGCCTTCTTCCTTCCAACCCCTCCCCAAACCCCACTCATTGAAGCTTGTTAGTTTCAGAAACTTCCTGAGCCCAATGAGCTATTTATTTTGTGAGACGTCCTTGGGGACCCGGATGTTTCTATTTGTTATACAACATCCTCCTTAGCTTAGAAAGGGGCAAAGCCTGATGTGGCATGAAGCTGTGCCCAGAGGGAAAATGCTGCAACACGGGTTTTAAACTTGATAGCTGAATTGCAATCACCATTTGTCAAGTGTCACAAAATTACTTTGACTGTGGGTCTCATATTTCTTATCTCTGAAACAATGCTTACCTAGTAAGCCTTTTAAAATTATAAAGAACAAGAAGTTAAATGAATAAATTTACCACTTGTGAAAATGCTCTTCAAAGCTCGTTTTAATGCTAGAGTTGTGATTATTACTGCCAAACAGTGAATAAGAGCATCAGAAATGGGAGTCCCTGAAGTCAGGGGCTATTTTGCAGAAGTGGGGAGACCAACAAAGCTATCAACCCTGCCTGGGGACAGCAGGTGAGACAAATCTAAGGACTGTTGCCCCAGAACTAGACACGGTCGGTGTCATGGCTTTGCTCAGAGCCGTGTGGATGGAATGGCAGGCCAGGAGCGACTGGAGATAGTTCTGTAGACAACTCTGCAGGACGACCAGCCTGCAGGAGGGAAGAGAGGGGAAGGGAGGGGGGTGGAAGGAGAGTTATTAAAACGGGGAGGCTTGAGCATGTGTAAATGCTTATGGGTGCGGCAGTTTAGATGGGGAGGTGAAGAGAGGGCGGCAGAAAATCCTGCCGCTGCGGAGGACCAGATCTCAGGAGGAGGAGGAGGGGCCGCAGGGAGGAGACCCCCATCAAGACTAGAACCAGCAAGAGTGAGATCATAGCAGGGGGACTGGGCAGCATGCATTGTGGGGTTCTCTCTCACGGTTGGAGAGGAATTTCTCTGTGAAGGAACCAATAGGTTCCGAGGCTTGAGAGGTTCACAGTCAAGTAGGGGGGACACGTCCATGTCCCTACTGCCGAAGGAATGTGAGAGAGATGCTCTTGGGTTTGCATGCCAAATGGGAAGTGCCCTGATTTGGGCCTGGCAGACAGATGGAAGGAAGACATCTTGAAGAAAACAGAAAAGCCAGATGTGGCTCTGGTTGGGTACACAATGTTATACCCTGAACCTTGTCCTGTCTTTGCTCTTGGGTCATGTGAATGGCGATGATAGCCAAGGGTTTCAGAGCACAGTGTCAAAATTTAGTACATCTTGTGAATTAATAATCCATTCTAATTGCAGCAATACTTGTCTTGAAGTTGAAAAATAAGTATTATTTACAGGCAAATATTTGAACCCTTGATTCCTAAAATGGAATCTTCCTCTTAGTCCTTCTGGGGTTAAGATATTAATAATTTGTACTTTAATGATGTGATTTTTTAACTGTGATAATGTTCAGCTGTGTCTTTTTAACAAAATTAGTCCTTTTCCACTTCAGTCTTTGACTTAAATGAACTATTTTTGGCCCTCGGTCAAATCTTAACAATTTAAAATAATTGAATTTCCTATAAGATTGTTAAGTTTGATTCCTAGATATACTAAAAGTCAAAAAAAAAAAAAAAAAAGAGAGAGAGATTCAAGACTGGAAAGGTGGCTTGGCCCGGCAACCTGAGTTCTATCCCCAGAACCCAGTAAATGGTAAAGAAGAGAATCAACTCTGCAAAGTTATCCTTTTAACTCCAAGACACACCCACTTATACAAACACACAATTATAATAAAATAAATTATTTTTAAAAACTCAAGATACATTGTTTTTGTTGTTAAATTTGAGGCAGGCGCAGACTGTGAAGTTGATAATATGAGTGTTCACAATGCAAGTCAGTCAGTCGCAAGCCCTTCCTGAACCACACATAAATAGGTGTGTATTCATAAATGCCTGCACTTCTCAAAGGCAAGGTACTCCCCTACATTGTGAAGAGATAGGACTTATTTTATTTTTAAATTTAATTTTACTTATTCATTTATGTATGTATGTGTGTGTGTTAGAGGGAGGGCACTGTGTGTACACATGGAGGCCCAATGGTAACGGAATCACCCTGGATTTCTCTACCTATTTGCTTTGCTCTGTGCTGCCATTTCTGCCTGGCATTATTACATGGGGTCAGGGATTTGAACTCAAGACATTCTGCTTGCAAGGCAGAGGCTTAACTACTAAGCCATCTCTTTAGCCCAGGATATTAAAGAGTTAGGAACAAAGCAGCGTACATCTGTTTGGGGTTCCTCTGCAGCCCACAATGTCATCTGTGACTTGATACATGGACCTGTGATCAGAGGTGTAGCCAGGTATTTTCCTTGAATAAAAGAGATGGTGGTGAGATTACAAGTGTATCCTGCCCCACAGGTACTGCACATGTGGCTGCCATGACCCGTGTGTGTCAGACGGTGGCAGAGGAGATGAGACTCTTTCTACATTCAGTGTTCTGACCTGTGGACAGATGCATGATCAATAACCCGATATACCACCCTGCCTGCCAAAACCCTGAATTCCATATCTGTGTATCACAAAGAAGGCCTCTCATGGGGTAGGCTCCGTGTGCACGCAGCGTGGACGGCCTCCCGTAGGCCCAGGGATCCACGTGTCCACTCCATGAACTTGGTCTCATAGAAGATGGACAAAACTGCTACTCTTCAGCTTTATCATGTGCTGCTCTTAACCATGGGAGCTCAACCATAACTATCTATATCCTTAATGTATCCTAATATGTATTGCTTACATATTATTTTATATTGTCCAATTTAAAAAAATTAGAACAGAAAGGCAGGTGGACATGTTAGGGAAATGTCCAGGGGACAGAGGAGGGAGAAAGGGGTAATTATGATTGTTTACATTATCTCTACATGTATGAGATGGTAAAAGAGTGAAAATAAAAACAAAATTAAGAAAAAAAACACAAAAACATGTTGAGGGGAAGTGAGGAAGAGAATCAGGGACGATTATGTTTGTAATTAGGAAGATTAAAAGTTAACAAAAATGATTTAATAAATTAAAATTTAAAATGAAAGAGGTGATTTACTTGCTTGCTTTCTTTTAAAATTTATGTTGTTTAGTTCAAAACACCAAAGACCCTGCATTGATCACCTGGAACCAGACCCGTCAAACTCTCCCATCCTAAAGCTCAAGGAAACTTGCGGAAGAGGGGGCGGTAAGATTGTAAGAGCCTAAAGATGGGGAGGATCAATGATATGCAAGATACTCCACACAAGTTAGGGCCACAGTTGGACTTTGCAGGACCTACACAATGACTGAAGTGTTGACATCCCCCAGGCTCTAGCATAAATCACAGGCAGTAGGATCTTTAGAGGCAAGGGACTAACAGTCATAATAGTGTTCCCATACTAAGGGGGAGGGCGAGTCCCTCTGGGCCATGCCACTGAGTCCTTCCTTACACCTCACTGGAGTGGAGGACTCAGAGGAAATTTGACATTCACACAGAGGGGGATGCTCCAGGGGGTGGGAGGGGGAAAAGGGGAGGCACTGGGAGAGAGGGATGGAGGGGGGTGAAAGGAGGGGGAATGGGAGGGAGAGCATGCAAGGGGAACTGGGGATGGGTGGAAGGAGGGAGAGGATCAGGATACCTATTGAGCTCGTATGATTGGGGAAAAAATAAAAAAAAAAGAATTTATGTTGTTGAAGAAGAGATATAAGGAATACGTGCATATGACATGTCATTGTACAGGAGTGGAGATCAGAAGTCAATTCTTTTTTTTTTAATATTTTTTATTAAAAATTTAATTATACATTTAAAATTTTTTTACCAGTTCCCTCCCTCCCCCCTCCTCCCCCCGAACCCCCTCCCCATCTCCCAGTGCCTCCCCCCCAATTCCCAGAGAGTCCTTTATTGTGTACGCCTAACTCTCCACTGGGTCCTCCTCTCCGATGACATATAAGGACCCAGTGGCATTTCCATAAGCCCTTTCTCTTGTTCCCCTTAAGCATAAGATCACTACTATGGCTGTCAATCCCTTGCCTCCAGGGGTCTCGGTGCCCTTAACAGATGCTAGACTTTATGAGGGCAACAGTGCGCTGGACATTGCGCAGGGCATGCAAAGTCCCATTATGATTGCTTTGGCCCCAACTATTGCTGAGAATCTTGCAAATCGTTGCTCCTCCCATCCTTTTGCTCTTACAATCTTACCGCCCCCTCTTCCGCAAATGTCCCTGAGCTCCAGGATGGGGAGAGATTAGGCTGGCCTAGTTCTATGTGATTGATATAGTCTCTGAAGTTCTGGATTGTGGTTTGTTGATTTTCTTTTGCAGTTTTGCTGCTCCTGCAATGCCCTTCACTCCATTCTGCTGGGCACTGTATGTCACCCCCTGGCCAGAGACAAAAAGCTGTTAAACTGGAGTCTTGTTATAATAGCACATTCAAGGGTAGATGTAATAAGAGTAGGAAACCTCACTGAGGGAGGGGTCCATCACCCATTTGCAAAATGATTACTTTTTATCTGCTAGACTATATGCCCTCCCCTTCTGGTGAGATCAGGAAAGAACGTCTGTGAACTTAACCAGGTTTCTCATTACTTACTTGCAGACCTTGATGGAGGCCTATTTTCTCTGCTGTAACATGGTCCCCTCTCTCCTTGTTTCTGGTGTGGCCCTCCTACCCCATCTCTCTTGTTCATAATCCTTACAATTATTGTGTTACATAGGTTTACTTTTGAGTGTCTCAATGTGGGCTGGGTGAGTTTGGTACTAGGAGCCACCTATTAGGGAGTACATACGGCGCTTAATTTTCTGGATTTGGGATACTTCACTTAATATAATTCTTTCTAATGACATCCATTTCCCAGCAAATTCCAGTAATTCATCATTTTTGATGGCTGAGTAGTACTCCATTGTATAGATGTACCACTGTTTCCTTATCCACTCGTCAACTGTTGGACATTTAGGTTGATTCCATGACTTTGCTATTGTAAACAGTGCTGCTATGAACATGGTCGAGCTTGTGCTATCGAGGCGAACCTCTGCTGCATGGGGGGTTATTCCCAAAAGTGGGATAGCAGGGTCATATGGCATTTCAATCTTTAATTTCTTTAAGAATCTCCAGACGGCTCGCCAGAGTGGCTGTATGAGCCTGCATTCCCACCAACAATGTAGGAGAGTTCCCCTCTCTCCACATCCTCTCCAGCATTTGTCGTTGTTTGTATTGTGGATTTTTGCCATCCTGACCGGGGTGAGATGATATCTCAGGGAAGTTTTGATTTGCATTTCCCTGATGGCGAAGGAAGTGGAACATTTTTTCAGATATTTGTTAGACATTTTAATTTCATCCCTGGTAAAGTTTCTTTGAAGTTCCAGGGCCCATTTTTTAATTGGGCCAGTGTTTTCCTTGGAGTTTAGTTTTCTAAGTTCTTTGTGCACTCTGGACAGCAGAGCTCTGTCAGATATGTGGTTAGTGAAGATTTTCTCCCATTCTGTGGGTTGCCTTTGAGCTCGTGTGACAATCTCTTTATCTGAACAGAAGCTCTTTAATTTCACAAGATCCCAACTGTTGAGAGTTGGTAGCAGTGACTGTGCCATTGGATGTCTGTTTAGGAACTGTTGGCCTAGCCCAATCAGCTCGAGGGAGTTCCCTATCCTTTCAACTATGGTTTTTAAAGTCTCTGGCCTGATATCAAGGTCCTTGATCCATTTGGAGTTAAGTCTTGTACATGGTGACAAGTACGGGTCCAGCTTTAATCTTCTGCATGTGGAGATCCAGTTTTGCCAGCACCATTTGTTGAAGATGCTGTTCTTTTTCCATTGGATTCTTTGGGCCCCTTTGTCAAAGACCAAATGGCTGTATTTTTGTGGGCTTATATCTGGGTCTTCAATCCTTATCCATTGATCTGTGTGTCTGTTTTGGAGCCAGTACCAGGCTGTCTTTATAACTACGGATTTGTAGTATAGACTTAGGTTTGGTATGGTAATACCTCCAGCTGTGTTTTTGTTACTCAGGATTGTTTTTGCTATCCTGGGTCTTTTGTGCCTCCATATGAACTTTGAGATTGTTTGGTCAACTTCTTTAAATAATTGCTTAGGGATTTTGATTGGTATAGCATTGAATCTGTATATTGCCTTTGGTAGGATGGTCATTTTTACGATGTTGATTCTGCCAATCCAGGAACAAGGGAGGTCTTTCCACCTTCTGGTGTCTTCTGCAATTTCTTTCTTTAGGGTTTTAAAGTTTTCATTGTAAAGGTCTTTTACCTCCTTAGTTAGGTTTATACCAAGGTATTTCATTTTTTTAGGGGCTATAGTAAATGGTATGGTTTCTCTCAAGGCTTTTTCACTTCTTTCATTCTGGGCATATAGGAAGGCCTCTGATTTTTGCACATTTATTTTGTATCCTGCCACCCTGCTGAACTTCTCAATTAGTTCCAGGAGCTTCCTGGTGGAGTTTTTGGGATCACTCAGGTATAAGATCATGTCATCTGCAAATAAGGATAGCTTGACTTCTTCCTTGCCGATTTGAATCCCTCTTATGTCCCTTTCTTGTCTTATGGCTTCAGCTAAGACTTCAAGTACAATATTGAATAGAAGTGGTGAGAGTGGACAGCCTTGTCTAGTTCCCGATCGAAGTGGGAATGCTTCCAATTGTTCCCCATTGAGCATAATCCTTGCTGTAGGCTTGTTGTATATAGCTTTTATTATATTGATAAAGGTTCCTTCCATTCCCACTGTCTCTAGCGTTTTGATCATAAAAGGCTGTTGGATCTTGTCAAAAGCTTTTTCTGCATCTATCGAGAGTATCATGTGGTCTTGGACTTTGGACTGGTTTACATGATGAATTACATTTATTGATTTGCGTATGTTGAACCAACCTTGTGTGCCGGGGATGAAGCCTACTTGGTCCCCATGAATGATCTTTTTAATATGTTTTTGAATCCGATTTGCTAAGACTTTGTTGAGAATCTTTGTGTCTGTGTTCATCAGAGAGATCGGCCTATAGTTTTCTTTCTTAAGTGAATCTTTATTAGGTTTGGGATTAAAATGATATTAGCTTCATAGAAGGAATTTGGTAGTGTTCCTTCCTTTGCTATTTGATGGAACAGTTTAAGGAGTATTGGTGTTATTAACTCCTTAAATGTCTGGTAGAACTCTGTGCTGAATCCATCTGGTCCAGGACATTTTTTGGTGGGAAGATTCAAGATTACTTCCTCAATTTCCTTATATGTTATAGGACTATTTAAATAATTCACAACTTCCTGATTCAATTTAGGTAAGTTGTGTTTACTTAGAAATTCATCCATCTCTTTTGTGTTGTCAAACTTCACAGAGTATAAGTTTTTGAAATATGATGTTATAATTCTCTGGATTTCTTGGGTATCAGTAGTGATAACTCCATGTTCATTTCTAATTTTGTTAATTTGGGTTTTCTCTCTCTTGCTTTTGGTTAGTTTAGCTAGGGGTGTATCAATCTTGTTGATTTTTTCAAAGAACCAGCTTTTTGATTGGTTGATTTTTTTCTATCGTTTTCTTAATCTCGATTTCAGATATTTCTCCCCTTATTTTGCTAATCTCTTCTCTTCTCTTCTGCTTTTGGGATCAGATTGCTCTAGTTTCTCTAAAGCTTTAAGCTGCATTGTTAAGTTGTTTATTTCTGATGTTTCCATTTTTTTGACGTAGGCATTAAGAGCTATGAACTTACCTCTTAGAACAGCTTTCATTGTGTCCCAGAGATTTTGGTAGGTTGTATTTTCGTTATCATTCACTTTCAGGAAATCTTGAATTTCCTTTTTAATTTCTTCCTGAATCCAGTTCTCATTCAGCATCATAGTGTTAAGTTTCCAGGAGTTAGTGTATTTTCTCTTGTTTGATGTGTTGTGGATGTCCAGCTTTAGGCCGTGGTGGTCTGATAGGGCACAGGTTAGAATTTCAACTTTCTTGTATATGTGTAGATTCATTTTGTGGCCCAATATGTGATCTATTTTGGAGAAAGTTCCGTGTGCTGCTGAGAAAAATGTGTATTCTTTGGTGCATGGGTGAAAAGTTCGATAGAGATCTGTAAGGTCCATTTCTTTAAGGGTTTGATTAAGTTCCAAAGTGTCTCTGTTAAGCTTTTGACCTGTTGATCTATCCCATGTTGAGAGGGCGGTGTTGAAGTTCCCAAGAATTATCGTTTGGGGGTTGATTTCTTGCTTTAGACGCTGTAGGGTTTTCTTAATGAATGTGGAGGGGCCCGTATTGGGTGCATATATGTTCAGTATTGTGAAGTCTTCCTGGTGAATTGTACCTGTGACTAAAATGTAGTATCCATCCGTGTCTCTTATAATTTTCTTTGGTTTGAAATCCACTTTGTCTGATAGCGTAATGGCTACCCCTGCCTGTTTTCTGCTTCCATTTGCTTGTAGAATTGTTGACCAGCCTTTTATTTTTAGAACGTGCCTATCTTTTGTGGTGAGATGGGTTTCCTGCAGGCAGCAGATTGATGGATTGTGATTTTTAAGCCAAGTTTGTAATCTGTGTCTCTTGATCGGTGAATTAAGTCCATTAACATTTAGTGTTATAATGGAGAAACTATTGTTAATTCCAGACATTTATTATGATTAGTAGCTTTTATAAGTATATTGCTTCGTTTTTAATGGTGTTATATTTGCCTTCTGTTCTCCTGGATATGCCTGTTTTTTTCTTCACGCTTGAGTATCATTTCTAGCATTTTTTGAAGGCCTGGTTTGGTGGACATGTATCCCTTAAAGTTGTCTTTGTGCTGGAAAATTTTTCTTTCTCCCTCGATCATGACTGATAGTTTTGCAGGATAAATCAGCCTGGGTTGACATTTTTGCTCATTCAATACTTGAAGTATGTCTCTCCAAGCTCTTCTTGCTTTTACTGTTTCGACTGAGAAGTCATTTGTTATTTTAATAGGTTTACCTTTAAAAGTGACTTGTTTTTTCTCCCTTGAAGCTCTCAGCACCAGTTCTTTATTTTGAATGTGGAGTGTTTTAACTATTATTTGCTGAGGCGTGCTTCTATTTTGATCGTATCTGTTTGGGGTGCGGAATGCCTCTTGTATATGGATGGGCCTCTCTTTTTTTAGATGAGGAAAGTTTTCCTTGATGATCGTTTGAAAAATTTCCTCAGGGGTGGTATTTTGAGATTCTTGCTCTGGTATTCCATGAATACGCATGTTAGGCTTCTTCAGGGTGTCCCATATCTCTTGGATATTTCTCTCAAGTATCTTTTTGGCTTTAACAACCCCTTCCATTGAGCTGGTTAGTACTCCCACTTTATCTTCAAGGTCTGAAATTCTGTTTTCTGCTTCATTAGTTCTGTTGATAAGACTCTCTGTGGCGTTCTGGGTTGAAGATAACTTGTCTTTTAGCTCAGTTTTAAACTCTGCTTGAGTTTGTTTTAATTGCTCTATGCCACTTTTTGTTTCTTGCACTGTTTTTCTCAACTCCTCCAGATGTCTGTTGTGTTCCTCTTCAAAGCAATTGATTCGATTATGTAATTCCTCCCAGATTTCCTCTTTCATAGTATTGAACATAGTAATGATCATATTTTGAAAGACCTTATCCTAGGTGGGGCTTTCTTGGCCTTTTTCCGCGGGTTTGTTCTTGTTGGAGTCTAACATTATGGGATTAATTTCTTCAGTGGGAAATTTGTTTACTTGAGTGTTGCTTCTCATGGATTTGCACTTTGACTTTGGCATTGTCATTTTAACTCTTAAGATCTCTCAATTTCACTAAACTGAATTATTTGGCCTGGGGTCCTGGTGGGCGGGGCCCGAAAGGGGACTTACCTAGGGCGCGGGGTGAGGCCTGGCTGGACCACGTCCAGACCTGGTGGAGCGGGGGTGGGGTGAAAAGGGAGGATGGGCGCGTAGGCGTGGAGCTACTTAACCCGAGGGCAACTGGGGCGGGGCCCGGGCGCAGGGGGAGGTCCTCCTCGTCCCTGGGCCCCCGCGCGGCTCCAGCTGGATGGTGGGAGTCGGAGCCGGGTCCCTGTGGGCTGACCTGGGGTCCTAGGGTGCGGGGTGAGGCCAGAAGTCAATTCTTTCCTTCCACCCATGTGGTTTTCTGGGGATAAAAATCAGGTCACCTGGTTTACAAGCAGATACCTTATCTGTATCTCTCAGCCCTTTGTTTATTTGTCATGTATGGTATATTTACATGTTTGTGTCAGTACCTGCTGGCATGTGCTTGCAGATGTGTGTACACAACATGCATGCATAAGTATGTGGAGGTCAAAGGTCAAGTGGTTTCCTCAATTAGTATCTGCCATTTTTTTGTAAGGGGGTCTCACTGACCCCGAGCTCATGACTCAACTAGACTGGCTGACCAATGACCTCCAGAGATTCGCCTGTCTCCTCTGCACCCCAGCCTCCAGTACAAAGTTACAGATACGTGCACCCATATCCTGCTTTTTGTGCAAGTTCTAGGACTCCAAAGGTTCTCATGCGTCCACAGCAGGCACTTTATTAATTGAGCTGTCTCTCCAGCCTCCCATTGTTTGTTTTTGGAAACTTACATGGAAGATTCAGTCTTTGCAAATCATAAATTTTCTTTCTCCATACTTCATGCAAACGTACTTCCAGGGAAATCTTTATACATCCTATATTGCTCTCTTTAGAATGATATGTGGTAGGGGGCTAGGAAATGGTATGTAATAGGGCTTTCAGAGGTTAAGCCTTTGCCTAGAAAGCAAGTTCAAACCCCAGGTTCCACATAAAAATGCCAGGCAGAAATAGCAGCAGCCTACACTTCCTGCCCTAGAAAACGGCATCTGCGAAAGCATTTTTAGCAAAGCAATAAGGAGATAGAACAATACAGAGTGATTCCTGAAGTTACCGTTAGGCTTCCACAGACACACCCACTCAAATGCCCTTTGGTACACATGCGCACACGCGTGTGCGTGCACGCGCGCGCACACACACACACACACACACACACACACACACACACACACACTGGTATGTGGCAGTTGGTAGTACCTGTACTGAAAATAGTTAATGATAGTGCCACTATCTTCACAGTGCCACTCCTTAGAAGCACTGCCCTTTTTCTAGATCTTTCTCTTATTTTTTTTTTTCCAAGCTTTTATTTATTTTTTAGGTGCTTTTCTTTTCTGGCTGTGGATCTTTTCTAGGTATCAAACTGGCCTGAAATTCACTATGTTGCCCAGCAAACTAGCCACAGTCCTGCCTTTGGCTCCCAGACACTGGGATTCTGGGAGTGCACGCCTCAGGCCTCGCCACTATTTCCTGCTGAAATTTTACCTACTGTCATCCTTTACTACTGTGAAATAATCAAAAACATTGAGGAGCACAAGGGAATCTGGCTGGTCCACTAAGAAGCAGTCAACCAACTCTCTCAGAAAAAAATTTATTGCCAAAAATAATCCTTATAGGGGCTCTGGAAATTGGCCAAAGGCAGTAAAGAATTTGAAGTATCTTTTGAAAGGTTTCTAGAGCTTCTACAGGCTTCCCAGGGAGCCTCTGACGGTTTTGAATACAGATTTGGCGGCAGGATGAAGGCGTTGGACCCATTACTTCGTCAAGTGAAAGTGGCCAACTTGAATGGAAACCTGAAGGAAACACAGAGCCAGCAGCAATCTGCTGTGGAGACCCCACAACAGAGACGTAGGTGGGTTGTGGCTGCTGAGGGGCGACCGTGTGCAGGGGAGACCAATCACAACTTGACTGGAAGACCCCCCACAATGGTATAGAAGTCTCAGGGGCTCTGAGATTGAGCGGGAACAGTTCAGCCGACCCTTAATCTGCAGCAATGACTGAAAAGTTGAACTAGAATTTATACATAAGGAGGTAAAACAAACAGCAGCCACGTTTCTCCGTGGGGAAGACAGCTACCTGATGTAAATAATGTTAACGAGGTAAACTATTTTCAGAACAGCATCTCAGAATCAATCATTGCTATACACGGCCTAAAGTGCCCAGTTTTCAACCAGACATATCTAATATAAAGAAGAAAATGTAAACTTAGCAGGGAAAAAAAAAAAAAAAGACGATGTGGCCTCAATAGAGATTTGGCTCACAAAACCTTCAAAGAATATTCACAAATACAAGGATTAAAGAATATTCAGAGCACAGAGTAATTCACGATTCATCTTCTCATCACTCAGCTTCATCAGTTCTTAACATGATGCCATTGTTTTGTAAAGAATTTTTAAAACCTTGCATTAAAACTTTGAAGACAGACAAAGGAATGAACACAGCGCTCCTCTCGCTCATGGCCAGCTTTCAACCACACCAATCAAGCCCACCAGCTCTTGCTCCACCTCTCCCCCGTCTACACCCTTTCTGGTTTTGAAAAGCATGTCTACTGGAGGACATCCTAAAAACACACCACGTTAAGGAGCGAAGCTTCCTCGTTACTTCTTGGGGGACAACAGAGTCATCCACACAGTAAATGCTGCTCTCTGCAATGTTAAGGTTGAAGCTCCCCTGGCATCTGGATTCACCAGGGCCTCTGGGTTTTGCTGCTTTGCCCCAGCGGGAATCTGTAAGTCAAGCAGTAGCCATTGTGCCTGCCCGGGGAAGAGCAGGGACTCCCCCAGCAAAGCGGGGGTCAGCGGGCCGTGTCTCCAGGCTTTCCTGCACTTACTGTGCCTCTGCGGTGCTCCAGGCAGGTGTTCTGTGACCTGCCTTCATCTAATCTACAGTGATGATCATGGTTCCAAGACTCTCACCTCTTGTTGCTAGGGTTCAATCCATATCCTGGCGCTACCTCTTTCCTGACTTCTGCCCCAAGTTTACTCTCCTGGGCAAGGTGCTCAGATACCCACCATCCTCCTACCCTAGGGTCTCTAGGAGGCTTCACCTCGATTCAGTCTTGGGCCTCCCTTTGTGGTTATCCTAAGCCAATTGCCAATGCAATTTTAGTCTAGATGTTTTAGAATAGAATGTTCAGAACTGAGGAACTAACTCAGTGGTTAAAAGCCAGCCTTTGCCCTGCAAGCAAAAAGAACTAAGTTCCGATCCCCAGATCATACGTAAAAATGCGGAATAGGTGACAGCCTGCGATTTCAGCCCTGGAAGGCAGAGCCTGAGAAACCCCAGAGCAAAGCAGTAAGGAGGTAGAGCAACCCAAGATGATTCTCAGTATCATCCTTAGGCCTCCACAGGCCCATGCACTCAAGTGCGCTCTTGTATACACACACACACACACACACACACACACACACACATACACACAGAATATTCAGAGCCAACAAGATGGCTCAGCAGGTGAGGCGCCTGCTCACAAGTCTGGTAACCTGAGTTCGATCCTTGGTAGCCCACATGGTAGAAGGAGAGAACTGACTTCTGAAAGTTGTCCTCTAACCTCCACCTGGGGCATGCATGCTCTCTCTGTCTCTGTCTCTGTCTCTGTCTCTGTCTCTGTCTCTGTCTCTGTCTCTCTCTCTCCCCTCTCTCTCATAGTAAATAATATTTAAAAAATAGATTGTTCCTTAAAGTCATCCCATGGGGTGGTATCCATGGAAAACATGCCATCCAGTTGCCCATGAATATTGCTGACAGATTGGGGAGCAGGTATCCTGAAGGTCAGGGGAAGGAGAAGGCGAGGCAGAAAAGGCCAGACTTTCATCACATAATGAACGAGAAAAGAATCTACTGGGAGTCTTCCCCTCCCCTCATCGCCCATGCAAGTCTGGAATCCACTGTGTAGCCCAGGCACGTCTTAAACTTGAAGCAAACGTGCCTCAGCTTCCCAAGTGCTGAGATCGCAGCGCTCTGCCCCCGGTTCCTTTTTCAAATGTGTGACACAATTCTTCAGGAACAAAAAGCTAGGAACAGTACAATAAACTTCCATAACCCTAAACCCAAAGCTCGACACTTAACAGTTGAATTTATTTTAGCTACTGCTCACCGTTTCCAGCGCGCCTTTCCAGCTCAAGGACACATGAGAAAAGACCAACCCTTCCCAGGTTTCCCATGGCTCCAAAGGCGCTTCTTTTCACGCAGTGGTTGCCCTGCTCCTAACCTGCTGGCATCAACCTTCCTCCTCCACGAACCTGGCCCACTGGTTCCCGTTGAGTCCAGCCAATGAGAAGCCCCCATGGGACATCTGCAGGAGGGAGGGGGCAGAGCCAAGTGTCCGTCCGCCTCTCTGCTCCTGGCAACGGCCAGGCGACTTTAGAGGTGCAGCCTCCGCTTTAATTCCAACTCCTGGTCTGGTGGCATATTCTCCCTTGGTCCCCCCAGCCTTGAAGTAGTTGCTACCTCCACATTCCATTTGGCCTCCAGCTCTTTCAACACTTTTATAACAAGTTCCCTGAATTAAATTCTTCCATTCCACAACCTGGTACTGGCTTTTTTTTTTTTTGTCCTGACAGAAACTGATCAGTACAAGCTTTTTTCCACCCCCTCCCTTTTTTCTGACACCTCTTCTCTCTCTTTTGATTTTTGGCTACATCATGGTTTTTATTTTTATTTCTTTTTATTTGAAAAGTTCAAAGTTGCCTGGCATACAGAGATTGGTGTGGCTTAGACCAGCCTTGAATTCCCTCTTCTGCATCTACCTCTGCAGTGCTGGGAGGTACGTACCATCACCCTTGACTTGAGACTCCATTTTTGCTAAGAGAAATGTCAAATAACTTGAGATTGATTGATGTGTGTGTATGGTGTGGGAGTATGTACCTGAGATAATGGTGTATGTATGTGTGTGTACACGCGGTGTACATGTGTTTGTGGGAGGTGGGTAGATGCGTGTACGTGTCTGCACAAGCACACGGAGACACCAGAGGCTGGTATTGGTCTTCCCTTGGCATTCTCCGCCCTATATTTTGAGTTCGGGTCTCTCACTGAACTTGAAGCTCTTCATTGGCCCAGCGGCCAGCAAGCTTCAGGAATCCAGCTCTCGTCACCACACCGTGCAGGGTTTTCAGAATTCCAGCTTTTCCATGGTAGCTGGTGTTCCAAACTCAGGTCCTCGTGCTTAAATAGCCAGTCTTTAACCAACCAAGTCATCTCCCCAGCCCGAGTGACATCGTATGTCACTCAGGCTGACCTTGAACTTGAAGCAATCCTCCTGCCTCAGCCTCCTGAGTGCTGGAATTACACATCGAGCCTCCACACTCAGGTTCCTATGGGAACTCTCTAACTTTTTTTCCTTCTCTGTATTTCTAGCAAAAAAGTAGTCGAGTTAGAGGTAAAACCACCAGCCACATAAGACTACTAAATGTAAACACCAGTCAGAGGAAATGAAATCAAAATGTCAGAACCTAGTAACTGCTTGTCACTGAGTTGCTGAGCAAGTGGAATGACCTGGGGTGTTTGATGGGGTGCAGACTCCTTAGTTACAGCTCCGTGACCATGAGATCAGAACCTATGAAGGAAGGACCCGTGAGCCCGACTCAAGGTGTGTCAGAAGATTGTGTTGCACACGGGGAACGTGTTCTTTCCCACTTGTGTTCTCACTACAGGATGGGAGCTAGGACAGGAGGGGCTGCAGCCCTAATTGAAATGGCTCCAGGTAGGGAAGAGCCAACACCTGCTAGTTCGGATGCACTGATTGTGTGATTATGCGCATCTGCAGATGTGCTTACCACATGCAGCTCTGCGATGGTTTCCACCAGCCCACTAAAGATGAGAAACACAACAGGGTTGCTTCATAAGACCAGCTTTTCAAGCCAGAAGATCCTGTCTCTCCTACATTTCATGCCAGAAGTCCCGTCCCTTACCAAATGTGATGATGTGGTATGTGATAATTGTCCTTTTTTTGGGGAGGGGAGGGGCTTGGTAAAAAAATACCCATGATATTGCTGCCCCCTCCCCTCTTTAAGGAGCTGACTTTACTGGGCTGGTAAATGCAAGAGTCTAGGAATCTTTTCTATGTCTATTTCATGTGGCTTATATGTAGGAAATGAAGTCACTTGAACTTCATTCCAGTTAACACTTAAAAACATTACATTTTTCTCCAAACCCAAATGCATATTGTGTCAGGAAACAAACAGATGAGAACAGAACGGAGATGGTGAATCCGAGGGTGACATCCGGTCATCCTTGAGCCCATGTCCGGGGGTCTTGAGCCCATGTCTGGGGGTCTTGAGCAGCTTCCTTATTTATGCACACAGTTATATGTCAACATCAGTCTGTGAAACAAGCCAGGAAGACCCAGGCAGTTTCATGATCCCCCAGTCTCTTACCCCTACTCTCCCATCCCCCCATCCAAATGCACCCTCCCTTCCTAATCCCTCTCACAACTCCAGAATATCCTGACTGCCAATGAGTTGGTTACTTTAAGGCACAGAGAAACCATTTGCATTTGGAGATGTGCCCAAGGCGGAGAACATGTATCCAATGAGTTTGAGCGTGCACACACACACACACACACACACACACACACACACCCCTAACAGTCCATGTGAAGAACACATGTAACAGGAGGAGAAGGAATCCGGAGCAGAAGGAAAGAAACTGATAGATTCATTCTTCAGCATCTCAGTTTTCCCATTCGGGCTCAGTCTCCCCATTCAGATGACATTCCTGAGACCTGCACACCCCTACTTTCCACTTTTTTTTTTTTTTACAATTTTTATTTATTTATTTAGCTTGTGTGTGTGTGTGTGTGTGTGTGTGTGTGTGTGTGTGTGTGTATCAGAGAGCACTTTGTGTCCCTGTGGAAAACCAAAGGTGACTCCAGAAATCATCCTGGATGCTTCCACCTCCTTCTTGCTTTGCTCTGGGATTTCTTGGACTTCCCCCACCAGGGCCAGAAGTGCAGGTCATTGCCATTTCCATCTGGCTTTTTTTTTTTTTTTTTAACGTGGAACCTGGGATCTGATCTGGGATCTTCTGCTTTCCAGGCAGAGACTTAAACCCTGAACCATCATCTCTCCAGCCCTATCTTCACTTTTTAAAGAAAATATTTGAGAGGGAGAAACAGAAATACACAGAAAGCAAGCACATATGTGGAGGTCAAAAAACAGCTTCTGAAAGTCAATTCCCCTCCCACCACATGGGCTCTGAGAGTATGTGTGCGTGTGTGCGTGTGTGTGTGTGCGTGTGTGTGTGTGTGTCTTCTGTGGTGTATGTGTGCTCACAGAACAGTTTTGGATGTGCTTCACTTTCCACTTTGTTTGAGACAGGGCTTTTGTTTGCTGCTGTGACTTTTAATGGTTTCTGGGAATTTGAACTCAGGTCTTCCTGCTTGCATGTGATTTACAACACTAAGCCAATTCCAGAGCCTGGCAGCCCCCATTCATTGCTCCTTCTAACTCTTCATTGTAAGACAGAAACAGTCCGCAGCCCCAGGTGCGTCCCTGGCAGTGTTGATTTCAAGATGTTCAGTTTGCACACGTAGAAAACAGGCTTATTGATGATTTCTTCTCCCTCCCTGTCTTGCTGGAAAGTCCCTGTGAGGCAACTAGATGGAGGTATTTGAAATTCTCCCTGTCCCAGTAGGGAGATAATGTAGATCAAAATTTATATCATGCCGAAGGTGAGCAGAAAAGATAAATGTTCTCTCACACCATGTCCCGAGTCCTCTGATCTCTTTCCTTCCCAGGAGACCATTATGAATCCAATGTTTGTTCACCAAGATGCCTACGCTGAAACCCTCAGCACTCCACGTGACCGAGGAGAAGGTGGGACCTTTGGAAGGTGATGAGGTCATGGTGTGAAGAGGATGAGGGCCCTTTAAAAGGGGGCCCAATATTCTTTAAAAAATTTTTTTGGTTGAATTTTTTGTTTGACTTTTCCCTCTAGCTATCCTCTTTGTATCAGGTGAAGATCCACTGAGAAGAAGGCTGCTTTATTGGTTATACTTATTGTCAAAATTTGAAAGTCTTACTGTACTTGATGCCTTATAAGACAGTGAACCTTAAGATCTTTCATAATCTTTGGCTGTTAGAGCAATGGAAGGAAAGAACAACCCTATAAATAAGAGGTGTGTGTGTGCGTGTGTGTGTGCGTGTGTGTGTGTGTGTGTGTGTGTGTGTATGCGCATGTCCACACAGGTAGAGAGGGAGAATATTCCCCACTATATGTGTAAAGGTCAGAAAACAAATTTCTGGTACAGTTCTCTTCTACCACTGGACTTCAGAAGCTGTCTTTCCAGCCTAACAAAATGTACTAAAAAGGGGGGGGGGGTTATTCTGGGAACATCAAGCACACAGAATAAATAGAACAGGCTACTGGGACCCTTGGCTGCTGTCAGTGTTCTGCCCTCATTTGGTGTGATGTGTTTCGTAGAGTAGGCTTCCATTTGCCTCACAGAACAGTGTCCTTTGAGAAGACAAAATTAAGTACGTAGACTTTGGAGGCTCCCTGACATCTGTGATGACTGGTGACTGCCAGGAAGGTCCTAAGCTCTAGCATTCTCACCTACAAAGAACCAGGGCTGGTTCCCAATGCGCCCAGATGTAAGCAGAGGGGCTCCGAGGTGTGCTGCCCTTTTTGAATTACGCGTGGGGCTTCTGAGGGACCCAAGAGAGGATGTGAGTCTGCTGTAGAAGAGTGCCTTTGGCACCATTGAATTCGATAAAGGGGTTCTAGTGTTAAAGAGAAAGAAAAAAGAGAAAAGGAAAGAAGGGAAGGAAGGAAGGAAGGAAGGAAGGAAGGAAGGAAGGAAGGAAGGAAGGAAGGAAGGAAGGAAGGAAGGAAGGAAGGGAGAGAGGAATGAGGAAGGAGGGAAGGAGGGAAGGAGGGAGGGAGGAAGAATGGAAAAGGAAGGAAGGAAGGTAGGAAGGAAGGAAAGAAGGTAGGAATGGAAGGAAGGACAAAAGAGAGAAGAAAGGAGAAAGAGAGAGAGAAAGAAAGAAAGGAAGGAAAGAAGGAAGGAAGGAAGGAATGAAGGACAAAAAAAGAAAGAAGAAAAGAAGAAAAAAGAAAGAAGAAGAAAGAAAGAAAGAAAGAAGAAAGAAAGAAAGAAAGAAAGAGAAAGAAAGAAAGAAAGAAAGAAAGAAAGAAAGAAAGAAAAAGAAAGAGAAAAAGAAAAGGAAAGAAAGAAAAGAAAGACTTGGCCCAGATGCTATGCACCATCCAGCATCCCTAGGTTTTGCCTCGCATCTTCTAAAAATAACCTTTCTACCTGGCCAAATCACTTTCGAGCCAAATCTCGGTAACTGTAGCTAGAAAAAAGCAGGAGGAAGGAGGTGAAGGCTGTCAGGAAAGGGTGTGCTCCCAGGGGTCCTCAGCCCTGGCCTCTGCCCAACGGGGTTCCTCTGCTACTCCCCATCCTTTCTTGGGGTGATTGCGAGTCCCCAGGCCCTTGCCACAAGCCTCTGGTCTGCCACTCGCCCGCACGTTTCAGGTCCCCGCAGTTGCGTGGGTGGCGATGCCTCCCCTGGCCAGTGCCACGCAGCCGGGTGGCACGCCCCCTCGCACTCCGCCCCTCCCCGGGCAAAGTCGCCCCCCGCCCCTGGGGGACGCTCCCCCCGGGGCGACGCCCGCTCCCCCACCCCTCGCCGCCAGCCGCCTGCAGCCAGAGCGCGGCCCCGGGCTCCCCTCCCAGCGCGGAGCACTTGGCCCTGGCAGACGCCCCAAGATTGTTGTGAGGAGTCTAGCCAGTTGGTGAGCGCTGTAATCCGAACCAGCTGTGTCCAGACCGAGGCCCCATTTGCATTGTTTAACATACTTAGAAAATGAAGTGTTCATTTTTAACATTCCTCCTCCAATTGGTTTAATGCTGAATTACTGAAGAGGGTTAAGCGAAACCAGGTGCTCGCCGCGAGGGCTCTCCAGTGGCTCCCAGCACCCCGGCGCTGCCCCGGCCCTGTGCGCCGATCGCTCGGCCCCTCGGAGCCCAACGCCCGCGAGCCCCAGGGCGCAGCCGAGGTCTCGCCGCCCAGCCTTCGTTCGGTCGCCTCTCCACCCGCGCGCCTTGGACATGCCAGGATTCAAAAGGTACGTCTGTCCCAGGCGCCCCGTTTGCTTTCTCCGGGGCTCTGGAAACTTTCCTCCACCCCGATGGGTGGAAAATGGCTCGTGGCTGCGATTCCCGGCCGTGTCAAGGTCTTGGAACAGACGGTCGCTAGCGGTACAGTGACATTCTAAATTACAAAAAGCTGCGCCTCGGAAATTGCCTGCTCCGAAGCCTTCCCTGGGAGTGGGGCTGGTCTAGCCGTTTCGAGGGGCTGCATCTTGAGAGAGGGTTGTAGACAATCTCGGGCTTTCTTTTTGGAAAGGGCAACACCTTGGAGCACGCTTTACAAAGTGGCATATATCTATGTAATATTATATCGCAAATATTTAATTTGGGGAGACTGATTGCCACATTACTAGCCACTGCTTTGCCCCGGCGGCTGTGAACATTCCTGACCGCTTTGGCTCTGTCGGCGTGGGATTCATAGAGAGGGGGTTTGGGACCCAGAAGTTTCGAGCCAATGAAAAGTGGAGACTGCAGACAGAGATGCATGTAAGCAAATGTTTTTGCTGTTCTTTGCGGAAATTGCAATTCCCGTCAAGTGATCCTGCAGCCTCACGGAACTTGAAAGATGACATCTGCCCCGTCTCCATCCACACAACTCTTGAAAACAGCCGCGGCACACAAGTGAAACGTTTGCTGTGTGTGGCGCCTGCATGCGCGTGAAAACCAAACCTTAATATTGTCCGGAATCGGGACCAACTCTGTCGGGACCAGCCCTGTCATTTGGTTTGTCCGCCTGGATTTCTGGATATTTTAGGATGGCGGATCCACCTGACAGAGAAAGTTTCAGGAATTTCCGATTCCCTTCCCTCTCCAGTATTAATTACAGGTTTTTTTTGTTTTGTTTTTTTTAATTTTCTAGGGTTTTTTTTTTTTTTTTTTTTTTTTTCATGACAAGGTGCAGAGTCATGACGCTGTAGGAGCAGCAGTGTTAGGTATTTGGTTCTGGAAACCCTCCGCATTAGCCTGGCCCCCAGGACCAGCTGCAGTGCTTCCAGAAGGCTGGGCTCGCGGCTGGCAGGTCCCGGGCTGTCTCTGGCCAAAGAGAATGGGAGGCGGAGTAGAGAGAGAAGCGGGTGGGGTTAGCTCGCCTTTTCCACTCGCTGTTGAAGTCCACGGCATACCCTCAGCCTGTTCTGCCTCCAACATAAACGAGACAGGGTTTTAAAACCACCCGAAAGGAAACTTCATGCGAAGAAACAGGAAAACATTGAAATTCATAATATACAGACTGGAAAATAAATTTGTTATTGTTCTTTCACTCCTTCCAGAGAGAAATCTGGGCCTTGCAAATATCAAAAAGCCGGAGGATTTGGCTCTGCTCTTTATAAGGTTGGAGCTGCCGCCAGCGTTGGCGAGCCTGGCTCACGCAGGCACTTAGATGAAATAAATGAGAAGTGGCTTTGGGTCAGAGACTACAGACTACATGGAGGAAGGGCATCTCTGCTGTCCATGCCCATAAATGCCCAGTTCTCTTTGGGTGCCAACGCAATCATGGGGCCACTTCACACCCAGCTCCTCTTTCCCTTGAGCAGTGTCAGGATGTCCGAGAGTTTTGTGATCTACCCAGCATTCACTTGGTAAAGGCAGGGATTAGACAGCAGGGCTACAGGGAGGCAGAGCAAGCCCCGAAATCCAACCCAGTCCTCAGGTCCTCCGCTCTGTTGAGGAAACCCTGGAGACCTTCCTCCTCCTGGGAGTGTTCCTTGACCTTTCTTCCCCATCCCAGCCTGGCTCTCGCAGTAGTGTCAGGGATTTTCTATCCGCGTCCTTATCAAAGTGCGCACACGTGACTGCTCCATGCCACAAGCTGTCAAACTCAGCAGGATGTGACCCAATCCCTAGCTCTTCTGCACAGCGTCTCACAGCAAGCAGGATATTTACCTGGTTACTCAGGTAAAGCGAGATTGAACTGAATAGTCCTGGTAACTTAACAAAGCTCTGGATTACATGGGTTTTATATTTTCTTACGTCTCAACTATTTTTAAGTGACCAGCTTAACAGTGTTGTAGATGGACATTTGGCTATGCAACTGACCTCAGGGATTCTTTTTACTTTGAACAATAAATTCTGTACCCTTCTTGATGTAGGGGTGCATAACCTCAGCATTTGGGAGGTGAGAGCAGAAAGATTAGGGGTCTGTGGGCAGCCTCAGTTGTATAGTGAGTTTGAAGCCAAACTGGACTCCATGAAATCCTATCTTTAAAAAAATTTTTTTAAAGGTCAAGGACAGTGGTTCATGCCTGCAATTCTGTTACTTGGTAGTACAGGGATTGCTACAAGTTGAGGCCAAGTGGACCTCACTTATGAGTTCCAGTTAGCCTGGGCTGTAGCGTGAGACCCTCAAAAGCAAACAAATGCAACAAAACAGCTACATCCCAAGAAAACAATAATTAAATTAAAAGCAACCCTGATCCCATTAAATAATGTCCCTTTCCCCTTCCCCAGTCCCTGGGAGCCACCATTTTGCTTTCTGTCTCTCTGAGTTCGAAAACTCACGCAAGTGGAATTCTGCTGTATTTGTGCGAGGTCACATTTTGCTTAGCCATGTGCATGGGCATTGGCTTATGGCCGTCCTTTGCTCTTGGGCACATGCTGCTCTGCACATGGGCACAGGCACATCTGTTCTAGTCACAGCGTTCAGTTCTTCCGGGAATACAGCCTGCATTAGCCCTTCTGGACCACGCCCTTTTTACATTCTACCAGCAGGGCGCAGGGGTCTGATTTTGCGGCATCTTCCCTATCATTCGCTATTTTCTGGTGTTGTTATTTTTAAAGATAGCCATCTTGAGGCGAGTGGCCTAGATTTTGCAGCCTTGAACAGGATGACCACAGTTTCATCAGATAAAAGCTTGGCAGTGGCCAGGACCAGAGTGGTTTAGTGGCTCACAGTGACCACACTGGCCTGAGCCACGGTGTCATGGTATTTCCCGTTGATTTCTGCTGCCTTCTTCCTCTGGGCCGTGCATGCTCCCCAGTACTCTGCCCAGCGGCATGGCACTTCCTACAGACCACGCTGTAGGGTAGGAACTGGGGAACTGGACCACCAGAGCACAGGTTAGGTGACCTCATTATTGACCAGAACGCAAAGCACCTCACGGCCCCACCTCCCTTGCTCTTTGTGGCTTGGAGGCTTGGTGGCTTTCGATCCAGTCATGTCAGAATGAAGACGCTCACACCTCAGGCCAGTCCCTTTGCAGGAGGATCAGCCAGGGTCACGGGTCGATGCATGGTGGAAGCCACAGCTGTGGGCTTTTGTTTTTTTGTTCCTAAGCAGTAAACCTCTGTATTCAAAGGTACGACTTAGGATCCCAGCACATGAAGCGAGCAGAAGAGGTGAGCTCTTGTTGGCTAGCTGGGAGATCTCGAAGCCCCCTGTGCTCCGTGCATGCCTGACCCATGATGAAGAGGTCTCCATCTTAGATGCTCCGGCATCGGGAGACTCATGTTCCCCGGACTTGAATGCTTCTCTCACCCTTGATTTTGCCTTCCACAGAATCCTGACTGTTACCATCCTGGCTCTCTGGCTTCCACATCCTGGGAATGCACAGGTAAGGCCTTGAGCTGTGTACAAGTGTGTCAGAAAGCTAGGGAAGGGAACCCAACCACGCATGCTCTCATCCCAGCCCTGCAATCCATCTGGTGATACCCCGATTATGTAGGGATCAGGGCTGAGGTTCTCACTATCCCGGAGATGTAGGGCCTAAGTAGTAGTGCTGAAATTAGACCCGAGGTTGTTTTAATCAGAACACGCTGCCCCATTTTTGTCCCTCAGGGAGGGGCAGAGTGCAGTGTGTAGGGTAATCCAGCTCCGAAGGCTCAGAGTGAGGGTCTGAGAGAAACTGGAGTGTCCCCAACTTTGTAAAGCCACAGGAGGACTCCACTCAGGTGTGTCGGCCCCAAGAAATGTGGACAATCGTTCACAGTAGCCCCTCTGTGTACTTGACTTGGGAAGAAATGCAGACAGCTCCATTCTGGGGGGGGGGAGACATAGGGGGTGGGAGCAGATGGGAGGTGGAGTAGGCCAGGTAGGGATTGCAGCCAGGAAAGGAAATGGCTTTTTCCTTCTTATTAAGGGATAGAGGGCTTGCCTAACATGTACAAGAGCCTGGGTTTGATGCCTAGCACTGAGAAAAATGATGAGAGAGAGAGAGAGAGAGAGAGAGAGAGAGAGAGAGAGAGAATAAGCTGGGGGAGAGGAGATTTGAAGCATATTCAGGCCACTGGAAAAAAGAATCTTGAGAAGAATATCAAAGACTTTTAGATCCATTCTTGCCAGGCACAGATGAAGATATCTAGGCCTAGAGAGGACAGTCGTCACGGTCATGTTTACTATTATTCAGACACTTGGTCTATATTATCATATTTCATCCTTGAAGCCACGAAGAAGTGAGTTCTAGCGTTCCCATTTTGCAGGCAGGGAAACTGAGGATAGGAAAGCAATGCAGTGCGTAGGGGCTCAAGTGAGAATTTGAAGCCAGGTACCCAGTGGTTCTTCCATGAAACTTTCTGGCTCTTGACTCCAAGGCTCTAAGACCCGAGCCCTCACCGGAAGTGCAGGCCAAGTTCCAGTCTTCACAGACCAACCCACAGCCTCGGGAGGCCCCACTTGAAGCTGAGGACAATAGGGACGCCACGGTCCTGGACACTGGGCTCATTCCTGTGGAAGACTCTAGGCGCTCCAGAAGAACCCTCCGATTGCTCCCAATGCAACTCTTTAAAAGTATGCAGAAGGGCATGTTGGATGCCTGTAATCTCAGCACATGGGAAGCCGAGGCAGGAAGGCGGTGAGAGCAAAACCAGCCTTGCGACATTGAGAGATCTTGCCTCAAAAGTAAATTAAACTAAGCTAAAAAAAAAAAAAAAAGCACATATACTTATACCTCGGCTTGTATGCAAAAATCACACCCCTCTGCAGTTACCAGGATGTGTCTCTTTATGCAACTGTCTTGCAGAGATGCAGATGGAGGAATGGCCCGCCGCTTTTATTTTCCGAACAGAACTGAGAAACAGGGAGGGTAATGCATAGGAACAAAGCATTCATGTCGAGCACTGGGAAGTTAAGTAGAACTGAAGGAGCCATTGTGCTTGGAGCTGTCTTCCCACTCGCGAGAGGGGGTGACCATGGCACATTGCGGCCATTTATTGCTCTACATGACTACGGCGCTAACCAGCCCACAGCCCACAGCTGCTGACAGTGGGGTTGTGAAGGATCGGTGCAGGGGGATTGAAAAATAATGCCAAGTAGGAAATGCTTAGGAGAAAATATTTACAGACAAGTAGCACTGTGCTCTGGGGGTCCCATCAGGCACCACCCCTTTATCCCAAGGGTGCCGCCGTGCAGCTGTGATGCTTGCATGGCGCAGAAACTGACCTGATCTGCTTCTCTCTCTTTCTTGCAGCAACAGTGCACGAATGGCTTCGACCTGGATCGCCAGACAGGACAGTGTTTAGGTACGAGCCGCTGCCAACCCTTTGCTAGGGTGGGGACCCTCTTGCCAGGGTGGGGACATTCCACGCTCTGTCCCCAGCACGATGATATTCCTTTCTCAGCCGTTGTTCAAATATCAACTTTTTATTGTCCTTCTCCGTGGAAGAACATGGTGACAGAATGATCCAGATCAATGATACCCTTTATTGGTCACCTGCATGCTCATGCTAAGCGCCATCAGGCATCAAGACCCGATTCCTGTCCCCAGTGAGCGTTCCAGCCATTACCAGCCTCTTGGGCTACTGTCACAAGGTTTCACAAACATAGTAGCTTAAACCATACATATTTTGGATTTTTAGATTCCCACAGGTCAGAAATTTAACATGCGTGTGCAGGCCAAGATCAAAGTACTAGCAAGTCTGTTTCTCTTGGGGTCCTCGCTCGTGAAGGAGGTTGGCAGGGTTCACTGGCCTGTAGTTTTAGGTCCCAGGTCCCATTTCCGTACTGGCAGAGTTTTAAGACCATAAAAGAATCAAGCGGCTCTTATACTCTGAGACCCTTCCTTTTTGGTCCTAGCGTCTTTCTCACCAGTCCTGTGCCTCTTCTGTTTTTAAGGACTCATCTACCACCCCCCATATAATCCACTATGGACCATCCCCTCACAAGACCTACTAATCAGTAACCTGGATTACATCCGCTGCTTTTAATTCCTCGCATAAACAAACCAGGGTATTCAAAGGTTTTATAAACAAGGGAATACCTGGACGAAGGCATTCTCTTAGCTCGCCATCTAGTGGGAGAGAGACTTAGATACAGCCATTGTTGGGACAGGTGAATGAACAAGGTCATTGGGGTAACAGCAGAGGGGAGAGGGCTGCTCTATCCCCAGGGTCAGCAGGGAAGGATGGAGGTGGAGTTTGAAGTGGCTTCTGAGGGGTCCAGTAGGGTCCCAAGAAACTGCAATTCAGGAACAGCAAAGGCAAAGGTCAGAGGTGAAGAGGAATGTGGGAAATGGCAAGCCGTAGGTTTATGAATCTGTGAAGAGAATAAAGAAGTCCCTCATTCTGCCACACTGGAAAACACAGTCACTTTTTCATTGTATTTGATTTCGGTAAAAATCATCGGTCTCTCCCAAAGTCACAGAGGTAGACTGAGAATCAGAGGCAGACGGTCCGCGAGACGGACGAATGGCACCTTGTCATGGGAGGTCTGGACTTGCTCTTGGGTTTACAGGGCAGACTTGGGCTCAGAGATGCACCAAGGGGGACAGAGGACAGCAGCCTGCTCTTCCAGCCCTCCAGTTTTACATAGAGACAGACCATTGTATTCTGAACCCCATGTTCCCCTTTGCCGAGATAGGGTTGGCGCATGTTTCTCAGATGACATGGGTGGCAAGGTGCCCAGATCCAGGCGTCTCCCCAGTCTCTGATCCCCCACACGGGGTAGACTCCAAGGCTGGTGGCAGGGCCCAGCACACAGAGCCAGGTCTGCTGCCCACCAGAGCCAGAGTCGGGACCTCCCCCTGCTTCCCCCTTAGCAAGGCTGATTTTTCTAGACAGACCCGCGCACTCTCTTTCCAGCACAAGTTGGCACGGGGTGTGTGGACTTGAAAGTGGAATTCTACTTTCTTAGCATATTACTAGCTCAGAGCCAAACCTTGTGCTTCTGGACGCAAAGGTCTCTTTCTCCCCTGCCCAGATATTTGGAATAGAAGTGGCAATGATTCTTAGACCTAACCTCGTGTGTTCAGAGTATAGTACGTACACATGAGAGTACTTGGCATATTTCTGTACCCACAGACACTCTTTAGTTATATATTTACTTTACTGTTGCTTTTTTTGTAATCAAGGGTATTTTATTTGCTGTATTTCTATACACTGAAAAGTACATATTCTTTCATTTCAAATGTAGGTGTTCTTGAAAGAGAAGTATGAAGTCAGGTTTCTATGGATGTGGTCACAATTGAGAAGACCCGATGCTTTCTTTTGGGGGGGTGGCATTGGTTGCTTTGTTTCAGTTCAGCTGATACTTGGGAGCACTTGCCCGTGATGAGCGAGGGACTGGCCTTTGAAGTGTGTGGGGGAGTCTTTTGCATCACTCTTGGTACCAAACTCTGCTTCAATCCACAGTGCAGTGGGGGGTCTCTGACCTGACTGAGTCTTTTCTGTGATTTCCGCAGATATCGATGAGTGCCGGACCATCCCCGAGGCCTGCCGTGGGGACATGATGTGTGTCAACCAGAACGGCGGGTACTTGTGTATCCCCCGGACCAACCCCGTGTACCGAGGGCCTTACACGAATTCCTACTCCACGCCTTACTCGGGGCCGTACCCGGCGGCCGCCCCGCCAGTGCCGGCTTCAAACTATCCCACAATCTCGAGGCCCACGATCTGCCGCTTCGGATACCAGATGGATGAAGGCAACCAGTGTGTGGGTGAGTCGCCCACATCTTCATCCTCCATGCTGTGCTTTGTTGAGGGTGCCGTTGGAATCCAACGCTTCGTCCCAAATTGTAGGAGCTAACTGTGAACCCACAGGTGTGTGTGTGTGTGTGTGTGTGTGTGTGTGTTGAATACGTGTTAGAATGCATGTATATGTGTATGCCAGTGGAAATCAGAGGCCACCTCGGGTCTCAGTCCTCACCTTCCATCTTGTTGTTTGTTACGGGGTGTGTCAGGTCAACTGGCGAGCTTCTGGAATTTTCCTGTCTCTACCTCCCGTCTCGCCAGGAGAGCTGGCGCAGTAGCACAGCAAGCCTGGCTTTATTGGTGTTTGGGGGATTTGAACTGAGTCCCTCATGCTTGCACAGCAAGTGTTTCATATACCGAGCCATGTTCACGGTCCCAAAATCTACTTTTTACAGATGACTCATTGTTCTCTTCCAGCTGTGTTTCTAGGCCTCACTTCAGGATTTGAGTTTGACCTCTTTCCTTTATAGTTCTCTAAAAGCTAATTTTCTATCTATCATCTATCTATCTATCTATCTATCTATCTATCTATCTATCCTATCTATCTATCTATCTATCATCTATCATCTATCCTATCTATCTGTCTATCTACTACTATGCTATAATTATCTACTGTCTATACTATCTGTCAGTTATCTATCATCTAACTTCTATCATCTATCATCTATTAGTTTGCATCTGTCATCTATCTCTAGCATCCATCTATCTGATGTTATATATTATCTAATCTATATCTAGCATCTATTTGTCTGTCATCTATCTGACATTTACTTATGACCTATCTAATCTGTATCTGTCATCTCCCAGTATCTTTAACCTGTTTTGTGGTCAGGTTCACATTTTCCCAAATAACCAGTGGATCTGATCAGACTCAGTAGGTGAGTCCCAGAAAGAAGGGCTAGAAAGAACCAGGACTGTGCCTTCAATGCAATAAATCCTAGAGGGTTGACCCAGGGTGCTCTGGAAAAGAAAGTAGGTTCCTTAAGTGGAAACCATTGTTCTCACAGCTCAAAAGAGCCTTGTTTATGGGAATCCTAGGGAAAAAATGAATACCACATGCTGTGAGTCCCAGAGGAACTGGCACCAGGTGTGACCAGGGCCCTAGGGAGCCTCAGGCTCCACTGGCCAGAGTTGCCTTGGAGAATCACTTAGGGTCCCGCCTAGTCTCTTGGCTGTGGTAAGAACAAATCCTTGTAACCACCTCCAGCTGCGGGAGGGGATCTAGATTGACAGCTCCAAACTATTTGACTATGTGCGCTGTCTGCCAAGTCCTTTTGGGCTTGGCTGTCCACTACGGGTGTATTTATACGTGACAGACGCGTTCTTCTAGACTTGTATGATCTAATGAATAGAAAGCACAATAAGGAAAAGGAAATGTAAAAGAATGTGATAAAAATAAATATGAATTTGAAATTCTAGTAATTCCTTCCCATGGTTTCAAAGTGTGGGAGACCCTCAGTCCACTTAGCCAGATTTTTGTGGGTTTCAGGGCTCTGCAGTGTTGTATTTTGATCAAGTTAGAGAGACTGGACTGATTATTTTATAATGTCTTCTATATGTTCATGGGAACGAGTGGACCTTCCATTCAAATATATGTAAATGATACGCAAACAAGTGTCTTTCCAAAGTACAAGAAAGAATTGGATGTACTTAAACCTAAACTTTTGTATTCTTTTTTTTTTCTAATTCAATTGTGTGTGTGTGTGTGTGTGTATGTGTGTGTGTGTGTGTGTGTGTGTAGAACCATGGGCGAATTCGGAAACCACCATGGACGCCTCCATCTCCTCCTTGTTTACTCTGCCCCGGGGTTCACAGGCTCTGCCCTACCAGGACCAGAAGCACAGCGTCTATACGTGGGGTCTAGGATCTGAACTCAGGACCTTCTGCCTACAAGGCAGAGGCTTAACCCCTGAGCCACCTCTCCAGCCCCTGTATTCTTTTTTTAAAAAAAATATTTGTTTGTTTTGTGTGTGTGTGTGTGTGTGTGTGTGTGTGTGTGTGTGTGTATCAGAGGGGCAATATGTGTCCCCTGTGGAGAACCAAGGGTGACTTTGGGAATCATCCTGGATTGTTTCTACCTCTTTTTTTGCTTTATTCTGGGTTTTCCCAAGCTCTGCCCACTAGGGCCAGAAGTGTAGGCTGTCACCATTTCTGCTTGGTGTTTTTACATGAGACCTGGGATACCAAACTCAGGTATTTCTGCTTTCAAGGCAGAGTCTTAACCCCTGAGCCATCTCTCCAGACCTAAACTTCTGTATTCTTACTGGCTTCAAAGAACAAAAGGAGAGAGAGAGAGAGAGAGAGAGAGAGAGAGAGAGAGTGTGTGTGTGTGTGTGTGTGTGTGTGTGTTTGTGCTCGCATACTGTGTACAGGTTAAGATTTAACTTGACTGCTCAAGCTATGCACGCCTCAGCTTGGGGGTGAGAAGATAGCATCATCCGTCCTCCTTGACACACAGCAGAGTGACAGGCTATTGCAACTAGAAGGGGATTTCAAGCAGTCTTTAGTGTGTCCTCTTATTTAATGGGAAGGGGAATGTGGACCCCAACAAATGAGGTCATCATGCAGGTAGAATGTGAGACCAGCTGTCCTGATGGCCAGTCAATTTCCTAATTAGATACCATGAGGGCTTCCATCTGCTAGAAAGGAAATAATCTGAGAGAAAATGCTGAGAGAGAAACTGTGCGTGCACATGTGTGTACGCGTGTACGTGTGTGTGTGCGTGTGCGCGTGCGTGTGTGCGTGTGTGTGTGTGTGCGTGTGTGTGCGTGTGTGTGTCTCCTAGGATGTCACCTGGTGGGGAGCAGGCTGATCACACGCTATGTGTGCACTGTGGCGGGGAGGAAGGGGATGCAGTGATGGTGTTGGAAGCACTCCAAGTCTGGGCTTGATGTAGGCAGTCTCAGGTCACTCGCCAACTTCTGGAGAACAGCTAGGCACTTTCTCAGAACTCTCTGGATACCCTCCTCTCTTCCATAGACCACTTCCAAGGTCCTAAGGTCCCTTGACCAGGAGACATGGCTGGGAAACGTATTCATCTTCCGATCCCTATGACGTCATACTGTTTGTGGTTCTGAACCTGTCGCATAGACATGTGGAGCCTGCATAATGGCCCTTTTGTAAGCCTAATACAATCTGGGAACCCCAGCGAGGACTGGCACCAGGCCCATCCATTTCCAAAAGGTCCAGCATTATGCATTCATAAGCCCAGAGTTCTTGCTGACTTCCCTCCTCTCCACCCCACGGTTTCCTGACTTACCAGGGTTTTTCAAATTGGCTCTCGCTGAGGTCCCGGTGGGCATCGTGAGAGACGGCACCAGGCCAGAGCAGGGAAGGGACGGGAAGGGCAGCTTTTCCTAATTGATGTTCCAAGGGGGGGATTGGGACGTGAAGACACGAAGGGGAACGGGCAGCTGCTAAGAAAGAGGGGCTGTTTGGGGGTGGGGGGAAGCTGGCATTGTGGGCAGGGTAGCCACTTCCTGGGAAGGAGGGTGGACGTGCCTGAGTGTCTACCTCTCACCCCCAGGATGAAGCTATGGCAGATCCTGTGTAGGTTGGAGAGAATAAAAGGCCCCTCTGAAACTAGCGCAGGGAGTGAAGGACGCGTCTCCTTCCCGATCTGATTTGCACTGGTTGGCTTCAGCTGTCATTGTGAAATGTGGTCCTCTAGCCACACCTACGAAGTATTATTTCATTAAGGTAGGGCTCTGAGCAAGCCTGCAGCAGAAGACCTGCCCATAGTGAGTGGGGCCATTCCCTCGACAGGCGGGTAAAGGTGGAGAGAGCTAGCTGGCATTGGGCAAAGCTGGGAGCAAGCTGATACGCATTGATTCTTGCTCCATTTCTCTTCTTCACTTTGGATATTGTGACAGTTACTCTTAATTATTGCTGTGGAGAGCACCTAAAGTCAAACAACTTAAAGGAGAAAGGGAGGTTTATTCAACTCACAGTTCCAGAGGGGGAAAACAGACTTTCACAGCGGAAGCGGCATGGCTGGCTGGGCAGCTGAAGCTGGAGACAGGCTAAGTCATCCTATCGGAGATTGCTGAAGGCTGGATCCTGAAGAGTCTCTCTTCTCCTGTTCTGTGGTTCTTTTTATCTGGTCCACTACTAGGAGGCTTCAATGACATCTGGGGAGATTCTGATGGGATCTAGGGCTGATCTCTGTATTATACAGAAAATCTCTTCAATGTGGTCCCAGATGATCTTGCCAGGTGTGGTCTCAACTGATCTTAGTTAATGCCAGGTGTGTCAAGTTGACACCCAGGATTGACTGTCACAGATATGGTGTGGCTAATTTCCTTGACTGCTAATTCTCCCCCATGATGAACCGTAACCTGGAATAAAATCCCCTGGTTCCTTCAAAGAGTTTGGAGCAGGTGGTTTATGCCGTTAAGGAAGGAATATGGAACTAAGACACTATCAAAACAGCACATGGTAGTAACAGCAAGTACAATAGCAATACCAAATGTGGCCTTGGGGTTGGCATGTCAGGATCACAAGGGAATTAATGCACTCAGTCTTTACCACATCCCTCCTGGGGAGAGCTGGTATTTCCTCATAAGTTTGAGGAAATGGAAACACAGAGAAGAGTCCTGCCTGTGGTCCCACCGTGAATCAGGCTAAGCCAGGATTTGAAATGTTCCGGATCCGGAAGAGGAACTCGGGATTCATGGAGGTAAGGGTTTGCTCAGGGGCTTGCAGAGAGTCAGTACAAAAGCAAATTCTAACACGAAGACCCTTACTCTTTTTCTTTCTTAATGAAGTTTTAAAGCTGGACAGAAGTTGCGAGAACACAGTGTACCATTTACCGGCTTGTTGCCCAAGACCAGTGGCTATCCATGTGGGTATAATCTTTTCTCTACTTTCCACTTAGTTCTGTAACCTAAAGCAAAGGCCAGGCACCAAACCATTTTTCCTTAAGTATTGCAGAATCATCTTAAAAAGGAGGAAAGTCTTTACAAGAGGAACCCAGAAACAAATTCCAAACGACTCCCTCTGAAACCCGCAGTACATTGTCAAATGTACAAAAGTCAATGAGAATTTGCTTTACCATGAAAGACCAGTGTTCCGATTCCCCCGATTGTCTTGTAAATATCCTTTTCCCAGGACTGGGGAGGGGGCTCCGTTAGTAACGCACCTGGTCTGAAAGCAGGAGGACCTGCGTTCAGATCCCTAGCAGCAACAGAAAACCCAAGGAATTGGGGGGCGTGGCACGTACCTATAACCCATCACCGGGGAAGCAGAGGCGGGAGGATCGCTGGAGAGCACTGGTCAGCAGGTCTAACCTGGACGAATGGCAAGCGCCGGGTTCAGTGAGAGATTGTGTCTCAGCCAGGAAAGTGGATAACTGAGACCCATGCGAGGATGCCCTCTGACCTCCACATGTGCATCGCACCGTGGCATGTGCCCACACTCTCACACATGTATGCATGTCGGATACATATCATACACACAGACACACAGAGAAGCGGCCGGAGCATGAGAGACAGACTCCATCGCTGAGTCTGTCTCTCGTGTTCTGGCCACGTCTGCGTGGGGCTCAGGTGTTTGGAGCGTATCCTCCGTTGGGGATTTGCTGACTGCTTAGACCACTCCTCAGAGCCCTTCATTGTTCTGTCAGCTGGTGGGCATGCTAGAGACCCGATCCAATTCTAGTGTAATGTCTGAACAAACCCCAGGGTAGATCTCTCTTTGGGTCTTTCGCTCTCTCCCTTGGCTCCCTGGTCTCTTCTCATTAAGCTTGAGTGTTGTGTCCAGGAAACTTATGGGTGTGTGTGCTTGCTGCGGCTGGCTTTCGCTGCTGCTTTCAAGGAAGCTGCCTCCCTCCACCCTTGTGGCTATTAGACTGCATCCTGTTCCTGCAGGCTGGGCTGAGCCCGGCTGCCCAGTACCTCCGAGCCTCCTTCTGGGTTTCTCTGTGTGGGGCTTCCCTTCAGTGATTTGTTTGTTCTGAAACACTGCGGCTTCATGTTTGAGTCCATAAGCCATAGTCTGTAAATCTAGACCCCTTCAGGGCACTTATGCAGACGTAGGGCGCAGTGACCCAAGAATTACAGTCCCCGAGCCAAGAATGTTGTGTGTCACTAGAAAAACTGGCAGCTTGGCCCGAGGGTGACCAACTCCTCTGGGAGACCGCTGGAATTCCTGACGGGCTGAATATGTCACCAAGATCCTCGAGCCTTGGGAGATATAGTGACCAGGTTCTTTGAATGGGGTGTTGGGGACAGTCACACACAGTTAACTGGCCAGGAAGAAAGGATTGTTGGAGACAAGTGTCACCAACTAAGACTCAGACAGAGGCAAAATCAAACACCATGTTCCGAGCTGCCCAGAAGCTATCTGGAGAAGACAGTGAGGAGCTGGCTATGTTGAACTGAGGGGTGGGGAGTCGGGGAGCTGCAGTCCCAAATGCTGGAACATCATGTATTTGTACCCCATTCTAGAACCTTCCCTCATGACATGCTACCTCTGAGAACCAGGCCCCGGAATGTACCTGCCACTCATCTCTTCTCACGTTCATCCTCTTTGGGGCTTCAATGTGTTATCTCTCTGGGTGGACAGTCCAAGGCTGGTTTTGCTAACCAGCGGCTCAGTGGGGACTCTCCTGGTCATGGAGATGCATGAGGTGTTCCGCAGTCGATACGCTCTTTTCTCAGAGCTGTACTTGTCCAGGAAGAGCAGATCTGCAATCATTTCTGCAATGGTTTCGTTCCCCAGGCTAGGATTTTGTCGTTGTTGATTGGGGTGCCCGAGCAGGAAAAGAGCACCATATAACCCATCCTTTTGGAAGCTGGCCTAAGACTTCCTCTTGAGTTACTTTTTCCTAAAAGCCCACCAATATTTAGTTAACTAATGTCCACAGAGCACCTTGTTTGTGCCAGACTCTCGTCTAGGCACCAAGGGGACCAGGGACTGATGGTTGAGAGAGGTTGGACGCCACACGAGCAGCTGAGAGATAAGATAGTCTGGAAGTTTCTAGAAGGAGGCAGAGGTGGGAAGGCCCAGGGAGTGGAGGAGCTGGAGCTCGGAATCTGAGAAACCTTGATTCTCCTCTACCCACCCTATGGCCTCAGCCTCCATTTCTTCTCCGTAATTGTGCAAGGGCTGTGGAGTGTCTGCCTCATGAATAACATGAGAACACCTTGCCCAGCGTCTGCGCCAAGCGTCACACACTAAATGCTAACTGGAAAAATTCATGGGGTTCGCTACTAGAGTTTTGAGGTGATAACCCGTGTGAATGTTTACAGCTCGTGAAAATGTATTGCAGACAAGGATCCTTTAAAAACCTTATCAGTGGGGCCAGTGAGATGGCTGTGTGGGTGAGCGAGCTTGCTGTGAAAACCTGACCACCTGAGTTCGATCCCTAGAACTCACATAAACAGGTGGATGGAGGGGGCCACTCATGAAGTTGTTACTGATAGTCCCAGTTCTCAGACTAACAAAACTGATAAACTAAAAAAAAACCCTTCGAAACGATCCAAGCTGAGCTCCAACACACCCCCTTTATAAGCCTTCGAAGCTTCGAGGCGTCTTTACCCAGAATCTGCTAGGAGGTGCCAGCAAAGCTTGGTTTATTTACGTTGTGAAACAAAGCCACGGGAAGTCGGTCCAACATGGCATTCGTTCCCAGCCGCTAGACAAGGCCAAGAGCATGTCGAAACCTCAGCTGCGGTGTGGCAGGTCTGTGGTTAGCACAGATGAGGGAGGACTGGGGGCCTTCGCTTTTCTTTCTGCATTTTTTAAAGGGGCCTCCAGCTTGGGCTGCAACTTGAAACCAGGCCTCAGGCTGACGCCACAGGAAAAAGTGTGGCCCAGAGGGCTCCATAGCTGTCTGCGAGTTTGGGACCAAGCAGGCCTGAGGGTATGCAACGGGGCTCCTGCTAAAGGCAGGGTCTCCGCAGTTGGCTCTACTGTCATATCTTGTGTGTGGAAGGTGAGGGTGGTGGTGGGGTGTGTGTATGTGTATGTGTGTGTGTGTGTGTGTGTGTGTGTGAGTATGCGTGTGTGTGGAGGTCAGAGGTTGACATCAGGTGTCGTCCCCACTCGCTCTCCATCTTGTTTTTTGAAGCGGGGTCTCACATGATTCAGCTTGCTCCAGGGATCTGCCTATCTCCACCCGCCCCAGCGCTCGGGTTACAGATGTATGTATTGCCATGTGTATATGGTGCGGGGATCTGAACGTCGGTCTTCCTGCTTGCAGTGGCAAGCACTTTACCAACTGAGTCGTCTCCCCGGCCCCCGCAGCTACCCCCAAGAAGTCTGTGCACCAGTAGCCTCCATCCAGGGTTCCGTCTGCTGGGGAAGTCACTCTCCCTCTCGCAAACTCTGTTTTTCCCAGGTATTACCGGGGACGACACTGCCAACTTCCAAAGTTAATCTGAGAGTTCCGCAGGATAATGTATGTAGATGGTCTAACCTGGTGACTGGCTCAGCCCCTCCCCCAGCCCCTATAAATGAGTTGTCATTATTATCGTCCATGATTTCAAATCTCACCATTTCTATTGTCTTACTCTGTTGTTGCCTATTCTTTCCCCCTGTGTAGGAGTTGGGGTTTGCTTAAGCTTCCACAAAGAAAAGGAGCTCCAGACAGCCCTCCAGTGGGAAATAAGGAGATCTTGGGAAGACCCTGAGGCTCTTACTGGTGACAAGTTTCCCCGTGACAGGCTGCCCGTCCAGGGAACACACCTGAGGTGGAAGACCCACATGTGTTTAAGGAAAGCCGGGACCTTTTTTTTTTTTTAAATGTAATTACCGTGAGAATACATTTGTGAGAATGCATTCTCTTTTGTTTAAAAACAAAAGCCCAAGAGGAATTTAGAGCCTCCGTTGAGGCAGCATACTCAGCTGGCAAAGGGACCAGCTAAGACATGTGTGAGGACCCGAACAGACTTCTGACCACAGATTTCCCACTTATCATCTGTAAGCAGTAAGGACTTGGTCTCTCTGACCCAAGGGCTGTTTTCTGTAAAAAAAGAAGGAATGGTGTTATTAGGGCCTTACTCTGGGGTCTGTAGATTTAAGTGAGGAGCTCTATTTTCCTGTGTTTTCTTACTGATTCTGGCTGAAAGCTAACAACACTGTTACATAGGCAAGCTCCCACGGGACTCTCCCTGTGACTGTCCATATCACACTTCAGCAGGGGTAGCTATTTCAAACTGCATTTGAAATCTTATTCATGCTCCTGACACCTTCAGTTTCAGCACAAAATATTAGATCTGCTGCCCGGCTTTACTTCGTGCCCTGATAAAGAAGAATATACAAGGCCGGGAGATGGCTCAGTAAAGTGCTTGTCAGGCAAGAGTGGGGACCCGAGGTTGATCCCACCACCCACCTACCAAAGCCAGGCATATTAGCGTGTGCTTAAAATCACAGCTCTGTTGACAGCAGAGACATGAAGATCCTTAGTGCTCACTGGCTGGCCAGTCTAGATGGATTGGTGAATTCTAGCTTCATTGGAACATCTGCACACACATGTGTACACACTCGTGAACACGTACGCATATACACACCAAAAAATTAAAAATATAAAAAGTATATAAAGATGAAGAGATGGCTTAGGGGTTAAAGTCTTTGTCTTGTAGACAAAATGACCTGAGTTCAGATATTCGAATCCTATGTAAAAATGCTGGGAGGATATGGTGGGGGCCTGTAATTCCTACCCTGGAAGCAGAATCTGGGAAACCCCAGAACAAAGCAATAAGGAGGTAGAGCAATCCGGATAATTCCCTTGGGCCACGTGTGTGCGCCTCCCCCCCCCCAGTCTTATATTTGCCTTTTCTAATGTTTTGATAGCTGTCTTTTAATATAGGAGGTTTCCTTTGTAATGCTGTGAATTCTATTTTATGCAGTTTAAAAGCATTATTCTGCCAGGGTGGGGGTGGGGGTCCATCCACCGAAGACAGGTTCATGGCTCTCATGCACTAAATTCCTTACACTTCCACGGGGTGGGTCCCCTCTGACTGCAGAACGTTCTATTCTAAATCTTCCCAGTCTTTGGGGAACATAATTTTTTTGTGTCTAGACTGTCTGGATTTCCTGTTAACTCTTCTGCATCTGGACTGCTCAGGCGACGTGGCTTTTCCCTCCTCGTGAGTTACAAGCAAGTCTACATATTCAGCATCGTCCTCTGCTGGGGTAGCGCCAATTCCACCTTCACGAGTGGGCGCCACCCTGCCTGCTGTAGCCTGTGACGTTGGTAATCAGCTCTGCCTAGTTAGTAGTGACATGACCAGACCCTGGTACTTTTGTGCTTTCTATCACTTCCCTCATGCCCAGCCTGCCACTTTTCTCAATGACCTACAAGTTTTTCTTGGCTTTCATCTTTCATCTTGGCTTTTCATTCAGGTTCCTTGGTCTGGTCATGTTTCTTTTAATTATGTTCCATTCTGGAATTAGCCAGGTTACGTGTGTGTGTGTGAGTGTGTGTGTGTGTGTGTGTGTGTGTGTGTGTGAAGCAAGTCCAAACATTTTACAGCATGTCCATTCTGCTCTGTTTCTGACGGTTCTGGCCAAGGTGGATGTGTTACCGAGTCTCCAGAGAATACCTGCTGGGGATAACCAATCACAGTTACATGCTGGGGTCAGAGATCATTAAACCATATGCTTTTGAAATTAGGGGAAGCATATGTTAGAGATGGAGTTTTCTGTTATGTAGACTAGTCTTAAGCTCTTGCATTCAGAAAGTCCTTGCAAGTGACTGGTGAGTACTCAGTATAGTTACTCTGCTGCATTGCCGATAAATCCACAACCAAACAGCTTATGGGAAACAAGGGACTTTCATTTGCTTCTTATGGTAGTTCATTTACAATTCTCAGTCCAGCTTGGTCGGAGAACCCTCACCAACATCAAGGGCCAAGGAAACTGACCATACCCTATCCATATAAGAGCTGAGAGAGGGACAAACAATCCTTACTCTCCAGACCAGCATGTCTGGCAAGGATGCCAACTTTCTCAGTCACTTCCCTCCGTCTTATTTACCTGCTTAGGGACTAGTCCCACCCACCATGGCCTGGGCCTTCCGCATCGACTAGACAATCTCCTGCAGGTTTACTCTGGGTTTAACTCAGCTGCTAATTCTCTGCAAATGTGCCCAGAGCTCAAACCCTCAACTATCGTATTGACACCTATATCTATGACAATAGCAATATGTCCCACTATCAGGAAAAGAAAATAAGTGTGTGTGTGTGTGTGTGTGTGTGTGTGTGTGTGTGTGTGTGTGTGTTGGGGGGTTAGTCTCTGTTCTTGAAGGATCTGGAATGGGAGCAGGAGACAGTCAATACGATAGTTGAGGGTTTGAGCTCTGGGCACATTTGCAGAGAATTAGCAGCTGAGTTAAACCCAGAGTAAACCTGCAGGAGATTGTCTAGTCGATGCGGAAGGCCCAGGCCATGGTGGGTGGGACTAGTCCCTAAACAAGTAAATAAGACGGAGGGAAGTGACTGAGAAAGTTGGCATCCTTGCCAGACATGCTGGTCTGGAGAGTAAGGATTGTTTGTCCCTCTCTCAGCTCTTATATGGATAGGGTATGGTCAGTTTCCTTGGCCCTTGATGTTGGTGAGGGTTCTCCGACCAAGCTGGACTGAGAATTGTAAATGAACTACCATAAGAAGCAAATGAAAGTCCCTTGTTTCCCTATAAGCTGTTTGGTTGTGGATTTATCGGCAATGCAGCAGAGTAACTATACTGAGTACTCACCAGTCACTTGCAAGGACTTTCTGAATGCAAGAGCTTAAGACTAGTCTACATAACAGAAAACTCCATCTCTAGATAGTGTCCAGTCTGTAAAGTGAGGAAACCAGTACTTCTCTGTGGGTTGCTTTGAAGCTGATACGTCTGATGCTCTATCTACCTTTCTTTGTCCATTCCCAAACCCATCCCTCTTTCTAAGAGCAACACTCCCTGCCTCCTAGCTTAGCAATGCTTGGTCTATCACATATGCTTGGACTGCTTAGCCCAAGTAGGGAGGCTTAGGGAGGGAGAGTTGATAGGGAAAGGGGAGAGGAGATCACCCCTCAGGATGTGGCCACATACACCACAGTCAGGTACTGCTTTGGATGGGGATATGCTTTGGGAATTGTATCATTGGGTGGTTTTGTCATTATCTGAATGCCACAGTGTGCACAATCTAAGACGGTTCTGGCATCTCCGAGTGACTGTGGTTGATTGTCACTAAGCAGAGTATTCTGTCAGATGACAGATGGGAGCTCCCCATCTGTGGGCTTAGTCCCTACTTAGATGAACTGTGCACCTTTGTGGGGGCCTTCATAGCCTCTGGTGCTGAAGAGCAACTCGGGTTTCTCTGTCCGCTTCTCTCTAGGGCTACCGGCCTGGATGTGCACCTGGGCTTAGCCCAGACCTGGTGGTCTGTGACTGGTGAGTGTGGGCTGGGTCAGGGTCTAACCGGAATCCCTCCCTGCAGCAGATGTCTGGAGCCTCTGATTGGAGGAGGAAGGCCAGGGCTTACCACAGACTAGGTGTGTGCCTTGTTTCTGTCTTTTGCACCAAGCAGTATGGTAGTGGGTTCAAGAAGCGGGTGGGGTACCCAGCAGATGGGGGGGTCCTGGGAAGCACCAGAAGCCATGGCGTCCGTGGCACAGTGAGCTTTCACTGAGTGGCTGTCTATCACATGAGTGAATGAATGAATGAGTGAGTGAATGAATGAATGGGAGGAGAAGGTGGATGGTGTCACGCGGTCTTTCCTGTGCTCTCTTGTCCCTGAGAGAAGACAGGCTAAGAGTGTCACTGCGTGTGCCCCCCACCCAGCATGCAGTTGGCGAGTGACGTACAGTAGTGCAGTGAGCGAGGGGAAGCTGAGATGACAGTGGGCAAAGACGTCTGTGAGGCACCCCTGCCCAGGCCTGCCTTTCAAGTGGCTTTCTGGGGGCAGGGGGAAAACTGTGCCAGGGGCAAGACTGACTCCTGGGGTCCACCACCTGCCATGGCAGCTCCTTGCACAGCTCCAGATGGGCACCCTTCAGGTTGTGTCGCATGCCCGGGATGTACCCCCAAGTCTGCAGTCACCCCGAGGCTCCTATTTGTCTTGGACACAGAACCACATGCCCGGGGAAGGGTCTCAGGCCTATCTCCTTAGGGGCTGGCAGGAGAAGGACATTCACAGGATTCCTTCCCTCCCGGGTGCCCCAGACAGCAGACACGATGTCAAGGACCGACCTCTCAATTCCCTCCAGCCTGTCGGAGCTAGGCCAGAGGGGAGATGGGGACAGCCGGAGCCGGGCCCGCCTCAGGCAGCCGGCCTCTGTGGACTGCGGGGAGAGCTGGCGTAGTGGGACAGAGGAGGCAGCGATGCGGAGGGGGGGAGACCTTTTGCTGGTGCTGTCTGACTCTCCTTCAAACTAAAACATTTGCAGAAATGCAGCCAGACTTGATTTATGATCTCCGCATATTTCACAGGTCTTTACACGTCCCCAAGGAATCAGTGAGGTCAGACAGAACAGCCTCTACATCCGGAGTCAGCATGAGCTCGGCATCTTGTACAGTTCCCGTGGGAGCAGGGCGATCCTAATTTGAGGGAGATTATATGAAACAATGTGAAGAAACACGCGCGCGCATGCACACACACACGCACACAAACCAGACTGCTTCATTTCCTTCGGGGACAAAAAAGAAGGTCGATGTGTTCCACAGCTGAGTTGAGTGAAGGATGGCTACGTCTTTTGGGGTCACTGTGGTCAGGATGAAGCATGATGGGACAGGGCTACTAGGACGACCAATGAGCTCAGCGTGAACTTAGGAGTGACCGAAGCATCCGGTACTGACCCTCTATCATGCGTGTGCTCTACCACGGTGACCAGTAGATATTTACCATATGCCCAGAGAACTTCCTGTCTTGTTGAATATGTGGGATGAGAGAGAGAGATTGCTATTATCTGGGATATAGTTGTCCACACTGGCCGGCTGGTTAACTTTTGGTGAATTTATTCATTCATGTCTTTGTGTGTGTGTGTGTGTGTAGGGGGGTTATGTATAGAAGAAGGCACTTGAGTATGTGTGCCTGTGGAAGCCCAAGCATGACTTAGGGAATCATCCTGGGTTGCTCTACTTCTTTATTGCTTTGCTCTGGGGTTTCCTGGGCTCTACCTTCCAGACTGGAATTACAGGCCACTGCTATTTCCCCCTGGTGTTTTTATGGGATCTAGAATCTGAACTCAGGTCCTTTTGCTTGTGAGGCAAAGGCTTTGTAACCAACCCTGGAGCCACCTCTCCAGCCCTAGTGTGTCATTGGTGCATGGAGTCTGCGCTAGGCACACAAGGACTAACTGAGCATCCTCACTTAGGAGGAGTCTGCTAGGGGGCGGTTGGTGGGAATTGTGGCACTTGACACATAGTACGGGACTAGCTCTGGGTCTTCAGACATTATACATCTGCAGACCCATTTCATTGGACAGATATCCATTAAACCCTCCTCTGTGTCAGACTCGGCTTAAGTGCAAGGGATGAATAAGATACGGACCCCGGCCTTGGAGTCTGCTAGCTGAAGGCCTGAGAGACTCTGGGGGGGGGGAAGGAGAAGTACCAGAGTCTCTCCAGGAGTGTGAGCTGTGACCAATGAGAACGGTCAGGGGCAGGTGCTCCAGGAGTGTCCCGAAGGAACATGACTTCTACACAAAGAGTGGATTGAGCAGGATGTTCACGTTGGGGAAGGAGGAAGAACAGTGGGCTGGGAAAAGTGTGGAACAGAAGACACTTATGACATGCTAGGCACGCTACTGGGACACGGCTTGGGGTCTGAGAGTCTACTGGTCACCTGCCTACTTGTGATACTTACCGTAGCTGGGGGCAGAAAGGCTTAGAATGAGAGCTAAGGCTTGGAAGGCCTTAATCTCCGAGTCATGCCCCCACTGCAGTTACCTTTCTGCTGCAGTTTAAGGAAGAAAGAGGAGATTTATTTGGCTTACAGTTGCAGAGGGGATGTCGTCTATTACGGCAGAAAGGGCAAGGTGGGCAGCAGAAACTGCAAGCTGGTGCGGGTCGCAGCAGTCAGCTTGGAGGCAGAGAGCAGGCAGCAAACTGCGAAAGGAAGCTGGACAGGGCTCCCCCAACCTCAAGCCCCGCCCCCTGTGGTGGGTCCTCCTCCAGCAAAGCTCCACCTCCAGCAAAGCTCCAGCTCCTAAAGGTGCCACAGCCTTTGAAAATGTTAACATCAGCTAAGGATTGAAACACACGGGTGCGTGGGGGGCAACTTGCATGCAAACCAGCACACTAGCAAGCACGTTAGCAACCAAGCCACACCCTAGCACAGGATTATCTTCATTGCATTGAGCTCCAGAGAGCAGGCAGAATCCCAGGACCTCCTGTCCAAGTGCATATGCCCAAATCTACCATGTCTCTGTGTGGTGCTATGTGTAAACTTTGGAGTGCACCCCTCCTCTCTACAGGCAGAGGAGAGCGGACACCTTCTTATGCTTCTCCATGGGGCAAAGGGTAGAAGTTTCAAGAGATCTGCATGGGGAGGAGGGTAAGCTTGATGGTGGGTTAGGGTTTTTCCTTTGAGACAAGCAGATTAACACCAAAAGAAATCTTGGCCCTGGGCTTGTCATCCCCATGTTCCAAGAGATACATAGAGAGGCCCAGCCCAGATGCCACCGCAGTAAACCTCTTGGGAACCCTCTGGTTAAGTGAATTAAAATTTTATGACTAGCTTGTACCGAATGCTTCTCATAATTCCCAAAGTGGTACTTTTAAGAGTCCTCCGTGTCGAGGCCTCCTTCTCTTTGATTGCAGAAGAACAAAGTTGAGATTTTTGCCAGACTACAATTAGGCTTTAACCATAAATTTTTTTTAAATCCTCTCTGACAAAAGACAGTTGAAAGAAGAGATCTGAGATAATTATAGATCCCTCAAAGCCGAGACAGTGGCCAGGGGGCATTGCCAAGGACAGGCTTGGCCTCAGCCTTCTGGTGGAGACTGGGCTGTTCTTCAAGAGCCCGTAGGAAATGGGATGTGGGAGGTGGGGAGAGTGACCAGCTCCCGTGGAGACCACCGAGTGGCTTCCTTGGACTAAATAAATATCCTAGGAGAACCGACTCTGCTTAAGGAAGTCAGGGAGTCTACGCAGAGAAAGGATGTTATAGTTTAGTCAAGCGATCTGGGAGCCAGGGATACTGCATGATGTGATTTGCCCTTAATTTTCCTACCAAGCTATGTTCGCAGAGCTGGAATAAATCCCCAATCTTTGGATTCTTAATCACCCAAACCAATGTTGTGCTGTGGAAGTTGACCCTAGACCAGGCCCTTCTTGGTGGCGCACTGAAGGCGATCTGTGAGATGTTAGATCAGCCCTCTAAGCCCTGAAGCTGTTCTTTTCTTGCAAAAGCTCAATTGTAAATTGAATAAATTTGACTATTAGCATTATGTTTCCAGAGATGCAAAAGAAGGGGAGGGGGAGGAACAGGCGAGCGCAATCCTTCTGCAAGCAGACAAGCCACAAATGAGTTAATAGGCCCGAAAGTCATCAGGACCGCAGGAGATGGTGCGGACTTGGCCTTGGCTGTCTGGAGTAGAAGAGGCTTTCCAGGGTCACATTCCAGGGCAGCTCCCTGACCATGAAGAGGAGGATGCGAGGCTCCAAATGGAGCCCCGGAGCCACACGCACACTAATAGGGTCTCGTCAACAAGGTCCTTGAGGGCAGACCAGGAGGGGAGGGTGAGGTAGCTGTTCTCCTCAAAGCCTGGGAATAGCTTGCAATGGGGGAGGTGCTCAGGGCTGGTTTATGTGTATGTGTGCGTGTGTGTGTGTGTGTGTGTGCGTGTGTGTATGTGTGTGCGCGCACTTTGGAATGTGTTTGCTTTTAGAGCAACCATAACAAAGTGTCACAGACTGGGGCTAGCTTAACCAACAGATATATGTCATCTCACAAGCCCGGAGGCCAGACGTCTACGATCAAGGTGTGTGTATCTCTTGAGGGTCACGAGGAGTGTCTCTGTTGTATGCCCCCCCTTCTCTCATTTCTTTATATTGACCATCTTCCTCTTGCGTTCTTCTTCCCCCATACGTGTTTGCTTTCTCCTCATAGAAGGGCACCATCTTGGATTAAGGATTCATTTTATCTTAATTATCTCCTTGAAGACCCTGTCTCCAAATGTAGTCACCCTCTCAGGTACTGGGGGTCAGGATTCAATGTACTAATTTGGTGGGGGTGGGGAGGCAGTTCATTCTGAGCATAGAACACAACCTTCTCCTCTAGCAGCAGTCCTTTGAGGCCTAGATCTTTGAAAAGCCATTGTTTCTTCTTGTCCATAATCCCCCCTGGGAGGCCTTCTTGGGCCTTTACTGTCCCTATCCTGAGCGCATGGGAACCTCTCTCGTGAGTTCTTGGAATGTTTTTCTGTACCTGTTAGGGCATTTCTCAGAGCCTCGCGTAGACCTGAGATGTACCTGTCCTCCCTACACTGAAGACTCCATCTTGACTCTCTATCTCTCGGACACCTCACCTCCTGCTTTGCACAGAGAGACACTAATGATGTTTGTTGGCTGCTGAATGGGTCCTCCATCCAAGAATGTTGAGTAATAAGTGCTGGATAAACAGGAAGATGGGGCTATTAGAAACCAGCCATGGCTCCGAACCTTAGCTTAGCTTCTTTGCCTTCACTGACAAAGCTGAAGTACTGAATTTATACAGAAAGGAAACTTCCCATCCTTTCCTCTTGGCTCCTCCACAGAGGGTCAACAGAAGAATCTGCAGACGGGTGCTCGCATTCTTGATTCCTTTCCTGCCAGAGTTTTGGCTCTCTCAGGGCCAATTTTAAAGAAATTCTTCAATCACTTCTTAAATAATGGTATTCTTCTGACCCAGCTCTATGGAGACTTCTCCCTCCACCCCCAATCCAGTGACCTCTGGCCCCTTGTTTTCTTGGCTGAATGTCTAGGTCTGCTGGACAGAGCAAAAGCAGTTTCAACAGAGCTTGGGGTCCTTCCCATGGGGACAGAGCCACACAGCCCAGAAAGCCTGACTCCACAAAAAAAAAAAAAAAAAAAAAAAAAGGACATAAATTTAAAGCACTTTGTTCTAGAATGTTCTAGATAAAGAATGTGCTGTCCTGAGGCAGCCTCCCAGCTTGCTAAGAGAAGACTCACCCGTAGACTGACTTAGACGCTTCACTCCTCACTGCCTGCCCCAGCTGCCCTCCAAACCTGTGCTTCCTCACTGGCATGTGGCAAGAAGGTGCCCAGGTGTCTGTCCTGTTGGCTTCTCAGATAGTTGATTGGCAGGGACTTTGGCTGCTTGAGATCCTGCACAGATAGAGGTCAGAGACCATTTCTTTCTTTCCCCCATGGGGGCTTCTGGGGATCGAACTCAGGTCTCCAGGTGTGCAAGGAGGTACCTAAGGTACCTAACCCACTGAGCTACTTCTCTGGCCCGATTTTGGGAACTTTAAAAAAAAAATTGTGTGTGTGTGTGTGTGTGTGTGTGTGTGTGTGTGTTCCTATGGAGGACTAAGGATGACTTAGGAATCATCCTGGATTGCTTCTACCTCCTTTTTGCTTCGCTTTGGGATTTCCCAAGTTCTGCCCACCAGGGTCAGAAGTACAGGCCGTCACCATTTCTGCCATGGTGTTTTTACATGGGACCTGGGAATCCAAATTCAGGACCTTCTGCTTGTGAAGCTGAGTCTTAACCCCTGAGCCATCTCTCCAGCCTAATTTTGGGCATATTTTAAAAGAGAAGTAAGCTCAGAAGGACAATAAAGACTCAAGAAGACTCCTAGAAGAAACTATATATGGGTTGGGCCTCGAGACAAAAGAACGACTCTGAGCAGGCTCTGACCTCTTAAGGTCCTGCTAGAGAAGGCTGTGTTCTGTATCACAAGGGACAGAAACCTAACTCAAGGTGACTTAGGCAAAGCACCAAAAGAACAGAAAACAAAATATGACACAGATCATTTGGGTTTTCATATCTTAAAAGCCTGGGAGTAGAACCAGCCGCAGACACAGCTGGACCAAATGCTCAACAGTGCCTGCCGTTTGGCCTTGGTTTTCCCTGTCTCTGCTTCCTGCGTCCAGTCTGTAGGCTTCTACATACTCAGAGCAGGCTACGATGGGCAGCCCTGGTAACGCCAGGCTTCTTTGTCAAGATGGAGAGACTGCCTTGGTCCCCAGAGCTTGAGCAAGAAGATGCTAGCAGGCTGTGGTTGTCATTCGAGGTCACTTTTCTTCCTTGAATTCAATGCTCAGGCTGTAACGGAGGAAGCCTGTGTCTAAGGCTACGTGGAACACATGGCTGAGAAGGTGGGAAAGGTTGTTCAAAGTTTAGATGCCAGATGAGCAAGATCTGGGTCTGGGATCCTGGCTTGTACACAGAGACAAAAGAAACAAGTGCTTAAAGTTAGTTCTGCACCAATAGGGAGGGAGAGGAGTGTGTGTCCATATGCATGCCCTCCTGTGACACTGAGGGACAGTCACCAGTACAGAGGAAAAAGGTCTGGAACTGTCACCCATGTTGTGCTACTCAGTGGTCCTCGGGGAGTCAGGCATCCACGGCGCCCCATCAGAGGACAGTCACTTTCATTGAAAACCATCAGGGATATGATACCATGAAATCTCTGTACCATGCTCGGCATTGAGAACAATCACCTGATAAACCCACTCAAATCGTTTTATGCTGTCATCTTTCTCATTCTACCCTTGGGAAAAAAGCAAAAGGTAAAAGCAAGGATGGGAGACTATCAGCACACATAACCACCACCACCACCGTTATCCCACAGCAAGGATTCGCAGAGGTCTGACTTATTCATGCAGTTTGAGACAGGGTCTCATAGAGGCTAGAACAGCCTTGAACTCTTCATGGAGCTTCTGCACACCCCTCTTCCCCCTATCAACTTCCCACACTTTCCTCCTGGCTATACTGGCTGAGATCTTTAACCTACAGATTAGAGAGATGGCTCAACGAATAAAGTGCTTGCTGGGCAAGCTTGAAGATCTGAGCTTGAGTGCTTAGCACTTGTGAAAATTCAGTCACAGAAGCATGCAAACATCCCAATGCTAGAGAGGTGGAGATGGGAGAGTCCCTGGGGATCGCTAGCCAGTCCATCTAGCTGGATCAGAGAATATTAAGTTCAGTGGGAGACTCTGTCTCGAAAAATAAGATGGAAAGTGATAGAGGAAAATACCCCACGTTGACTTCTGACTTCCACGTCTTGCATATACACATGCATGCGCATGCACAAATCGAGTACATACAAAATGAATGAATGGGTAATAATGGGTAAAAGAATGTAAATGTATCTAATGCATCATTATGAAGAAAAATTGCTGAGCTGTCTCTTGTTAAAAAAATCGTGAGGTAGCTAGTGGTGGAGCACTTCCCTAGTATATGCAAGGCCCTGGACTCTATCTATAGTGCCACACGAGAAAAAAAATCATGAATTAGCATTGAAGTTTATCAATGCTTTTCATGCAGGTATTGAGACAATTGTGTGCTTTAAAATGTGCTTATGTTGAATACTTACGTTGTAGAGTTTCTTTATAAATCCCCTTTGTATTTGTTCCTGGGAGAGCCAACTTGGTCATTACATAGCATAGTTTGTTTAAAATATACTGGGTTTTTTTAGTGAATGTTTTGTTTAAGATTTTTGATATCAATGTCTATAAAATCAAATAGTCTCTCGTGTTCCTTTTTTGAATGATTCGGGCTGATTATGGTGTCATATCATCGTGTTCCTTTTTTGAATGATTCGGGCTGATTATGGTGTCCTATCATCTGGATAGAGTGAGGCAATTTTTTTCTTTCTGATCTCTGGAAAACTAAACTGATCTGCTCATGGAACAGTTCATGGAAACTTTATTAGAATTTGCTTGCAAGACCATCGAGGTCTGGCAGTTTTTGTATGTGAATGGGAAGGCTTACAGCTGCCAATTTAAATTCTTTGCAGTTATGGGACTATTTGACTACTTGAACTTTTTAGTCTCTCTCTCTCTCTCTCTCTTTCTTCCCAGTCATGGTCTTACTATGTAGTGTAGACTTGGCTCAAACGTCTTACTATGTATTCTAGTCCAGCCTCAAACTGGCAATGTTCCTGTCTTAACCTCCTGGGTACTAGGATTCTGTGTCTGACTTTTAATTCCTTCTCAAGTCAGTTTTGCAAAGTTATGTTTTTCTAAAACTTTTTTTGAATTTCTTTAAATGAACTTTTTTTAAAAAACTACTTTCTGTGCATGATCCCCACCCCTGTACATCTATAGCTTTTTGATATTTTTATTTCTATTATTTGTATTAACTTTTTATTTCTTTGTTTTGCTTGTGCATGCGTGTGGGTACATATGAGTTTGCAGGCATGCCTGCATATATGGGTAGGCGAGGGTCTGAAGCTGACCGCGGGTGTTTTTGATCATGCTTTACTTTTATTATTAAGGCTCCTCAGTTGAACCCAGCATTTGCTGGTCAGTGAGGCTAGTTAGCCCTGGGGATTCCCTTTGGTCTCTGCCAAGCCTGCCCACCCTTTTACTGTCACAAAGGGATCTGACTCCAGTCCTGACATTTGCAGGACAAGCAGGGAGCCATCTTCTTAGCCTCACTAATTTGTTTGTAAAAAATGACAACTAGGGGCTAGAGCCATGGCTTGGGGTTAAGACTCTTGCCTTGCAAGCAGAAGGACCTGAGCTCATCGGATCCCATGTTCAAATGCAGATGCAAATGGCAGCAGCTTGTACCTGAGGCTGAGCCTGGGAAACTCCAGGGTAAAACAAAAAGGAGGTAGCTTGGGAAATCCCAGAGCAAAGCAAAAAGGAGGTAGAAGCAATCTAAGATGATGCCTGAAATCATCCTTGGTCCTCCATAAGGACACATAATGCCCTCTGATACACACACGCACACACACACACACGCACACACACTCACACACACACACACACACACACACACACACACAAATTAAAGAAAGGCCTATTGCCAAGTCACAGTAATTATAGCCATCTTAGGGGACCAATTTTTTGTTTTTACTAATCTCTCTTTATTTTCTTTTTTGTTTTCTTTCCTTGCTTTTGTTCTTTCTTTTTCTCTTATTCTTTGTTCTTAACTTCTCTTACCTTTATTATCTTCTTTTTATGTGCTAAACTTTTTCCCCCCTTTGCTAATTTCTCAGGCTAGATTTTGGACTGATTAATTTTAAACCTTTCAAGGTAAGATAGCCTTCTCCACATAGGGGCCATTTAGCAAGGTCTTGTTCCTAAGCTACAGACCTACCCGGTATCTTACAGTACTGAATACTATAGGTAACTGTAACATACAGATATTTACTTATATCCTCTAGGGAAAATGTGATTATGAGAGGCTGTAATCATTTACATATCTAAACATAGAAGAGGTACTGTAAAAACATAAGATGATAGAGTTTTTGAATTCTGTTATAATCTCTTGGGACCACCATGACATAGATGATCTATTGTTGACCAAGAGACCACTTAAGCACATGATGCACAGTATGTTCATTGCTATTAAAATCAAGGATATTCTAATTTCCATCACAATTACTTTTTATGGTTCATGATTTACCTAGTGACGAACTCTTAAATTTTCCCCAATTATGAGTCTTTATCTTTTTATATAGATTTATCACTTAATTGCATTGTCACCAGGAAATGTGGTTTGCATGCTATGGGCTCCATGAAATGTGTTTGGAATATGATTTGTTCACTTTGATATATGTAGTACCAAGCCCAGAGCCAAGTTGCTTGGTAAATATTTGTCCACAGAGTGAATGATAGATGAATGGTTGTCTATTGACCATGCATTGCGGAAGTTATTTTTTCCTGCAGCCCAATTGTTTAATCCTACCAGCCAAATCATGTTCCAGAACAGCCTGAAAATTAATCAGAAGCACGACAGGCTGCAAAACTGTCCTCTGCCCTCCTCACCTCTTTGCTTTTAGGCCTCAGAAACAAATCCAGATGGGGCAGTAAGAAGCTGCCTTGCAAAACTGGTGACTTAAGAATTTTTAACGGTGTTAAATTCGATAGATTCAGACAATGGCTTTCCCATTTATTTACTGGAGGACCTGGAGAAAGGGCAATTTTTTTTTTCTTGAATGGTAATGGTTCTCTAGACACATTTAAGGTATTAATATACATACATAATAATTTATAGTACATTGGAGTTATTAAATAGCGTGTCCTCCAGTGAATCAATCAATCTCTCTCTTTGTCTGTATGGTATATGAATATGTTCATTTAGTTATATGTGTGTGACATACATACATGTGTTTGTGTGTGCTTGTGGGCACGTGTGTATGTGCATGTTTGTGCATTATTCATGTGGATACCAGACGTCAAGGTCAGGTATTTCCTCTGTCACTTCCACATTATTTTTTTCATATTTCAAGAAATATTATTTATTTATTTGCTTATTATGAATGAGAGAGAGAAAAAGAGAGAGAATGCATATATGTGTATCATGGCACATGGGTGGAAGTCACAGAACAGCTGTCAAAAGTCAATTCTCTCCTTCCACCATGTGAACGTCTAAGGATCAGACTCACATCACCGGGTTTATAAGCAGATACCTTACCTACTGAGCTGTCTTGCTGGCTCCTCTCTACCTTATTTTTTTTGAGACAGGGTCTCTCTCTGGACCTTGAGCTCATTGATTTAGCTAGGCTGGCTGGCCACGAGCTTCAGGAATCCACCCTGTCTGCTTCCCTAGCACTGGGTTTGCAGATGCACGTCCCTAGGCCCAGCCTTCTACATTCGTGGAGACCTGAATGCAGGTCATCAGCTTGTGCAGCAAGCACTAACTGCGCCAACTGAACGACCTCCCCAGCCCTTCCGGTGAGTCTCTGACCTCATCAAATCCCCAACAACTCACTTGTCTAAGAAGATACAAATAAATAAGAACCAGATTGAGTTCTGCTGTCGACAGCATTAAAAGACAAAGAATGAAAAATTCAGATCTATTCAGTACCAGTCTATGATACTGATTAAATGAATGAAGGAAAGCACTGCCTTACCTCTTTTTGAACCAGTAATGGTTTGAGCATATTAAGAAAAAGAGCTAACCCTTGCCTTCTTTGTCTTTTCTGAAGCCAGTCTGAAAATGCCTGTCAATTGTGTCTGGGGAAAGGACCACAAGGAAATAGAAGAACATTCTTATTTCAGAGCAAATCCTATGACATCACAATTTTATATACTACAGCAACATTTACACATTGTAACAACTTTCCTGTGTTATAATGATGTTCTATAATGTAACAATGTCTCTCTTGCTACATAGATAATATGTATACACATACATATATATGAAACAATTTTTATGTAATATTTACAGAGACAGTGTTTGTAGAAGTTGTTTATAATGGACGCGATATGGAACATACCAGAAAGCAGAAACAATCCCATGATGCTCCCAGGTCCTTTCTGAAGTGGCAGGAAGAGTTGCCTGCATCAGACTGTCCCTTCCTAAACCTTCCTCTCTCCGTAGGTAATGGGGGTCTGAGCCCTTGGATGCCCAGATAGTTGTGGCATCTCCCTCTGTGTTGGTGTTCCTCCTGTGCCCTCCAGGGGGCCTCCTCTGCCTGCCTGGGTTCTGGTAGGCACCGTGTAGTGAGTGCCAGGTGATCTGGCACCTGGACTTCAGAGGATTTTGGCTTATCTACTTTTCCAGAAACTAGAGTCCCGAGACTGATTTCACAGAGGAAAAGGCAGTGTGAGGAAGACTATCCTGAAGGCCACGAAAGAGCTAGTTAGGGATGAGAACCTGGTTTTCAATTCCATTTTTAACTCTACTCTTTTAGAAGTTAGATCCTCCCACCTCTGCACCTCCTTTCCCGAAGGCCAGTTCCCTGCCTGGGATTGTGTGGTAAAGACTTATGTACATATGATCCCACCTACCCTATATTGAGCTAGTTACCACCACTTGCTTTAAGCATAAAACAATCAGACTCTTAGGGGAGTCTGATTTATTTTAAATTATTTAAAATTTTTATTTAAATTTTTATTTAAATATATAAAATATTTTTTATTTAAATTTTAGTGATTATTTAAAATCATTTAGTTGAAAGAGTGGGGGTGGGACTTGAAGCAAGTATGGCACCGAGCCCCGTGTGCCCAAATCCCTGTTGCCCTTTGGACCCAGATACCAGAAGCTAGATTTGTCTCTCCCCTCTAACATAGGCCCCCTCATTCCTGCCTCCCTCTGTCTGCACCTCCCTTCCACTGGCTCCTTTGCAATGATGTCAGGTTGAGGAAGAGATGCAGGCTGTTTGAGCACAGACTCGAGGTTCCCGGGCTGCAGCATGGCTGCTGTATTCTTCCTCCTGAGCTTTGCTGAGATCACAGGTCAGTTGGCAATCTCTCTGAGGAGAAACAGTTTGTAAAATTTGGAGTGGAATCCAATCAAGGAATAGTCTTTGCTATACAGACACTGACCTTTGTCTTGTGGTAAAATACACATGACATAAAAGTTAGTGTCTCACCCATCTTCCAGGGTACCGGTCAGTCATGGTGGCATATACTCTACCTCATTTGGCTTTGCTCTGGCTCTATCCTCCAGAGCCAAAAATTCAGGGCACTGTCATTTCCACCTGACATCTTTTTTTAAATGGTATCTTGGGATCTGAACTCAAATCCTTTAGCTTGTAAGGCGAAGGCTGTAACCCTTGAGCCATCTCTACAGCCCAAGAAGAAGACCTTTAACTTAACCCTTTAGTATTGGGGGATAAATTGGAGGGAGGGGGTGAGAAGGAAGGAGAAACTCCTAATTGTGCTTTTTTTCTAATGGCAAGATTACATTGTTCCAGTCGTGACTACCCCTAGAGAACTCGTCTGAACGTAAACCATACCCCATCCGCACACTTGTTCATAGGCGGTGCCTGCCTTCATACTTCCCTGCAAGTTCTAGGAGGGCAGGTGAGGGTCGCTTGGTGTTAGAGACAAGGAAGCTGCCATGCAGAAGGCCAGTGAGCGGGCACCAGTTTGTCCTGGTAGGTGGGAGAGAATCTGATCTCAGCCGTGGGAAGAGGGCACCTGTTGGTTTCTTCACCAGCTCAGCCCTGAGGGAGACCCTGTGAGACATGTTTGTTGCTGCTGCTTGCTGATCAATCCCTTGGGGGAGGATTTGCACACCTGGGTATTCTCACGCCAGCTCCAGGGCTCATGAGGGTTTTGTTCCAGCTGGAAAAATAGATCTTCTTTTCAGTGGTTTGGGGGCAGGAAGGTGCATCTTTCTCCTTCTCTAACGCTCTTCGCCTGCAATTGCTCAGAGCAGACTTTCTCCTCTAGGATGTCAAGAGAGGAAGCAGCAACTGCACCCAGCCCCACAGGTTGCTACGGATGCCAGTGTCCCACCCCATTCATATATTGGTGCCCTGATCCCTCAGAGTGATGGGGAGGTGGGGCCTTGGTTTGTAGTGATGCTATTTGGATGAGATCATAGGGCGGAGCCTCCCTCTGGGACCGATACTCTCAGAAGAGGCAAAGAATCCTGAGCTCTCTACTGTGGAAGGAACCTTCCAGGCGCTGGAAAATAGGGTTGCATTAACTCAGATCATTGGGGAGCTGGTTGGAACTCTGTGTGTACGCACGTGTGTGTAAGGAATTCACAGTCTACCATATGTAGGGCAGCAAGATGGGTGGGAGTCAGGGTGTGGGCTGAGCATAGAATCAGAGGAAACCAGAGGGTACAACATGTAGGGAGTCAGGCAGATTCCTGGGTTCAATCTTCATTGCATTTGGTGGGCTGTGCTCTTCAGGCTGAGTTGGAGGAAATACTTGACCTTTCTCCAAGTGGCAGTGGGCGTGCACCAAAGCAGGATTCTATCTGTCCAAAGTGAAGGGTTTTTATTTATTTATTTATTTTCATTTCTTATTCATTCAATTGTGTGAGTGTGTGTGTGTGTGTATGTGTATGTAGAACCATGGACGAATTCGGGAACCACCATGGAAGCCTCCACCTCCTCCTTGTTTACTCTGCCCCGGGATTCACAGGCTCCGCCCTATCAGGACCAGAAGCGCAGGCCGCCCCCGCTTCCGCCTGGCGTCTATGGGGGGGGGTCTAGGATCCGAACTCAGGACCTTCTGCCTGCAAGGCAGAGGCTTAACCCCTGAGCCACCTCTCCAGGACTCCCAACCGCAATGCAGTCAGCCCTCATGGGAGCCCATCAGACACTCAAATCCTCAGATGCTCAAGTCTCTGATTACAGAATCGTGTAGTATTTGTGCGTAATCTCTGCAGACCCACCATAGACTTCAGGTCAGTTCTAGGTTACTTAGAATACCTAATAGGATGTAAGTGCTACATCGTTACTATGCTGCATTGTCTAGGTAGGAAATAATGAAAAGGGAAACATTTGTTGGTGCGTGTCTGTCACTTATGAGACAGAGGCAGGAAGATGAGTGTTTGAGGACATCCAAGGCTTCATAGAGTTTTGTTGTCAAGGAAGGAAAGGAGTATGGGAGGAAGGAAGGGAGGGAAGGATGAAAAGGAGAGGAAAGAAAAGAAAATCAATACACATCCAGTTTCCAGATGTTCTTAGTCTGTAGCCGGTCAGTTCCACAGATGCAGACGGTTGATTTGCTGCCTCGGCCAGTAGGCTTTCTCTGGAGAAAGAATCATTGCTTGACTTTGACTCCTAAATTCCCTCCTGAGACCTCCGTGAATGCTTCCTGAAGGTCTAGGCAGGTTTCACACAGACACGGAACTCAGCATTGCTCAGAAGAGTCTAGCATCTTGCCGTGCAAAGTGTGGAGCCTGAGCCAGCAGCATTGGGGGTCGTAAGAAATGGAGACTCTGACGTTGGAATCCCATTTGAGCAAGACCCCCACCAATCCATATGCAGGCTAGGTTTGCAAAGCCTTGCTCTAGTACAGAGGGTCCCAGTAACGTTCTGCATTGGATTCGTTTAGGCAACTTGAAAATAATACAGCTTGCCAAGCCTCAACCCAGACATTCGGATGTAGTCTGATGATTCTTGTGGGTAGCTAGGTTTGGAAAATGCTCTCTGGTATACAATCAAGCCTCATGCCCTTAAGAAAACACATCTAGATGGCCAACCAGCAACTCACAGGAAATCTTGACACAGAATGTAAGTGTGTGCCCTCTCTCACCTTGCAGTGACTGAACCCCCCTCCCCACTTTGGCATAAGTTGAATGAACCTGGACAAGTCACTGCCCAGTTTAAAAGTAGTTGATGCTTTCCACACACTGTCCGGATGAAAATAATTACCCACGAGCCAATGCGATCCTCATTACTTGCATAGTTTGTCTCCGTAGAGACCATAGCTCAGGCTGTTTCAGAATTCTCCTCCAAACTCTCACTTTATGGAAGAGCATCCAGGCAGAGACTGGGTCCCGAATTCCAGATGTTCTCATCTAAGAGGGAAGGATGTGTTGTTGCTGTTTGGAAAAGAGACCACATAGTTGTTGCCTAATTAGTGGTACAAAACGAGCAAGCTTTGGTGTCCTATGCTTAATATGAAGCTTTGGGGAAAGGGTCGTAAACACAAAAGGCTTCGACTTCTAATGATCGTCCAAGACTGTGAGACACATGGAGCGCAGATGTCCCAGGAATTCAGCCGTTGAGTTCTCCAACGCTGAGGTCTTTAATTAAGCAGGTGTTTGGGAAGTAGGTCCTGTGTGGTTTCCAGCCTTGGCTGGGTTCCGCTGGCTGAAAAATGGCAGCGGCCCAACCCAGCAGCAGGGCTGAAACAGGCTTCACTGGAGGCGTAGGAATGCGCCATTGTTATCACGCTGTTTCTTATCAAAGCCCTGCTAGCTTGAGCAAGGAACAAAAAACGGGCTGGGAAAACATGTTGTTTCACTGGGCAAAAATTTACTACCAAGGAAATGATTTCTGTTGTGTCCAAAAAAGGAAGAGCAGAGCCCTTGGAAAGGTGTGGACTTCCAAGTACTTTTGGACGGCTTCTCCCAGTGTAGCCCAGTGAGAATGTTTCCCCTCTGGCTGGTGACTGCTTTTACACTAGAACAGACACGTTCAGTTGAGACTGTCCACATGAGCCCTCTCTTGTCCACAGAACGGGAGCACAGAGATGTGGGAAGAGGCAAGGATCAGTCAGGGTGGAGCACACACAGTTGTGGAATTCCACGGACACGCATCCCTACATGTTTCCGGTGCCGGTGTTTTTAGAAGCTTAGATGGACTTGAAGACACCAGGGTACACAAGTGGAGAGAGAGACTTGATGAAGCAATGCTCCTGTCATGTGACTAGGTCATGATGGAGAGAGAGCCCTAGTGCTATGGTCCTAGTGTCTTTGGAAAGTTCTACAATGGGCTCTGCAGGAGGCAGAATCCAAGCTTCTCCACCACGCACATGGATAGGAATTGAATTTCCAGAGGACCTAACTCTGTGGTGGTCGGTGGTGATCGAATGGCGCGCAGGACAGGGGATCTCAATTCAGGTCCTTTTGCTTAGCAGACACTCATTGGTCTATGTGATGGTTAATATTGGTAATCAGCTTGCCAGGATGTAAGCATGGATCTAGGCTCTCAGGCACGCTTATGGGGATTTATCTTGATTAGGTTAATTGAGGCAGAAAGACCCACCCCCAAAATAGGGGGCACCATTTCTTGGGATGGGGTCCTGGCTGAGCAGCAACATTCATCTCTCTCTAGCTTCCTGACGGTGGACGCGCTGTGACCAGCTGCTTCAAGCTCTTGATGCCGGGTCTTCCCCACTATGACGGAGTGTACCCTCAAACAGTGACCCAAAACAGACCCTTTCTCTCTTAAGTTGCTTTAATCAGTCTGACATTCGGGTATCCATGCAAGAACCTGGATTCATACACCTGTCAGCTTCCAACATTTGTCCTTTTTTTAACATACTAACCGTTTCTTTTTTTCTTTTCTTTCATTTGTGTGTGTGTGTGTGTGTGTGTGTGTGTGTGTGTGTGTGTGCGCGTGCACGTAAGAGAGAGAGAGAGAAAGAGTGTGTATGTGTTTGCGTGTTTTCATGTTTGCGTGTTTGCATGTGGGTGGGTGTACGTAAGTGCACTTGAGTGTGTGTACCTGTGGAGACTCAAGGGTGATATTGAGAATGATCCTTGATTGTTCTTCTGCGCTAACTGTTGTGAACCTGGTTCTCTGACTAACCCCAAAGCCTGCTATCAGGGTTAATCTCACTAGCCAACTTGCTCTGGGGAGTCGCAGGCTCTGCTAGGGCTGGAATTACAGGGGGCCTCCACACCTGCCCGGCATTTTATGTGGGACCTGGGGATCTCAATTCAGGTCCTTTTGCTTACAAGACAAGGTATTTAACCACTGAGCCATTTCTCCAGCCCATACAAACCTTTTCTAAGGAAATCTGAGCTCATTGTTTTTGTTTTGTGGTGTTTTATTTCCCTGTCAAACTTCGGTGCTGGGAGAATGGTCTAGAAAATCCCTCTGTGAAACATGGGGGAACCATTAGTGTTAACCATTAGTGTTTTGTATTTTTTATTCTAAGAATTATAATTTTTGGCATAATATTTTGTTATTTAGGCTTAAGTGTTCAAGTTGGTCTTGAACTTTTGGCAGTCTTCCTGCCTCAGTCCCTCATGTACTGGGGTTTCAGGTGTGTGTCACTATGCCCAGCTCGTACAGTTTTTTTTAACTTTATTTTGCCCGTGCATGTGTATGTGTGTGAGAATCAGAGGGCACTGTGTGTTCCTGTGGAGGACCAAGGATGACTTTGGGAATCATCCTGGATTGTTTTTACCTCCTTTTTGCTTCACTCTGGGATTTCTCAGGCTTCACCCACCAGGGCCAGAAGTGCAGGCTACCGCACTTCCGCCGGATGTGAGACCTGGGATCCGGATGGACTTAGGACCTTCTATTTTTGAGGCAGAGTCTTAACCCCTGGGCCATCTCTTTAGTCCTATACAGTTTTTATTGAACATTTTATTTTTTAGGATTTGTGTTGTGGAAACAGTACTAGCATTTTCTCACTAACTTTCAGGAATAAATGCTGACCTGTAAATGTGTGTTTATGTAACATGTGCATTCAGATATCACAGTAGAAGGCATGTGTTTGCTTGCGCTTATGCTGAAGTGTATTTATGGCAACCATTAAGTCTGCTTTACCTACCTGCAGAAATTTGTAGGTGATAATTGGAAGATCAACCCTAGGCTTCCTCAAACCATTTCATACGGGACAGAAAATGTTGCATGGTGCTTTTGAGACGCATCCACCCCCAAGAAAAGGACTTTAATGGGCCTAAGTTATCAGTACAACACCCACAAAGTCTTCAGAGAACTTAAAGATTTGGAGGTGTCACCCCTGGCTTTCTGCTGTGGACATAAACTATAGGGACTGGGACCCACAATAGCTTATGATGGTTACACTTTGAATCAGATGGAAGGTCCTGTTCATTGTGTTGTCCCCGGAATTGTTGACAGCTGTGCGGTGCTGAGAGATCAGCCCTTCACCGGGTGCCTCTGTGAGCTCTTGACTGACTCAAAGGGCATTTCTTTATGCACATTGACCGGGCATACCCATGAGTTCACTGTCTGGCTGGAAAGTGAAATGTACTTGTCAGCATGAAACGTAAGTATCTCTCTAGTAATCGACCCTGTCCTGGGCCCAGAGCCTGCTCGGCCTGTGACAGAGAATGGCGTGTGGGGACATGTGAAGGAAGCAGCCACAGCTTAAGGAGCGCTGCACGGAACAGGAAAGGGGTGTTGCTTGCTGCTGCCGAGGGCTTCTTCCTTGACAAGAACATTACTGAGCTTTTCCAGGTTCCAGAAAATTCCACGAGTATTTTCTTCTAATTGCTGGTGTGCTGGTTACATGCATAGTTGGCAGACACTGCCCCACTTGGGGCCCAAGCCACATCTGCTGGGGTAGAATCCTTCGTTCTAGGGGCTGCAGGAGGGAACAGGAAGCTGGTAGACACAATAATGTCCAAGAAGGACTATGGTTGGTACCAGGTTACCAGGATGACCTAGAGATTTGGAAAGATACACACACACACACACACACACACACACACACACACACACACACATTCTACAGAGCATAAAGCACAAATGAGAAAATGAATGAATAAGTGATTGCATCCATCCAGTATTCTTTTCTCTTAGGAAACTCTTCCTGTTACACAGGAAAGAGAATAACAGACAAGGTTTGTGCTTGAGCATAATGACGAGCTCTCAGGTTGCTGTAGCTTGTACTTTTCCACGGATGCAGGGAAGGAGGCCCTGCCAAAGAATGTCCTTGGAGTGGCTCTATGTATTTTTCCTTCTGTTATTTAAGTCAAATGTATTTAATGTAAGCAATTCAGCTGCAAACCGGAATGTGTGACGCCCCGTTCAGCTCCGAGTGGAAACCCGAAGCATGAACATTTCCGGCTTGAGCTCTATTGGGTGTGCGTGCTGACCATAGTTCTGGAGGTGGGGGTGGGGGGCTGGTCACTTTTAAAACGCATGTGCCAAAGATGGTCCTGTTAAATTAGCTGGCTGAGGAAAGCCTGGCTGGGCCTTAACAACATTCATATCCGTTCATCTCAGTTACTGAACATTTACCATGGACGCAACATTCTATCAGGTGTATTTTAAGGAGGGAGAAGTAGGCGATGCTCTTCAAAAACTCCAGAGACTTGCTGAGTTCTCAAAGCATGTTTTTGCAGACAATTCAGCAAGAGAATTAGTAAAAGTTAAGTTTTTAAATAAATGCATTTGTCATAGTTAGATACAGTGTTCATCAGCTTGATGGTTGAGGGTTTGAGCTCTGGGCTCATTAGCAGGAATTAGTCGTTTAGGTAAGCCCTGAGGGAATCTGCAGAAAATTGTTTAATTGCTAGGAAAGACCTAGTTCATGGTGGAAAGAACTGGCCCCTGGGCAGGTGGATAAAATGAAGGGAACTGGTTGAGAAAGTTGGCATCTTTTGATGTACTTGCTGGTCAGGCAAATTAAGATTGTCCTTTTTTCAGTTGTCCTGGGGATATATGGATTTGGTGTGGCCAGTTCCCTTAGCCCCTGCCAAGGAGGGACTAAGTTACGAGGAACTGTAACCAAGAATTGTAAGCCAGAATAAAACCCCCTTGTTCCCCAAAGTGTTTGCTAGTAAATTGATTTGCAACATGCAGAGTAACTGCAATGCACACCATCAGAGTTTGATAAAACTCTTTGGTTTGGTAAAACAGCTTTTTAAAATAGTGAACTTTCAAGATATCATTTTTGGGTTGATGCGTGTGCACATGTGTGTGCACACAAACGTGAGAATGCATGTGTGTACACACATACACATGGACTCACATGAAGCTCTACGTGTCCATCTGAACCCAGTTTGGCGGTCTAGATTTCTCTCCCCAGGACTCGTTGTTGGCGTCACACAAACGCAGAGGCTCGGAACATGCGGTCTCTTTGGCTCTCCGAACAGTTCTTCATCCACTTTGATCTCATTCGCATTTCATTCCCTTGGAGGCAGGAAAAGGAGCAAAAGTTCCCAAGGCCATGTTCCCAGGGCACAATTACCATCCATCACTCCCCACTAGGAAAATGTAAATATGTCCCGACCACCCGTGGCATTATTTATTGTCATGGGCTTCCATGTGGGTTGGGGCGGGAGTGGCCACTGGCCAAGCATTATGCACAGGCTCCCCTGAGAGCCTGGATTGGGTGGGCAGAGCTGGGCGGAAGGGAGGCAGAGGTCAGGGGCAGGAGTTTGTGGCTGAGAACTGGGCTGCAGCTCTGGGCTGGGGGTTGCACATGGTTACTGTGTCACGTAGCGTGGAAGTACCACCACCTCGAAGCCAGCTTTTGGCGACTGTCCATGCTTGAAGGAGCGAAGACTGACTCACATGCGGCCCAGGCACCTGATCAGTTTGGGATGGTTTTGGTGTTGGGTGAAAGGGTCACCGAACCCCAAGACATCATTGCTTACTCGAGTGAACGTTGTTCTTGGCTGTGCTGATTTCCCGAGCATGCAGCAGCTCAGCCCAGTGCAACACAAAGCCTGAGTCAAGAAGCTTACACTTCCGGACCCTGAAACTCCTTACTTCCATTATATGTTGTATGCCACTGGGGATTGAAATGAGGACCTTAGGTTTATTAGGCAGGTGCCGTACCAATAAGCTACAGCCTCAGTCCAAAGATGTCATTGGAATGAATGAGGAGAAAGTGTGTAGTGTGAAGATGTGTGATTTGCAAGATGGGACAGGGGACGACAGCAAAAGCTGAGCCCTCTTAGCCAGCCCTTCCTGCACCTGCTTGGTCCCTGCCACATCCTCTGTCATCCTGCACCTAGTGGATGCAAGTCAGACAGGATGAGACCCGGGCTCAGCTCACAGACTGGTGTTCGGCTCCACCCGTCCAACTGTACTGTGAGATCACAAGGTGTGTCGTTACACCACATAGCGAATGGCAGCTTTTTTTTCTCACACATTTTTACTTTTGTGAATGGCGGCTTTTAATGTCACCTTCAACCACATGATGATCTACTGCGCAGAGACGAAGAGAAGGTTTACATGAGCAAACCCTGCTGTAGTCTTGAAAGAAGGGGTGGTGATGGGAAGGCAGGCAAGAGCAGGGTTGACAAAGAAGAAAGACATTGGAGTCAGCTGGGCAGATTTAGGATGCCCAGTGGACCCCCCTATACCACTGTTAAGAAAAGCCTCCTTTCTTGGGCCACAGTACAGCCGTGCTGTGACGTGTCCCCTTCCGGAATCCAGGGTGTTCTTCCCTCCAGTCCAGTGCAGGGAAAAGGAGGAAGTTTCAGGTTCAACAGCTGTGAGCAGAGACGGTGCCCGGCATCTGCATCAGACACCTTGACCGCAGCTCTGAGCTCTCATGCTGTCCCTTAAAGAGCCAGGACGATCTGGACATTTCACCCTCTGCTGTGGAATACAAGGAAGAGCTCCAGCAGGGGCGGGGGTCTGATTGAGGGGTTTTCCTAGATAAGTTCGGTCAAGTCTGGGGCCCAGCAGCTTCTGGTGACACATTTCTTTTACTTCTGTCCTACTGTCAGTGTCGTTGAGTAGAGTTTTGTGCATACAAGTAGCTACACAGCAGACCTCTGCTTAACTCGTGACTGAGCCTAATATGGACTGTCTCCCTGCATCAAGCAATGGCCGTTACCAAGGTGGCATCCTTACAGACAGCAATGGCGCAGGACTGCCTGAGGGTCCGTGCTCCTCTTTGGTCATGCCCCTGAGCAGACTAGGATTGTCCACTCCTACTAGTGGTCACTGCATCCTAAAAGTGCCGGTCAGTGACCCGCCTCCATCTTCCCGTGTAACTCAGCAGCATTGTCAACTGCTTCTCATTGCAGAAGAGGCAGCAACTGGCACCTCTGGTGGCTCCAGAGCTCTTAGAAGGATGCGGGTGACATTCTTTGGGATGCTTTTGTGTTACAGATGTGGACGAGTGCGCGACAGACTCCCACCAGTGCAACCCTACTCAGATCTGCATCAACACGGAAGGGGGCTACACTTGCTCCTGCACTGACGGGTACTGGCTTCTGGAAGGCCAATGCTTAGGTAAGAGTTGTCTGGCACTACCAGGACTGTAGTTTGGAGGGATGCTCTGTGATGTGGGCACCGCTGGAAGAGGCCCAAGTATAGCCAGCTTTTCTTTGGGTGGATTTAGAAGACTTTTTGTGTGTGTGTGGTGTGTGTGGTATCTATGTGTATCAGAGGGCACTGTGTATGCCCGTCGAGGTCTAAGGGTAGCTTTGGGAATCATCATGGATGGCTCTACTTCCTTTTGACTTTGCTCTGGGATTTCCCAGACTGTATCTTCCAGGGCTGGAAATGCAGGCTATCACTATTTCTGGCATTTTTACATGGGATCTGGGATCTGAACTCAGGTCTTTCTGCTTCTAAGGCACAAACTTAATTCCTAAGCCATGTCTCCAGTTCTAGAACACTCCGCTAACACCAATTAACCATCATCATTAGCATATCACAATAGTTTTTTTGAAAGTGCTTTCTAAGGGCTTGAGTTTGTTGCCTAAACCATCTTCTTGCGTTCAAGAAGATTTTGTCTAAGCCAGAAGGTAACAAAAGTGAGCATTACTCGATCTTCCTTAGAAACAATACTAAGTCCAGGGAATACTCTTGCTTAGCTATCTAAATGTTCTACGACTCAAGTGTAGGTCAGAAGACCCAGCACTATCTCCTCCCAGTACCTATCACTTATGTCCCTCTCATGTTAATCCCACTCCTTAGCTGTGGTCTTTCTTTTTTACTTCAAGGGTGACAGCCAGCAGTGGTAGAGAATTCTGCTCCTTGCCGTTGGCACCTGTTGAACTTACTGTATTTCTGATTATTCTTATTAGTGGGTTCCTCTCCTCTTTAGTTAACCAAGTGAATGAATCCAAAGCAATCTCTAGCTGTCACTTCAATTTCTGCTTCCAGGGTGTGATTTCTATGTCGTGTTCTATATTTCTTGGAAAAGTCTTGCCAGATGAAATTCTCTAAGACATTCTTCTGTTGCCTGTAAGTCCATCACTCCGTAGAGAGATTGAGAAACTGATCCAAACATCATGGAAACAGAGAAAAAGCATTCTCTTCCAAGCTTCTTCATAGAGGCTGTCTGAGTCTGCTCGCTTGGTCTGCCCGAAGGGTCCTAGAGGCAGCTGCCCGGGCCAGGCTTGGGTTTCCTTCCAGGCAGGCACAGGGAGTCGTGCGCAAAGACATTTGAGAACATGGCAGTCCCTGTGCGTTTACCCCAACTCCTGCTCTCATGGAAAATTTGATGCTACCGATTTGAACCTAAGCAGATCCCTGAGAAAGGGTTACTTGTACAGGAACTGATTATGTAGAATTTTAGAGCTGGAAAGGATGTGAGATATTATGTCATCCAACTTTTATAGATTTGGAGACAAACTCAAGTGGACGACCACGTGGGACAAAGTTGAACTGAGTTGGTTCTAGCATTTCAGTCTCTTACCATAATATGGGTCACTAGAGAGATGGAGACAGACTACTCTGGGCCCCATGGTGAAGACCTAAGGCTAGATCTCTCCATCTGAGAGATTCCAGCAATGAGTTTCCTTTCCCTATGAAGGCTGTTCTCTTCTGCAGGATGAGCAGGAGAGATGCTCATCAATGCCTGATGTGCCCACGTAGCACAGCTCTTGTACTCACATCGGATGTGGAGTCCTTTTCTAATCATCTTCCTCTGGCCAAACCTTTCTTTTCCAACATCCAATTTCTACAGGCACCTACCAGCCCTGTATACACTTTTGGAAGCCGTATTTTTACAGAAGAACAAAGGATAGTGGCTTCCCTTCTTTCTAAGAACCCCAAAAGAAAGGGTACCTTCTCTTTCCCTGCTGTCTTCCTCCTCCCACCCCCTCCAGCCCCCAAACATTCGTGATGTGTCCTGCTGCAGCATAGGAACACGGCAGGGCCAGCAAACTATACAAGCCAAAGGGACTCCAGGTAGGAGTTGGCCAGCACTCAGGAGGATGTGCGTGGGCCAGGTTAACAGCCGGGACTCAAGTGATAAAGCAGAACCACAAAACAGGGCACAGAATCTGATGACGACTGAACGGGTAAAGATCAGGTCAGTGCAGTCCTTTCTGGAAGGTAGTAGAAACTGGGCTCAGGAACCAAACCAAAGATCTGAGCTGGCCCCCTGAGCCCTGGATGGACTCTGGTTCTGAAGGAGGTGAGGGACCACGGAGGGACCGTTACACTTTTTCAAGGCAGTTAGGATGGTGTAAGGATCCGTGACAGATATACAGTCGGATCAGCTGCCCCCAGCTGCGTCTGTACAGGTGAGGACGCTTTCTCTTGGAGGCCAGCGGCTCCGTCCTCTGGGACACTCTTCTGTGCAGGAGCGAATTGTCCAGCCCATCATCCCTTCAAACCCAGGATGTTGTGAAGTGCTTTCTGAATGACATCAGGCTCCCCGTGGGCCGGTGCGTGTTACGGGGAGGTCATGTTGTACAGCCCTGCTGAAAGCATACACTCTCCCATCATACCTCTGCTTTCCCCGGGGAGGCCAGCCCCGGCTGGGAGCGAAGACGTGTGTTGATCTAGAGGTTTGTGTCCATTCTGGTGTCAGGGCAAGAGCCAAGGTGAGCACGAACATCCTTGTGTTAGTGGCCTCCTCGGTCTCACTGCAGCACTTGTCCTGTTGTTCATGGACCTGGCGGGCGGCCCACGGAGTGCCGCTGTGGATCTTCTTACACGTTAAGCTAACATGTCTGTTCTCGGGGCAGGGAAAGGAGTGTATAGAATTGTAACATTAAACCTTAATGTTGTACAAATCTTAGAGTTGGATAAATTCTGGGAAGGAATGTTGCACAACATCTCAGTCAAAGCAGAAGCATTTAAAAAATATTTACTTGAGAAGAGAGAGAGAGAGAGAGAGAGAAAGGACACAGATGTCATGGCACACAGGTGGAGGCCAGAAGACAACTTTCAGAAGTCAGTTCTCTCCTTCCATTATGTGGGCTTCCAGGGATTGAACTCAAGCCACCGGGTTTGCAAGCAGGTGCCTCTATCTGCAGAGTTGTCACGGTTCCGAAGGAAATATTTCTGCTATAATTTTTGGGATAGGGTCACGTGCTCATGAGATAAGAGGTGGTTTAGGGAGGTGGAGGATGACAGAGAGGGCATCACCATCCCCAACACTTAGTAGGCACTGTCTCGCCACGCTGGTGGTGGCCTCGGGGAGGAGCCCTGTCTTACCTTGCTTGTGTTTCTGCTTCCAGACATTGATGAATGTCGCTATGGTTACTGCCAGCAGCTCTGTGCAAATGTTCCCGGATCCTATTCCTGTACGTGCAATCCTGGCTTTACCCTCAACGAGGACGGGAGATCTTGCCAAGGTATGTGCCGTGCGTGATAACTTTGGGCATACAGGTCTCCCCAGAGCCCGACAGTTTATGTCTGCAAAACACTGTCAGCAAAGAGGTGTTCCCTTGCCTCGTCGCTGCCCACCCACCCCCACCACTTATGGAAACCAGAGACCCGGACTGTTACATGAAACAGCTCAAGAAGCATTGGGAGGGTTCTGAGGGCAGAACTGCAGCCATCAGCCAGGTGTTACGGGTTTGCAGTCCACCTGTCTTCCTCTGTCACTGGTAGGAGTGGCTTTGCAGAGGCCTGGGAGGGGTGGACAGGTTCCCTGACTCCTGGTGAATCACAAAATAAACACACATGCACAGTACAGGTGTTTTGTGGCCATTTCTAGCTCTCCCACTTGTGTTTTCCCTCTGACCTGTGCCAGGACAGCCACTAGCTTAGAGCAAAGACTCTAAGGGTGTGTGTGTGTGTGTGTGTGTGTGTGTGTACCTTTCCTAGCTCCTCAGCAGTCCCCATGAAAGGAGACGGGAACAAAGGTACTTTCTGATTTTTCACATGATCGCTTCCAATACTAATAAGTAAGAAAAGCAAGCTGTGAGTCTATCCTTGTCCACCGGAAGGTTTCTTCTGTTCAGCAAGCAAATGGGGGATCTTAAGACCCAAAGAATTAGCATAAGTCATGATGTGGGCCTGGCTCCCTGTGCTTGGCCCCGGCCTCCTGTCCCTTGGCAGTAGCCTGGTCTGGGGTGGAGGCGACGTCAGAGACGCAGAATGAGGTCTTTGTTGGAGCCTGCCACCAGGTTTCACGCGGCCCATTTCATTGTCATGCCGTTCAAGAGAGGTCTGGCTTGCAGGCTCGTGGCCAGTTAGTTGGAGGATATTATGTCTCCATTAGTTTAATCGTATCTAAATCACTGCATAAACAGGAAGGCATCCGCTGGAGCCCTCATGAGGCCGCCCTCCAATGCCGGTTCTGCAAACTGTTCCAAGAATCCTCAGCTGGGCTCCTCTTGCCAGCAGTGGTCATTTTCTGCTGAGAGTGGAGTTGGACTTTGAGAGTGAGGAACCGGATGCAGCTGAGCCCTTCCTTCCCACAGTGGAGCGGGGAGTTGGCGCCTGGTTCTTTTGCTGCTGTGATAAGCTGCTTAGGGCAGATGATAACTTCTTGGGGCCAAGTCCAGGATTTCCCTCAGAGACTGGCGCGGTGTACCCAGACAGCACCACCTGAGGAGCAGCCGTGCAGAGCAGAGCCAAAAGTCACGTGTCCTCAGGCCTCTCAGGGACAAGTCTGTGACAAAGATCAGCTAATACACCTGGCCGACTCAAGTCCGGCCGCGTGATAAAGCGCTGGGCACAGCACTCAGCCGTGGCCAGAGCCCTTGGCCGCTGGGATATTGCATCAGCCACATGGCTGTGGCCAACCCCACCAAGAGTTTGCAATCCTAACACCTTGTGTGTGGAAGAGTGCTCTGACCCCTTGAAGCACGGTCTCATCTGCTAACCTCGCTGAACCCAACAGTAACTGTGTGCAGCAGGCAGGTGATTGCTTGCAGCTCACAAAGGTGAAGCCATTTGGTCAAAGGCAGCCATGGTGAGTGGCTATTCTTCAGCCCTCAGGATTCAGAAGGGTCCAGGGGGTGGAATCCTTTCTATCTTGCTCTCACAGCATCTCGCGAGCTGTGGGCGGGGACGTGCATTTGTCTCCACGTGGCCAGATCTGGTCAGAATCTGAGGACCCAGCCCTAACGCACGCCAGCCTGGGCCCATCGGAACTGACATGTGGTTTAGCTCCAGGGACGTGTTCCTGCCCGGCCCTGCCCTGCCCAGCCTGGGTGGAAAAATGCCAAACTCCTATGGGCACAAGGGCGGACTGGTATCTCACTGGACCTTCCTTACACAACTGTTCATTTGTTTATTTTTCCTCCGAGGCCTCCGAAGTCGGCAGGAAGCAGGTACTTTGTGGGCATGAGATTAGCCCTCCCTGGGAGCTAGGCTCTTCACAAAGGCCTTCACTTCTGAGAACACTCGAAGCTCTCTTCAGAGTCTTAAGGGGCTTGACTGGGTTTCTAAGATGGCTAAACATCTCTCAGTTGGAGCCATTGGCACATGGAACGTGGGAGGGGGGTGCTTGCCCGGGATCAGCAGATGCCAGTACCAGAATGGGATCCTCCCCTTTCCCTCCGCCACCCTGAAAAGCCACACAGAATGAATCCTGGGTATTGTGGAGAGACTCCTGACATGTCCTGGCTCTGACCAGGCCCTCATTAGCATGCAGCCCTGGACACTTTTCCCAATCTTGGAAAACCTTGAGATAGCTTCGTTGATGTATGATTGATATACAGTAAAGACCACTACTATATGTCCACAGTTCCATGAACATTCACAGGATACCACAGAAAACCATCACAGTCAAGAAGATGAATCCCCTTTACTCCCTGGGCCCTTTCTGGTCCCTTCCTTAACCTACTTAACCTGTAGAAGGCAGGGTAGGGTAGCAGTTCAGAAACAGAATTGTAAGAATTAAGTGGGAGACTCGCAAGAACCAATGAAGCTATTTATGCATAATCAATATCATTAGAATTGTTATGAGCATATGCTTACCTGAAACTTCAAAGTGAGTAAGGGTAAGAGAAGAGCTAATTGGTAATAGGAAGAAGCAGACTCTATCTGGAAATTCTGCAGCTGAGCTTGGGAGAGCAGACTTCCTGGCAGGCACAAGCATACGTACACATGGATGATGTGTGTGCTGTGTTTATGCCCTTCCTAGCTGGCCACCTTAGAACAAGCCTGCGTATGGAGGCCCTGGTTCTTCAGGGAACACTTTGGAGTCTGAGATCCTGGTCTGATGGGTCCTAGTACCTGTGAATCTGGTACCAGATCACAGTAGATCGTGTTGCTGGTTCATGTTTCTGCTAGATCAGTGTGTTTGTTCCATTCTATAACTAACTCACAATGTGCTTTGGCTTCATGCAGATGTGAATGAGTGTGCAACTGAGAACCCCTGTGTGCAAACCTGTGTCAACACCTACGGCTCTTTCATCTGCCGCTGTGACCCAGGATATGAACTCGAGGATGATGGCGTTCACTGCAGCGGTAATGGGCTGGCGTTAGAGAACTCCACCTGTTCAGGCGCCAGGGAGTGGGGTGCAAGGGCTTCTTCACAGACATTTCCTCTCATTTCCTGGACACATATCTAGCTGGGGACATATCCCAGTATCACGGGGTCCCAACCACACAGGATGAGGATGAGTCACTTCCTGAAAGGTGGGGTGGAGACGCGCTTTCCTGGTCATCTGACCCTCTCATGTAGTCGATGGAGCCACTTTGGAGGTCTCAGATGGGGTTGGCTAGAAAGAGAAGTCGCCCCATTTTGCTCGTTGATCTGAGTGTCATCTGTCCCCTAATTGGTAGTGACTCAAGTCTTAGAAATGGCAGAGATAATTTTCATAGAGGACAGTGGCCCAGGAATGTTAGTATTTCTCTGTAGGTTGGAGAGGCGGGAGTGGATGAGTCTTGTATGCAAGCGCATACACCTTGTGCAGTTTGGGAGACTCTCCACATCATCAGTGTCCAACTCTGGGCCTGCATGCAACGAGCAGTCTTCCCTTGAGTCAGAGAACGAAAACTTGAATGCTGAATACACGAAATCTTACTGGGAAAACACTGACATGATCAATTTAGCTTTTACAATTTCTGTCAAGTCCAAGGAGACTGTTGCAGTCCACCTGCATGGTTGCTGATAAATGACCATCAAATGGCTTAAGGGAACAGGGATTTATTCTCTTAAAGATTACTAGTTACAGTTCTCAGTTCAGCTTGAAGGGAGAGCATGCACCAACACCAGGGCCGAGGGAACTGGCCACACCACCACCACATAATGTCTGAGAGAGGGACGATCCTTACTTGCCAGACCAGCATGTCTGGCCAAGTGTACAGAAGGATGCCAACTCTCTCAACCAGCTCTCTGTGATTTATTCCAGGGCCTAGTCCCACCTGCCATAGGCTGGGCCTGCCCCATCAGCTAGATAATCTCTTGCAGGTTTGCTCTGGGCTGAACTCAACCATTGATTCTCTACAAATGTGCCCAGAGCCCAAACCCTCAGTTGACACCTGTGCCTGACTATGACAGAGCCCAATACATTTTCTGCTTCTATTAGTTTCTTTTTTATTTACTTATTTTTTTATTCTTTGACAGTTTATATACGAACACAATGAATTGATGTCATATTACCTGATTCCATTCTTCCTCCTTTTCTCGCTACAAACTTCTTCTTCCCAACCTCTCTCATTCCTCCTTTCCTGACTTTTTCAGTGTATGTCCCAACTGAGTGTCTGTATTGGCAAGAGCCTGAGAATTTGCTGGAACATGGATGACCATGCTAGTTTCTTGTATTGTTGTGACTTTTTTATTAACCTCCTCTGTTTTTTCCTGGAAAGTTGAAATCGAATTCCTAGACAGTTTGAAAGTTAGAAATACTTAATTATTGTTGAGACTAAGAAGCACTTTTTTTTCACTCATGTTTAGTCTTGCGGCATCCCTCGCAAAGACATGTGTGACTCCCTCCTTGTTCTTTGTTGTATTAAAGTATAAACCACCCCATTCTCTTTCAACATTATCCGCAGTTGTGAATTTGCAAACCTCTGAATTAATAATGTTTCTTGTGCTTTTCAAAATAACTGGGTCATGCTCTGGGTGTGAAAATCCTCTTGTCCCTCAGAAAGAGAAGTCTCCTGATTCTGGGTTCACCGTAATAGGAAACCTACCCGGACTGTGAATGCGCCTTGTTTACTATCTTTGCTGGGGACTGGAGTATTCTAAGGATGGAGTTCCCCGAAACAATCGAATACCTCTCTCCAGGGTCAGTGCCATTAGAGCCAGGGCAGGCAGATCTAGAGCCTCAGCCCGATGAAATTCCAGCCCCAGACACAGAAATACAAACACCCTGAGGCATGAAAGGACTCCCTTCTTCCTAGATTGCAGGTCTCCCTGTGGTACTCCTTAGGGAATCTGGGCCAAGGAACTGAAAAGTGTGGAAAACTTAATGGGATTAAGTTGCCCTTAATGGGATTGATTGCCCTTTCCAGAGTGGCCTACCAACCCACAGGCACACCCTGACCCCCTCAGAGGCAGCAAGGCAGAGGCTCTGGTGCCAGCTGCAGCCCAGTTCAAGATCTGCTTTATGCTGCTACTTTCCTTGGTCAAGGCGCTTCTTGAGTCTCGGCTTCTAACTCACGAAAAACAGCCAGCAACCTCCATAGAACGGCCGTAAGGACTAGCTGACTGGATGTCCCTAAATGTTGTTCTTTCTTAACAATTCTTCTTAAATGTCAGAAACTCAAATCCTTGCTGGTTTGGTAGGATTTCCTGTTATGTCATTTAGACCAAGATGTCCGACCCCCCGCGGTCACTGGATGCCACCCTCTGCAAGCCTTAGTGGGAACCTTGGCTGCTGTAGACAGCTGAGCAGTGGTCTCGGGAGTTTCTTTTCCACAGCTTTCCTAGCTTCTGGGGTCTTATGCCCCGCTGTTTGCTCTCGCACCTGTTGTTTCCTCTGGGTGGCACCAGACCCCTTGACTGTTGTCCTCTTGACCTGAGGTCTCGATAGCTGGCTGATCTTGGAAGCTGCAGTGAGGTTTCACATGGAAGAAAGACAGAGCCAGGACCTGGGTTCTGTTTCAGCTGTCAGTGGCGAGTGGAGCCACGGTCCTTTGCAGCAAAGCATTCTGGGAATTCTAGAATTGCAGAGCCAAAGATAAACCCAAGTGAGGTCAGTTAGGACCCCTCCCTTACCCAGTGTGAAATGAGGATGGGGGCTGGAAGGAGCATTACCTTCTCCATGTACGTACACTGGCTGTTAGCTCTGCTAGGGGATGCTGCCCGCCTCAGCATTCCTAGGTCCCCTGATTTTAAGTCCTGAGCCAGTTCCTCAAAGGTCATGATCTCGTCCTGCTCACTGGAGAGGAGCAAGGCATTGTTCACCTCCTCACTGTCCTGTTTGCTCGTCCTCATCTGTGAGCTTGGTCAAATTGCCCAAGCTTTGCAAGCCCCAGTTTTTCTTCTGGAAAATGCAGACAGTTCTTGCACTTCCTTCCCAGGGCGGAGTTGAGATCAAGTAAGATGAAGTGTGTGCAGACTTTAACACAGGATTTGGCACAACAGCATGCCAAATTGACCGACGTCACATCATTTACTAATGTGCAAACCGTAGCTATGACTGCGTAGGAACAGAAGTGAGTGCACCGTTATGATGGGGAGGGGCCAGACAGCCAGGCCTTCCCTGCAAAACTGGAAAGGGAGCAGACGATGCTGGAGCATGCTGTGGCTTTTCAAATTGCCCAGGGGCTTGGAGACCGCTGAGAGAGCTGGGGGAGAGGGGTCCCTTCTGGGATGCAGGCGACATTAGGCATGTGACATGCAGGGTCCCCGTAGGTGGAGCGGTACCCTCCTTCGTGCCCACACCCTCTCTGGGTGATCTGAGCCACCAGCAGCCTGTGAGTTCCAGAGTAATCCAAGGACATGTCACATGGGGAAACCAGTGAAAGCAAGTTTTCGGGAAACAACAAATGCAAGAAAAACATGTTTTCTTTGGCACGCTTGTTGAATGAGGCGCAAATGGAGGCTCTGTTGCCAAACTCTGCGTGTGATGAAGAGTTGGCTTTTCTGGAACGTCTGCTCCTGCGTCAACTGCCAAGGTCTGTGCAGACTAGCAGTAACATCGGAGGGACAGTGCCGCCCCCAGCCCTCCCCGCTAGACTGGTTCCGGGCCAGCTGGAGGCCAACGTGTCCCTTACCCAGGGAGCATCTGAGGCAGGCAGACCATCCGTGGAAACAGCGTGCCTGCCTGTCTGACACTACCCTAGAGTTTTTTTTGGAGGGGTAGATAGCATCCCCCCTTTCTGGATGTATATTTCTTAGTTGGGATTATAGGATCGATTCTGTGCCCCCACCTGAAAGGTAGAGTTGACCCTGTTAAAGTTGCTGGTCCAATGGCCAGAGCCAGTGAATATGCTTTTGGTTTTTTGGGGAGGCGCTTTGCAGTCGTAAAACTAGAGCATAAATGAATCCCAGCCTGTCAGACAGAGCAGAAGTGGAAGGCGACGAATGCGCGCGCACACACACACACACACACACACACACACACACACACACACACACACACACGGGCCAGTCGGTAGCGAGCAGGTCGTTGATGCAGCTGAGCCTGAGGCAAACGATCAAGAGGGATGCTGGAAGTAATGGAGGCGACTAGGGGGATTTCAGGTCCACACAAGCAGGGACTTGCCGTCAAGAGCTGTCCAAGTGTGGGTGGGTGTCCTCACAGACAGTGAGCTCCCCTCACCAGAAGTGTTCGTGAAGTCAAGTGACCTCACGCCAGTAGCGCCGTTGCGCCCATTAGGAAAGTGGGGATGGGAGCAAATGGTCTGTGATGATAAATGCAGCTCTGCCTTGTTACCTCCAGACATGGATGAGTGCAGCTTCTCCGAATTCCTCTGTCAACACGAGTGTGTGAACCAGCCCGGCTCGTACTTCTGCTCATGCCCTTCGGGCTACGTCCTGCTGGAGGACAACAGAAGCTGCCAAGGTAAGACTGTCCTTAGGGGCTGACTGGAGTTGACTCAGATAGCCATTTGGATAACACCACCCCCCGCCCCCGGGCCCATATACCCCGGTGGACCCTTCAGGAAGGCGGCAGGGATGAAGATGAAGTAGGGGCTGGCCGCTGTGGGCAGGACGTCTGAGCACGTGCCTTCCTCCCCGCCCCGAGCAACCCATCCTTTGGCCACTCTTATGTCCGTGATGACCTCTGAAGAGACAGAGACACCTTCTGAGCACGAGTTTCTGCCTTAACGGGCAGATCTCTGTGGCTTGCTCCAGCCTTCGTGAAGGATTCTTGGGGTAGGCCTTGTTCAGGGACCAGTGTCCAGACTTCCTCCTGTGGCCGGCAGGGCAGCTTGCTCAGTCCACCTTCAGTGACCTCTCAGAGACTGGACGATGGTGCCCTAAGCACCTCTCACAGTGGCCACACACGACTGTGAAAGGGCAGATCTTTAGACTGGCAGCCCCAACACTGCAGTTACTTGGGGTATCTGTAGTGTGACTTTTCCAAGAACCTCTCTAATCCCAACACTAAGCCAAGAATTCTCCATGGTGGTGTTGGTCTGATAAACATGCGCACATGCACACATATACATGCACACGCACATCAAATTAATAAAATACTTTAAAAAAATGGAATAAAGAACAGAGGACGTTACTTTCAATATTTATATTTTATTAAAAGTAATAGATTCAGGAGGGTGGGGGGTTGGAGGGAGGGAGGAGGGTGTACCTGTTAAGTTTGTATGAGTGGAAATAATAAAAATAAATTAAAAATAAATAAATAAATAAATTCAAAATCATTCAAGAGCAAAAAAAAAAAAAAAAGTAATAGATCCAAAATCTTATCACTTTGATGTACAAAAATCACTAATGAGATAGATTGTACATCCTTATTGCTTTTTAACTTTTTGGTTAGACAAGTGGAGATATTGTACATTCTTTTCTGGTGTGTTCTCCTAGTTTTTATCACATCTGTTTTCTCTGCCTACTTTTCAAGTGTCCAGTAAGTAAGTACATGAAGCCAGTGACTGTTATATTGGATGGTTAATACCTAGATGCCTCCCACATTAACCCCCCCACCCACACACACTTGATTTGGAGCCAACCCCACGCTTCTTGATTAACCGTGTATTTCAGATATCAATGAGTGTGAGCACCGAAACCACACATGTACTCCGCTGCAGACCTGCTACAATTTGCAAGGGGGCTTCAAATGCATTGACCCCATCCGCTGTGAAGAGCCCTATCTGCTGATTGGTGATAAGTAAGTCATGGTTATTGCCTGGGAAATAGGAACACAGGTGGGGACTTAGCTCAGGAGCCAATGGCGTCCTGCAAAGGAGATTACCGTAGCCAGAGACGTGGGAGAGCTGGCCTGTTCCGTACAGCGCGGCTGCAGGATCTGGCCTGTTCCGTACGGCGCGGCTGCAGCATACCTCTTGCTTCCCTACCACTGGTGGTGATTCTCTAGCCAACTAGTCAAGTAGAGAGAGGCATAGAGGTTCATGAGTCTGGTTTTTCTATTAATGAATGTTCTGGATACATGGGATCCTTCAGAGGATGTATGTAGATATATGCATGTAGACTCTCCCTTGGGGATCTTGTTAGTGTGTAGGCCCAGATGCAGGGGCCGTGTGTGTGTGTGTGTGTGTGTGTGTGTGTGTGTGTGTGTGTGTGTGTGTACACTGCCTTTCTGGCAAACTTCAGGAGAAATGAAGGCTTCCTGTCCTGGAAGTGCTCTGTGAGTGTTGAGTTGCGGGAAACTTTGTAGAGTTAAATATCCAAGGGTAACCGACTTGCTCTGATCAAGCTTCTGGTATCATAATGGTCAACAGTTTACTAAAACAACGCATGGTCAGTAATGACATTGAGATGACAACTTCAACATAGTAAGTGCACTTGGATGTGTTCTCTAGCCCTTGCATCGTATGATCTAATTTTCTTCTCTTTCAGTCACTGCTAAACCTTTCAGCTCCTTGGCCTGTGCACACACGCACGCGCGCACGCACACCCGTCTGCCCTCCTCTCCCCAATCAACCACATACTTCTCTTCCTGAGCCAAAGCAAGCCCACTGGAGATAAAGTTCTGGGCCACACCCATCTCATTCTTTTCCCAAAGAGGATTCATGGCTCACCAGCATGATCTGCTTTGATCAAAAAAAAGAACGACAACAAAGATAGCAAAACCAGGATGGAGGGGGGGGCCTTCAGAGACGTTGTCACTGATTGCTTAAGAGCCGCGCTTCCAAGCAATCTCCCCACCTTCTATGCCTGGTTCTCTGTGGGTTTTCTGTGGCCAGGAACTGATCTCATTCTACTGGCAGCCTGGGGCTGGTGCTGCCAGTGAAGGCTCCGCCCTGGCACTGTAAACGCCCGGTGACTCCCTCCCTCTAGGCCCCAGCGCAGCAATCTGTCGGACATCTGCGTCAACTCCTCACCTGCTCAGCTTAGCTGGAGCCGACTCGCTCTTACCTCAAGCCGCACTCAGTGCGTCGGGCCTCCCAGCTTTTATGCACACGTTTCCCGCCAGATGGAAAGCATTTCTGTCTCTGTCTCTGTGTGGTCAGATCGGCCCTGTCTTCCAACTCTCTGCTCAGCGCCCCCTCCCAGCTATTCAAGATCCTCGTCAGCTGGGAGCCATCACTCCCTCCTCCAAATTTCTTTTTAGGAAGCAATTATTTTCTCTCCGACATGTGACATTTTAATGTGGCCATTTTGGCACCAGAGATGTTTTGACTTGGCAGTTTTGATGCAGCCTTAACAAAAAGATGCTTAGATCACTCTTTGTATTCTTTCACTTGCGAGCTGCTAGCGGCGCCACTGCTGTGGGCCAGGTGCTGGGGAGCTTAACATCTAAGAGAGGAGAGAGAGACGTGGAACGAATGGCTTATGAGTGGACACATAATCACGGACTCGGAAAGAACTTTAGATAGAAGAAAGAAGAGTTGGACATGGTCCATATTTGAGTATAAGGGCCCACCAGAGGAAATGACCTTTGAACAGGACCAGGGAGGTCAGTTGATGTTGACTAAACAGAGAATGGAAGTGCAGAGGGAACAGGATATGCAAAAGCTGTATGCAGAGTGACCTTTATGCCCACAGAGAATGAAAGAAGCCGAGTTGTCCAGCCTAGAGAAAGTGAAGGACCCTGGCCTGAGGGAAAATTAGAAATGCTGGCAGAGGCCAAATGCAACAGGATCACAGGGGCTAAGATGTGTTTAGTTTTCCTTCAAATTGCAACCTCTGATAGTCTGGGAAGGGGCAGAGCTAATCTGATTTATGTCTGGCAACAGGCACTCCTGCTTGCTAGGAGGCCGTCACAGAAGCCCAAGTAGGAGAAAACGATAGTCCGGACAATCATGGCGTGACTGGCTGTGAGGAGAGGGTTTGGACTTGGAATCTATTTTGGAAGCAGAGATGGCAGGGTTTTGTGTGTGTGTTTTTTTTTTTTTTTTTTTGGGAGATTAATTGACAGGGAAGATTGACAGAAAAACAACAGTGTTCGTCCCTTCAGTGTTGGCTACCATGACACTTATCATCAGATCCCCATTCTGCTGTGATCCCAAAGGGAAGTCTCAGGAATGAGATTTAAATTTTTTTTATTATTATTATTTATTCAACTGTGCGTGTGTGTGTGTGTGTGTGTGTGTGTGTGTGTGTGTGTAGAACCACAGACAAATTGGGAACCACCATGGCCGCCTCCACCTCCTTCAGCCCGGGATTCACAGGCTCCGCCCTACCAGGACCAGAAGCGCAGGCAGCCCCCGCTTCCGTCTGGCGTCTATACGTGGGATCTGGGATCCGAACTCAGGACCTTCTGCCTGCAAGGCGGAGGCTTAACCCCTGAGCCACCTCTCCAGCCCAAGAATGAGATTTTAAAAAGTGGAAAAGAGGACTGGAGAGTTGGCTTAGGAGTTACAACACTCACAAGCAGAAGGTCCTGAATTCAGATCCCAGATCCTGCTTTGTAAAAAAACACCACATAGAACCTGCTGCACTTCTGGTTCTGGTGGGCGGGGCCTGGGAAATCACAGAGGGAAGCAAAAAGGAGGTAGAAGCCATCCCGAATGATTTCCGAAGTCACCCTTGGTCCTCCATAGAGACACACAGTGTCCTCTGATACACACACACACACACACACACACACACACACACACACATTCTTTCTCAATAAACAAAGTTAAAAAAGTGGAAAAGAAAGATGAATAAATTAACAAGGGATCTTTAACGTCTGTTAAAGGCATCTTATAACCATAGATGCAAATTTTTAAAAATTTGGGGCTGGAGAGGTGGCTCAGGGGTTAAGCCTCCACCTTGCAGGCAGAAGGTCCTGAGTTCTGATCCCAGATCCCACGTATAGACGCCAGGCGGAAGCGGGGGCGGCCTGTGCTTCTGGTCCTGGTAGGGCGGAGCCTGTGAATTCTGGGGCAGAAGGAGGTGGAGGCGTCCATGGTGGTTCCCGAATTCGTCCGTGGTTCTACATACACACACACACACACACACACACACACACACACGCACGCACAATTGAATAAATACACGCACACATGCACAATTGAATAAATAATAAATAAAAAAATTTTTAAAATTATTTTATGTGTGTGTGTGTGTGTGTATGTGTGTGTGTGTGTGTGAGAGAGAGATAGAGTGAGAGTGAGGGAAAGGCACTGTGTGTCCTTGTGGAGGACCAACAATCCACCTCCTTTTGGCTTCACTCTGTGATTTCCAAGGCTCTGCCCACTAGGGCCAGAAATTCAGGCCACCGCCCTGGGATCCGAACTCAGGACCTTCTGCTTGGGAGACAGAGTCTTAACCCCTGAGCCATCTCTTCAGCCCCATGCAGATGATTTTATGTTAGGAATGTGTTACTATGAATGTTTCAGGTTGGCTGTTTTGTACTAGAAGTGTTTGTATTTGTGACATTTCTCCTACTAGACAGTTAACACTTGAGGTCAAGATACTATTTATCACTGAATTTCCAAAGTGGCAACTGTTGTAGTTCGTGATGGTAAGTTCTGAGCTCTTGTATATCAGATGAAGAGTGATTATATTCATATAGCCTGAGGTAAGTGCAACAGAGAATGTAAAAGGATCCTTGAGACGCATCAATGTAATGCAATTTTTCACTTGAAAAAGTTCTCCATAGGTGTCTTCTGGGAATAGAGCTACATGACCATTGGGACATTTTGCTGCCTAAATTCATGACAGAAGTAAAGTGCATTAGAGAAAGTTCTGAAAAACCAGACACTCTGACTTGCATTCTCTAGTAGTCAGCATATCCGAAGCCAGAACAATCTTTTGTCTAGGAAGCAGATCTCATCTACGAGCTGGAGAGCTTTTAGATTAGAGCCCAGTGAGGAGATGTTCTCCAGTTACACTGTCGGGTAGTGAGAAGAAGGCAGCTTTGTTTCCAGGCTTTTAACTGGTGCAGTGGGTGTTAGGAAGGAATAACTGAGCTGTCATATGAATTCTGTCCCACCAGCCGCTGTATGTGTCCCGCTGAGAATACTGGCTGCAGAGATCAGCCCTTCACCATCTTGTTCCGGGACATGGACGTGGTATCAGGACGCTCTGTGCCTGCTGATATCTTCCAGATGCAAGCAACGACTCGCTACCCTGGCGCCTATTATATTTTCCAAATCAAATCTGGGAATGAGGGTCGAGAGTTCTATATGCGGGTAAGAGGGATTGGGAGCACTGGTGGCATGTCATCGTTCACAACGAACCTATCCTTATTAATGGCCACTGTTCTTTCTATGTATGTTGTCTGTACGTGTGTGTGTGTGTGTGTGTGTGTGTGTGTGTGTACATATTTGTATGTGTATGTGGAAGCCAGTTGATGCTGGGTGTCTTCCTCTATTATTTTCTACTTCAGGACTGCCATCCTTAATAATGGCCTTGTGTGGTCTAGCCAAGGAAATGCTTCATAGGAACAGGTAGGACTATAACTAGAGAGAACATGCATGAAGAGAGAGAAGAGGAGGTAGGACCACTTTCTCCATGAGCCCTAAGACGGTCCTCCATGAAATGAGAAGTAGGCCATCTTACAATTTTAGGTCTTTTTTCTCCTAAGAGCTGCAGAAGAGGCATTCTCTCCTCTTCGTCTGCATCCACTCACTTGACGAGTGTTTCTCATGTTCCTACTATGCACCTTTAGAAAGTAAGAACATAGCAGTAAAGAAAACACCACAAACCCTTGCTCTTGTGATGCTTGGGTGGCATCGAATTAACAAAACCAAACAAAAATCGTGGCTCCCAGAATGAATTCTGCCAGCATTGCCTATGCACCTTAAAATGTATTCTTAAAATCTAAACTAAATAAAACAAAATTTAAAAATGTAGTTCTTCTGTGGCTCCAGTTACACTTGAAACTACTGAATGGAATATAGTATATATCAGATATAGATATTAGGTATTTGATATAGAATACTGTAGGAAGTTTGAATGACTTAATCATTCTAAATTCTAAATATCCTAAAATGTATATAACTTTTCAAAGTAACACATACTTAGAACCACATCATATACAACTGAGTCTTATCTTCCCAGTGATTGTGCCGCTTCAAAAATCACTGGCTTAGAAAGTCATTGCAGTGAAATGTGCATTTTGGCACTTGTCCAGTGAACAGGTTCTGGAACTCCTGCTTCAGAGCACCTGTTTTGGAAAATGGAGAGGCTGAGAGCAGGAGCCTGTGCCTATGACCCCAGGAATGGGGAGGTGGGGTTCACTGGCCACCCAGTGTAGCTGAATTGGTAAGTTTCAGATTCAGTGAGAGATCCTGTCTAAAAGATAAGGTAGGGCTGGGGAGATGGTTCATTCTGTAAACACCTGTGTAAGTCTGAAAAGCCTGAGTTTGGATCCCTGGTACCCATGTAAAAAGCTTGATACAGTGGTACAATGTCTGCGATCCCCACATTCCTAAGGCAAGATGGAGCATAGAGACAGGAGGATAACCCAGAAGCTCACAGACCAGCCAGTCTGGAATATGCAAAACAGAGAGAAACGAGAGACCCCGCCTCAAGCAAGGCGGACAGCAGGGACTGACGCCCAAGGAAGCCTCTGGTTTTCATAAGCGTGCCACGGCCAGTATGTGCCTTCACACACACGTGCACATATGTGCACAAGGTAAATGTCTCTAAACAGGTGGAACAGAAGGGAGACTGTCAGGGAAGAATAAGGGCTGTAATGGGAAAGGGAGGGGGGACATGGGGATTAAAGCATGAAAATATAAATTTACTATATTCACGAATGTAACGCTAGAAGAATAAACAAATAAGGTGGTAAGCAATTGAGGAAGATATCTGACATATCTGACACACAGAAACACACACACACACACACACACACACACACACACACACACACACACACAATGGTGAGAAAGAGTGGCCCAGTGTGTTTGTTTCTGTGGCTGTTGTAACAAATGGCACTAACCCAGTGTCTTAAGACAGCAATACTACATTCCCTCAGAGTTTGGAAACCAAATACCTGAAGTTGCTTCACTGAGTTGATATCAAGGCAGGACTGCACACTCTCTGGAGGGTCTAGAGGAGAATCTACTCTTTTAGCTTGAGATGTCCCATCACTGATTCTTCCTGCCCGGGTCCAGCCTTCCAACCCTCAGCAGGGCAGGAGTTCTGCAAGGCTACCTTGTCTAAGCAAGAGGTCACTCCCTAGAAGCCACCCACAGAAACCCTGTGGCGTCCCGCAGTCCTGAGGTAGCTGACCTAAGAAAGGTGGCTACGGGTTATGGGGGAAAGGAGACTGTTCTGTGGCTGGAGGGGATAGGAGGACTCCCTTCCTGAGAAGTCCCTTTGGATCCTGTCTGCTGCAGCATCTGGGTGTGATGGAGAATGAGCTCCCGGCTGCTTTTAGCTTGCCTCCTTCTGAGAAGGGCCTGGAGGCTTCACCATTTTTATTCAGAAGAGAGGAGAGGATGAAGAAGGAGTCAAGGGACACAGGCCTGCCATGGGGGTGAATGGAGAAGTGGAGGATGGGGAGGCGACTCAGAAGTCCTCAAGACTGCACTTGAGACTGAGAAGGAAGAGAAGGAAGGGAAGGAGGGAGGAAAGAAGAAAAGGAAGGAAGGGAAAGGAAGAGAAAGAAAAGGATGAAAGGAGGAATGAAAAGGAGAGAGAGAAAAAGAGAGGGCGCGAGAGAGAGATGTTTAGAGGTTCTGTGATGCAGGAAGCAGAAAGCAGGAGGATGGAGACTGCAGGATAAGGTGGGCTTCAGAGGGTCAGGCTGTCGGGATGGAGACCCTCCCCAGGAGGCCTCACAGGTGTTTGCTGCGGGCTTCAGGGCCCGGCTGTCATTCACTCAGTGTTCTCGTGGGCACGTTATCTAACTGCACACAGTCTCAATTTCCCTGTCTCTAGAGAAGATCATAAAAGTATTTACTTTAGACTTAGATGAAGTCAACCACTTTGCGCAGCTCCTGGAACAGAGAATGACTTTTGTTCAAATACATGGAGGCTGGAGAGGATGAAGCAGGCACCACCGGCCCTTTCCTGCCGAATCAAATGTGCATACCTGGGAGACAGCTCAGCTTGCTCCTTGGACCAGCAGGAACCGTGCTTAGCTACCCTCCCGCATTCACCGAGTCTTTCACGAGGCAGGCACGGCCGACAGTCTTTTCAGTGTCACATTTCTGTCCGTCCCTGGAGCCGCTGGCCTTCTTGCAGTCTTCCCCTTTCCCTCCCACTAGGGATTTTGGCTCCTCCAGGGTTGGGAGGGCTGCACAGGTGTTCAGGGGACAAACAGGGATGGCTAGGGTCTCACCCCCTGTTGAAGTGTGCCTATGTAGTTGCTGATAAATCACCATCAAACGGCTTAAGGGAACAAGGGGTTTATTTTCTTATGATAGTCAGGTTCTCAGCCCAGCTTGACGAGAGAGCAGACACCAACACCAGGGCCGAGTAAACTGGCCACCATCTCTACATAACGGCTGAGAGAGGGATGATCCTTACTTGCCAGACCAGCACGTCTGGCCAAGTATAAACAGGGATCCCAACTCTCTCAACCAGCTCTCTGTATTTTATTCCAGGGCCTAATCCCACCCACCATGGGCTGGGCTTTCCCAATCAGCTAGACAATCTCCTGCAGGTTTGCTCTGGACTGAACACCCAATTCTCTACAAATGTGCTCAGAGCTCAAATCCTTAACCATCAAGTTGATACCTGTGCCTAATTATGACAATCCTCATTGTCACTGTAACCAGCTATCAGAGTCCTTTCTGGGGGCAGACACCCAAATGCTTTTGCTTTCACAAGATGGTCATGGTGGGGTTTTTGATACTTGCCTGAAGAGAGTGCCTGGTGTGGGTGGCAGAGCCTTTGGTTGACCGCTTGCCATCTCAGACTTCTCAGCTCCTCTTCCTGGTACTAAGTCTTGCACAGACGTTCAGTGGCGAGGGTGGTGGAGTTATCATATCCAAGGCGGGCACTAGGGCCTGCGCATTCTCTTTGGAATGGAGGGTATTTGGCTGCTTTTCTAGTGTTGGGGGTCTTAGCAAAAATGGAGATAATATAAACAGTCTAACATTCAATACCAATGGAAAGTAGTAAGTAAATGACATCATTGTGTGAACACTATAGATTATGTTCTCGCCCCTGTTATTACTTATTTTGTAAGGACATGACCATCCAGGCCATGAGGAAGTTGGAACCACTTACCCAGGGACGCGGACCATCATGTGATTTTTCCCACCCTGAGATGGACTGGTCTTTATTGGAAGCATTTGGAAGAAGTGCAGTCTCACCCAACAGGGACGCTGCACCTCTCCATTCACACACACATATGTATGTATAAGTACATGCACACACCTCTACATGCATGCACACATGTAGCTATGTGCACATACATGCATCTCCTCACACATCACCTTTTTGCAAGCCCTGTTGTAGCCTGTCTTACACTGAGCCCCAGACAGAGGATTGGCGATCGACTTTTACCAGGTGGCTTAAGGGTACAATTATGGCCAAAGAAGGGTTTTTTTAAAAGTATGCCAAAATTGTTTATTCTGTAAGAGACCAAGTGGCAAGGCCCAGAGAAGCTGACTGCCTGGATGACTGTCGTGTGCAGGACAACATCATCCCACAAGTGGATGTGCAGCACACCTTGGTGCATGTGAGAGCAGGGAGCAGGACCCAGAAGACAGGTCTGGAGGGCAGCCTGCAGCCCTCCTCAGTGGTGGACCTGACAGGGCTCCCTCGTCGTTCTCCTGCCTTCTTCTGGCACCACTGTCTATGCAGATTTGAGCCAGGCACTGAGAGTTCAGTCACAAATAGGAAGTAGTTCTCCCCAGACACCACAGGCCGAGGTGGACAGGAGAGAACAAGTCAACAAAATCAAGAAAGTGTCATCTGATGGTAGAAAATGCAGAGGCACCAAGACCTTATCAGACAGCCCTGTGATTAAAAGCTAGCTTTGTAGGTCAGATATTCTAGTGCCATGTGAGCGTTGAGATCTTATAGTGTAGCCTTAACCTACTTACAATACAAGGTTTTGAGAATTGAGTAAGAAATGGGTGAAAGGTTGCAGCCAGCCACTGGCCTCACATGATTAACATTATTATTTTTTGTGGTCCACGGGATCGAATGCAGGGTTTCACAAATATACTAGGCAAATATTCTACCACTAAACTCTATCTACAATCTTGTCACCATTGCTTAAAACCAATGGCTACCGAAGCAGGCATGTCATTCTGTACTGCCCAGACTCTGCCCTAAAAGGTTCATGTGGTACAGGAAGTAGCTGTCCTTAGCTGACGTGAACCCTCCCAGGTGCTGTGGGCTGGGTTTTCCCAGAGTGCCCGGGCTCTGGCACTGCCAGAGGTTGGACTTCGCGATCTGTAAGGCTGCTTCTAAAATAAGAGGGTCAGGTGTTTTCTCACACACAAGAGACATTTTTTTAGGCTAGTCCAAGGAACAATCTGGAAGCTTCCCTCTACTCCCTCTTCCATCTCACACGTCTCTGCAAATCTCCCTCCAGGCGGCTGCCCCCCTCAGGATCCTCAGTCCTCAACACAGTGAAAACTGGCAAGGCAGCTGACTCTGAGTGCCGGGGGCATTTCCCGGTGTGACTGTCCCTGCCGGAATCCTGGCCCAGGTCGCTGGGCTTTGAAAGGGCTGACAAGGAAGTCCCAGATCCTTTGCATGAACAGGTGCCAATTACGCAGGGCTGACGGGAACACAGGAGGCCAGTGTCAAGAGGAAATTGCATGGCTATAACTGTGCTTGCCCAGTGGACAAGCTGCCCCATCCAGTTTGTGGGCTGTCAGTCCTGCCCCTATTACCCTACGGGCAACCCTTGGGGGATGTTCCAAGTTTACAGGGAGCCCTCCTTCTATGGAGACAGAATGTCTGGTGAGGCTTGACGCAGGCCAAGTTCCTTGATTTCCCAGAGTCTGCTGCTCTTGTCTTCTGGACACCCCGGCTTCTGGGAAGTGGCCGTCTAGCCCATCTGGGTTTCACCTCACGCTGTTTCCTCTACAGATGTCCTGTTTCTGCCTATTGCCCCGGCCCTGGGTGTGTCTATTCAAAACAGTACAAGTCTCCTGATCGTTGTTGAATAGTGGAAAAGAGGCTGGGGGGGGGCTTGGAGTCAAATGAAAAGCCTTCAACTCTGCCACTCGGTGACCCTAAGGCATTGTTTAAGGCCACTGGACCCCGTTTTTCTTGGTTGTCAAATGGAATCATGAGACATAACTTTCGGACAGGCCTTCAAGAGGAGCAACTGGGGTCCCCACCAGAATCCAGGTGCCTTTAAAGCAGCCCCTTTTGTTAATTAATGTACGCTGGAATTATGTTAAGCTATGGATTCTGGTTCCATAGATTGAGTTGGAGCCTGGGATTTCACATTTCTACAAGTTCCGCAGACACTGATGCTGCTGGTCCAGGGTCTTTGATGGGTTTTGTGTGGATTAAATAAGGACACTGGTGTAAAAGAGGCTGGAAGTGTGGCTCCCACGTGGTGGTGCTCAATTGATCGGGTATTCTCTGGCACTTTGAAAACCCTAGCAAAAGATCCATAGTGAAGAACTCACATGAATTTATTAGGATTTCATAAGGCCATAGGACTTCGGGCCTGTTGACAGTGACAGTAAAAGGGCTGGGGAGATAGCTCAGTTGACAAAGTGTTTGCCACACAAGCATGAGGATTTGAGTTCAAGTCCATAGTATTCTGCACAGAGCCAGGCTCAGTGGCATGTTCTTAGAGCCCCAGTGCTGTGGGGGCAGAGAGAAGAGGGTCACGGGGTCCCTGGTTTCCTAGCCAAATTAGTGGATTCCAAATCCCAATGAGAGACTATCTCCCCAAAACCAAGGAGGGCAGCTCCTGGGCAAGAACCGGACCCTTAGGCTCCACGTGGACACACACCTGCACACACAGACACATATCCACCCCTGGCTGCCCCCCCCCCCACAGAAATGTATTTGCATAGAACCTTTGCACATACTCCCATATCCTTTAAATTCCCTTTAGAACTCTCATTATTATAATATAGGACCTGGATATGTAGCCCATTTGGTAAGAGTGCTTCCCTAGCATGCATAAAACCTTGGGTTTGATCTCTAGCACGGTATAAACCATCTGTCGTGGATCCAGGGAGCTCAGAAGTTCAGAGACACCCTTAGCTACACAGTGAGTTTGAGACCAGCCTAGACTACATGAGACCCTGCTACAAACACAGTAACAACATGATGTACACATTCTGTAAGTAGTTGTTAGAATGTATTGTTTGTGAAATAGTGATAAGAAGAAATCTGTACGTGATTCAGTGCAGATCCAGGATTTTTTTTTTCTCTCAAATATTTTAAATTTGCAGTTGTTTGAAACCAAAGACGCAGAACTGACACATGTGGAGGAACAAGGGAACCACACAGTGCTCTCCAGATGTTCGCATTGTCTGGCGGGGTCCTAGACGTTAGACACGGACCAAGGAGGGATAGCACGTACAGTTCTGCACAGCAACTTCACGCTGTCCGTGACATGGGAGTTTCACGGTCCTGGGGTGGGGGCGGAGGAGACTGACTTCGACTGGAGAATTGGGCCTTTCGGATAAGCTCTGAAGAGTTAGGAAAGACCTGGGACCAGTGAAGCATCCGGGCGGCACCAGCTCCACCGAAGTGAGCGCCTTGGTTCAGGCCGCAGCGCCACCAGCCGGGACTTCTGCTTCTGCTCTGCCTTCTCTAACCGGTGTCCCCTCGCTCTGTCCACAGCAAACAGGTCCCATCAGTGCAACCCTGGTGATGACACGTCCCATCAAAGGGCCCAGGGACATCCAGCTGGACTTGGAGATGATCACTGTCAACACTGTCATCAACTTCAGAGGCAGCTCCGTGATCCGACTGCGGATATATGTGTCGCAGTACCCGTTCTGAGCCTCAGGCTGTGACCTCTGACACTGCCTCTCGCCAGCGCCAAGGGACAGGAGAAGAGAGGAAACCGGAAGGAATGAGAGCAAGACAGACCCTGCGCCTTTCCTGCTGAACATCTGCCCGGGGTGTCTGCCCAGTGTCCTGATCCCCCCTCCCGCACGATTGCAGACTGTGTCACTCTGATGGACACCCCGCCCCTCCCCCCAGTTCCCATGATGCAGTTATCCAAAAATATTACCTTTGGCCCTCTGATGTGATACGCGGGTGACTCTTCAAGGCCTTCAGTTTAAGTCCATCCTTTGCAAAGAGAATACAGGAGGTTTGCTGGGGTATGAGTCTGTGTTCAAAGACTGTGAACAGCTTGCTCTCACCTCTTCCGCTCCTTCTCCATCTCACTGCGTTGCTGCTTTGCAAAGGCCCCAAGAGTTCTCGGGGTATACTAGGCATAGCTAGTTTGCTTCTTGCGTGAACTGAGAAGGCTTAAGGAAACAAACCACAGCAGATCTAAAGGTTTTTCAAGAGTCTATTTGAAAACCACGTCTGGTATTTGCCGCTGTAAAAGAAGTTTTAGTTGCCCTTAAATTTGTATAACTGTTTTTAACCTTTTCTTGTTCGTTTCAAGTACTATTTTTTAAAAGTAACATTCCTTCAGGAGGCCTCAGAGATGCTGTATTCTGTCTTTCCAACCTCAACCCCTCCTTCATCTTAGCCCGGTTTTTTTTTTTTTTTTTTTTTTGAGGACCCCTTAATCTTGCTTTCTTTGGATTTTTACCCAACTGTGTTGGGAGACAGAGTTCTCCAAACTGATTAAATATTTGAATAGATCTTGTGTTTGGTTTATTTTGACACCATAGATAATTCAGTGCTAGAGGTTGGTTTCAGGTATGTCTAATTCTGTTTGTTGTGTACTGGCTCGGAAAGGTCTTGGGGAGGGGGTGGGGCTAGGTCCTCCTCCATGACTGGACCAAGTCACAGGACGTGGGGGCTGTGAAATGAAGTTTGTGGAGAAGCAAGGAGAAAACATCAACCCTGAGTCCTTTTTCTTGGATCTAGAAAACCTCTCATGATTGCTCTGTTATGTGGTCTATCTATTTCCCAAGGCATGCATGTATTCCAGTCCCTTTAAACTAGTGGGTGTTTAGAAGGAATGTAAAGCTTTAAAGGAAAACTTATTCTACAACACTCATCCCCAGAGATGGATTCTGTTGGTTCTGGGTATGTGCTGGGCATCTTCTTTTAATGACTAAATAGCAGAGTTAAGAATGTATTGTTAGGATATATACATAAATATATATATAAAATATGACAGAGAGAGAGAGAAACAAATGTGACCAAGCCATGGGAACCTTGCCCTGAGCGCTTATGAAGTGCTTTCCATTGCTCACCATCCCTCCTTCCCTGAGCGGGAACTCTGGATTTCCTTGGTCACGGCCAAGAGCATCACCAAGCGCAAGGCACAGATCGGGGAACCAAGATGGGGCGCTGACTTCATGGCCGTCCCAGGAATGGATCAGAGAAGACGGCGCTCTGAAAGCATTTCTCTACCTATGAAAGGTCTCCACAACTCCAGGAACCGTTCCTTGGACCCCAGGACTAGGCACACCGCAGATCCTTGATGGCTCAAGTTCTTCAGTGAAGAGAAACAGTGTGGCTGGCTCCCGCAGCATCCAAGGCGCTGTGGGCTAGCTTCCTCACTCACAAAACATGTCTCATCCCCCACCACGCAGCCCAGGTCTGGTTTATTCTTTAACTGGAGCTAAAGCTCATCCAAACCATGCCTCATGGTACACGTCCCCGCAGGCTTAGGTGACAGCCCTAACACAGACGGCTCCTGTTTGGAAGTCTGGAGAGAAGTGCAAATTCCTTTAGACTTACCAGTTCATGGCCTCAGATGGGTTCTTGGCAGAAAAAGCCAGAGAGCATCCTCTAAGCCCAGGGAACCCCAAGTGTAAGGAGTCTTAGGTGTCAGGGGGAGAGACAGAGGGGGCGTGCTCCAGGCTCAGCATTGTGTGGGGCCACTTTCCTCATGACACAGAAGGATGGGAGCTTGGTCCTGGCGGTTTGTGGACCCGTTGGTTTTAAGGTGCCACATTTGGAACCAGACCCACATCCCTAGGGGTTGGCATTTTCATCGTTGGTGTCCAATGTGGCTTCTTGCTTCTAAGAAAAAAAGACACAGAGAGACTTTATACAAGAAGACCCGGAGGGCTCCTTGGCCCTCAACATCTCTTTCAAAACATCGCTGGTGAGTTCAGTGTAAATGAATCAGAAGCATGTGGGATTGATTTACCTTAAAATACACTTGGGCCTAAAATGAAGGGAAGAATAGCCTGGAGGAAAGTGTGTCCTGCAGGGCCAAACCCAAAACATTCAGGAGATGGTTCCAAGGACCCAAAGGAGAGCTTTACCCACCCTTTGGGAATAATTGGATATTATTATTTTTTTCATAAGATTGGGATTCAGCCTGCTGGCAGAAGCCTAGCATTACCCTGTAATGTGGAGTCTAGCAGCTTTACTCTTTTGGGGACTCTAATGGATCTGGGATCCCCATGCCTGTCTTTTTTTTTTTTTTTCAGTGTCACACCCTCTGAGAGCTGGGCTTGAGTTTGTTAAGTGAACCGCGCAGTTCTATCCGGTCCTGGAGGAAGGGGCCTGGGTTAAGAGTGGAACCCCTTGCAAAAGTCCTTGTATTGCCACTTCATCTCCTGAGTTCCCTTCAGAAGAAAACTTCCACTCGGTCGCTGCTAGTTCTAACATTCCATGAAGCCCTGAAATGTTCTTTGGGGGTGACAGCCAGCATTTCCATTGAGCTACAGTTTTACTTTCCCAGCACTGTGCCAATCATAACACTTTCTAACTGGCACAAAATCCAACTACCTGTTGCTTCACAGACTTGGGTAACAACTAAGAAATTTCCTTAGGTAATAGTCCCGACCCTGGGGTGTTATTTTGCCCAGATGGTGAGATGCTTAAGGAGGTCCGATGACTTCATTTTCGGTGGTTTAAATATATTTTTGTGGCCTGGGTGTTAACTGTAATGTGCACAAATTGTTCATCTTGAGCCAAAGAGGTCACCCAGAGAGAGATGATGTGACAGAGGAGCTGATATTCTTTCCTTCTTGCCCTATTCTTGCCCTGATGGTAAAAGATCTAAGGGAATGCCCTGTATTGGTCAAGAATAAACTTCAGTTAAAGTTGCTGCTGGATTGAGGATGAACGCAGTGGACCACGTGATCTAAGGACCGATACAGCCTCTAAGGCAAAACTAGAGCACAGCCTAGTTTAACAATTACTGACATACATTTGTTTTATAGAATAAAAATTCTTTTATTTTACTTAACATTTACTTATTTACTATTATTTATCTATTTACTTATTTACTTATCTATCTATCTGTCTGTCTGTCTGTCTGTCTGTCTGCTGTCTATCTGTCTGTCTGTCTGTCTGTCTGCTATCTATCTATCTATTGTGCACATGGAGAGGTGCGATATTACATGCATGGAAGTCAGAGGATAACACTAAAAGTCAGTTCTCACTACCACGTGGGCTCCGAGAACCAAACACAAGTTATAAGCTTGGAGCAGGTGCCTTTAACCACTGAGCCTGATTTTACCTGCTGACTGACACAAGCTACTGAAAGAGTGTCCAATATGATACTTACAAAAAGTCAGGCAGTCAGAAATAAAGAGCAATCAGAAGTCAATTAAATCCACAGCAAGAACAAGATGACCTATCTGCTCATTAAATAAAACAAAAATTCTTATCAACATTCATAGACAGGGATTTGAAATTTAGAATAATTTCCCTCTGTCTGAAACTATTAATTAGATTTAGAGAAAACACAAAACAAATGTTAGGTAAAGAAATGTCTGTATTTTTTTTTATTTGATTTGTATGTGTTTTGCTATTTTTCTTCCAGTTCTAAAGTGAACATCTAGCAAGGCTCTTTATTAGTTCAGAACTGGATCTATCAGCCACAAACAAATACACAGATTGTTCCTTGTGTTGATATTTTTGTGCTCAAATTTCATAGTCTTTTTACTTAGCAGATGGTTGATATCTTCACTGGAGTCCCTAAGGGTAACTAAAAGATGCCTAGAAAAAATAACCAAGAATCTCCAGAACAAAGAGATGCATAGAGGCAAGATGGAGCTCTTGGGTGGTCTTTCTTGGAATGACAGCCTCTGATTAGAATCTCTGATTTGCTAATGGCTCATCAGGAATCTCAACCAGCAAGCAGCCAGCAGAAAAATAAACAATGAATGTCAGGTAGGTGTCAACCCAGGAACGAGCTATTGTTGGTGTCTTCTCATAGTGGGGGGATAGGTAGCATGGTAATAGGTAGGGACTAACCACACCATAGGCATCCATAGACCGTACACAGATGCAAATACTAATATCATCGTGATATTCATTATCTAAGATTGGATAAATTGTTAACATTAATCTGGGCCCAGAGACTTATTAGCTCAATTCCACTTAAAAGTAGTTTTTGCTTTGTTTTTTTGTTTTGGTTTGAAGACCCCTCCAATTCTTACTTTCTAACTTTCCACTCAGAATGAACCTAATGTTGCAAAGCTAGTTTGCATCACGGATAGCTACTGTACTTTAAAGTAGGTGCTTCGAGTTCTGAGTTTTAGTGCACAAACCTTTCAGAATTTAGCCCTCAGAGGATTCACTGCTACATTTGCAAATGTTCTATACCTCCCTACTCTCAAAGCTTTTACCAAAAAGCCACCATCGAAACCAAGCTGTGGTATATGCACACACGTTAACTCTTCATATAGTCTCAGGTTTTTGCTTTGCCCCATTCTGGTTCCTCGTTTAATGGGGAGGGGAACTGATATCTTCTTAGCTGGCATTTTTTTTCTGGGTTGGCATTTCAACACAGTGACTTAACTCCTGAGAAGCAATCCCATGGGCCAATAGTAGGGCTGCATTCTTACTGGACAAAGGCACTTTAACCATAGCCTGTTAATGGGATCCTTTCAGCTCAGAATTCATGTATATTTAGGGATCGTTAGACTCCTGGCTTCCTGCTTTCCTTCCAGTTGGAAATTTGGAATGTGTTGTCTTTTGGGGGTCTCCAGTACTGTTTTCTAAAATTTCCATAGTAGCATTTTCTCATCAAAGTCAGGACTTTTTCCAACTAGGAGGTGTATGGAAAGAATTTGGGGCTAGTAAAACCATCAAAAAGGAGGAGCTGCCTCATCTGGAGCAGCTGCAGGGCTTAGGATGGGGAGAGGAAGTGGCTGCTCCCACAAACACGGAGTCCCAACCTACTCTTCCTCTCCAGCCCTGTGGGTCCAGCCTGGGAAATCACCCGAGGCTGCTTTTTTCACCAGATTCCCCTTGGGCCCCTTCTCCTCCACCACTGGTGCTTCCATAGCCTATCCAAGGCTAAGGTAAGAAAGACAGAGACCTGGCTCATTTCTTCTTCCTCTCGAAGCTGGAATCTAGCTTTGCTTCTGAGTAAGAGCACAAGAAGTCTTTGTTTCCCATACTTCCTCCCCCCTCCCCCTTCTCCTCTTCTTCCAATCGTGTCTCTATCCTGACATCAGAAGGAGATGGTCAGGGATGGGTCCCATCCAGTGTGCACCACACTAGGCACAGGGGACAAAGCAAAATGTGATCTTTGGAATTTCACTTCTTCTTGCACCGGCTCCTCCTTTCTCCTCTCCTAAACACGCAGAACCAGTCCTGAGACTATCCCCTTCCCTCAGAACATCACTCCAGAACATTCCCTCCCCTCAGACCGTCCCTCCCCTAAGACTCTCTCTCCCTGCCACCCCTTCTGTGCCAAGCTTCAACTGTCCTTTTCCTGTTCTCCCTTCTCTGAAATGGCGCTGTCTTTATCTCACGCCTTTCTTGTGAACATGTGGCCATTCTGCATGGGGAGGATTCATTCTTAGAGCGCTTTCAGATCTCATCTCTCCATCCTAGGACTGAGTGCTTGCCTTCTAGCACCCGTTTCCAGGAGCCAGACTGCCTCATTCTTTCCCAGAATAACTTTCGTTGTAAAGCACAGCGCACGCTCTCTACAAATTCCGATGCAGAATTATTCACCCAAGCTATTCCAAGTACTAGTGCATAAGGCGGCATCAAAAGGACCTCGTTTCTGCAGCTGGCTTTGGTGCTGCTGCAGCAAGATACCTGACTGGAAACTTTTGATTTGTGATTCTGGAACTGGGACACCAGGGTGTGGCCAGGCATATGTTGTCATAATTTGGAAGAAAAACTAAAGGACAAGAAGGTGTCTGGAGAAGCCAGAGGATCAGTCTTGCTTTGTTGTTATCCACTCTTATGATAACGAACTGTTGTGAGACTCCACACACCTATGACCATGCATTAGACCCTTCACAAGGGCAAAGGCCTGATGACTCAAATACCCTTAAAGAATCCTGTCCTGAGGTCCTACCACCTCTCAACACTGTTACACTGGGGACCAGATTCCCCCATGAGTTTTGGAGGGGACAAACTGCATCTAAATTACAGCAGCAAACTTCATCATATATTACGTTTTCATAATCAGGTTTGGCTATGATGCAAAACGTGACAGAGAATTCCTTGAGCATGGAAGAGAGAACACAGGGCTGTGTATATGGCAGGAAGTGATAGATGATATCCAATCTTGTTAACATAACCGACTTTGAACTTCATTGTAGAGGCCAACAATTCACAGAACACCAGTCAGTATGTTAAGACCAAATAGCATTCTCAGCTAACAAGTTGGGGAATCTGAATTCCAAATCCCTTTTTCACATTTGCAATTGAGTTTTAGAAAATTAAAGCTTAAAGTCCTGCAATGACAAAGTAAGCCTGTTTAGTTTATAGGGGTCTAAAAGAATCTTGGGTCTTAAGAATGACTGCATAATCCAAAGTATATGGGCAAGACAAAGGTTTTATGTCTACAGAAGGATGTGCAGGCATATTTCAGACAAATAGGCACAAGCAATCCAGTAGGATTATATCCCTAATGTCACCATCTTGCATCTATGGTATAGTTCTCTCCAGGAGCCTCAAAAATCCAACTCCCCCCTGACAATCGTTTTTGGGTTTTGCTTATGCGTGCATGTATGGGGGAGTAAGGTGGATGGGTGGAGGGCACTTGATTATGTGTGCCTGTGGAGGTCCAAGAGCAACTCTGGGAATCATCCTGGATTTCTATTTCTTTTTTGCTTTGCTCTGGATTTTCCCAGCCTCTGCCTTCCAGGGCCAGAAGTGCAGGCTTCTGCTACTTATACCTGGCACTTGTACATGGGGTCTAGGATCCACACTGCTTGTGAGGCAAAAGTCTTGGCCCCTGAGCCATCTCTCCTGCCTGACAATCACTGCTAATTAAAAGGTGGGCCTGCATCCCTACATTGCTTCTGTTCTTTATGCATCAGATGAAATACATTGAACACTACTCAGGGTCTTTAGAAGAGTTGTGTAGCTCTTAGAAAAGTGGCCAGGCTCCTGTCGGTGATACGGTGGTGAGGTACAAGGGATGTCAGAATTGGACTTGAATAACCTGGATTTGAGTCTCAACTTTGCCAATTTTTAGTTTGTTGTCTGGAGGTTACTAGGGTTCTGACAGGAAGAAGGAAGGATCTGTGTTGGCGTGTGCCTTGCGGTTATAGTCCACCATGGCAGGGATGTCATGGCCACGAGTGACCAGGCATCCACAGTCAGGAAGCTGACTGAGAGGAATGTTAGTGCCCAACTCTTCCTACTGTTTCTTCAGTCCAGGTTCCCAGTACGTGGAATGCTACCACCCACAGCCGAGGAGGGTCTTCCTACCTCAATTAATCCTATCTTGAAATTCCCTCATATGCATCCCCACAGGACTGTCTCCTAGATGATTCTAAATCTGTCAGGTTGACAACATCAACCTTCACACTCCAGTTATCTCATTTGTCTCGTGTTAATAGGGAGACGTGTTCTCAGAGCCTCAAGCTCTGAAATAGGATTCTGAGCATGGAAATGTTTCCTGTTTTCCTTCTCACTGTCCTAGCGAGCTGTAACTATGTCTGTACTTTCTGTCACATCAGCCATTTGAAATATCCAAGCCCTTCCCCCAGCCATAGCTTACAAATATTTCCTAGAACTTGGAGAACTAAAGTGGTCACTTTCCTCCATATACCTTCAATGCTTCCCTATTTCATTTCTATTCTACTTGGCAAGAGGCCCATTTCATCTCTGCTTTCCCCGAGCTGGGAATGTGGCTTTAGCAACATTTTCACTCTTGCAATAATATACTGTGAGTATTCCAAGAGTTTTTGTTAAATGTTATTGATAATGTCTCAAGAGTATAGAATTATAGACCATGACAGTTGGAAGACTCTAGAAATCCTGTCTTGTGTGTAGTGGGGACCCTGGGTGGTGGGTCCAGTTTATGGTAGCATAGTGGATAGTGATGCTGGACAGCTACTTCTTCCAGATTGAAACATTCCCAGATGCTGCTAAGACCCAAGAAGCTAAAGAGACTTCCCAGGTTCAAGAAGCTATGAAGTTACAGTTGTCACAGGGCCTCTCCCCACGGTTATAGGAACAGCAAGCATTTGCTGGGTAGAGAAGACTCTCCAGTGAGGCTGTTGGCAAGCTGAGCAGAAAGCTCCAGAAATGAAGCTCTTTTTTTTTTTTTTTGAGGTGTCATCTCTGGGGTGAACTTTTCATGATGCAGACTTCGAGTTACCCATGCTCCTGTAAGCAATTTGAATAAACTCTTTGGTTCGCCAAGCTAGACTTGGGCGGAATCCTTTCTTTGGTCTGTCGTCTATGCCCTTCTCTGAGGTGAAGAGAGTTACTACACTGGCAGTAGGTCTCTTGATCTTGCTGTGGGTCTAGACCTCTCCCCCCTAGTCCACAGCATGCTTCTAATCCAAAGTCCTTTTCACACCTTGTGTTTCACGGGATCTGTTGCAGTTTCTTTTTTCTGTTTCTGTGACAAAATACTCTGACAAATGCAACTTATTTTGTCTTTGTTGAAGTGAAGCAAAAATCAACATTTCACATCAGGGTCCACTGGCAAAGGTCTCCAGCAAGAGATGGAGGATACATGTAGCAAAAGAACTCATGAGGAGTTGAGAATTTGGAGGTAGAAGTGATTAGGGAAACGATAAACCCTCTGCACTTGCAGTGGGGGTTTTGGAACTGTGAAAAATCTCTAATTCCACAGGGCATGGTACAAAGAGATCACAACAAGAAAGAAAGGAAGAAAGAAAGAGAGAGAGAGAGAGAGAGAGAGAAAGAAAGAAAGAAAGAAGAAAGAAAGAAAGAAAGAAAGAAAGAAAGAAAGAAAGAAAGAAAGAAAGAAAGAAAGAAAGAAAGAGAAAGAGATCTAACATATAAAATGTGCTCAATAAAAGTTTAGGAAAGAAAGGAAAGAAATGCGTATGTGGTATTATGAACAAGTGCCTCTATGGCCCGCGGAGCTGCCCACACTAAGGCTGTGTACCCATGTTTCCAGTGAACCAATAAACTGCAAGCATCTCTTGGGGTCATCTGGGCACCAAAGTTCATTAGCCAAAGAGGCAACAATCACTTCCCCCTTAAGTTGCATTTGTCAGAGTATTTTGTCACAGAAACAGAAAAAAGAAACTGCAACAGATCCCGTGAAACACAAGGTGTGAAAAGGACTTTGGATTAGAAGCATGCTGTGGACTAGGGGGGAGAGGTCTAGACCCACAGCAAGATCAAGAGACCTACTGCCAGTGTAGTAACTCTCTTCACCTCAGAGAAGGGCATAGACGACAGACCAAAGAAAGGATTCTGCCCAAGTCTAGCTTGGCGAACCAAAGAGTTTATTCAAATTGCTTACAGGAGCATGGGTAACTCGAAGTCTGCATCATGAAAAGTTCACCACAGAGATGACACCTCAAAAAAAAAAAAAAAAAGAGCTTCATTTCTGGAGCTTTCTGCTCAGCTTGCCCACAGCTTCACTGGAGAGTCTTCTCTAGTACTCCCCCACAATGCATGCCTACCTAGAACACGGGATGTGATCATATTGAAAATAGGGTCTTTGCACATGTGATTAGTCAAATTAAGATGAGATCCCACTGGAATACAGTGAGCTCTAAGCCCAGTTATGGAAACCCTCACAAGAAAAGAAGCCTAGAGGTATTCAGAGGGAATGAGGGCAAGGAAAGATGGAGACTGTAAGCCAAGGTCTTCTGGTAGCCACAAGAAACAAAGAGGAGAATAGGGATTTCCATCAAGCATTTTCAGAGGGAGTATCGCTCCATTGACATCTTGAGTTTGGAAGGTTAGCCCTCAGAACTGTAAGAGAGATTAAGTTTTTCTTGTTTTAAGCTGCCCAGTTTGTGACGTTGTTATGGCAACCCTAGGAAACAAACATACACCATGTTCCTTTGGATGTGTAACTAGCTTCACTGAGGAATTGGGAGTGCAGGGAGGGACAGAAATGCAATGACATTTCAGCTTTCCGTTTCTGCTGTTAAGTTGGCTCCCTCTTCCATCACCCATCCTTCCTCTTCCCTGCCCAACTTACTTCTTCATCTCTTCTTCCCCTGAGGTTCCCAGGCTCCATATTCATTTGAATCACTCTGCAAGCCTCGGCCCCCGACTCACCATTCAGTTCAAAGCCCCTCCAGATGCTAGGCTGAGCAACAGATCTTTGCAAAAAATAGCAGCCCCTTCTCAGAAGAGAGGCAAGAACTTTGAAATCTATTTATCACAGCTTCGGGGGAGGACATAACTCTTCTCTACTTCCTGGCCTTTAGTCCCACAGAGGTAATGGGTTAGGCCCATAGAGGCTCAGAGTATACAGAGTTGAGGTTGAGAGGGAGATGTCTGTCTCTCAGCCTGGGGTAATTACACACTCCCCTTTGTCTAGATCCTGCCTAGGCTCTTTGGGAAAACCTTAAAGATATATACGAGGTTGTCCTGCCTGGGGAGGAACACTCTAAAAAAAAATCACCTTTGGCACTTCCTCTTTAGAACCTTTGTTCAGTTAGCTTGGTCTTTCCCATGGTTGAATAAGAGTCTCTGTGTTTTACTTCCTCCTTGGTCTCTTTCGTATTTGCTCCCTCATCCGAGTCTACATGTATAGGGATTTATTTTTAATTCCATTTTCTCAGTGCACATTTCTGAGACCTGTGGAGCAGTATTTTTTCTTTTCAATTTTCATAAGAGAAATGAAGCCCAGAAATAAACTAACTTGCCCAACTCATCTGCATTTATGCAACCAAGCTGGCCTTAACCCCAAAGGGCAGTTGCAGGCTTTACCCTGGAAAAATCCACTTAACTTAGGTTAGCCACCTCTGATTTGAGCTTGAGGCTGTTTTGAAATCATGCTGTGCATTAACGGAGTTCTAGACTCAGTTTAAATTATTAATCAGGCTGAAGCACCCTGTATTTTGACTCTGGCTTCAGAGAAGTAGTCTTACTAGGTTAAATGAATATTTTGAAACTCAGTCTTCACTTTTTTTTTAATTCAATAAAAGTTTGCACAAACAATGCATCCCACAGGAGGAACTTATGCCAGATCCCAGATGTTTAACACGTTTGCTTGAGATATTAGAGTTCATGGCCTCTTGTGCTTATTACACCAAAATCTTTGAGCCCACAAAATGATTTTTAATAAGTAGAAGTGCTGTGGAGTCAAACTGAATCCTGGGCAATTGCAGCACTTCAACAAACATTCAGATTGTGGTGTGTGTGTGTGTGTGTGTGTGTGTGTGTGTGTGTGTGTGTAACTATTTGAAAAGAGCTCATAATGGGAGGGAATATGAGAATTTCACTTTTGTTTTGATTCTGCCTCATTCAATTAATATATACAGAAGTGTCCAAAACAGTTATTTTTTTTAGTTCAGTGTCTAGTTTCCTGGATTCAGGATGCTATAACTAGTGATCATTTACCGGGAATTAATTGCAATTGCTGTTTGTTTTCATTTTGTCCCTGGAACATAGTTTAATTCTCCCACCTTCTTCATAACCACATTCCTTGTTTTCCATCAGTGAACTAGACTGTCAACTAGTTTTTCTTCCACCTGCCTCTTGCAGCCCATTCTTAGCCCAGTAGCTGGGGTGATCTGTGTAACTGTCAAATCATTTTGTGTTTCACACTCTCCGATGGCTTCTCAACCCAGTCCAAGTAAAAGCAATGTTTTAGTAATGGCTCATCCCATATCCAAAGACAAATCACTACCCCATGTTCCTTTGTTCTCTTAGTTTCTAGTCTTCTTCCTGTCTTTTGCTTGCTCTAGTCTGTCAACTTCTCTTACCATTCCTCAAACATGACAGCAAGTTTCTCCTGCATGGTTCATTGGTCAAACAAGGTCAAAACAGACCGATTATAGCTATACAGGTAAGAGAATAGGAGATGATTTGTTTTAAACAGTGAGCAAGTTAATGATCAGTCAATAGGGGTAGAAAAATCCAAAGTCCATAATAATTTATTTCCCCCAATAATCTTTGCTATAGTCAATTTGACTACAGACAGAGTCTACTTGTAAAGTGAATAAAGGAATGCTCATTGTTGGAAGATTGTTCATTCTCCCCCACTGTTGTGGATCTTTGCTGTAATGGCATGTGGAAGCTGTGACCAACTCGATGAACCATAGCATGAGCAATGACACCTGAAAGCCAAGGCTATCTTGAGTAGTTGGAAAATAAATCATTTTAGGTAAATACATTTTCAATAATTCAGAAAATACTTTTAAAAGTATTAAACCTTTAATTTGTCAATTTGCTAAATATTAAAAATAAATTATCACATTTTTTGTCTTTGTAGGCATGCTAGACCACATGTAAAGTTTTACTACGTGAAGGGTCAGGGTTCTAATTGTGAAGACCAGTACCTGCCCCTGTCATGTTCCCTTACAGAACAGAAGTAGGTCTGTTAGCCACTACTCTGAAACATCCGTGGCTATCTGGCTTCTGGAGTCTTTATGTCCCTTCATGTAATTTTCAATAGGCATTTGAAAAGGGAACCACAACTAGGTGTTGATGTGGAGCTTATAGGAGTCTTAGCATGCTGAGGCTTTATAGGGGGTAAGGCTATGTGTTAATTACATGTGAAAGGACCTTAGATGACTTAAAAACTCTTTCTCCCCTATTCTGATACTATTATAAACAGCATCCCTCAGCTCTGGCCACTTAAGAAGCTTGGGGCCAAAGACACTTTGGCACATTATTTGGGCTAAATGGAAAAGACAAACAAAAAGAAGTTGAATCATTAAGCACAAATCATTTCCACTTCATGTCTTCATTGTTTTTACTCAGGTTGGGGGCTGGATTAGATGTGTGTTCTCTGTCTCTCACCTGAGCTAAATTTAAGTGAGCTTCCGCTCGCTCATCGTAAACACCAGAACTCTGTTTACAACAGTCCCAAATCAATAGATGAGATGATGATTCTGATGGGCGTTGAGTGATGAATTGGCTTTCTATGGAGACAGTGCCAGTATCTGAGTTTTTCCAACTGACTCTTTGGTTTAGGGAAAAGACCTTTATTACTTGCTAAATAGATAAGGCTGGCCTGGAATTCACAGAGATTCTCTGCCTCTACCTCCTAGGTGGTAGGACGATGGGTGTGCACAATTACATTCTGCAGTGGGAAAAAGATCTTGAGCCTTAGAGTCACACACAAGCCTTGGGTTCAGATTTTTGGCACCCTGAGAAACTCTTTGTGATTTGGGAATGTTTCTTTTATCTACAAAGTCCAGATACTGATAACTACTGTCATCAGGAAGTAATAGCTAATTCATTTATGAGGGAGGGATAACAAGAATTATATGAACTTTTAGTACACTGGTCGGCATGTTCCAGTTATTATTGTTCCAAATAATACTAGCTTCCAAAGTATGTTTCTGTATTTGGATAGGAGAAGGGAAGTAATTCTCAACTCTGTTCTTAATAGCGTAAGGTAATTTTGATGGAGGCATTTAATACGTCCCAGCATTTTAAGATTATGCATGGGCACGAGTAGTGCGTGTTTGATTGGCAAGGGTGTTGTTTGGCTCCCTTTGTTCCGCTTGCTGTGAGAGTTGCATTTGCTATGTTTTAGAAGAGCTATTGTTATGAATCAGGCATGCACTATGAGATGAAGCGGGGTGATGAGTTGCTCTGGCTGCCAAGCAAGTTCATGTTTTGCAGGAAACACCAAATTGTTTCCTGAGGGGATGTTTTTCAAAAATGGAAGGGCATGCCTCACTGGTCCTCAAAGGCTCTGTCCCATCCCGAGTGCTGTCACCTCACAGGGCGACATGATAGCTCTTTAAAGGCTATTTTTATGGAGCCGCTGGCCAGCTGCGCTGGAAATGTGTTTGCATTGTTTATTTGTTCTGGTAAATGTACCCACATCAAGGAGGAGATGGATTACGGACCTCCCACGCTTCCTCAGAAAGTAGCCCGACCCCTCCATAAGCTGGAAGCTGGGAGCTAGTGAAAGACTGGGAGTGGTAGAGGAAGAAGGAATGTTTGAAAAAGTAGGATTATAATGTGTTTTGATGATCCCCAGTGCTTTGAATTCATTCATTCAGTTAAACTAGCAAAGACACATGTGTCCAGAAAAAAATTTCTCTGGAGTTTTGTGTTCATCTATCAACCATACTTATTCATGAATTCTCCCTATAGATATGGCATAGATTTCAAGCGAGAGGAAGAAAGTGTTGGCATGCTACACTACTTGGGGGTTTTGCTGCGTGTTACAAACTATAGAAAGCAAAAATTAGAAATGATAGGTTTCAGACAGTGATGTTGCCAGAAGTTGCCTTTAGCAGAGTTTCAAATCTTTCCTCTACTGTGACAAATACATAGATTTTATATTACGTCCTAAGGACTGAAAATATCAAACAGAATTTCACTGAGGGTGAGATGGCCCAGCTGCTGTCTCTTGGTGATCTGGGACCTCTTAGTACACGGGTCTAAACTCTGAGGCAAGTCCACCACTCCATCTAAGAAATTAGTGGTTGAAGGATATGTCAGGTAACTATTGCTGTGTAACAAACAGTCCCAGAATGCCGCTGCATGAAAGAACAGTTACTTTTTATTTCTCACGTGTCTGATAGTCAACTGTACATGATCTGATCTAGGCTGTTTTTCTTTCCCAAGCTGCTCTATAGGTTTTTTGCTTTCCTTGTGACTAATGCAGGCAAATTCTTATAGCACTGGTTGATGCGCAAGAAATACTAGGAGCATAGTTTCTGACCACCCCAGCTCAGAACTCACAGCATTACTTCTACCTCATGTTATTGACCAATGCAAATATCATAGCTGAGTCAAAAAGCAAGGAGTAGGGAAATGTATCCTACTCTTTCAGTGGAGGGAACTTTATTGCAAAGGACATGGATAAGTGCAGGATAAAATTCTGGAACAAAATACTGTGCCCAGATGTTCGTATTTCTATAAATGGACACCCTATTATCTGCCCTAGGTTAGCGTGATAGAACCATTAAAAAAAAGTGTGTATGTGTATGTATATAGGTGTGAAACTTGAGGAGGACTTTCATGTATTGGTTCTTGCCTTCTATCCTGCTGAGGCAGGGTCTTTTTTGTTTCTGTTGCAACATTTTTTGGCATCAATCAGGGAAGCAGAACCACTGGAGTATTACTAATATATGAATATTATCTTATAGATAGTATAGTAAAGTCTTTAAACAGCCTTTCTGATAGCTTGATAGAGGTCAACTTGAGAGGTCAGAACTTGCAATGAATACAGGAGGCCAGGTACATCTAACTGCTGGAGTGGTGCCCCTAAAGGGAGTGATGGAAAATCTATAGGTAGATGTCGTGTGTGTGTGGGGGGAGGGGCACTGTGTGTAGCTGTGGAGGGCCAAGGGTGACTTCGGGAATCATCCTGGATTGCTTCTACCTCCTTTTTGCTTCACTCTGTAATTTCCCAGGCTTCACCTTCCAGAGTCAGAAGGGCAGAAGGCTGCCATTTCTGTCTGTTTTTATGTGGGCCCTGGGATCCTAACTCAGGTCCTTCTGCTTACAAGGCCGAGTCTTAACCCTTGAGCTGTCTCTCCAGCCCTGGTAGATGTCATTTGTAAGATGACAAGACTCCTCTGGTGGTCAGCGGGGCCAGAAGTGGGCAAGAAAAACTGGGTAAGGTAGAACCTGTTCTCATCTATGTGTCTGCCTTCCACTATGTAAAAATGGTGGTCTCCAGAGAGTAGAAGCTTTGTTTATTTCTCTCTCTCAAATCTTGCCCTTTTTGGCCTTTTTGGCCAATTTAGAAACACATATGGGAAGAAGTTTGGGGCTTATAGTTTTAGTTTAGGCAAGTCCATATGGAAATGAACAGAATAGACTTTGGGTTGAGTAATTTCTCCTGAATCTCAGAGAGTTTACTTGAAGTAGAGACTTAGAGGTTTCTCTACTGTTACTCCACACACTTGGGGTCTTTGTTCTAGAATCTAACGCAGTTTTGTGCAACTTGCTCCATGTGTTCTCATGGTTTTTGCCACATGAGGTGATGATGAGACCAGTAGGAAGCCATTTTCATTCTGGATCCTCAATCATTGTTTCTTCCTTCTCAGCCTTTTTTAAAAGCCCACCCAAATGCTGAATAGTTTTTGATTAGACCTCCAGTAAGTCTTGACATTTTTGAGACTATTTAGTTTCCTTGATTTGTGGAGTTTGGAGGATAGGAATTGTGATGTTTTGGGGGAAGGGTTTTCACAGGAGCACACTAGGAAAAGAGGCCTTATCATGATAAGTTCTCTTGATGGAATATTATTGACCATCCATTTTCCTATTGTTATCTTAGCTCAGTGTGAGCCAGGAATGCAGTAAAGATGATTAAGAGAAGAAAGGGGGGGGGAGAGAAATTCAGGTTACCACAAAAGTTAATACATTTATTCAGCTACGTGTTCTGTTGATTAATGCTCAAAGTATTGCATAAGATATTCAAAGCTGTTCAAAACCTAGCTCCTACCTCTAGTCTTCTCTCGTTTTCCAGTATATTACTTGACTTTTGGTAAGATTTGGTTTCCTGAATCCCAGCCAGAGAAATCCTTCTATGTACATGAAAAAGTAAGAGAAAGTATGACAAAAATGATGATGGAGGTGAGGTGGTAAGCTATGCTTGCTTTCAGGTTAAGATGGCAACATTAGATCACATGATCATCTGAGAGAACAAGGAACTATATATTCATAAAGACCTTTAGCCACCTGGGACAAACTTTAATTCCTTCTTTGATACATTTTTTTTTTTTTTTTTTGTATTCTGTGTTTCCTCTACAATCTCTAGAACAGGAGACAAGCTTTTCTTTATGTTTTATAGATCACTGGTGGCATGCTAATCAAAATAAATAAAGCTATCTATTACCAAAAATCTGCGCATATTAGTAGTTTAACACAGAAAGGCTTATTTTTCATCATTACAACTAACTTGTGGCAAGTGGGCAGTGGGAAGAGTTTTATTTTATAAATTCAGACCAGGACATAACTTTCTCCTAATTTCATTCATTCTTAGTGATAGCCATGGTGGACGTGCTTCGATAATGCTGCAAGGATGTCAAGAAATGGAAAGGACAGTGGACTTAAAGCTTATTGAGTTTTAGTTGTCTCTATCTAGATGAGAAATTACATCTGCTGCAATGTGACTGGTTAAAACTGGTCATGTGGTTTTCTTTAGATTCAAGGGTATTGGGCAAAATAATTTAGTTTCGTGTCCAGGAACGAGAATGGATATTTAGTGAGCAATTGTGACACTCTTGAAATGATGCCTTCTCTCTGAAGCAAATGTCTTGGCTATACCTGTTATACTATTAGCACTTAAAAGTTATTTGTTTAACAAGTAAATGGAGGAGTAAATGACAACATTTAAACTTCTGCTGATATGCTTTTCTAAAGAAGAAAATGGGAAAGAATTCTGTGAGAAGCAGCACTTTTATTGAATCATATGATCATTTAAATTGTGAAGTTATTTTACAAACACCTTAGAAAGATGTATTTATTCATTTGACAAATATTTGAGTACTTTCTATGTTGTTGATCAGAAAACAGGTTATAAAATCATAAGCTTTGTCTACTAGTAATTCACCTAAAATGAATTTAGTGGGAAGAGGGGAAAAATGCAATGATCAAATTGTGTTGTGGGTGTTACAATATGTACATGGGTGGACTGTGGTGGGGATTCTAGAAGGGACATCTGATTCGGCCAGGAATGGACATTATGGGATTTCATTTTCCAGATGAGGTTATGCTTGAGTTGCCTCAACATGTTTGCCAGATGACGCTCATAAGAAAGAGGCGAAGGTAACAGTATAAAATATAACAACTTAGGGAACGTCAGAAGGTCAAAAATGTGTGTCAGCAGATAGTAGGAGATGAGACTGGGTTGAGACATGAACTATTCATAAACTGCCTAAGTGAAGAAAGAATAATAAAGATTATGCAATTTGTCTTTAGTGAATGAATTGATACACGATAAAAATCTAAGCAAAAGCTATGCCATCCATATCACTCAACTCTATTTGCCTCCCAAGATAAACCTGAAATAAATGATTTGTAACATTAAGAAAATCAAATAAAAGCCTGCTTATTGGTTCAGTGGCAATCTTCTTATGGGAGAGATTAAATATAAGAGCGCAAAGATACAATAACCTCCATCATTTCGATATAGCCTTGCCTCTGAGAGAGAAGCAAAGAGGCCCATTTGAAAGAAAACAGGAGAAGCAGTTTCAGTTTTGCAAAAATTCTATCTGTCCACAGAACAGATTTAAAAAACTAGAAACATTTCCAGTGTTGATGTTAGCTATTCAGTTAGGAACCTAGTCCTCAGCTCAATTCAATCACTAACTGTTGGGCATTCATGCAGTGCATAGCAATGACACGTTTGTGTTCTGTATTATATATCAGATGCAACGAAGTAAAAGATGTATGTTTTTGTTTTTGAGAACATGAGTCTAGAACTTTCTAACCAAGGATGTACTTTATTTAAGGATTAAAAAAATATATATATATATACATATAAATATCCAGATGTGCTCTTGGGCCTTTAAGAAGCTAGTGTGCATTGTGAATCTCAGGGAACATGATTACACTGCATTTCTCTATGAATTAAAGCGATCCCAGGACGTTCTTGATCTCTCCCCTTCTGCTTCTCTAGGATCTTGAGGTTGGGAGAACTCATCGTTTTAAAAAGGTCAGTATTAATCTTCACTTCGATAATCCATCAACCCCATTGGATAATCTAGAAATTCATGCAAAATTGCCCAAGTACATGCCAAGTACCTTGGGAGGTATAAAGGAAAAGGCCAGCCAACTCCTTGTATAAATTGGGTGTACAGTGTGTTTTACTAGATACATTTAGTACTTCTTCCAGGACGTTCCCTGACGGCAGGGCAGTAGGAGATACAAAGTCACAAAAGTGTAGGGATTTGGACTGACTCTGAAAGACTTCATAGTCAGACTTCTTATTAAAAAATTAAGTGAAGTGACAGCGAACGTCTAGTTTGAAAAAAAGGGAAGAGACACCTCCAACAAGAAAGTCTGCTTCTTGTCCAATTCTGAAAGTTCCTCAGGCTTCCCCTCTCAGTCTTTCTTACCTTTCGCCTTTCTTGGCACACCCTCATGCTCTGGCTGTGTGGGTTTCAGACCTTTCCAGAGCAGACAACTGCAAACCATCAGAACAGAGACTTGCAGGACGCAGGTAAACACAGTGTTCCTCCTAAGGGGAGAACAGAGGGCCTGGGGAAAAGGGCGGGGCGGACCCGTAAAGGGCGGGGCGGACCCAGGGGGCGGGGCAAACTTGAGGCGATCAAGGCAACCGAGGGGCGGAGCGGACCCGTAAGGGGCGGGGCGGACCTAGAGGGCGGGGCAAACCTGAGGTGACCCAGGAGTTTGAGCGACGGGGCGGACCCGTCGAGGGGCGGGGCAAACCTGAGGTGACGGGTTGTCAGGGACGGACTGGGGGCGTGGCCTCGCGAGGTGCGGGCCGCGTCGGGGCCGCCCGCGCGCAGGCAGAGCCCGGGGCTCTGGAGCAGGTAGTGGAGCCGAGCCGCGCGACGCCGCCTCCCCGAGCTAAGCTGGCCGGAGGGGCGCGGAGACGGCGGGACGTCGGCGGGGAAGGAGGCCGCGCCGCTCAGGTGCGCGTCGCCCTCCGGCCCGGCTCTGGGGGGCTGCGAGGCGCGGGCGGGCGGCGGCGGGGGGCCTTCGGCGGGGCGCGGGGTCCGGGGTCCCCAGGATGCCGGCCGCGCGGAGGCCCGATGCGGATCCTCGTGCGGGGAGCGGGCGCTGGGGCGGGACCCTCAGCCCACGGCGGACGCCCTCGGGGCGCCCCGGGCTTGGCGGGGAGAGGAGCGGGGTGGGCGCCGCGTGCCCGGTGCTTCTCTGTGGTTCTGGACCAGGCTGCAGATCGCGCTCGTGCCTCTTCTTTCTTCCCCGCTGGGGTCTTTCAGCTTGGGGGGTAGGATGGCTGCATGGGGAAGGGGTGCGGCGCTCCCAGGACGTCTGGGTAATAGACGAGGTAGACCCCCAAGCTGAACGTGGGTAGCTTTGGAATATTCCGACGGAAGCCCGGGGAAGGACTGATGTTGTAAATAAAATAGTTTGATTGTTCTTGCAGTCGATGGGCAGAGTTGCCCCTCCAAAACCGGGGTGATCTCTCATTACCGTAGTAGTGAGCACTGACAAAACCTTTTCACCATGTTACTACTTCGACGCGTCGCTCCATCGGGGTACGGGGGTGCGCCCTTGGTGGAAGGAAAGGTCAACGCTGCCCGCCTCTGAGCCGAAACTTGAAAAGATTCTTTGAATCCGCTCGTTTTGCATTGCGGGCCTTCTGGTTCATGAATATTGTACCTTCCTAATCGGAGGGGGAAGTAATGCAGAGTCACCCGAACCCTTCAAGAAGAAAATTAAAGTGGGTCTCAAATGTTGCTCCACTTGGATTACGACTATTCGTGACTCAAACTAAGTGAAGAGAAACCAATCGGGGTTGAGGGAAAACGAGCTTTGAGATTCTTTAGGGACATCGCATCGAGCTGTGTAGGTGGCAGTTAAACTGATTGTGATCAGGTTTTTCTGCAGTCCGGGTCTGAGTTCCAGACGAGGGCAGAAGCAGCCGTGCGCTTGTGGTAGTTAATCCTGTAAAGGTGCAGGCAATCAAGGAAGTATAGAGTAAGGGAGGAAGACCGGAGGGCCGAGGAGGAGCAGAAGTGTGCTAGGAGACAGTAGGGCAGTGTGAGCCCCCAGAGGAGAGTTTTAAGGACAGAAGTCTGTCCTTGGACCCATGGGAATCAGAAGGCTGACAAGTTTGACAAGGAAGTGGTTAAGTACATGTTGGCTTTGGGAGTTATAAGGAACCTTTGCCTTTGACAAAGCTCATTTAAGAAAAATAGTAGGAGCAGAAACCATATTAGAATAAATTAGAGGTACAAAGAGAGAAGAAATAAGTAAAAACAATGAGTGTAGAATCCATATTTTGAGAATGATTAGGGGAAGCGACAACAGTGGTTATAGAGGGGAATGTATTGTGATATAGGAAAAAACTAAGGATTATAGAATAGCTGCATGTTAAGTTCATTATATCGCAGCATTATCCTGTCTCATGGTTAAATTATGGAAGCTAAAAACAAGTAGATGAACATATTCATAAATTAGAGTGCTGTTTTAGTAGCTTTTGTGTTAAATTCAGTGGTTGCTATCAATGTTTAATTCATAAATAGGAATTATGTTGGGCTGTATTTTACCTTAAAACTAGTACTTTGACACCTTCCTTGCTTTTAAATCATTTGAGTTCTTCAGGTATATCTCAGTGATTCTTCTAGAAGTCTTATGCAGAAATCAAATGTGTTTGTTAAGTCAATCATGGATTACATTAGTCAGGACCTTTGCTTCAATATGCAAAGGAAAATATTTTTAAATTAAAATTTCTGTAAAGTGGGTTTTGCTTCAATCTCCCCTGAAACTTTTTGTTATTGTTGTTCTAAAGTTCAGATGAACACCTTAATTGTTTAGAAGTATAAAGAATAGTTAAAAAAAAAAGAATAGTTAAAATGGGAAAGTCCAACTAAGTATCGATGAGTACTATCAAGTCTTATAGAAGAAGTGGAATTCAGATACTGTGCTGGTAGGAGCATAGACTGATAACGCTCATTTTGAGAACCTTTTTGGCAGTGCATACTAAAATGAGCCACTCGTAAACTTTATGCAAACATTTATCTAGAAAATGTAAACTAATGTGACAGAAAACATGTTAGTTGACTTGGTATTAGCCAGGAAGGAAGGAAGTAAAAATTGACTCAAAAGAGGCATGAAATAAATTTTGGCGATGATAAGACATATTAATTTGCTGGATTATGATGATTATTTCACCAACTATAAATGCATGACTTATTTAATTCTACGACTTAAATATATACAATTTATTATGGGTCAGTGAGACTTTGATAAAAAGGCTAGTTAAAAATTTGTGAAAAAAGTAAATAAAAACAAAGAAATGAAGATATCACATCAGTTAAGTATATTAGCCTCCTTTAAATATTGTAGTTTTGCCAGGTAATGCAGTTATGAAGAATTTTAATTTTCTTCATGTTTTATACTATAACCATGTATTCATTATTCATAGTAATTGAGAAATTATTTCATATGTGCAAAATCCTTTTAGCACACCCAAAGATTTCAAGAATACAAACATTCTTATGCTTAAGAAACAAAATTTTTTTTAATGCTAACCTGTATATTCTCCTTGGCCATATCTTTTCCCACTTAATTTGTGTATAATTTTGCTACATGGCTGTGCTGTCCTAAGGCAGTGTCTTGTTTGATTTAAAGTACAATATAAGTGCTTTAAAGTACAATATAAACGAAACTATACCACATGATTTCTAGTCAGGACTTTTAAAAAAAAATTTGACCTCCATTTCACATCCTCCTGACTCAGCTTCCCAAACACTGGGTTTTTAGGTGAACACCACTACATTATTCTGCTCTATGACTTTAAGAATTTATATTTGTATTATCACTTACTTTTGTATATTTGTTTATAATTTACTTTTTATTGCTCTATATCACTCCATTATATGATTTTACCATTGCTTATCTGTCATCCTGTTGATAGATGAGTAGGGTGTTTTCTGTCCTCTTCTTAAAAAACTTTATTTTGCCATTAAAAGCTATTGTGATATCACTCTAGTTCATGTTTTGCATTCATGTGCACAAATTTCTCCAATATTTTTAATCTTAACTATGTAAAATATGTAGCTTTGGAGCTACAATTTTGTAGAGCTATGGAGCTTTAATTTTGACAGATAATAGTGAATTGTTTTATATAGTGATTGTGTCATATACCTTCATTAACTATTAGTGTTTACTCTGTTTCTCTTGTTACCATGTGAAATATTTGTGCATTTGTAATTACCTGATCACAAAAATATTCTTGCTCTAAAAATCTGCTCTAAAAATAGTTTTATTAAAAAATGATGCCACACACAGGAAGGCAGAAGGAGTGTATTTGGAGGCCAGCTAAGCAACATAGCAAGTTCCAAGGGAGTCAGCTTGAGCTTTATCGTAGCAAGACCCTGTCTCAAAAATCAGAACTGTAGGTTGTAGGTCATGAGTAGAACGCTTGCCAAACAGGTGAAATCTTGCGTTTCATCCCCAACACCACAGAAAGAAAAAAAATTGTTTTTCATATATGATCTTAAACCATGTGTGATTGGTTTTATATGAGTGAGGGATTCAATCTCTTCTTTATCCATATGGGTAGTATTTATTGACTATCCACTTTTTTTCACTGCAGAAATCTCTGTTATATGTTAAGTTTCTGTATATTTATGAATGTATTTCAAGGTCATTCTTGCTTTGACTTCTGTACCTTTTGTTCTACAGCCTTGTGTTAGTTGCAGACGAAAACGATAACTCAGAGAACATTCACCTGTGCATGTTTCTCAAGTTGCTTTATTTGTTGTTTTATACAATAGTTGGATTATAATATATTGCTTAATTTTAAACTATATATTGTAACTATCTTAAGTCACAAAAAGTACTGAAGATACTATAATAGAAACCATATGGCTCCCTTTGGTTTTTGTAAATCTTATCCTAAGCTCCTGAGAGTTAATTTTAATTTGAAAAGTAAATATGGGACTTTGTTTTGGGAATGTAATAAATTTAGGTATCTGAAGCAACCTTTATTTGAAAACATCTAAGAGAGCTGTGTTTAAAAAATAATTCCAAAAATGGAAATTAATGTGCCAAAATCTAAGAGCATACTGGAAGTATGAAAAAGTGAAGGAGTTCTTAAGTCCTGTTTGATTGAAGAGTGTTTGTTAACTAGTGAACTTCATGGCTTTGAATAGATCGTGGAGTACTTGAAGTACTCTGTGGCAGTTGGAAGTTAGCCTGTGGTCCCTTCAAAGTAGCTAAGGAGGAGACTTTCTGCCTCTGTTCTGGGACTCAAGGGCTGATTTGTCAAGAAAGGAGTGAAAAATCACTCTGCCTTCTTTAAAAGAAAGAGACAGAAGGAGAGAGAGAGAAAGAAAGAAAAAAAGGAAGAGAGAGAGAGAGAAAGAAAGAAAGAAAGAAAGAAAAAGGAAAGAAGGAAGGAAGGAGACAGGAAGAGAAAGAAAGAAAAAGAATGAATGAATGAAAAAGAGAAAGAAGAAAGAAAGAAAGAAAGGAAAGAAAGAAAGAAAGAAAAGAAAAAAAGAAAGAAAGAAAGAAAGAACATACTGTAAGGATCGTGTTTGGTTTTTTTTTTTTTTTTTTAACATTTTTTATTATTATTTCCGCTCACACAAACTTAATAGGTAGACCAGTTCCCTGCCCCGTGTTTGGTTTTATCATTCATCAGTTGGTGGATGTTTGCACTGTTTCTGTTTTTTTCACTCTTAACTTCTGTGTTCAAGGTTTTGCATGAAAATACGGTTTCTGTTCTCATAGGTACATTAAACTAGAAATAGAATTTGTGGATTGTATGCTAAATGTGTGATGTTTTTGAGGACCACGAAGTGTAGTATCTACATTGTTTTACATACTCACTAACATTCATTTTGTGTGTTTCAATCATTGTATGTGAAGTGGTAGTTCATTATAGTTCTATTTACATTTCCCTAATTGTCATTGAAGTCCTTTGTCATGTTTATTAGCCACTTGTAATTGTTATAGATATATCCAATCTCTTACTTATTTTTGATTGGGTTAGTTGTCAAAGCATAAGTATACGTATGTATGTGTACATGTATCAATATATTTATATATCCAAAGTGCTCCAAAACCTGAAACACAAGTATTAGGTGTTGTATGATGACATAAATAGAAATGTTGACATTATAGAACTTTGTTTCTTGTATAGAGTTAACTTTAGATGTATAAACATCTAAATTATAGGAACTTTGAATTAGCAAAATAACTGGCAGGGAATGAAATTTTTTGTATAGTTTTTTTTTCTGGTAGTATTGAGGATTGAACCTTGGCTGTCATGCATATAAAACAGGTACTGTACCATTCCCAGCCTTTTTTATTATACTCTTTATGAGAATAATATTTTTTTCAAATTTTGTTTAAACATAAACATATTTATCAGATATAAGAAAACATTGGATCAGATTATAACATTGAAGTTGTTCGTTTAATAATTTTTAATTTTTCTGTTTTAGGGCTGGGGAGATGGCTTAATGAATAAGATTCTTACCATGTAAGCATGAAGATCAGCATTCATTCTCTCCTCCCCACCCTGCAAAAAAGAAAGACTCCAAATGCCAGACAGGCATAGCCACCTATGATCCCAGAATTCAGGAGGCACAGACAAGGAATTCTTCAGGACAAACTGGCTAGCTAGAGTCACTAGTTGATGGTCTCTGGGTTTAATTGAGAGACCATGCTTCAATAAATGAAGTGAAAAACCACTCGATGTTAACTTTAGTTCCCCATACACAATGCACATATGTATACTTGTACTTGCACACATATGCAAATGTACATACACATGAACCACATACACATGGCTAAAAATTATACAGCTTTAATAAATTATGAGAACCCTCAGGTTATACAAAATTACATGTGAAAACAAAACACACACAGTACACTAGCTGCTGTGACCTGTACACATTGCTCTGTTGGGGCAATGCAAGAATTAAGAAAAGACATATAGAAAAGCTGGGATTAGGTGGTCAAAACTGGCTCAGATAGATTTGCCAACACAGCCCAGATCAGCCCAAACGTGTATTGAATAGATAAGTCAGTAATAGCTCTACATCAGCAGATGTCATGGGACATAAAAAATGAGGGTTTTGTATCTTTAGGACCATACCAGATGTTCTATACAAAGTCAGCTCTATACAAAGTCAGCTCTACACAAACAACACTTATGTAAGGAAAGAGAAAGACAGGGCTATCCTGGTTTTGGCTTTGCCGGTCCAAATCTGTTATAACATAGTTACAATGGCTTATGTCAATTTCTCAGGATGGCCACGCAACACTAAACATTCCTCTTATAATCCTACTGCATTGGAGCTGCTCTCTACATCTTCCTCTGAAATATTTTTGATTCAGAGCCTTCATTCTATGTTAGAAAGACAGTATGATTCAACTAGTGATACCAATAGCATTCATTAACCTTGATAATTTATATTTTCTGTTCTACCTACAGGTTGATAGTAAAACTGGAAATTTGCTGAATATTGGAAACTGAATGTAATGGCAGCAGAATTTCTAAAGAGTTGCTGTAGAGGATGTTTCTATGGTGAGACAGAAAAGCACAAGTGTGAGTTGTTCCGATTCAGAAAACATTTACTTAGTGCCTCCTTGTAGTATTTTGTAATGAAAATGTTTTCTCACTTTGAGAGGGAATATAGAATTTTACCAAGTTGATTGGGAAGAAGGAATATGGCAGTATAAAAATGACAGAGAATGAATTAATATAGGCAAAGATAGGGAGTGAAGTATGTTTAGGAAACAGAATACTCTGATAAACATTTCGATGCAAATAAAAATTTCCAATTTAAAATTTAAATGTCTTTTGTGAATAAACGATCAAATGAGTAAGAAACCTGTAACTTTGTCAAGACCCACATTTACAAAAGAGAATTTCCTTTCTACTTAATAATTTCAGGATTTTTTTATTTTTATTTTTCTCTGTCTCAGGTCTGCTCCCTGTGACATTCATTCCTTCTTCCATCAAGGCTCTATCTCTGAAAGGTGCCACTACCTTCCCAAACATCCACATCAGCTAAGGATTCAAACACATTAGTGTGTGAGGGACAGTTCCAATTCAAACCATGACAGAACTGCAAAATAGCTTATGAATCAGGATGTTTTTCTAAAATGAATAAATAAGTTCCAAGCTTTCTGTTTTGATTTTTATATGTAATCCATATGCATATTTGTGACTTTTTTTTCTCCTCTTCTTTTATATGCAGTTTCTGTGGAAAGTGACTTTAATGCATCGATCTCAAATAGCCAAAGTGCTGTCTGTATACCTCCATTGACTTCTCTTTCCGTAAAGCCTCAGGTTGGGTGTAGTGAGGATTATTTGCTTTCTAAATTACCATATGATGGCAAAGAAGTACCATTTGTTGTGCCCAGATTTAAGCTATCTTATATTCAACCCAGGACACAAGGAACTCTTTCACATCTGGATGAAATAGAAGGTAAACAATAAAATTTGAAAATTAACATGAAGCTCTGAGATGTTGTTACTGCTTTTTTATCTTTAATACAAAATTCATAGAAAATTTCATTTTTTCCTTTTTATAGATATTTACCTTTAAAAAAGAACTTAATTCATTTAGTGTGTGGTGACTTCAGGAATCATCCTGGATTGCTCCTTTTTGCTTCACTCTGGTATTTCCCAGGCTCTACTCACCAAGGCCGGAAGTGCAGACCGCTGCCATTTCCACCTGGCATTTTTATGTAGAACCTGGGATCAGAACTCAGGACTTTCTGTTTATGCGGCAGAGACTTAAACCCTGAGCCAGCTCTCCGGCCTGATTTTTCCTTTTTGAAATGTACCATTATGAAATCTGGTCACGCTATAGAATATTCGTATATAGTTTGACTTTTTTAAAGAAATGTATACTCATATTATCCTTTATATACCTAGAAAGAAAAAAAGGAAAGGAATTTGGTTAGCAAATATAGGACTAGAAATGGTTTCTTATCTATTAAAATTTGGTGCAATGAGAAATAGGAAATGGTAAAGAAGTCTTTCTTTCTTCACCAGTTTGTTCTTCCCAGACTAACTTCCTTCATGAATAAAATAGATTCATTGGTTAAAATTTGGCTGATATAGAAGCCAATGGACTAATAAAGATAAAATGAAACATATGTAGCTCTTATTTTTAAAAAAAACAAGATTATCATTATACATATTTTGATCTTTGATGTTGCATGGGTCTCTGAGACTTTTTTTCTCATTTTTCATTGTTTTTTTTTGGGGGGGAGGGGTTAATTTGGATAATTGACTTATTGTAAAGTCCATGGTCTCTTACTTTTGTTATCTCCATTTTGCTGTTAAGTCTATGTGCTGAATATTTTATTTTAGATATTGCATATTGAGAATTAATTACTTTTTTAGTTCATTTGTATAAGGAGTAATTTTGAATTATATTCTGTATTTGAATGTTGTGGTGATTTGGTTACACTGATCTGCAAACCTTATTTTCCTTCCTCCTTTTCTCTTTTCATCCCTTTGCAAGACTTGTAACAATTTGAACTTAGACTGCAAATACTGCCTTCAATGGTAGCATTGGTCATTGATTCAGGGATCAGCCAGATATTTGGGACTCTCCCCTTTTCAGGATTCCTTCCTTCTTTCTATATCTCTACTTTCCTAGAATGCTGTCTTTTGGTTTATCTTCTAGTTTTACTATTGGAGTTTCATATATCATATGTGGTTTAACCTTTTATACACCATGCATGACTTATGCTTAGATTAAAAATCATTTTTTCTTTCATTTGTATGTTTGTGTGTGTGTGTGTGTGTGTGTTTTGTATGTGAATATGCATGTGTGGAGGTGTATGTACACAAGTGCACTTGGGTGTATGTGACGGTGAAAATACAAGGGTGTTGTCGGCAATCATTCTTTATCACTCTTGCACCTTATTGTGGAAGCCTAGGGTTCTGAGCAATCTCTCCACCCTACCACCTTATTTGTTGTGGCAGGATTTTTTTTTCTCCCCCTAAGTCCACAGCTACCTATCGACTAGACTCTGGAGATGTACTTGTCTCCTCCTTCCACCCCTTCCCTTTGCTAGGGTGATGGACATATACCACCATTTTTCACATAGGTACTCAGAATCCAAACTCGGGCCCTTAAACTTGTGCCACAAACACAATGGAGCCATTTCTCCAACCCCTAAACATTTTTTAAGTGTTGCATGAGGGTGCATATATGTTTGTGGGTGCATATGCACATATATGTGTGGAACCTAGACTACCACAGGTGTTATCCTTACAAATGTTATATGCCTTCTTTGAGACAGGGTCTCGTTGACTCCGAGCACATCAACTTAGGCTAGTCTGGTAGCCAGTGAGCTTCAGGGCTCCTCTTGTCTTTGCCTTCTATTGTACTTAACTCTGCATAGTTGCTGATAAATTCACAACCAAATGGCTTAAGGGAACAAAGGATTTTATTTTTTCTTATAATAGTCTGGTTATAGTTTTCACTCCAACTTGGCAGGAGAGCCCATAACAATACCAATGGCTGATGGAACTGGCCATTCCAAATCTACAGGATTGAAAGGGACAATCTTCACTTGCCAGGCCAGCATGTCTGGCTAAGTATACAGAAAGATGCCAACTTCCTTAACCAGTTTCCTCCATTTTATTTACCTGCCCAGAGGATGGTCCCATTCATTATGGGCTGGGTCTCCCCCATCAATTATACAATCTACTGCAGGCTTGCATAGGGATTAACTACTAATATTTTAAAAATACGCCCAGAGCCAAAGCTTCCAGTTGTCAGGTTGACACCAGTAGCTATCTACCACATCTCCCTAAACACTGGAATTACAAGTGTGTATCACTATGCGTATGACTGGTCTTCAGTTTGTAAAGCAAGTGCTTTCTCCACAAAGCTATTCCTCCACCCCCATAGTATGTTTACATGATCATTAACTCTAAAAGGAATTTTAATTGCTTCATCTCTTTATAATGTGAGGTATCAAACATATAGAGGAAAATCCATGAATAGAAGCATAAATTCAATGATTTATATTGAAGAGTAGACCTAGTCACTACCCAAGAAATAAAGTGTTATCAGTAACCCAAACACTTATCTTTTCCCTACCTTTTGTTCACTAAGAGTAATGAATATCCCAGTTTTCCTACTCATAAAATCTTCTTTTTCTTCTTGCTGCTTAAGTATATGTTCCTAAATACTTTTTTTTCAGCCTTTATTTAAGTATAAGGATGTAATTAGTATGTGTTATTTTGTATTTTTTAAAAATAATACTATGTTTATTAGACTTCATTCAAGTAGCTAGTAGTTTTAGTTTGTTTTCACATCCAAATTTAGTTATGTGTTGCAATTTGTTTTGTATTCTAAATGCTAAGGTAAAATAGTGTGTCTGTGTAGCATACTACCATAAGGCATTTTTATCTGGCAGGAGTATATTTTTGTCTATTTTGCTGTTGTTGGGCATTGAAGTTTGTTCTACCTTTTGGGTATTAAGATTAACAGTACTCGTGGGTCCTCTTGTACATGTGTTTTGAACATTACAGCAATTTCAGCAGTGTTTATGTTTGGGATTGTTGGGATAGGACATAAATATTTATTTGAGTTGTAATAGGAACTACTAACTCTTCCATGGTGATTACATCCATGGTGATTTCATCAATTTTTACTAGCTCCACTCTCTTCTCAACCATTTCATTAGTTGTGTAGTGGTATCGTATTGGGTTATCACATTCCCCTTATGATGAATGAGATTTCTGCTTAAATGTCTATGTAGAGACTTGTCTGTCTTTACTGTCTTTTAGGAGCTCTTCATATATTATGGGTGTGAGCCTTTTGCCAGTTATATTTGTTGCATGTGTTTTCTCCCTTTATTGTATGTGTCCTTTTCTATCTTTGTATTCTTTTCAGCAGCCATTTGACAAATGAGAGTGTTAGTTTTAGTACAGATAAAACTTTTTATGATTAATGTTCTATGTTCCATTTAAAAAATGCTTTTTAGCCTTAAGGTCATAACAGCTTTCCTTATAAATAATTTAAATAATAAACTTTATGGATTTGCCTTTTATGTTTAATTTAGATCTATAATCCACATGGAATGAATTTTTATGAAAAATGTTTGACTAAATGAAGTATTTTTTCATATCAATATTTAGTTAACTTAAACACTTCAGTAAAAAAAGACTTTCTTTTCCCCACTTTTATGTAAGATCACCTATTCATAAAATAGGCATCTCTTTCAGGGCCTTCTATTCTGTTCTGTTAACCTATTTTTCTGTCAAAATTTGATTCTTAATACCCAGTACAAAACTTTTCTAATATTTTATTCTTAAAGTATTATTCTTGGTCTTTAGTATTTCCAAAAATATTTTTGTCTTTTCATTGCTTGGTATCCAACTTAATTTCATTGTGAGGGATAAAAACCCCACATATTTGGTTTGATTTCAGTCCTGTCAAATATAAGAGCAATTTAGTAGATCTCAGTATGTAGGCCAAATTTTCAAATGTTCTCTCTTCTTAAAAAGGATATATCTTTAAAAATCTTTTTATTGAGCTGAAGAGATGGCTCAGGAGTTAAGACCCTGTCTTGAAAGCAGAAGGTGTTGAGTTCAGATTCCAGATCCTACATAAAAGTGCCAAGTGAAAACATCCTACACTTCTAGCCCTAGTGGACAGAGCCTGGAAAATCCCAGGCTAAAGTCACCTGGGATTCCTAAAGTCACTCTTGGTCCACCACAGGGATACACAGTGCCCTCTGATACATAGACACACAGACACAGACACAGACACAGACACAGACACAGATAGACAGACAGACAGGCAAAATAAATTTTTAAAAAGTTAAAAAAATCTTTTTATTTAAAACATGTTCTATGTGTAAGTATAAAAGTAAGAGGAAACTCAGGTCACTAAATACAGAATAATCTATAGAAGAAAGAAAATGCCAAAAATTTGCCATACTGTCTCAAGATCAGGATTCTTTGCATATACCTTTTATAGCTAGAATTCTTTTTATAAATGTGTGATTTTTCTTAAATATGAAAAACTGTGATTACAGTATTACTTGAGAAAAATTGTTTTCTTTTTCCTTTTCCTTTAGTATGACATTTGTTTTATAGCAATTTCTGTGGTGGTATAATTAATATAATAAAATTTAATCATAGATAGTTGCATTTTTCTTCTTCTCTAGTCAACTAAATAAATTTAAAGAATTTAAAATATTATTCAAAAATCTGAACAAAGAAAACAGAATGCTTAATTGTACAACTATAGCAGTTACTCTTCTCTGTTTCTGTGAGACGCCACTCAAACTCAAAACAACTTAAGGGAAAAAGGGAGATTTATTCAACTTACCGTTCCAGAGGGGAGATAGAGTCTTTCAAGGTGGAAAAGGGGTGATTGACTGGCGGAAGTTGGAGGAGGCTTAAGTCACTTCAGGCATTATGGGGGCTCAGAGCTGACTTCTGGAAGCAGGGTGGAGCTAATCAACCTCAAGGCCCACCTGTGACTGCCTTCCTGCAGCAAGGCTCCACCTCCTAAAGGTGCCGTGGCCGTCTCAAATAACCAAATATTCAGACACATGTACCTGTGGGGACAACTCACAGTTCAATGCATGACAAGAACTTTTTAGTTTCATATTTGAGATTATATGCAATAAACTATCATGCTTTTAGGATCTGCCAGAGCATCTTTTGGAGATCGAAAGGTGGAACTTTCTAGTTCGTCTCACCATGGACCCAACTATGATGTGTATAATCCATTTTATATGTATCAGCACTTTTCACCTGATTTGAGTCGGCGCTTTCCTTCTCATTCAGAAGCAACAAAACTATATGGGTCTGGTAAGAGCCTGTGTGTATATGTGCTTTTTCTCTTTGTTTCTCTTTAAGGAATTTAGAAATCAAATCTAAGACCCTGGAAAAAATAATTATTATTAAAAACATTTTTAAAATAAGAGTAAATAGACTTTATAGATACATTATATATCAAGTATAAATTGCTATGCATCTCTGATTCATACAACTTACACTATTATTTAGGTGTGTGTGTGTGTGTGTGTATGAGCCATCACAACCAAATTTAAGGTGAGGTGCTGAAAAATATAGAAAAAATATTTACCTAAGAGTCTGACCTGCATCCACCTCTGTCTGCATCAGAATACATATTTGCTATGCAGAGTTCCCTTTTAAGGATCTCGACAGTTTTAGAAGGACACTAGAAGTACAAGTGTACGTAGGATTCAAGTTGAATTTTTAATGTGATATATGCTCACTAAATAGTAATTGAATTACATTTATCACAGAATATTTATATCCTCTTATACTTTTTGGGTGAAGGATTGGGGAATATGGGCAAAAAAATTTTGATATTTGGTGTGGATGTGCAAATGTGTTGTTTGCTGTTGACTTCTGTTTTTAAAAGGAAAATAATTGAAAAAGAACTGTTTTAGATTTCGTCAGACCTATTTTTGTTGTAAATTTGCACATAATGTTCATGATGTAGTCTTATAGAGATTTAGTTTGGGTAATTAGGTAGACTTCCAGTGTTTCATTTTCTTTACTATAAAAATGCTTTTGTTCACTTTGCAGTTTGTGATTTAAGGACCAGCAAACTTCCTAGTTCCCCTGGGATAAGCAAATCTATGTTTGATCTTTCAAGTTCCTCTCAGCGATTCATCCAGGTAAAATAGTTACAAAAATTTAGTTGTATAATTTTTTCAAATTTAAAATTCAGAAATGTATGAATTACATTAGGAATAACACATTGTATTTTCTTTGCCTGTATGTATTTCTAATATCTAATAATGAATACTTGACATTTGCTATAGGTATCATTTTAGAAAATTAACACTTGATAAATAAAAGGCAGCATTTCTTCTGTTTAGTTGCATTTTATCTCTCAGTTAGTATGCACCTAAAGTTCTTCAGGCACTTGAAAAATTTTTTTTGAAAATACGTGTGTGAAGTTTCCAAGTGATGCAGATGCTCTGGTCTAGAATGACTATGCTTCAGTAATGTGGTTTTATAGATCTGTTTCTTTCTCTTTTTTAAGTAACTGAACTCTTCCAAATTCTGATTTTCATTAATGGTTTTGATGCTTGAAAATTATTCTTTTTATTATAAAACTGAACCAAAAATCCTAAAGGCTTTCCAATATGTTTTCTAGTAAGATATTTAAGAATTTTCATATTCCTTTCTTTCCTGTAAAATTAGAAAATTCTAACCAATAACAATGACAAAATGATGAGCATTCAGTGAAAATATCTGTGCATGAGTATTACAATTCCTAAAGTTCCAATATGTAATTTCTGACTAAAGAATTTTATTTTTTAGAGACATGATTCACTGTCCAGTGTGCCCAGTAGTTCTTCTTCAAGAAAAAATTCTCAGGGCAGTAACAGAAGCTTGGGTAAGGAATAAAATATTTTTCTACTGTTCATGGAGTTATTTTTAAACATTAATTGTTTGACAGTGGGTATGATTAGGCAAAAATTCTGCATCTTATGTGTTGGTTATATCTCTATTGCAATCTTATGAAAACTGAGATTAGATGGCTTAAATCTCACTGTTTGGACAGAAATGAATCTTTTTAAAAAGTGAAACTGTTATGTATCTTTCATTTGTTGGTTTTAACTAAATGATGGCCTTATAAATGTTATTTTGGAAGTGTCTTCAGAATTTAACTTAAAGATCTTACATTACAATTGATTAAGTTCTTAAACTATGTGCTTTCTATAGTGTATTTACTCCTGGCACTCATTGAAACATAGAAGTGTGATTTTTTTCATTAAATTTGGAACTTTGAAAAATAATTAGGACATTTTCAGTTATCCTTTTAAAAAGGATTGTGTAAAGCTTAATTGATTTGAAAAGAAGGCATAGATTTTTTAATATCTTCATTCTTTTACACTTCAGATACAATTACCCTATCAGGAGATGAAAGAGATTTGGGAAGATTGAATGTGAAATTATTTTATAATTCTTCAGCAGAGCAGATCTGGATCACAGTTTTGCAGGTAAATTATCATAGTTAATGCTATTATACAATTGAATGTTTATACCCTATAAGTACCTGGAGAAGAAGCCAATAGTTGTCTTCAGAATTTAGGATTCTGTATTTAATAAAGCATTTAATACTGAAACTGATAAAAGAGAAACAAAGAAAAAATGCTTCTGGATATAAACTTAAGTAAGAACTTTGCCAATAGGACTTCAATGACCTAGAATTGACAGATGAGATAATGGGAAACTTAAAAGCTCCTGCATAGTGAGTAACTATTGGCAGAGTAAGCGGATGGCCCACAGAATGAGAAAAAAATCTTTGCAACTATACTGAAGAAGGTTAATTTGTAGACTACGTAAAGAACTGTGAGGCAAGAAGATACCCCACCACAGAAGCATTTGCCACATGAGAGATAGAATTCAGATACTCATATAAATAAGTTGCATTGGCATGGCTGCCTATCTATAATTCAGAAGGTAAAAATAGGATCCTTAGAGCAAAGCTAGTCAGACTAACCCAATCAGTAAGCTCTGGGCTCAACTGAGATTCTACCCTAATAAATGAAATAGATAGCCTCAATGTCAGCCTTGAGCCTCCACAAGGAAGTTCACACACTTGCACATGGCACGCCCCCAACACATGCACTTAGACACATCTGAACATGAATATGTACATATGTACAGATAAAAAAGAACTTAAAAATTAAATGCCAAATAAACAAAAACTGTCAATCGATAAATGGGCTACTGATCAAAACAGTCCACAAGTGTATCTTAAGTGTGTTCAACATCTGTAGTCATCAGAAAAACAATTACAACCATGCTGAGATTACATTTCACTTCATTTAGAATGGCTATTACCAAGAAAACAAAGGACAATAAATATTGATGAAGATAAGGGGAAAGAAAACTCTTATTCATTGTTGGTGAGAGTCTACACTAGTACAACTACTGAAGTTAGTGTGAAGGTTTCTCAGAACAAAAAACAACTATCATATGGCCCAGCTATATCACTCCTGGGTGTATATACTGGGACTATAAGGATATTTGCACAACCATGTTTATTGTGCTAGTCACAATAGCAAGGAAGTGAAATCAGCCTAGATATCCATCAATGTAAATGTACAATGAAGATGTAGTGCATATACACAATAGGATTTTATTTAGCCATTAAAACGAAATTATGAAATTTGCATGTATGGATCTGAAAATTATAACTTAGAAAGACAAATACCCTATGTTCTTTCTTATATGTGACTCCTAGCTTTTAACTTAATTTTTTTTATTCATGTGAGTGTGAGTGTAGGTTATGAAACTAAAAAGAGGAGCATTAGAGGGGAAAGAAATAGGTTTTTAAGAAGAGGGTGAGGAGAGCAATAGAATATATGTGATGTGAAATTGAAAGCAGCATATTTGGGATGGAAGTATACAAGTTAGAGAAGGCACAGAGGAGTGGGGAAAGGAGAATCAGCTAAAATAAGGTATGAATAAAAATGTCCTAATGGGGCTGGGGAGATGGCTCAGAGGTTAAAGCCTTTGCCTTAAAAGCAGAAGAACCTGATTTCAGATCTCAGATTCCTTGTAAAAATGCCAGGCTCTAATTCTGACCCCTTGAAGGCAGAGCCTGGGATTGAGTAAAGCAGTAAGGAGGTGGCACATCGAAGAGAAGTCCCAGTGTCACCCTTGGACCTCCACAAGCACACACACTCAAGTGCCCTCTTGTACACACACACACACACACACACACACGCACACGCACACACGCGCGCGCAAAACGAAAAATAACTTGTAGTATGACTAAAGTATTCTTTCAGAAGGAAACTGATAAAACATCTAAAATAATGGCAAAATATTTCAATGTTGACAAAACGAAGTCAGTATACTAAAATTAATTAAATTTTTTATCTGAAGGTATTAACTCAAAATATCATTTGTTTGTTATTATCCAAGTCCACTGTAAAAACTCAAACTTTCATTTTTTTTTAGTGCAGAGATTTAAGTTGGCCATCTAGTTATGGAGATGCTCCCACAATTTCTATAAAAGGATTACTAACATTGCCCAAACCTGTGCATTTCAAGTCCTCAGCCAAAGAAGGTTCCAGTGTAAGTTTGTGTTTGGATTTCTTTTCTATTTTTCTCGTATTTGTTACTTTTATTATTTAAATAATGAGAATAAAAATTATTCTAAAACTAAAAGCTAAAAATTACGTACCCTTGTGTATTAGTCAAGGTTCTTTAGAGTAGCAGAACCAATAAAATGGCTATATATATGGAATTTATTAGATTGATTTACAAAATGAAATGTGAGTAGTCCAACAATAGCTGTCTGTAGCCACTCAGTTCAAGAGCTCAGCAGTCCCAGTCTGGTGGTGAAGGCTGGAGGATTCCTGGAAAGTCTCCCAACTGTTCCTGTCTGATGGTGAAGGTCTGAAGATTTCTGGAGAATCCCCAAACCCAAGTCATGACTGAGGGCGGAAGAGGCTGCACTCCCACGCTGGCGCAGAATGAAGACGGTGAAGCGCTGCACTAGTGAAGAAGGCTGCACAACCGCAGCAAAGAATAAGGAACTGCAGCAGTGAAGAGTGAGGAACAGTAGAAATCAACAAGGAACTTACCAGCGCAGATCCAGCTCTTCCATCTTGAGCGCTGGTCAGCTGTGGGCTGCGTCTTCCACATCAATTGATAATTTCCTACAAACTTGCTGAAGGGCTTGTTCAGCTATCAATTCTTCACAGCTCTGCCCAAAGCCTAGCCTCAACTGTCAAGTTAACACCTGTATCTAACTATCACACCTTGATTTTTAAATATAATTTTGAATTTGAAAATATTTGCTGTTTTATTGTCCAATATTGATTCATTTAAAAAGAAAACCCTAATCATCAAAATGTGTAGATTAATAATAATAAAAAACTATTTCTTTTTTTTTGTCTCCAACCCTCTGTAAATTTGAAAAATAATTGCAGTATTGCAGTTTATCTTTTTTCAAAACTTTGTTATTATAATTGAAAAATTTATGATTTTATTTTGTTTTATAAATTCTTATGCCCATATTAATTTAAATACATGCTCATTGTCATTTTCTATGGTTAAAAATTATTTTCTATGCAAATGAAAGAGTATTCTCTAAAAGAACATACCACTTAAAAGCAAGGTAAGTCAAATGACAAATATGAATATTCTAATTGTTAATCACAAATATGCACATTGCAATATATTTTTGCTTATTAAAACTAGGAAATACTTTGTAAGTACTCTAGAGCATACCATTTTTTGTAAATGATTTATACTTATTATAGTAATTCTACCAGACATACATTCCATAGATATAACCTAAAATGCAGAGAGTAAAATACTGTTGTTAGTTTTGTTCATAATTGGAAAATGAAAATAACCTAATGTCTCTACAGAGTGATAACTGAGAAGCCCAAAGGTGTTCTGTTTTTATTAGTTTCTGAGGGCTATTGTAACAAACAGTACAGATTTTGGGCTTGGACATTAGCTTAGTGGTAAAGAATTTGTCTAGAACCTGTGAGGTCCTGGGTTTAATCCCCAACATCATAAAAATAGGAACAACAACAACAAAATCAGAAATTGTTATCACATAGGTTTAGAAGTCCAAAATCAAAGAGTCACCAATATTGGTTACTTTTCTAAGGGATAATGTGTCCCTTGACTCTTTCCCAGGCTCTGATGGCCAGTAATTTTTTCCAACTTATTTCTTTGCTTTCAGATAAGTAAAGGTCTTTGCTTCCATCTTTACATGGAGTTCTTCCTGTGTTTCTTTTTCTTTTCATGAAAAGCCAGTCATTTCATATTAGGGATATTTTTTATTATTTATTTATTCAATTGTGCGTGTATGCATGTGTGCGCGTGTGTGTATGTATGTGTGTGTATGTAGAATCACGGATGAATTCAGGAACCACCATGGACTTCCTCCACCTCCTCCTTGTTTACTCTGCCCCAGGATTCACAGGCTCTGCCCTACCAGGACCAGAAATGCAGGCTGCCCCTGCTTCCACCTGGCGTCTATATGTGGGGTCTAAGATCCGAACTCAGGACCTTCCGCCTGTAAGGCTTAATCCCTGTGCCACCTCTCCAGCCCTCTGACATTACCACTTCTTAACTTTGACCATTCATATTTGCAGTGATCATGTTTGCAAATGAAGTCAATTTTGAGTTATTAGTACTTCAGACTGTTATTTTGTTGAATATGATTCCATCCCTAATTGCTTATGTTGGCTATGAAAAATTATTTTGGAGAGTTTTTTTATAAGGCTTTGAGAAATTTTTTTCTTAATATGTAAAAAAGACAGTAATCAAAGTCATTTGTGTCAGACTCTTACCATGAAAATCTGTATTGTAGAAAGTATAAATAGACAAAAATCTTAATTCTAGTTACAATCCAAATACTTCAGGGTTAATATTTTCTTAATTAAACAATTTCACTTCTGAATTTCTAAAAAAATTAACAGGAAAAATATTCTCATTAACTTTTTTATCTTTTAAATATATTTTTATCTATCAAGTTAGTTGGGTGATCCCTGTTGTAGAAAATGTGAAATATACCAATACATTTCCTATTTTGTAAGATTATTAAATGCTTTATATGTAATGTATAATTAGTATAATCCTATGGTTTCAGAGTTTTAAAGTTCAGTGATTGTGAACTCATATGATCACAATTCTGTTTAGACATAAGTGAGTATAGTACAATTGAAAATTTGAGTACAGTATGTTATGATAGTTATCCAGATATCCTGACTTTTCAAAAGGTGTACTCAAAGAAGGAAAGAAGAAAGCATATAATATCAGTTTCTTTTAAAGAGAGAATTCAAACCTTCTTACATGAACAATTTAGATTGTGGATACTTGGTAAATTTACATACAAAATTCTCGAACCACTCTCATTAATTATTAACTGTTGAAAAATTAGTGGTGAATATCAGGAAGGATGTCTTAGATCCAAAGATGGAGAAAAAGTTTGATTTTCAGAAACAGCTGTATTCTGGGGAGCTTGGTGGTGATATTGACATGAATTCCTAAGCAGTTACAAGGATGAAACTAAGAAAGCTAAGAAAGATAACAAAGCAATCTGTGCCCATTTTATTTAAAAATGATATTTATTGTTGCTGTTAAAGAGATTATGCATACTTTTCCTACAAAGTATTTTATAATGACATGTAAGCCTTTTTAACATTCATATTTAATTCTTTCTTTTTTTTTAAGGCTATTGAATTTATGGAAACTTTTGTATTTGCTATTAAACTACAAAATCTACGAACTGTAAGACTTGTGTTTAAGATTCAAACCCAGATTCCGAGAAAGAAAACCATTGGTGAATGTTCTATGTCACTCAGAACTCTTAGTACACAGGAAGTGGATTACTCTTTGGATATAATACCACCCTCAAAAATTTCTGTAAGTGGTAAGAGTATACAATGTTGAAAATGTTTCATACTTCTAGAAAGGTTAAATGAATAATGTTTTGTTTGTTGGAGGATAACTTGAGCAATATAGTATATTAAATCAGAAAAGCTCTGGAAAAGCAATACTATTTAAAATAATATTTTAGAATTGTAGAAATAGTTTATAAAACATTTACATAACTGTTTTTCTTTCTCTATTGGAAAATACCCTTGTATCCCCTTTTTAAAAATTTTTTATTTCTTGACAGTTTTCATACTTGATTGCATTTAAGTCATTTTTACCCCTTACTACCTGTTTCCAATTCCTCCCCTCCTTTTCCCTATAAGTCTTCATTCTTTTCCTCCTCTTCCTTCCTCTTCCTGTTTTACTTTCTCTTCCTCTTAGTCTTCTTCCTTCCTTCTTCTCCCCCCTTCCCAAACTGGTCTCCCTTCTACTGTCATGTCTGTTGGGGTGTGTGTGTGTGTGTGTCCCACTGAGTTTCATCTGGGTTGTCTGCACTGGAATATGCCTGAACACTTGTTGGCACATGGATGAATCATCAATGGTATAATCTTGAGGAAAGTAACTCCCTTTCCAGCATCTGACATTAACCCTCATTAGTCTATCAGGAAGGTGTGGTATCTTTTGATATCTTCCCTCTTCCTTGGTGAAATGTTGATTGTCCAAATATTGTACCTGTCATGTGGACATAAACATAGCGATTGTGAATCGCTTAGGGTGGAGGGTGATCTAGATACCCTGTTTAGTGCTGAGCAGTCCAGAGTCACTCAGTCACTTATTCTATTTCTGAGAGCTTCTCTAATCTATGGGTATTGATAAATGTTTAGATGGCAGTTTGATATCATGTTCTTATGCCTAGACCTTAGTAGTTTGTTCCCCCCAGGACTTATGACCTTTCCTTTCACAGGTTCTTGGTTTGGTTTACTATACCACAAGTGTGTTCCCTGCTAATAAACAGGCCTTATTTAAATCCAATCAGAAATTAGAAGGGAGATTAAGAGATCAAAATACGAAGCAAAAAATTACTAGAATTGATGAAAATTGAAATTTTTTCATAATGATTGTACATAACCTGAATCAAAAAATATTTCTTTATAGCATTTATTAAATTTTTTTGAAAGTTTTTAAATTCCATCTTTTAAGTAAAACTAGGTTTAAGATTCTAATTTTAGTTTTTTTTTCCATAATATCCTGCTGTTATTAAGGGCCTGGCACATTATTGCATCTAAATATTTGAATATATGTAGATCTGAAAGAATAAATAATGAATGCAAGTATACCACAATACTGTATATAACCATATATTACAAAAGATACACTTATCAAATGGATAATTCATATATTAAAACTCTAAAAACAATATATCATAAGGGAATTCAGTGAAATATTTTCTGGGGAACTGAGACATTATTATCTCCTTTGGGGAATTTGAATTAATGATTACAGCTATATTTTTCTATGTATTTCATATGGTAGCAATCTTATAATTAATATGTATATATTTTATATGCCAGGTGCTAAGGAGACAAAGATCGATACCTTAAAAAAAAGAACATTTGGCCTATTCTAGGCCAGTAAATTTATGTTACTTTGTTGATGTTTCATATTATTGTCTAATCTAAGAATTTTATTTCACATGTCCAATAAGAAAATAGATGTTTTAATTGTGACATCCAATGAGCTAGTCTCAAATCCATCTGTGTTGACGATCATTCCACCACAAATAACATAGCTTTGAGTGAGAGAGAGAGAGGGAGAGAGAAAGAAAGAGAGCGTAGGCACGCAAGCCCTGGTGCATGTGTAGAATCAAAGGACAATCTTGAGGTGTTTGTTCCTTGCCTTTGCACTTTGCATGAGACAAAGGCTCTTTGGGTCTCTTCACTGCTACTGCTTAGCCAGGATGACTGATCTGTGAGCAACTGGATTCTTGGGTGTTTTGGGGTCTGGTTTCTTTTGCAGGGGGGATCTGGGGATTCAAATTCAGGTCATCAGACTTACAGGGCAAGTGCTCTTCATTCTGAGCTATATCTCTATAGCTCTCCATAGAGTTCTGGACCTTAACCAGTAGTAAGTATTTACTTGAGATCTTAAGTTTCTGTGTTAAATAATGTGGAAGATACAAAGTATGCCTGAAGAAAGAGCTGACCTTTATAGAGATTTACCTCTGCACCTTACTCTTCGCTACAGTGGCTAATGCTCATATCATACTTGGCAGGCTGCACCCCTGTCACCCCTGAGATCACTGGAGATCAAACAGTGATACACTTTCCTGAAAGCAGCCAGTCAGCAATTGAAGACTGGGATTTATTCCAGAACCAGTTCAGTTTTACCACATATTTATTGACCTCCCAAATTCCCAAACACCACTAGATCATGGTTTTCCATAATTAATTTCCTAATATTTCATTTGTATCAATTCCAGGAAGGCTAATAAAGTTTTTTAACATAATAACATTATCAGAAGCAGAGATCAGACTATATTGTCCATAGTTTTGTGCTTAAGTATAGCCAATATGTACCTAATAATTGGTTGAAATTTAATATTATGAGAAAAAACTACTTTGAGTAGTTGTTTATGATTTGAATTAATGTCATTGAACAAGACTGACTTTGTCAATAACTTTGACAAATAGAAGATGGCAAACCCATTGTCAAGAACTGCTGTGTTTTATAATGTGTAGCAATGAGAAGTTTTGCTACTTGTGGATATTCTCATAAATGTTTAATCATGGATTCAAGGCCATAATAGTCGATGAAAAACTTTAATCGTGGTTTTTTGTTTTATAAACATTAACATCTTTATTTTTCTCTCAGTATTGATAATTTATTTTTTCTCAGTATTTAAGACTTTTTTAAACAAAATACCTTATTCATGCTATACCAGCACTGTACCCTGAACCTTATCCCCAGTTTTTATTTTGAAACAGGGTCTCAAAAGTTTCCTAGGTTAGTCTTGAACTTATGATCCTTCTGCCTCAATTTCCTGAGTACCTGGGGTTACAGGCCTACACTACCAGGACCAGCTGTGTATTTTTTTCCTCAATGTTTTAATTTAATTACCATGGGCAGAAACATACTTTTTTTTTAAAAGAAGATCTTATTTTCAAAGAGGGTCTTAGACTAAGCCTCAAATTCACTATCCCACATTTACACAAACTTTTTAAATACTTAATCAGCAAAAGATTTACTTTGTATATGGCTATTTGAATCATTGCAAAGAGCTACTAATCATTTCTCATTCTTATAATACTTGTTAAACTTTATTATTTATTTTGCACGTGTGCATGTGTGTATGTGGGGTGTGTGTGTGTGTGTGTGTGTGTGTGTGTGTGTGTGTGTATCAAAAGGCACTCTGTTTTCCTATGGAGGACCAAGAGTGACTTCAGGAATCATCTTGGATTGCTTCTACTTCCTTCTTGCTTTGCTCTGCCTTTTCCTAGGTTCCACCTACCAGGGCCTGAAGTGCAGACTGCCATCCTGCCTGACGTTTTTATGTGGGACCTGGGATCTGAGCTCAGGACCTTCTGCTTGGAAGGCAGTCTTAACCCCTGAGCCATCTCTCTCTCCAGCCCATCATTCTCATACTTAAGTATCAACAGCATTAAATCCACTTACTAGGAATCAGCATTTGTTGCTAAAATAAAGTTGTATTATCTTTGCAAACTTTTTAAAAGGGAAATTCATCCAACAGTTCAGTTTATATTTTTTAAGCAATTCACCTTCATTGTAACTCTTGATTTCTTCTTGAGTAGCAGTATTAAAACACAAATCATGATTTTAAAAAGAAATTCCAAAGTTTTTAGTCAATGGTATATATATATAAAAAGTTGGATTTTTATTTGTTTTTCTTTTATTCCCAGTGAGCCAAGTATTGAAAATACTAGGCAATTATTAGCCATTGTATAAAACTTTCACAAAGTGTTATTTAACTCTTCTGTAACTTTATTGAAATTGCACTAGCAAACATTTTATAACCATTTATGCTAAAGGCTAGTGAGTATATAATGCTATGTTCTTGCCTTATTGCCATTCTTACTCTTTTACCACATGAACAGTAGTAATACGTTTGGATAGCTTTGTGTTTCTTTTTAATTTTTACTCAAGGGGCATTAAAATCCATGTAAGTAGAGTATCTCCTGTTATATTTCACAAACTGACAGTTTTCTTTTTCTGTTGGTCACTAGTACTGAAGATGTATTTTTTTTCCTCTAAATCTTCATTTTACTGTTTGCCTCAGGTTTTCTTTGACCTTTTCTTTTATTTACTGCCTCATCACTTTGACTAGCTACTTTCTTGCCAGCTTTCTTTGGCTTATTTCCATTCAGAATAGTAATTCAACTCTTACTCCACAAATCTGTTTATTATAGTAATACTTTGTCTTCTGAACTTTTAGTAGTTCTTATTCTGATAGAAAAAAATAATAGTTCTCATCTTATAGCTTTTAAAATCATATTCCGTATGTTCTTAAACATAATTGAATTGGACTATTTTTCATTTTTTTGGAAGCATGATTCATTTTGGTTAAGGAATTTCTCCAGTAATACTTCTGAAAACTTAATTTGCTTTAACTGGATTATCTTTTGATGTCAGTAATTGGGGGTTTTAGTATGTAGGCATATCTTAGATTTTTTAAGGATCTATGCAAGTTAATATATGTAACCTGTGACCTTGAATGTTAATAAAAACCAGTACTTTCAAACCCATAAACTTTCTAACTATAGCTCTTTATCGTGATTCTTTTGAAATGTCCCCAAACTTCATTATGAACTACTGAATGGCATTTTTCTGATGTACAGGTTTGCCATGCAGAACTTGAGTTGGGGACTTGTTTTCAAGCAGTAAATAGCAGGATTCAGCTGCAAATTCTTGAAGCACAGTATCTTCCTAGTTCATCAACACCTCTGACTTTGAGTAAGTATATCAGTGGTTCAAAGTACATCAGTGCAGAGAGGTTACAATTGAGTAAGAATGAAGAGACCAGTGGATTACTGTGTGTGCCCTTCTCTGGTGACACAGTTAGGGGTTGTAAACACTTTGACTTTACCTGAGTCAAAGCTTGAAGGTCTAGATCAACCATACCTCAGGAGCTAACAGTGGGAGGGAAATATCTGGTGGCAAGCTAAAAATATATGAAACTGAACATTTAACTCAAGAAACGAGAAACGACACATCCAAAGAAGGCTAAAGCTCTAAGTTGAAAGTAGATTTTTATAAAAGACAATAAAACCAAAAGCTACTCATTTGAAAGGACCTTTAAAATGAACAGATCTGTAGGTTGAAACAAAAAAAAGTAGAGAAAACATGATTAGAATTCCAAAAGAAGAAGATCTAATTTTAAATCAGAGAAGAGATTTGAGGGCTAGAAAGATAGCACCTTTAGACATGCTGAGCTATCTTTGTAGCCCTACATACAAATCTGGTTAGCCTGAGTTTAATCTCCAAAAGCCACATGGTGGAAGGAGACAGCTGACTTTGGAAAGTCATCCTCTGATCTCCATCCATGCACAAGTAACATGTGCTCTCTCCTCCTCTCCTCTCTCTCTCTCTCTCTCTCTCTCTCATATATAAAAACAATATATAAAAAGAGATTTGGTAGTATATAAGATAATCCTATTATATACTAATTCATTTGGATATTTATACAAATGATTTTCTAAAAGAATTCACTCGAAAAGAGGAAGGAATCTGAAAAGAATAGTAATTATGAAAAGGCGAAGTCGTGTCTTAATAAAGTACTAAGGTCATTTTATAAGCATAGTCTATCAAACCTTCAATTAACATGTAACTCCTGCTCAATAGTCACTATTCTGAAGCCTGGAAAAAAATTATCAAAACAGAATGAATAGCACAGAAAGAACTAACTATAGACTAACATAACTCATATAGATAAATGGACAATTCTAAATAAAAGTAAGCAGATAAAAAGTAGTCACCAGGATTACATGTAGTTAATTCTGGGAAATGATACAACAACAGAAGTCTCCACATGCAGTGTATTAACAGCTTTCCTTGATTAAAGCTACTACTCAGCATTTCTAATGATAGGCATTTTATAGTCTAATGGCGAGAGCTCAGGACCATTCTGTGCCTCTCTACTGAGCTATAACCACTGTGTATCACTAGGAAGCATGCTTGGGTGAAAAGATAGATTAACCAGAATTTTATTCTGAAGTTGAAAGTTCCAGTTTCTTCAGTCAGTTTTTTGTTTTGTTTTGTTTTAAAGAACAAGAAATCTATTTTCTCTGAGCTCTGAATACTAAAAATCCCAATAGTTTCTGTCAAAGTTGTTTTCTGGGGATCTTCAGTGTTGTTTTGTATTTTTCTTAAATTTATAATTATTGTCTCCAAGGAGGCTGGTATATAAAAACTATTCTATCACTCCTGGAAGCTGCATCTCAAATAGTTATTTGTTTTATTTTATTCTAGTGTTCATGTACTTAACTTCCGGACTCTCAAGCAAAGAAATTTGTCTGTGTAAAATTGTGAAATAAAAAGTTCTAACCATCCAAAGAATTGGCAAGTCCATTGATGCAACTATTTTCAATATGTACTCTTTTGCTGCTCATTGTTATTAGACCTACAGTTCCAGTTGATGATACCATCCATACTAGAGGAATATTTATTTGAGGCTATAGTTATTTGTAGTGTGGTAAAAGTCATAAAGTTGACTAGATATGGGTGCTGTTGTTAAACAGTAGCTTATAAGATCTTTAAAAGTTGCCTATTTGTAGTTTTTACAATAGTGTGAAAATACACACCTTTAAATAAAATTTAATAAATCCGAGTTTCTTCTTTTATAGGTTTTTTTGTGAAGGTGGGAATGTTTAGCTCAGGAGAGTTGATTTACAAGAAGAAGACACGCTTACTAAAGGCCTCCAATGGAAGAGTAAAGTGGGGAGAAACCATGATTTTTCCACTTATACAAACTGAAAAAGAAATACTTTTCCTCGTTAAGCTTTACAGTAGAAGCTCTGTAAGAAGAAAACACTTTGTAGGCCAGGTTAGTAGAGAGTTACTTTGAATCTCTCCTTGGTATCTTTCTGTGCATTTCTATGCAGTTGGTTAACAAAAGGAATATAAGGTAACATTGAAGTTGAATGGAAGAATATTCTTCAGCCTCTTAAGTTAAAATTCAGTGTTATCCCAAAAATAAAATTTCATCAGGGGTTTTGCTTTTATACAAATAAAATTTTGGAGCTATCAGACTTAGTTTTTAGCCTTCTTCCAAGCTTTAAAATTTAAGATTAATTTTTCAATAATACTAATTCCTTGTAAAAAGAGTGAATACTTAGACTGAAAATCAAATTTCTTTTTGAAAATTTTTTAATTTTATTATTATGTATTCAATTGTGCGTGTTTACATGTGTGTGTGTGTGTGTGTGTGTGTGTGTGTGTGTGTGTGTATGTAGTATGTGTGTAGAACCACCATGGAAGCCTCCACCTCCTCCTTGTTTACTCTGCCCCGGGATTCACAGGCTCCACCCTACCAGGACCAGAAACGCAGGCCGCCCCGGCTTCCGCCCGGCTTCTATACGTGGGGTCTAGGATCCAAACTCAGGACCTTCTGCCCACAAGGCAGAGGCTTAACCCCTGAGCCATCTCTCCAGCCCCGAAAATCAAATTTCTTAAGACTTTGGGTATAACCTTTAATTTGATGTTTTATCTGAACCTTTACACGTGCTGTTATTAAATTCCCAGAAAATACAAATTTTATTTATTTTTCTATATTTTAATCATTCATTTGTGTGTGTGTGTGTGTGTGTGTGTGTGTGTGTGTGTGTATGTATGTATGTCTCAGAGGGCACTGTGTGTCCCTGTGGAGGACCAAGGGTGACTTTGGGAATCATCCTGCATTGCTTCTACATTTTTCTTGCTTTGCTCTGGAATTTCCCAGGCTCTGCCCACCAGATCTAGAAGTGCAGGCTGCTGTTTCTGCCTGGTGTTTTTTACGTGGGACCTGGGATCCTAGCTCAGGACCTTCTGCTTGCAAGACAGTCTTAACCCATGAACTATCTCTTCAGCCCAGAAAATAACAAATTTTAACAGTAGTTATGAAATCATTTAGAAAATTAGCACTAATGTCTGAATTAATTTATTTAAAAATTCTAACATGCATAAGACTGTCAGACTAGCTTAGTGGTCAATCCTATAGAAATTTGTTTCATTTTCTATTTTCTTTACTCTTGAGTAATAATTAGTGTTCTTTAATCTTAACGACAGTTGTTTGAGTCAGATTTAAATCCTGAAGTTTATTTAAATGCTTCTAATTGACAATAAGATATTGAAAGTCTGCCTGAGCTCTTCAAACTATGTGTATGAATTTCAAAAATTGATGTCAATACTCATTTCTTCATATAATTATTTAGTCTAGAATTTTAATTTCAAGCATTAGTTTTCAGTATGGAAACTGCTTATTTAAAAATAGGTAAATTAAATTTCCACATGCTTTTTATTAATAAGAGTAATGCTTAAACTTATTTATTTTTAAGTTAAACCAAATGATTGCCCTGTTTCTTTACAGGTTTGGATAAGTGAGGACAGCAATAACATTGAAGCAATAAACCAATGGAAAGAGACGGTTACAAATCCAGAAAAGGTTGTCATTAAGTGGCACAAATTGAATCCATCTTGAAGACCTCACACCTTGATTTGTGAAGAACTAACCTGAAATTCTTTTAAAAGAATAGTGATTTCAATTTTCTAAAAATTGTAATTAGTGTTACCTGCTATACAAAGTAAAGGAAATGTTTTAGAAAAATGCAGAAACAGACAGTAAGATAAAGGGTAGTATTAATAGGACAACTAAACAGATTATAAAGTCTAAAAGTATCAGTCCTACATGGATATTTCTGGTTGTTTTTTTAAGTTTTACCTAGATTTTCAAAGCCTGGGGTATCAATTCCTGTTAGTACTATTAGACATTTTATAAGGCTTTACCACTATTCTAGGGCTAAATGCTATTTATTAGATCTTGGGCCAGTGTTTATATCTTCCTATATATTTTCTTACAGCAAAAATTAATAGAATTAAGACAGCTATATTCTAAAAAAAAGCATAAAATATTACACTGACATTTTGTAAACTACTTATCTCCAAGAGACTTAAGAAATAGAAAACTACATTTCAGGAAGAATAAATGAAGTTTAATTGAAAGGTAGACATTTGCTGTCTTCCTCCCTCAGAGATCTATCTGTTTTATTTGAAGTTGAAATAAGAGTATCTTATGCTGGCTCATTTAATTAGAGTGAAATGTTAATAGTTAAATAGAAAATTCAGTATTTTATAATGATCACTTCTTTGTTCTAATTTTCAACATAAATTACTATTCTCTACAGTGTTAGTCTCCCATTTTTAGATAATCATACCTGATAACATTATATGGCAAGTAAATATTTTACTAATATAGGTTCATTTTAGATACTTATTAGAATTCAGTATTTGGGGTTACCAGCTTAAAGTAACTGGAAGCGCTGTGGCAAAAATGAACAAAAACAGTTTTGAAGAGAAACAAGCAACACTGTTTCTAATCTTCGACTTTGTTTTTGCTAATAAGAAAGCCATGTATGGAATTGGTGCTCCTGGTCTTCCATTTTTCTTTGTTCGTCCACACACTTTAGAGCAGAAGCATATCTTTCTATTGCCTAAAAATCCCCTTTTAAATCCAATTCCTAGTATTCTATATCTCTCATTAAAATCTTCTAAAATAAGCAGTTCTTTAGGTATCCTTATCTCAAAGTTAAAATTTACATATTTTATATTCTCTTTCCTTCTACTACCTATATTTGTCAAGTTTTCTCTGCCACTGTCCATTTCGATTATGCATATGTATATGTTTATGCATGTGTATGCGTGTGGACACGAGTGCCATGTGCATTTGTGGAAGTCAGAGAACAGTCTTGGATGTCAAGTCTTCACTTTCACCTTTATTTGAAACACTTATCTTGTTTGCTACTGTGTACACCAGACTAGCTGGCCCATAAGCTTGTGAGGATTCTGTTTCTGCCTCCCATTTTGCCTTTGAAATTTTGAGATAACGGACACGTTCCTGTGTTTGGCGTTGCTTGGGTTTTAAGGATCTGAACTTAGGTCTTCACATTTGCACAAGTGCTTTGCACACTGAGCATCTATCTCTCTTATTTCCATTGTACATTTTGAAATGATATTTTTAGATTTGTGAAAAATGATGTACTTAGTACACATATGGACATTTAAGAGGAATCTTGTGTGATAGTGATATTTTGATCTTTGAAACTTTTTTCTTTTTATTTTTTTGAATTGAATTTTTTTTCTAAAGTAGACTTTATTTTTTTAAAGTGGGTACAGAAATTCCCCACATACCTATCTTCTATGTGCAGCTTTCTATATCATCAATATCCAGCACATCAAAATCTGTTATAGATGATTAGCTTTCACATCATTCTCACCTAAAGTCTGCAATTATGTTTCCCTCTTGGTATTATACAGTCTGTGAGTTTTGATAAATGTAAAATGACATTTATTTGCCATTTTAATATCGCTTAATGTTATCACTCTGGAAATTCTGTACAAATGCTAGCTCAATAGCTATCAAAAGAAGTAACTGCTTTTAGATAATAAAAAATGGCTTTACTCTTTTTAAAAATTACAATTTTATTATAGCAGATTTTTCTTGTGCTCATTACTCTTAATTCTTAAGTTTAATATGTATATATATTTAACTATTTAATTTGATTTTCAATATTTCAAACATGTATAATGTATGATTTATAGAAGCTTTGCCTTCTTGGTTTCTTAGAATCATAGATAAGTTAATAAAATGAAAACTTTTCATTTAAAAGAATTTCCAGTGGGTAGGGGGTTGGAGGAGGGAGGGAGGGAACCAGTGTACCTATTAAGTTTGTATGAGTGGAAATAATAATAAAAAATGTTAAAAAAAGAACTTCCAGATACAGATGTATTCTTTTTATTATTATTATTTTTATTCAATTGTGCATGTGTGCGTGTGCGTAGTGTGTGTGTAGAACCACGTGCAAATTCGGGAACCACCAAGGACGCCTCCACCTCCTCGTTTACTCTGCCCAGGGTTCACAGGCTCCGCCCTACCAGGGCCAGAAGCGCAGGCCGCCCCTGCTTCCACCCGGCGTCTATATGTGGGGTCTAGGATCCAAACTCAGGACCTTCCGCCTGCAAGGCAGAGGCTTAACCCCTGAGCCACCTCTCCAGCCCCCAGATGCAGTCTTAATACTTATATCTTAAGCATCATTTAGTCAGTATTTGCTTAAGATTTTTTCAGCTGAAGATGTATGGAAGGTAGTTAATATGTATGTTTGTTTCTTTCTTGAAGCTTTTATGTGGAAACATAGATAGTGCCTATCAATAGGCACTCATTGTGATAAAACAATGAGGGCTAATAAAAAATGAAATCCTACACAAATACTACACATTTTCCTCTGTAACAAGGAAAGGAGAACCAAGGTGATGCAGAGTAATCAGTGGAAACCTCATATTGCTATTAGCACAGTGCTAATAATCAACAGTGTATTATTTATAAGCTCTCAGATGCCATATCAAATATAGATTACTACTTAACTTTCACTGAACTTTGCATGATTTTTTAAAGCAGAAATTATAAAAATGACCAGCAAAGTCCTTTAGCTTAATCCTTATCAAACTGTTTCGAAGAAACCAGTGTGATTCTAATGTATGTAATTATGGTCTAAAAATAAACTAACCCAAAATCCTGAAATACAGAAGTCATGTAAATTTATCTGATACTAATGTACTCAGCATTCAGATGGTAAGTGTCTCCTGGCTAATAATAATAAATAATAATAATCCTGTTGTTTATATGATCAAATAATTCCTTATATATGAAGAATCTCAGAAGCTTGCAATAAATTTTAACTTTTCTTACCATGATAGTGGAAATCTCAAAAATATATATCTCTTTTCAGTTCTTAGAAATTTGTTTAGTGTTTTCTTAGATTTTATGTAAAAAAAACCTACCAAATTAAGTTATGTGTCTGTGATGTTATAAAGATGCTTTCCTAACTTCCTCTTGGTGTATGTAACCAACAAACCTTATTCCAAGTTAAATTTCAAATGCTTTTTCAGTCTTAGCCAAAAAACTGAGCTAAAAGAATTTTGAGGGCTGGCAAGACAACTCCATGAGTGAAGAAGTCTGATGACCCGAGAGAATCAACTCCTGCAAGTTGTCCTTTGACCACCACACACATGCATGCCCCTCACATGTACACATCACACATACATACATACATAAATGCAAAAATTATAGAATTTTGAAACGTGAAGTATCATGGAGTTCATTGAAGTATCATGTCCATTTTGAAATACAGATTTAAGATCTTAACAGATATTAAGAGAGTTCATGTGGACCTCCAAAGCTGGACTTCATTTTTGTGACAAAATTGAGTGTTACCTACATTTTCAGTAATTTTCTAGTTACTTTGTCTTTTCAAAAAATATTTTCACCTGTTAAAACTTTGATCTTTAAAAATAGATTTATGGTCAATACCTCCATGATAATGACAATAGATGTTCTCTGTTTTCTTAGATGGTGAGAAGATAGCTAATCATTGCTGAACTAAACAATTTGTTTTTTAAATGCTGATGATGATTCAGTATTGCTTTTAATATTTTCATAGCATAGAATTTCTGGGTTATCATCCTTTAGTTTCTGAAGCAGGAAGATGATTAAAAACATCTTCCCCTCACAGTAAAACTGGATTTGTTTTTGCAGAAGTGAATTTGTTTTACTGTGCCTCTAAATTGATTTTGTTTAATTCTGTTTCAGTTTCAAAAATTTGCTTGTAAGTTACCCACTTTATGTTATTTTGTTATATCAGCCCAAATGGACTAAGTGAAACATTACAGAAAACAGGAGACAGTGCAATGTTCTCTGGTTTGTCATCCTGAATTCCCAAAGTTCTCTAGGATCTATTTCACTGTGAGTGCACAAAGAACTTAGAAAACTAAACACCAAGGAAACCAATGGCCCAATTAAAAAATGGGCCCTGGAACTTAAAAGAAACTTTACCAGGGATGAAATTAAAATGTCTAACAAATATCTTAAAAAATGCTCCACTTCTTTAGCCATCAGGGAAATGCAAATCAAAACTTCCCTGAGATATCATCTCACCCCGGTCAGGATGGCAAAAATCCACAATACAAACAACAACAAATGCTGGAGAGGATGTAGAGAGAGGGGAACTCTCCTACATTGCTGGTGGGAATGCAGGCTCATACAGCCATTCTGGCGAGCTGTCTGGAGATTCTTAAAGAAATTAAAGATTGAAATGCCATATGACCCTGCGATTCCACTTTTGGGAATAACCCCCCATACAGCAAAAATTCACCTCGATAGCACAAGCATGATCATGTTCATAGCAGTACTGTTTACAATAGCAAAGTCATAGAATCAACCCAAATGTCCAACAGTTGACGAGTGGATAAGGAAACAGTGGTACATCTATACAATGGAGTACTACTCAGCCATCAAAAATGATGAATTAATGGAATTTGCTGGGAAGTGGATGAAATTAGAAACAATTATACTGAGTGAAGTATCCCAGACACAGAAAATTAAGCGCCATATGTACTCCCTAATAGGTGGCTCCTAGTATCAAACCCACTTAGAGACACTCAAAGATAAATCTCTGTAATACCTGCAGTAATTGCAAAGATTATGAACAGGAGGGATGGGGAAAGAGGGACACACCAGTAACAAGGAGAGATGGGACCATATTACAGCAGAGCAAATAGGCCACCATCAAGGACTGCAAGTAAGTAATGAGACATCTGGTTAAGTTCACAGACTTTCCTTCCTGATCATTTACAACTGATGGGGTATGATCTCACCAGAAGGGGAGGGCGTATAGTCTGGCAGATAGAAAGTAACCATTTTGCAAATGGGTGATTGACCCCTCTTTCACCATGGTTTCCTACTTTTATTACATCTACCTTTGAATATACTCTTATAACAAGACTCTAATTTAACAGGTTTTTATCTCTAGCCAGGGGGTGATATCCAGTACCCATCAGGATGGAGTGAAGGCATTGCAGAAGCAGCAAAACTGAAAAAAAATCAATAAACCATAATCCAGAACATCGAGACTCTATATCAACTATCTGGAACTAGGCCAGCCTAATCTCTCCCCATCCTGAAGCTCAGGGAAATTTGTGGAAGAGGGGGCAGTAAGATTGTAAGAGCACAAGGATGGGAGGAGTAATGATATGCAAGATACTCCACACAAGTTAGGGCCGAAGCAATCAAAATTGGACTTTGCATGCCATGCACAATGTCCAACACACTATTGACCCCACAAAATCTAGCGTTTGCTAAAGGCACTAGGTTCCTTGGGGGCAAGGGATTGACAGCTACAGTAGTGTTCCTATGCTTAAAGGGAACACAGAAAACGGTTCTGGGAAATGTCACTGGGTCCTTGCACCTCATCGGAGAGGAGGACCCAAAGGAGAGTTTGGCATGCTCATTAAAGGATGCTCCAGGGATGGGAGGGGGAGGCACTGGGAGATGAGGAGGGGAGGGGGAGAGGAAGGGGCACAAGGGAGTGGGGGGTGGAGGGAGGGAAGGGACCGGTGTACCTGTTAAGTTTGTGAGTGGAAATAAAAAAAAAATAAATATATAAAAAAAAAGAATTTCAGTAAAAAAAAAAAAAGTTTGGTTCTTACACAAAATAGGAAAGATACTTAGATTTGTGTCCAGTTTTGAAAACTTCCTTTAAGAAATAAATGACCTACTTAAGTTTAAGAACCCTAAATAAGCAAACTGTTATTATTTACTGGCTTGGACAGGATTCCTAAGATTTCTGTTGGAAAGAGGTTGAATAAAGATTGGAGAGAAGATAGTTCTGCTCATTTCAGGACAAAATGAGAATTTTAGAACACACACACACACACACACACACACGCTAAAATGACAAAATAAGAGCTTTAGAGTATATACACTTTCTATATTGAAGAAAGGGACTCAGGGATCAGTCTGTAAGAGAAGCAGGCCTAACTCCAGGTACAGCTCACTTTTAAGAATAATTTTCCTTTCCTTATCTAGGAAACTGATTAAATCAAAGGTAAGGAAGACAGGAAGGACTGAGTAATATTGTCTTAATGCATAATGAAAGAGCATAATTTCAGAACAGATTGGCAGCCAGAAAGATCTATAAGTGGAAGAAAAATTTATGGAAAAGAGTTAAGGATGGTAAAATTGGAAGGTAAGGCTACATTTGTATAGGGAATTTATGTGTTTCTTAATACTATGCACTTTGTACTTCAGGCATGCCTTGTTTATGAAACTTTGTCATAATTCGAATTTTCTTCAAAGAAATACATACAAAATTCTTACATTGTCCCTTCTTTTCTTATCCTCTATCTATTCCTACATTTTTTCCTTCCTCTCTTCCCATCTCCTTTTTGACACAAAACTGTGCTCAAATTTTTGCTTTCTCCCTTAAATCTGAAAACTAATTTGGTCTGTAATAATAAAATCATTAACTGTTGTATCTGGAAAAAATCAGAATCCCTCAGTACACATAGTTCAGCTAAGTAGAACAGAGCGCTATTTTATTCAACAAATATTTTTATAATCTGGTGCCACTCATTTTAGGTGTCAAAATATAAAACAAAATAAATGCAGAAAACCTGCCTTCATAGAGTTCATATGCTAATGAATGTCCACACATTTCTAAATAAAATCTGATGCATTTCATGCACTGAATGAGTAAATAGACGACTAGAAAATGTGTCTGATGTTGCATATGTTATCTGCTTATCTTCATTGTTTAATCTCCTTTGATTCTCAAAATATTTGTGTCAGCATGTTATTTAGTTATATATGTTATTTAGTTATTGTCTAGATTTTTTCAAAAAATAGTATTTTTAAGTATTATTAGAGTTGGGCTTGGTAGCTTATTCCTGTAACTCCAGCACCTAGTAGGCTAAGGCAGGAGGATCCACAGGTTCAAGTCCAAACTTAGTTACACAGGGAGTTACAGGCTAGTTTACCCTACAAAGAAGGAAGTAGAAGTGGAAGAGGGAGACAATTATTATTTGAGCTAAGAAATATATATGTACATATTGAAAGGAATCACTTCAGAATTCTTAACCTAGAGATGTATGACTGTTATAAGAATATCCCAGCCTACTTGTAATTCTTTCTTGGTAGAGATGAAAATGATTTTTTAAAATGTTCTTTTAGGGAGAGATAGCTCAGGGGTTAAGAGTTTGCCTCACAAGCAGAAGGTCCTGGGTTCGGATCCTAGGTCCCATGTAAAAACGCCAGGCACTAATGGCAACGGCCTGTACTTCCTGTCCTGGGAAATCCCAGAGCAAAGCAAAAAGGAAATGGAAGCAATCTAGGATGATTCCCGAAGTCACCCTTGGCCCTCCACATTGACACACAGTACCCTCTGATATACACACACACATCCGCACACACGAAATAAATAAATAATTAAATTAAATGTTATTTTAATCTCAGTGACTTTGAAACAAAAATTGACATTTTATAGTTATGGGAAATTATTTTTAGTCGTGAAATGGTCAAAGGAAAACTACCTTCAATCTTCTGTATTTAGTTTTTTTTAATGCACGGGCACACTTGGGCACACAATATACATGTGATTTTTTCTCTTGCAGAATTATGGGAATCTTCAGCAGCTGTGGAGCAGGAGGCACAGCCAAGAGCTACCACCAGCAGTCTAAGGAGTTTCCTTAATCTTTTTTTTTTTTTTTTTTTTTAATTAAAATTTAATTATACATTTTAAAATTTTTTACCAGTTCCCTCCCTCCCCCCTCCCCTTCCCCCAGTGTCTCCCCCCCAATTCCCAGAGAGTCCTTTATTGTGTGCGCCTAACTCTCCACTGGGTCCTCCTCTCCGATGACATATAAGGACCCAGTGGCATTTCCATAAGCCCTTTCTCTTGTTCCCCTTAATCATAAGATTACTACTATGGCTGTCAATCCCTTGCCTCCAGGGGTCTCGGTGCCCTTAACAGATGCTAGACTTATGAGGGCAACAGTGCGCTGGACATTGCGCAGGGCATGCAAAGTTCCATTATGATTGCTTTGGCCCCAACTATTGTTGAGAATCTTGCAAATCGTTGCTCCTCCCATCCTTTTGCTCTTACAATCTTACCGCCCCCTCTTCCGCAAATGTCCCTGAGCTCCAGGATGGGGAGAGATTAGGCTGTCCTAGTTCTATGTGATTGATATAGAGTCTCTGAAGTTCTGGATTGTGGTTTGTTGATTTTCTTTTGCAGTTTTGCTGCTCCTGCAATTCCCTTCACTCCATTCTGCTGGGCACTGTATGTCACCCCCTGGCCAGAGACAAAAAGCTGTTAAACTGGAGTCTTGTTGTAATAGCACATTCAAGGGTAGATGTAATAAGAGTAGGAAACCTCACTGAGGGCGGGGTCCATTACCCATTTGCACAATGATTACTTTTTATCTGCTAGACTATATGCCCTCCCCTTCTGGTGAGATCAGGAAAGAACGTCTGTGAACTTAACCAGGTTTCTCATTACTTACTTGCAGACCTTGATGGAGGCCTATTTTCTCTGCTGTAACATGGTCTCCTCTCTCCTTGTTTCTGGTGTGGCCCTCCTAACCCATCTCTCTTGTTCATAATCCTTGCAATTACTGTGTTACATAGGTTTACTTTTGAGTGTCCCAATGTGGGCTGGGCGAGTTTGGTACTAGGAGCCACCTATTAGGGAGTACATACGGCGCTTAATTTTCTGGGTTTGGGATACTTCACTTAATATAATTCTTTCTAATGACATCCATTTCCCAGCAAATTCCAGTAATTCATCATTTTTGATGGCTGAGTAGTACTCCATTGTATAGATGTACCACAGTTTCCTTATCCACTCGTCAACTGTTGGACATTTAGGTTGATTCCATGACTTTGCTATTGTAAACAGTGCTGCTATGAACATGGTCGAGCTTGTGCTATCGAGGCGAACCTCTGCTGCTTGGGGGGTTATTCCCAAAAGTGGGATAGCAGGGTCATACGGCATTTCAATCTTTAATTTCTTTAAGAATCTCCAGACGGCTCGCCAGAGTGGCTGTATGAGCCTGCATTCCCACCAACAATGTAGGAGAGTTCCCCTCTCCCCACATCCTCTCCAGCATTTGTCGTTGTTTGTACTGTGGATTTTTGCCATCCTGACCGGGGTGAGATGATATCTCAGGGAAGTTTTGATTTGCATTTCCCTGATGGCGAAGGAAGTGGAGCATTTTTAAGATAATTGTTAGACATTTTAATTTCATCCCTGGTAAAGTTTCTTTGAAGTTCCAGGGCCCATTTTTTAATTGGGCCAGTGTTTTCCTTGGAGTTTAATTTTCTAAGTTCTTTGTGCACTCTGGACAGTAGAGCTCTGTCAGATATGTGGTTAGTGAAGATTTTCTCCCATTCTGTGGGTTGCCTTTGAGCTCGTGCGACAATCTCTTTATCTGAACAGAAGCTCTTTAATTTCACAAGATCCCAACTGTGAGAGTTGGTAGCAGTGACTGTGCCATTGGATGTCTGTTTAGGAAGTGTTGGCCTAGCCCAATCAGCTCGAGGGAGTTCCCTATCCTTTCAACTATGGCTTTTAAAGTCTCTGGCCTGATATCAAGGTCCTTGATCCATTTGGAATTAAGTCTTGTACATGGTGACAAGTACGGGTCCAGCTTTAATCTTCTGCATGTGGAGATCCAGTTTTGCCAACACCATTTGTTGAAGATGCTGTTCTTTTTCCATTGGATTCTTTGGGCCCCTTTGTCAAAGACCAAGTGGCTGTAACTTTGTGGGCTTATATCTGGGTCTTCAATCCTTATCCATTGATCTGTGTGTCTATTTGGAGCCAGTACCAGGCTGTCTTTATAACTATGGATTTGTAGTATAGACTTAGGTTTGGTATGGTAATACCTCCAGCTGTGTTTTTGTTACTCAGGATTGTTTTTGCTATCCTGGGTCTTTTGTGCCTCCATATGAACTTTGAGATTGTTTGGTCAACTTCTTTGAAGAATTGCTTTGGGATTTTGATTGGTATAGCATTGAATCTGTATATTGCCTTTGGTAGGATGGTCATTTTTACAATGTTGATTCTGCCAATCCAGGAACAAGGGAGGTCTTTCCACCTTCTGGTGTCTTCTGCAATTTCTTTCTTTAGGGTTTTAAAGTTTTCATTGTAAAGGTCTTTTACCTCCTTAGTTAGGTTATACCAAGGTATTTCATTTTTTTAGGGGTTATAGTAAATGGCATGGTTTCTCTCAAGGCTTTTTCACTTCTTTCATTCTGGGCATATAGGAAGGCCTCTGATTTTTGCACATTTATTTTGTATCCTGCCACCCTGCTGAACTTCTCAATTAGTTCCAGGAGCTTCCTGGTGGAGTTTTTGGGATCACTCAGGTATAAGATCATGTCATCTGCAAATAGAGATAGCTTGACTTCTTCCTTGCCAATTTGAATCCCTCTTATGTCCCTTTCTTGTCTTATGGCTTCGGCTAAGACTTCAAGTACAATATTGAATAGAAGTGGTGAGAGTGGACAGCCTTGTCTTGTTCCTGATCGAAGTGGGAATGCTTCCAATTGTTCCCCATTGAGCATAATCCTTGCTGTGGGCTTGTTGTATACAGCTTTTATTATATTGATAAAAGTTCCTTCCATTCCTACTGTCTCTAGCGTTTTGATCATAAAAGGCTGTTGGATCTTGTCAAAAGCTTTTTCTGCATCTATCGAGAGTATCATGTGGTCTTGGACTTTGGACTGGTTTACATGATGAATTACATTTATTGATTTGCGTATGTTGAACCAACCTTGTGTGCCGGGGATGAAGCCTACTTGGTCCCCATGAATGATCTTTTTAATATGTTTTTGAATCCGATTTGCTAAGACTTTGTTGAGAATCTTTGCATCTGTGTTCATCAGGGAGATCGGCCTATAGTTTTCTTTTTTTAAGTGAATCTTTATTAGGTTTTGGGATTAAAACGATATTAGCTTCATAGAAGGAATTTGGTAGTGTTCCTTCCTTTGCTATTTGGTGGAACAGTTTAAGGAGTATTGGTGTTATTAACTCCTTAAATGTCTTGTAGAACTCTGTGCTGAATCCATCTGGTCCAGGACATTTTTTGGTGGGAAGATTCGAGATTACTTCCTCAATTTCCTTATATGTTATAGGACTATTTAAGTAATTCACAACTTCCTGATTCAATTTAGGTAAGTTGTGTTTACTTAGAAATTCATCCATCTCTTTTGTGTTGTCAAACTTCACAGAGTATAAGTTTTTGAAATATGATGTTATAATTCTCTGGATTTCTTGGGTATCCGTAGTGATAACTCCATGTTCATTTCTAATTTTGTTAATTTGGGTTTTCTCTCTCTTGCTTTTGGTTAGTTTAGCTAGGGGTGTATCAATCTTGTTGATTTTTTCAAAGAACCAGCTTTTCGATTTGTTGATTTTTTCTATCGTTTTCTTAGTCTCGATTTCAGATATTTCTCCCCTTATTTTGCTAATCTCTTCTCTTCTACTGCTTTGGGATCAGATTGCTCTAGTTTCTCTAAAGCTTTAAGCTGCATTGTTAAGTTGTTTATTTCTGATGTTTCCATTTTTTTGATGTGGGCATTAAGAGCTATGAACTTACCTCTTAGAACAGCTTTCATTGTGTCCCAGAGATTTTGGTAAGTTGTATTTTCGTTATCATTCACTTTCAGGAAATCTTGAATTTCCTTTTTAATTTCTTCCTGAATCCAGTTCTCATTCAGCATCATAGTGTTAAGTTTCCAGGAGTTAGTGTATTTTCTCTTGTTTGATGTGTTGTGGATGTCCAGCTTTAGGCCGTGGTGGTCTGATAGGGCACAGGTTAGAATTTCAACTTTCTTGTACATGTGTAGATTCATTTTGTGGCCTAATATGTGATCTATTTTGGAGAATGTTCCGTGTGCTGCTGAGAAAAATGTGTATTCTTTGGTGCGTGGGTGAAAAGTTCGATAGAGATCTGTGAGGTCCATTTCTTTCAGGGTTTGATTAAGTTCCAAAGTGTCTCTGTTAAGCTTTTGACCTGTTGATCTATCCCATGTAGAGAGGGCGGTGTTGAAGTCCCCAAGAATTATCGTTTGGGGGTTGATTTCTTGCTTTAGACGCTGTAGGGTTTTCTTAATGAATGTGGAGGGGCCCGTATTGGGTGCATATATGTTCAGTATTGTGAAGTCTTCCTGGTGAATTGTACCTCTGACTAAAATGTAGTATCCATCCGTGTCTCTTATAATTTTTTTTGGTTTGAAATCCACTTTGTCTGATAGCATAATGGCTACCCCTGCCTGTTTTCTGCTTCCATTTGCTTGTAGAATTGTTGACCAGCCTTTTATTTTAGAGCGTGCCTATCTTTTGTGGTGAGATGGGTTTCCTGCAGGCAGCAGATTGATGGATTGTGATTTTTAATCCAAGTTTGTAATCTGTGTCTCTTGATCGGTGAATTAAGTCCATTAACATTTAGTGTTATAATGGAGAAACTATTGTTAATTCCAGACATTTATTATGTTTAGTAGCTTTTATAAGTATATTGCTTCGCTTTTAATGGTGTTATATTTGCCTTCTGTTCTCCTGGATATGCCTGTTTTTTTCTTCACGCTTGAGTATCATTTCTAGCAGTTTTTGAAGGCCTGGTTTGGTGGCCATGTATCCCTTAAAGTTGTCTTTGTGCTGGAAAATTTTTCTTTCTCCCTCGATCATGACTGATAGTTTTGCAGGGTACAGCCTGGGTTGACATTTTTGCTCATTCAATACTTGAAGTATGTCTCTCCAAGCTCTTCTTGCTTTTACTGTTTCGACTGAGAAGTCATTTGTTATTTTAATAGGTTTGCCTTTAAAAGTGACTTGTTTTTTCTCCCTTGAAGCTCTCAGCACCAGTTCTTTATCTTGAATGTGGAGTGTTTTAACTATTATTTGCCGCGGTGTGCTTCTAGTTTGGTCGTATCTGTTTGGGGTGCGGAATGCCTCTTGTATATGAATGGGCCTCTCTTTCTTTAGATGAGGAAAGTTTTCCTTGATGATCGTTTGAAAAAATTTCCTCAGGGGTGGTATTTTGAGATTCTTGCTCCGGTATTCCATGAATACGCATGTTAGGCTTCTTCAGGGTGTCCCATATCTCTTGGATATTTCTCTCAAGTATCTTTTTGGCTTTAACAACCTCTTCCATTGAGCTGGCTAGTACTCCCACTTTATCTTCAAGGTCTGAAATTCTGTTTTCTGCTTCATTAGTTCTGTTGATAAGACTCTCTGTGGCGTTCTGGGTTGAAGATAACTTGTCTTTTAGCTCAGTTTTAAACTCTGCTTGAGTTTGTTTTAACTGTTCTATGCCGCTTTTTGTTTCTTGCACTGTTTTTCTCAACTCCTCCAGATGTCTGTTGTGTTCCTCTTCAAAGCGATTGATTCGATTATGTAATTCCTCCCGGATTTCCTCTTTCATAGTATTGAACATGGTAATGATCATATTTTGAAAGTCGTTATCCTGGGTCAGGCTTTCTTGGCCTTTTTCCGCGGGTTTGTTCTTTTGGAGTCTAACATTATGGGATTAATTTCTTCAGTGGGAGATTTGTTTACTTGAGTGTTGCTTCTCATGGATTTGCACTTTGACTTGGCATTGTCATTTTAACCTCTTAAGATCTCTCAATTCACTAAACTGAATTATTGGCCTGGGGTACTGGTGGGCGGGGCCTGAACGGGGACTTACCTAGGGAGCGGGGTGAGGCCCCGGGTGGACCGCGTGCGTGTCCCGACTGCGGAGCGGGGTGGGGCGAAAAGGGAGGATGGGCGCAGGGGGAGGTGCTCCTCGTTCCCTGGGCCCCCGCGCGGCTCCGGCTGGATGGCGGGAGTCGGAGCCGGGGTCCCCGTGGGCTGACCTGGGGTCCTAGAGCGCGCGTTGAGGCCCGGCTGGATCTCGCCTACGCGTCCCGACCGGGGGAGCGGGGGGGGGGGGGCGAAAGAGGGAGGCTGCGCGCGTAGGCGTGGAGCTATTTAACCCGAGGGCAGCTGGGGCGGGGCCCCGGGCGCAGGGGGAGGTGCTCCTCGTTCCCTGGGCCCCCGCGCGGCTCCGGCTGGATGGCGGGAGTCGGAGCCGGGTCCCCGTGGGCTGACCTGGGGTCCTAGAGCGCGCGTTGAGGCCCGGCTGGATCTCGCCTACGCGTCCGGACCGGCGGAGCGGGGGGTGGGGCGACCCATTCTAATTTCTTACAAAGCAGCTCTGTCGAGTTTCCTTAATCTTTTAGGGACTTCCACTCAGATAAAGTCAGATACTTAGCCACAGGGAAAAAAAAAATTAGGATAAACTAGTGTGAAGCAGAGTTGGAGGTCATTCAAATATAGAAGGCAAGACCCTTGGGATAAGAGTAAGGCATACTGAAGAACATGGGTGTGGGCTTCTCGGAGTGTTGTCCCCAAATGTTCTCATGGTACTGTACACAGGATTATGGAAACTTCTAGAATTCTGTTGCTTAATGGATTTCTAACGAACCTTCCTCTCCTCTATTACTTTCCCTCTTTTTGGATAATTATATGTTACACAGATGATTGTAGTTTATAAAGTGACTCTGGATGTAATCCTTTGGATGGGATTACAATCTGATAAGATGAAATCAGGAGCTACTAGGTTGTACTAGTAGGCTAGACTACTCCCTTTACTATAAATGGGATTTTTCTGCTGAAATTTCTAGAAAATTACAGGTTTGAAACTGGGAAAGGAAAAGGGCTGTAAGCAAATATGGTTGTGTGGAATTCTTAACAGGCATGAAGTTTCAACCAGAGTCTGGAGTGAGGTGTTTCTTGCACTCCCCGAGCCCTCATAATTTTCCCTATCTTTCTATCTTGCGTCAGAAATAACATCTGTTTTCTTGAAAGTGAGGGGAGTGAATGATTAACGGGACTGAGAAACTAGGATAGATTTGATCACAGGCAAGTTTGTTTCTGTTTCCATCCCAGAGAAAAATAAGTCTGAAAAATAATGAAGAAAGTTTTTCCTTTCATAGTCCAGAAGAAAATAAGTCATAGAAACAACAAAAGGGTAAAATGTTAGGAGAAGTGCCTTTGGTTTTTGGCTTCAATTATGTAAGATTTGAAAGGACAGGATCTGTTCTTTGTAGCTAGCATTATCTCTCTGCTATGTAGATAATAAATAATAAAGCTCTAGGAGTTTCTATTCCAGAAAGAAAACTGAGTTTAATAAAATTCTTGATAGTTTTACTTTGGAATATAAATAAAATAGCTGTTCTTGACCTATTTTTTCCTCATGATACTTAAATGGTGTAACATACTTCAGCCATCACATGAGTTAGAATAGGAGTTTCATTCAGGTTGTGACTTGGAAAAAGTGCCCTCAGTTGTCCCTTTGAAAATTATGAAGTGGGTAAGCTGTGATGAAATTCATACACCTGCCTAAACTACATAGTTTTCTCTTCAGATAGCTTACCTATTAAGATTATAGCTAGGGCTTTTGAATTTCTCCATTACTTTTTCCTTACTAATATTGCTTCAGCCTTTTCCACATCCCAAGAGTATGAGGAACTAGCTAATTATATTTGTTTGTTTGTTTTAATCAGGATGTTGCAAGATGTTAATCTTTTGGCGTTTGGTCCACATTTGGAAACCACTGACTTAATAATTCATACCAATTCTTTTCTAATGTAGAAAACATTATTTTCAGGACTGGGTGTGACTGTTGTTGCTTGCCGTAATAGGTAAGCTTACTTGTTTTTTGAGATGGGAGTAACTTGGGACCACCAATACTCAGAGTGCGTCACCCTAACCAAGTGTCCAGGTGCAGAGTCTGAGCCCAGTTTTGCAGAGTCTGAATTTTAATTTCATCAGAATGCTCATAAATTAGAGAAACTGGCTCAGCTGACAAAACTTTCCAAAGTCTGATGTACAAACTGCAATATTAGTTTACTAATTTATAAGTGGAGGACAGTGTCTTCCAACAACAGAATGTTTATGTCTGTCTTCACAATACTTCTGTTTTATGTCAAGGCATGCATGAATCTGAATCAAAGAAATCAGGTCATTGTTTGAAGCACATAAAGTCAAAGGAAGAAGAAGGAGACTGAGACAGAGGCATTATCCAGGCTGTGGTTGTGGCATTGCATCATCCTGCTCCAAGCAGAGCCTGCTGAAAGACCTTCCCATTAGATGTCCATATATAGTGCCTTTCTCCTGGAGAACACAGTCCTTACGTAGATCATTAGTCTCTTTGACCTTCTCTTTTGCTGTATTTCATCTTGAGGCAGGCAAGCACAGGAAAGACCTGAACAATCTTGGACTCTCTACTTGGCTTGAGCTATGTACACACCCCTGCTCTAATATGTACTTTACAGCCTAGGTCCCTTACTTGCATGTTCTGTGACACATACGGACCCCTCTCCAAAGAATGCACCTAGCCTCCTCTTACCAACCTATTCTTCTCCACTGCTTCCTCCTTCCTCCCCAACACACACACCCTCCTTTAACAACCTGTATCAGGTGTCACATATACCTGCTTTAAACAATGGAAGTAAGTCACTTCCCTTAGCAACCTTTTGGTAACACCTGGTTTCTATTCAGATAAATCCTGGAATACAATCCAGGCCTGCTCTGATCCAGCCTGAACAGTTTTGGGCAAATGCTCAATGAGGCAAACTGTCCTCAAAATGAGCTTTTAGGTAGAATCTCCTATTTATCATCTCATGACAATGTGTAGCTTGCATCATATGTTTAAAATTAGATGCATTATGGGAAGGGACATGAGCTATATAAGCAGTAGCCAAGGGTTAATGTAATCCAAGCCTATCAAAATGGACAATCGCTCAAACTATACCCTAGTAACCAAACTCCTCCTTTTAAGCCCATGAAAGGAAGCCCCAAACAATAATTGGGTCCCTTGATTATTTTCACTCATGTAGCCTACTATCAATATTAAAAATACAACTTATTTCTATGTGTTCTGTTGCTTGGCTTTGACATCTCTGCCTGCTAAATTAAAATCACATCAATCTAAATGCTACTTTTGGATATCTCTGTGGGCCTTTGTTGCATTCTCCTACCATTGCTAATAATTCTAACCTTTTCCACCTGTTTATATAGTCTTTGATGTGGCAATTTACCATTTAAGTGATGAGATTTCAGCTTGCTAAATTATGATCACATTTTATGAAGTCTCTTGGATTTTTACCGGTTTACATTTTGCAGTTTCAGGAATCCTCATCTTTCTTTATTAATAAATTTATGTCTAGGGTTGGAGAGATGGTTCAAAGATTGATTCTGCCTTTCAAGCAAAAGGAGCTCAGTTTCTATCCTAGATCCTATGTAAAAAACAAAACAATAACAAAAAATACAAAGCAGAAATGGTGTTGACCTGTACTTCCAGCCCTGGAAGGCAGAGTCTGGGAAATCCCAGAACAAAACAAAAGGAAGTAGAAGTAATCTAGGATGATTCCAGAAATAACCCTTAGGCCTCTACAGATGCACACAGTGTGCTCGCTCTCTCGCTCTCTCTTTCTCTCTGTCTCTCTTTCTCTCTCTCAATCTCATACACACAAAAAAATTCCTTAAAAAATAAACTTATGTCTAAAAATTTCTGAGATTGTAATTTTTTTGCCTTTTAAATACTTATTTTTATAATACATTTTTTATTATTATTTCAGCTCATACAAACTTAATAGGTACACCAGTTCCTCCCTCCCTCTTCCTCCCCCCGAAGATTGTAATTTTTATCAATAATATTTGAAACGCTTGGTGTAATCACTCCTTATCAGTTTTCTTCATTTCTGAATTTTTTTTCCTTTTTGGAGGCTGCTTTTTTGTAGAGGGGTGTCTTTTTTACTATAAGAACTGGATTGGGAAATATGACATCTTCATTCAAAATATAAGGTAGCTAAGCAGTTGGTTGGTAGTCTTCATACCACAAGAAAAGTAGGAGAAAGTGACCAGTATTTTCCTTGCCAAAGAAAATCTGAGGTCATCTTAGTCATGTGAATTTGCATCTCAGAAATGTGTCAGTTTGGGCTTTAGATATGGAGCTGTGAGTTTCCAAATAGTGATCTGTTTCAAAAGACAGGAAAACTGTTGTCATAAAACATCTATTTCTGTCTTTATTTATTCTCCATACACTCCACTTTTGTCACAAGGTGATTCAAAAGTGTTAGACGTGTTTTTGCTACACGTATTTTAATGTTCTTAGTAAAAGTGGTAGTGTTTCATCATTTTTCTGTTTCAGAAAGAAAGTTATTAGAAACAAAGTTTTCAGTCCAAGAAGAATGTGGAAGAAATGTAATCTTAATCCAGTGTTATATTTTAAAGTTTTCTTTCTTTCTCTTTCTTTCTTTCTTTCTTTCTTTCTTTCTTTCTTTCTTTCTTTCTTTCTTTCTTTCTTTCTTTCTTTCTTTCTTTCTTTCTTTCTTTCTTTCTTTCTTTCTTTCGTAGATGTTATTGTGTCTGCATGTAGGTATGTGCAAAGGAGGGCACCATGTGTGCCTATGGAGCCCAAGGGTGACTTCTACAATCATCCTAGATTGCCCTATCTCCTTATTGCTTTACACACACACACACACAAATATTTTTTAAAAATTCTAAAACAGATTGTTAGGTTAGGGGGAAGGGAATGGGAAGTTACTCAACAATTTGTGGGCACCACATGGAAGTCCATGAATAAAGAGAAACTGCTCCAAGTAAGTGACTTAAGATATATGAGTTTATTTAGAGCTGGTGGCCTGGTGGCAAGGGAGCTATAGTTTGGCCTTAAGGTGGGAGATTTTAGAACAGAATAGAGAGCTTAAGGTCAGAGAGGACAGGGAGTGACCTGCGATGACAACATGGCTGAGGAGGGAGAGAGAAGGGGACAGGTAGAGAGACCTGCGGTGTGAGAGAGCAGGAGGAGAGACCCTGGGTGGGGCCACACTCTTTTACAGTCTTGGGTGTTGCTAAGAATTAGTCTGGGAGTTACTTGGGAAGTGAAGACTGAAGGTGTAGTCTTTACAAAATGACTGCTGATTAATGACTTTACAAAATGCTGGTTGTGGCCAACACAATGTAGGATGTTTGCCTGCTAGCTAGGAACTGTTCCCTTAATGTAGCTTGGATGCCATTTGCTGAACCATTCTTTTTTTCTTCATTTTCTCATGTGTATGTGGTATGCGTTGTGTGTATTTGTATGCACTTGCATGTGGGTGCATGTGTCTGTGAGGGAAGGAGAGGCTAAGGTTGCTGTCAGAAATCTTTGTTAATCAATCTTTCACCTTAGAGTTTAAGACAGGGCCTTTCATTCAAATCCATAGCTTCCCATTAAGGCTAGTACCACTAACTAGCCAGCTTGCTCTGAGGATCCTCTGTCTCTGCCTTCCAAGGCTGGAATTACGTGTGGGATGCCGCAAACACCTGGCATGTATGTGGATTCTGGGGATTCGAACTGTGATTCTCATACTCATATAGAAAGTGCTTTACAACTGATGAGTCATCTTCTCCTTGCTTAACCAATTAGAAGTCAACCACTTGCTTTACTTTCATTCTCTTTCTTGTCATAAAACGAGTTAAGGAAGCTTAACTCACTACAAAAATTTGTCTTGCCTTAATGCTTTGCTGATTCTAAATCATGTCAAACTGTACAGAAAAAGCAATTTTGCCTCTGTATGTGTGTGTGTGTGTGTGTGTATGTGCGTGCACGCGCGCATATGTGTTCATGTGTGTGTGTGCTATTGGAGATTAAACTTAGTATTTGCATTTGCACGCACCCTACCTTCCCAGATCAAAGTTTATTTTTTAACACACATAAACAGCAGTAAAATGATCTTCATTTGAACTGGTGCTTTCAATAGCAACCCTCATATAGTTTTAAAAATGTATTTCATTTAAATGTATTGAAATTTTGAAGTAAAATTTTAACAAATGTTAATTTTCCTTTCTTTGATGATTTGCAGTGAACTCATGAGATGAAAAGAAGGACATGAGAAAAATTACTATTTTAGTTTTTTAAAATTGCTTGTAGTAACTGTAAATAGTGTGAGTTGGTTTAAAAAGTATATTTACCTTTTGATACAGAGTTCCTCTGGGGTCTGTATGTATCCAGGTTCTTGGAACTCACTAATGATGTGAATCCGTGAAGGGCCCTGGAGAACTCATGGACTCCAGGCATAGAATCCAAGAGGGGTGAGAGAAAAGTCGGATAGAAACTCATGGACTCTAGGCATGGAGGCCCATGAGGGGTGAGAGAAAAGTCAGATAGAAACTCATGGACTCTAGGCATGGAGGCCCATGAGGGGCAAGGATGCCAAAGATGGCTGCCAGGGTCCAGAATATTTATACCCTTATGGGGGGGGCAACATCTAATAATGACACAAGAGAGGGGAGTGGCTTTTCCTCATTGGTTAGCTCCAGTTTCTACAAACCTGACTAGAGTCTTTGGTACTTCACATCTCATTGGTCTGTTCATACTGGGTCCCAAACCAGTCAATCTTAGTGGGACCTTATTTACAATGGAAAACTAATTTCCTTATCTTTCACAAACAAAGGTTTGGGAAAGTTGACTACTTTATCTCTGTGACCGAGTAGAGTCAGTTCCTCCAGATCAATAGGTTGTGTTTCTTCAGGGTAACCTCACCTCTGGGGATGACCTTTGAGGACCTTCAGAGATGGTCGCAGCAGGCTGCTCTGAAACTGCCTAGCTTTGAAACTTTAGACCTAGAAAGTCAATTTGTCTTTCGTAAGCAAAAATTAGTTTGGTATCTCCTGATGCTTCCATTTTAAAATAAGAATGTTCTGTGCTATTAAATGTTGGATGTCTTTAACTTACTTAGATTTTATAGGACTTTTATGTTCATCTACTTTGGACTTTTAAGATGCTGGAATAAAAATATTAATAATTATGAACATTTAAAAACTGGTCTACTGTAAACTTTTAAAATAGAAGATGAATATAACATCTATGGGGACAAGGGTTGAAAGGCTAGCGTTTTAAAAGTAATGTATTTGTGTGTCAGGTTGACAAGAGGTGGAATGTATCAGTTAGATATAAGTATCAACTTGACAATTAAGGGCTGAGCCTTTAGTCCCATCTGTAAGAGTTACTTAGTTAAGGCAAGTCCAGAACAAGCTTGTGGAATATCATTTAATAGATGTGGGAAGCCCCAGACCATGGTGGGTAAGACCATCCCCTGAGCAGGTATAAAATGGAGGGATCTTGTTCAATATTTTGGCCTATGTCACATACTTTGACATATTGATATGCAGGTATTCAAGAAAGAGAAAGTTCCTTGTGTGGCTATGGTGTGTCCAGTTCCCTGGGCTCTTGGTGGTGGTATGGGCTCTCCTGCCATGTTGTTAGAACCTTCAGCTAAAATAAACCTCTTGTTCCCTTAAAAAAATAGATAAAAAAAATTAGTTTAGCAACTGACAACAGCTAATCAAAGTACCTAATGTCGGAACATACAGTAGGTATTGTGGGGTTTTATGTCCACGTTCTTGTATTCTGGAGTCAAAGATTGAAACCAGAACACACATAGAGGATTAAGGCAGAGTTTATCAGGGGAGAGAAAGAAAGGAAGTTGTGGACACAGAGTTCACGAGGGGCACAGGAGTTAAAAGGAGCTCACGGACAAATAATCTGTGAGGGGCAAGGGAGCCAACGATTGCGGATATGCTTAGAGTTATTTTTAAACCTGGGCAAACTCAAGAAAAGTGACTTTCCCTCATCGATTAGTTTTAGTTTCTGTAAACCTAATTGGGGCTCCTATATCTGATTGGTCTGTTCATATCAGGGGCTCAGCGAGGAGCTGTTTCTCTTGAGAAATTTAACTCAGCTTGTATCCATATCCTTTCATAAACAAAGGGTTGGAGCAGTTAGCAACCTTATCTCAATTCCTGGAGCAACCTTCAAAGACCTTCCCAGTCCGTCTACACTGTCTATAAACTGCCTACTAGAAATTATTCTTTATCTCAGGTGGTATCTTATTCTTCTACTAATGAGTGAGTTTACCAAAAATTCTAGAGAGTGGAGAATATGCTTCCCTTTGTCTAATACCTGATAAACAAGACTTGAGAGAAAGGCAAGATATAGCCTCTGTCCTTTCCACTCCCCTCAGGCAACTTATACAAATAAAAATCTTGAGCTCTGGCTCACCTGTTACCCAGCCTCTCAATTGCTAGCAATTTATTTTTCAAAGTTTTAAGCACCTTAGGAAATTTTCTAATGCACATTTGAAAGTATTATCAAAGATGAAAGGAATTTTATTATGTAAGACCCACTTCAAGAATCCAAAGTTTGTTCTTAAGTCATTTACAGAAAAATCAACAATTGAGAAATGAATCTTTTCATTTTAGCACACATAGTGTGGTTACTGGAATAAGGTACCTTTCTGACGATGAAATAGGAACCCTTTTATTCTTGGAGTTTCCTGTTGGCAGCATAAAACAATATGTAACGTTGGCTAGTTATGAAATATATTAAATTTTACTGCCAGTTCTTTGTTTAAGAAGGGTGTGAGTGGTTTTTGACTAACAAGAATGTGAAGTCAAAGTTAAGTGTGATGTCATCCTCCCACCTGTCATATGAATAAAACCTGATTCATAAGCAAATATGTTATATATTCTAATGTTTCTATCAACTCAGATAAGCTGTCTATAAAATAATTAGTTTCTTCTTACCTTTCCCTGTACGTGATCTAGGAAAACTTTTATTTTTCCCTCCAGGAAAAGCTAGTCACCAAAGTTACATATAAAAGTTGATGGACATGTGAAAAAAGAATGATTTAGTTATTGTAGCAAAGAAGGTTGGGTCTGGATACATATTCCTAACATATTTAAATTCCCATTAGAGTCAGTTCTTTTGTTATGTCAAACTATTAAGAGTAGGCTCTAGCTCTCTCCCTTATTGAAGGGTACTGTTTCTTAGTTCTATAAAATATCTCGAGATCTGTCTAGATTAAGCTTTTCTAAATTTTATATAAGAAGTGTCTATAATGATGGTTTTAAGGATGTATTTAGAGATTCTGTTTTAAATAATACATTGCCTATGCCTAATCATTCTGATTGCCAGTAATTTCTTAAAATATTATCTAATCTAATTAGCTGTATATAGGACATGTTTTTTTAACCTTATCAGAATTGACATTTTTGGCTGGAAAATTCTTTGTTGGCAAAAAGCAGGGGAGATTATTGGTGTATTATGGGATGCTTAGTAGCATCTCTGGCCTCTAACTCTCTAGATGTCTGAATGTCCTTGCCTCTGGTTATGGTGGCTTAAAATGTATTCAAACACTGTCAAATGTTTCCTAGGAGGCAAAACTGTTCTTGTTTGAAAACCACTCCTCTAAGAAAATAGAATGTTAGGGAAAGGACATTAACAGTTACCATTTTTATTCTCATTTTTCATATGGATGTGATTTACTTAACATCTTACAATTCTTTAGTCACATATATTGAAACTCAGAGTTGCTAACTTCTCAGTTACCCCATCATGCTGTTTGAGTTTAATATATTCTGACCCCCTATTCTGGGTTTGTCCAAGTAATTTCCTGAATTCTGTAATAGTGTAGCCAACCATTTAGAAACTCAAGGCACACTCTGGATATAAAATTTGTAATCCTCATCAACTATCACTTGTAAATATTGTTTTGGATTATTTTTCCCAGAAGCAATCTCAGATAATTCATGTGAAAGTGACTTACTACTAAGTGTTCTCAGACAAAATAATGAGGAGGGAGATAAGTAAACAAGGAGGAGAAAGAAACCAAACAAGGGGACATTGTCAGACAAGCTTTTCAAGCAAAAATGTTAACTCCACAGGAGAACTCTGGAGACAATGTAGATTATATTTCAAAATTAGCCATATTAATTATAAGAGGAAAAACTGGAGAATTTATTTCTACCCTCAGTCATTGTTTAAGACAGAGTTTCTTTTTTTTATAACATTTTTATTATTATTTCCGCTCATACAAACTTAATAGGTAGACCAGTTCCCTCCCCCCTCCTCCTCCCCCCGAACCCCTTGCTCCCCCTCCCTTCCTCCCTATCTCCCAGTACCTCCCCCCCAATTCCCAGAGAGTCCTTTATTGCGTATGCCTAACTCTCCTCTTGGTCCTCCTTTCTGATGATGCAAAAGGACCCGATGGCATTTCCCTGAACCCTTTCTCATGTTCCCCTTAAGCATAGGAACACTACTGTGGCCATCAATCCCTTGCCTCCAAGGATCTTGGTGCTTTTAGCCGATGTTAGACTTTGTGAGGTCAATAGTGTGACGGACATGGCGCAGGGCATGCAAAGTCCTATTATGATTGCTTCAGCTCTATCTAGTGTGGAGACTCTTCAAGTCATTGCTCCCCCCATCCTTTTGCTCTTACAATCTTACCGCCCCCTCTTCTGCAGATGTCCCTGAGCTTCAGGATGGGGGGAGATTAGGCTGGCTTAGTTCTATGTGGATGATATAGAGTCTCTGAAGTTCTGGATTGTGGTTTGTTGATTTTCTTTTGCAGTTTTGCTGCTCCTGCTATGTCCTTCACTCCATCCTGATGGGCACTGTATGTCACCCCCTGGTCAGAGACAAAAAACTGTTATTGGAGTCTTGTTATAATAGCACATTCAAGGATAGATGTAATAAAAGCAGGAAACCTCGGTGAGGGAGGGATCAGTCATCCATTTGCAAAATGATCTCTTTTCATCTGCCAGACTATATGCCCTCTCCTTCTGGTGAGATCATACCCCCTCAGTTGTACATGATCAGGAACGAATGTCTGTGAACTTAACCAGGTGTCACATTACTTACTTGCATTCCTTGGAGGTCGATTTTCTCTGCTGTAACATGTTCCCCTCTCTCCTTGTGTCTGGTGTGGCTCTCCAACCCCATCCCTCCTGTTCACAATCCTTGCAATTACCATATTACATAGATTTACCCTTGAGTGTCTCAATGTGGGCTGGGTGAGTTTGGTACTAGGAGCCACCTATTAGGGAGTACATACGGCGCTTAACTTTCTGGGATTGGGATACTTCACTTAATATAATTGTTTCTAATGACATCCATTTTCCAGCAAACTCCAGTAATTCATCATTTTTGATGGCTGAGTAGTACTCCATTGTATAGATGTACCACAGTTTCCTTATCCACTCGTCAACTGTTGGACATTTAGGTTGATTCCATGACTTTGCTATTGTAAACAGTGCTGCTATGAACATAGTCGTGCTGGTGCTATCGAGGCAAACCTCTGCTGCATGGGGGGTTATTCCCAAAAGTGGAATAGTAGGGTCATATGGCATTTCAATCTTTAATTTCTTTAAGAATCGCCAGACAGCTCGCCAGAATGGCTGTATGAGCCTGCATTCCCACCAGCAATGTAGCAGGGTTCCCCTCTCTCCACATCCTCTCCAGCACTTGGTGTTGTTTGTATTGTGGATTTTTGCCATCCTGACTGGGGTGAGATGGTATCTCAGGGAAGTTTTGATTTGCATTTCCCTGATAGCTAAAGAAGTGGAGCATTTTTTAAGATATTTGTTAGACATTTTAATTTCATCTCTGGTAAAATTTCTTTTAAGTTCCAGGGCCCATTTTTTAATTGGGCCATTCGTTTCCTTGGTGTTTAATTTTCTAAGTTCTTTGTGCACTCTGGACAGTAGAGCTCTATCAGATATGTGGTTAGTGAAGATTTTCTCCCATTCTGTGGGATGCCTTTGAGCTCGTGTGATAATCTCTTTATCTGAACAGAAGCTCTTTAATTTCGCAAGATCCCAACTGTTGAGAGTTGGTAGCAGTGACTGTGCCATTGGATGTCTGTTTAGGAAATGTTGGCCTAGCCCAATCAGCTCAAGGGAGTTCCCTATTCTTTCAACTATGGTTTTTATAGTCTCTGGCCTGATATCAAGGTCCTTGATCCATTTGGAATTAAGTCTTGTACATGGTGACAAGTACAGGTCCAGCTTTAATCTTCTGCATGTGGAGATCCAGTTTTGCCAGCACCATTTGTTGAAGATGCTGTTCTTTTTCCATTGGATTCTTTGGGCCCCTTTGTCAAAGATCAAATGGCTGTATTTTTGTGGGCTTATATCTGGGTCCTCAACCCTTATCCATTGGTCTGTGAAGACCGAGTTTCTTTAACTTCCACCCTACTGACATTTTTACGGATAGTTCCTCATTCTTCACTGTAGGAATCTGTTTTGTTCATTAACAGGGTGTCTACCAGCCTCCCTGGTTTCTACGTTAGATGCCATTAAACACCCCAACTCCTTTTCTTTTCCTGTGATGATTAATATTGATCATTAACCCGAAGAGACTATACTCTGGGAATATCTCTAAAGTATTATCTAGATAGGTTAATTGAAGGGGAAGAACCACTTTAAATGTGAATGATACCATTCTATGGGCTGCACTCCAAGGCCGAGTTTGAGGAGAAATAAAGTAAACCCCAAACATTTTTCACTTTCTGCTTCCTGGCTGCACTGCAATATAACCTGCTACCCTAAACTACTGCTGGTGTGATTTCCCCACTATGATGGACTGTACCTTTAAATTGTGAATCAAAATGAATTCTTTTTTCCTCATAAGTTGTTATTGTCAGAGAGTTTTGTCACAGTGAGACAAGTAACTAACACAGTGTCTTTACATTTGCTTGTAGGTGGAACATGGAAGGGTTTGGAACTTTGGCCTAGAAAAGCCTTTCCAATCTGTAAGCAGAGCTGAATGCGAAGGGTTCCAAAGACAAGAACACTGAGGGAAGCACAGACAGTGGAGATTCAACTCATGAGGTGCAGAGAGCAACAAAACTTTATAACTAACTGGATTAAAAGCCATTTATGTGATATTCTGGCCAAAAATCTGGATTTATTCTGCTCACATCCTGAAAACTTGAATGAAGTTTAAAGTAATAAGATAGTTTGTTTGGCAGAGGAAACTCTACTATAGTGAGGAAGAGAGAAAAAGTGGAGCAGAAAAGTTTAAGAAAAATGGACAGTTGAGTGAGAAAAGGTATGTGAACAAGTTTCAAGTTTCCAAACCAAGAGACTGTGTGACAAAGCACCTGGAGTTCTTAACGAGATTAGCACCATTAAAGAGGAACCGGGCATCCTGCACTGGGACAATAGTAAAGGAGCCCAGAGAGCAGCCTCACCTTCTAGACTCCAGCTTGTGAAAATGTAAATGCTCTTGTCAGGAGAGCTTAGGTGGATAATTCCATGTAGGGGTCCCTGATGAAAGGCAATAGCCTGGGAAAGTGTTTCCCCAGGGTCAAGATGACAAAGACCAATGCAACTGTGAAAATGTGTGTGTTGGGAGGAGGGGAGACTTTATCCTCAGCTGTCCACATGGTCCTCTTTTGGTAGACAGGAGGAAGAATCGTAGTCTTGCACTATGGTTCTAGGTAGCAGCTAAGCCTAGTCAGTGTGTAGCAGGGTCAACATTCCTGCAAGAAGACTCTCAGAAATTGCTCTATGAAACTAGGAAGGTGAAGCCCAAATTTCAGTGGAGATTACAGGATGTTGAAGATGCAAGAACCACAGGGTTTCCTCTGAGGAAAGTTACAAGCCTGGAATGTATCCTGCCCAAGAAAGAGGCTATATGTACTTCAGACAGCAGAGCAGAAGTACTTTGGGTATCTATGCCCTTTGGAGTCTGGACACAATCCAAATCCATGAACCCCAAGTGCCAGGTATGAAGCTATAGGATTTGGGGTTATCTCTGCTAATTTTTGGTCTTGTTTTAGATCATTCCTTGCTATACTTTCATTTTCTCTCTGTCTCTGTCTCTGTCTCTGTCTCTCTCTGTCTCTCTCTCTCTCTCTCTGTCTCTCTGTGTGTGTTACAGAAGCTTAAACCTAGAGCATTGTGCATATTAGGCAAGTGCTCTGCCAGGTGAGCTACATTCTCAGCCCCATTCTTCCTTTTTGGAATGACAATGTTTATTACTGTGCCATTGTATATTAGAAGTATGCAATTTATTTTTGTTTTCTAGGAACTTATAGTTAAGAAATTGCTTTGAGTTTCAGATAAACCTTGGACTTTGGACTTTCAAATAGTGTTGGAATTGTTGAGAACGAAGGGGAATTTTGAAGTTTAACCGAATGCATATTGCATTACAAGATGCACATGAGCCTATGAGACAAGGAGTAGAAAATTCTAGCTGTAAAGTGCTATGTTTGTGTGTTAGGTTGACAAGGGGTAGACTTAAGATAGTTAATATTGGTTGTCGATTGGACAGAATCTAAAATCACTGAAGAGACAAGCCTCTGGGAATCTCTAGGGGATTATCTAGATTTGGTTAACTGAGGTGGGAGACCCATTGTAATTGTGGGTGATACCCTATGATGGGCTGGGGCCCAGGATTGACTACATAGGAGGAAGCAAGCTAAACACAAGCATCTCTGCTTTCTGACTGACAGATGTAATGTGACCAGCTGCTCTAAGTTCTTACTGCCACGACTTCTTTACATGATGAACCAAGCCGTCAAACTGTGAGGAAAATAAACCCTTCTTTCCTTAAGATGATATTATGAGGTATTTTGTTAGAGTAATAAGATAATTAACTAATATACTTCCCAGTTATTATAACCAAAATCTTCAGTCATCATTTTAACTACAGAAGTCTAAATTGTCCCCTCATTAAGAACCATTAGTATAAGTGCTGCCCTTAAAGAGGTGTAAATTTTGAGAAACTATAAGCTCTCAAGCAAAATATTTTTTGGCAGCCTAAGAACACTTCAGTAGTATTGTGGATCTATAGGAAGAAGACAGGATGCCATATCTTTTTTTTTTCTTGCAAGTTTTCTCTTTCCCCAGTAAAGCTTGTATTTTGCCTAAATTTTGCCTTAAATTTACATAGCAAGTGTGACAGAGAAAAACGGACTGGTTTTTGTGGAAGTACTGTGTGCATTGGATTAGTAGAATGATCAAAAAGGCCTGTCTGAGAAAATAACACTTAAGCTGAGATTTGGGCCCTGAGAAAAAATCCAACCATGTGATCATCCAGAAAGAGCCTTCTAGACAGAGGACAAACATGTAAAATCCCTAAGATGAAGATGAATTTGATGCATTTAAGAAACTGAAAGAAAATTGATCCAGATGGTTAGAGCATAAAGACTAAGAGAGGGAAAAATGAAAGTGACGTGAGACATAGTTGGAGAAACTGAAAATGCACTAGGGCCAGACAGCAGAGGCCAGATCTCAGAAAAGGTTCAGTGGTTAAAAAGCTTGCTGCACAAGCAAAAGGACCTGAGTTTTTATTCCCAGATCCCACATAGGATACTGGCCAGGTGTGGTGGCCAACCTGTAATTCCAGACCCAGAAGGTTAAGCCTGGGAATCCTCAGGACAAGCTGGTTAGCCAGACTAGACCTACAGGCAAGCTCTGGGCTTAGAGATCCATCCTGAAAACAGGTGTAAGAACTTCAAGGTTGATTCCTGATATAACCCTTGTTCCTCCACATACTCATGCCTTCACATGAACCTGCATACACATGCTCCCAATTACATGTAAAACATGCATGCACACATGCACACTCCCACATATACATGAAAATGGAAAAATAAAATAATGGTGTCATTGACCAGAGTTGAGGGATTGGTTTGTTCTTAGTACAATGGGAAGTCATTGAGAAAACGTCCAGATTTCTGATCACGATGTGGGTATCTCAAAGATAACTTGATCCTGCATAAAGCATGTTTTAGGATGGGAGCAGAAAAATAACCTGGTGTAGTGGTCTACTTGAGACATGGTGATAACTTTAGTGGGTGGGAATGTTACAAGAAGAAATAGCTCAGGAGAGTCGAGATAAATTAATAGTGCAGGAGAGTTGAGATAAATTTTAAAAAGCATAACTGAACAGATTGGTTGACAGTATGAAAGAATGAGAGAAAAACTTAAGGTTAATTTCCAAGTTTAGATAATATACTATTGGATAGGTATTGTAAATGGGAGACTGGATAAAGATTTGAATTTCGATTGTATTGGATTTGAAGTAAGACATCCAAATAGATTCAGGATGGTAATATGCAAGTTGCAAGATCAGATACCAGGTTTGGCCTGGTACAATGGATTAGATAGATGTGGTTTATATGCTAGAAGCTTAGTCTCAGTGTGGAAAAAAGGTGATAAAATCTTTAAATAGTTGGGCCTAGTGAATGATTAGTTAAGAGACATTAGTGCTTTACTCCTGGAAATAAATTATTCTCTTAGGAATTTTTTTGCCAGAGCAGGTTAGTATAAAAAAAAAAATGTGCCTGGGGGCTGGAGAAGTGGCTCAGGGGTTAAGCCTCTGCCTTGCAGGTGCAAGGTCCTGAGTTCGGATCTTAGACCCCTAGACCCCCCCATAGACGCCGGGCGGAAGCGGGGGCGGCCTGCGTTTCTGGTCCTGGTAGGGCGGAGCCTGTGAATCCCGGGGCAGAGTAAACAAGGAGGAGGTGGAGGCGTCCATGGTGGTTCCCGAATTCGCCCGTGGTTCTACACATACACAGACACACACACACACACACACACACACACATGCACAGTTGAATAAATAAAAAAAAAATTTTTTTTTAAAAATGAGCCTGTTTTTTCCCAGTCTCTGCTTCCTTATGGTCGATGTGCCCTTCTTCACATTTCTCTGCCGTATTGTGATACAGCCAGAAAGGAACCCTGTCAGAGAGGATGCTGGTTAGGATCTCCAGAACTATAAGCTAAATTAACCTCTTTAAAAGTTACATAGGCGGTTTGCTACAGTAATGGGAAACAGACCAGGATGGTGTCTTGCCAATGTAATTTCTTTCATTATTGCTTTTCCATGTGTAGGTATGTGACACTGCCCATTCTTGTCTCCAGTCTCTAAATGTCGAAGGTTTTACAGTGTATCTTTTTTTCTTCAGTTTTCTGTTATGCCTCTTTTTCACTACTGTGACCTTCATTTTTTAAAACAAGCTTGGTATTTAATAACCGTATTGTCCAGCCTCCTGCTGGCCTAATTTAACTTACCGCTTTGCTTGTGTGAGCCTCCTCCTTCCCTGTGCTCCTTTCTCTGCATCACTGGCTCCACGTTGACTTCCAATTTCCAGAGGACCTCAGAGAAGATTTGCGTTAAGCCAAACAATGGCCGGTAATGGAATGATGCGCTGCAGCCTGGCTAATACGGCAGTGCTGGTCACAGGAGTTTTCCCCTACTTTGCCTGGCGGCACAGTCCTTTGGTGTAAACAAAAAGTCTGCCCTGGAACTTCTCGATTCTGTGGATGTCTGCCTGGGGTTTTCACTTTCAAAAGGCCTTCAGTTGTGATTTTTCCAATTAGACATTTTGTTTCGATTATGTCTCAGATTCTACTCACTAATTACTTTTTTTAAAAAATCTTAAGTAATACATTCTGCCTTGGTTATGATCTTGCCCTGTTGGCTTTTATAATGGCTTGCCTTATTTTTTAAAAATTATTTGCTTTATTTTAAAAATTTGTTCCTACAGTAGACATTCATCGGGTGTGTTGTATTACCTAGAACCCCATATTCCTGTTTGAGAAGCTCTTGTTATAGAAGTCGATGTGAAACAGAATTCAAGATGACACATAGTAAATATGTCAGCATTCATTTCAAACTATCTTACGCAGGGGTCATAAGTTTCATCAGTAAGGCACGCCCTTAATGACTTAATCTGGAGTTTATGATGAGAAAAACTCGGGCAGTGGAAAAACCTCAGCAGTGTCTAGTTTCCAACTAGTATCCGTTGTTCAGCATAGGTAAGATAGTGTGACGAGATATAGGTGTTTGGTAACAACGTGCATGTGCTAATCTGTATAATAGTTGACTATGGTTTTAATTCCTGTATTCTTGCCTATTTTCCTAATCTTTCCAGCAGTTTTGCAGGTTAAACACTAGACTTTGAGCTAAGTATAATTTAAAACAAGCCAGAATTAATTGTATTTAAGAGCATTACTTTATTCTTATTTCCCCGTACAATTCCTTCTTAAACCTCTGATGATCTGACTGAGGCTATTTTATTGAATGCAGATTATAGAAAATTTCTATTGTGAATTTCTTGATAATGAGTGCTCCCCAATTTATTTGTGAGTTGATTCTCCTTTCTAGAAAGATAATTTTTCTAGATACACAATTATAGACTAATAATTATTTTTCTCTTTTTTTGAGGATTTTTTTCATTACCTCGTGGCCACTTATATTGGTAAGAAAAAGCCAGTTATCTACTCGCTATGTCTTTGTAGGAATCCTGTCATTTTTCCTGGCTTCTTTTAAATTGTTCTTTTTATTTATTATATTTTGATGATCAAGTTAATCCAAAGACTCTGGAACTATATTGTCCTGCAAATTTACTAATAGTCATCACACTGGGGGTTTGTTTTGTCTTAGTATAAATTCTAAGAGAATAGGTATCCTATCCCATCTATACATTTTACTGTGAGTCCTTCTATCATACCTTTATTTTGTTATTTTGTATTCTAGTTCTCAAAACCTATAGTCACCTTCAGTTGTGCATATTCTCAGAGTTGTTTTGTTGTTTGTTTGAGACAAGGTCTCAGTATGCTACAAAGTCTGACCTTGATTTTTCAATCCTCCCACCTGGATATCCTGAGTTGATTGGATTACAGGTATGCCTCACCGTGCTTAGCTACTCTCACACTATTCTTTCATTCACATAGTCGCTGACTTTTCATCAAACCTTTTCTTCCCCTAAGAGTCTAGATTAAAAATCAATTTGTAATAAACTTAGAGTAATTGCATCTATTCAAATTGAAGGATATTAATGTATCTGTATCTGCAAAATAAATAGCCACAAGCTGCAGAAGACAGTGGGATACATCGTGTTTGAAGGAGGAACATAAGAATGAGATAGGGTTAAATATCATCATTTATTGCTTTTCGTAGGTATTAGCCAATGCAATTAGAGACAAATAGAAGTAAATAAATAAATAAATATAGCGTGATTCCTCTAGCTTTTTGTTGTTGTTGTTGTTGTTGAAGACAGCTTTTAGTTATTCAGGTTCTTTTGTGGTATAGTATGAATTTTAGAACTTACTTTAAATTTCTGTGAAAATGTCATTTAAATTTTGATAGGTGTTGTTGTGACTCTTGAGTAGTACAAGCAATTTAGCAATAATATTTGTAATCCATAGTCATATTTCTATTTGTGTTTTCTTCAACTTGGTCTATTAGTATTTTATAGTTGACAACATTCAGATCTTTAACCTCATTGTTTAATTTTTTCCTAAGTCTGTTTATACTTATTATTAATGAGATTGCTCTCTTATATTTTTTCAGATAACTTTATTAGTGTTAGCTCTTCAAAATGGTTGTATTATTTATTATTTAGTAGAGTTAGGTATCAAAATCAATACTTTTGAGTATGCCGACCAATGCACTACCAACTGAGTTACAACCACAACTCCGTTATTAATTATTGTGTGCTGATTTGTATTCTGCAACTTTACTGAATTTATTAGTTCTAATCGTCTTTTTGATGAAGTCTTTTGTATTTTCTATATATATACTGTTAGGTCATCTACAAACAAAAGCAATCAAATTCTTCCTTTCTAATTTGCTCTGTTTTATACTCTGTGGTCTATTTTCTCTACTGTGGTCTATGTGTTTTATCCAAATTCTTTTGATGGAGATAATAACCTGTCAATCAAAACAATTTGGATAAAACACATAGACCACAGTGTAGAAAATAACTGAAGTTTATTTAAAAAGTGAATGGAACACTCTTAAGGATGGGTGTGGGCCCACATGTCTAAGGGACCATTGCTAAAGAAAACACTCCTAAGGAGTGAGAATGGAAAATTGCCAGACAGAATATTGTGCCAATTTATACTTTTAGGAAGGCTTTATATTATTGTTAAAGTTGTTTCAGAGGTGTTTTCTTGTCCAGGTGATTGATATCCATTTTTTGACAAGTATTTATATTACAGAGTAGAGTATAAAGAACTAAAGACAGAATAAAAATAATTTTATAAAATCAGATAGAATGGTAATATACACCCATAATCTCAGTGCTTGGGAAGTATAGGCAGAAAGATGAGGAGGTAAAGTCTAGTGCTGGCTATATAACAAGTTTGAGGACAGCTTGTGATATGAGAGCATATCTCAAAATAAATAGATAAAACCAGACATGCTTTTTCAGAATATCCTGCCTCGACCAACCTTAACAAAGTCCTGCTATCTTCACCTTTCTCCTTGTTGTTTAATCTATAGCTATCCTCTCATATACTTGTATCCTGAGTTGATGGGATTACGGGGATTAAATGAAGCTGTGTCCTCCATTTTTGATTCCCAGGCTTGTTTCATTAGAGTAGTAGTTTCTCCAGGGTCTGGTAACAATTAGAGTACTTGTAATTTTATGGAGGGGCAATCGTGATTCCTCCTTCTTTTATCTGTCAGTGTTTTTTACTTGTAAAATTAGTGTGTTAAACCCACACACATGTATCCCCACTAACATGAAAAACACATGACACAAAATTAGTATGTCAAGTGGACACAAGAAGTGAGACTCAGAATCTGAATTTCAAGGAAACTATAAGACTTGTAGGGAACACTCAAGCTCGAGATCTTCATTTCTTGAAGAGGGATGCCAAGGGCATTCCTCAAAGTCTCAGTTGCAGTGTGCCTCCTATGCCAGCAAAGTTATGTGCCTATGCCAGCCTATGCCAGCATAGTCATAGGCCAACTTCTGTTGACTTTCCCACAAGGGGCAGGGATGGATCAAGTGGGGATCAAAAGCAGAGACATTTTTACATATTCCTTCTTGTTTTTTGGAAGCCATCTAGACATTGATTAGCACATCTAAAGGATGGGCACATTGTAATTGTATCACCAAGTTCTTGGCCTATCAGCAGCCTGTTCTTTCCCCACAATGAATGGGGTCATTAGGGCCTATTAACGCGTCTAAAGATTGGCAGGGCTGTATGCTGGTATTGGTTCCACTTACTGTTGACCTTGTACGTGTAGTTTGTCTGCCACTATTGATATCATGGCTCTGAGCAGTGCACAGACATCACCCCCGTTTCATGGTATTGTAAGAGATTAGGTTCCACAATAAACTTGACTTGGCTTTTCCAAGATCCCCTCTTGACTCAGCCTGATTTAATTCTTGCTGATCCCACTTTGGTACCTATCAGGATGGTGAGGTTAAGTGTGCTGATCACAGAACCCTGCAAAGAATAAGTTTCTTCTCTAAAGATTTGCCTCTTGTAGAAGTCAGAGAACATATCAAGGGACAATTAATCTCCCACCCATTGTCCCATAAACCCCCTGAGACCTTTCGTTTTTGAAAATGGGAAATACTTTTCTTTGAGATGGACTGTCTACCTTGTTTTCCCAAGCCTGGGATTAAATGAAGCTGTGTTCTCCATTTTTGATTCCCAGGCTTGTTTCATTAGAGTAGTAGTTTCTCCAGGGTCTGGTAACAATTAGAGTGCTGCCATTCCAGTTTTTGGTTTACAACTGTGGATTATGAAGGAGGATGTTCAAGCTTAGTATTGCCATATTTTGGTCAGGAAAATATAAATTTATTATAATATCAAATGCTACTTAAGTTAATACCCCAATGTCAACTGAGTATTTTGGATTTGGTTTGGAATTGGGTAAGCTGATTCTTAAAAATTATATAATAATCATGAGGATGAAGTACTAGCACATGAGTGGATCAACAATTCAGAAAATTCAAAAACAGATCCAAGTTTATGTAGCAATTAAATATTTTATTTTAAGGCAGTGGAAAAATTGGGTTATTCAGTAAATGATGTTGGGGCCATCGAGCAGGCATCTGAAAAAAGTTGGATCTCTACTTTGTAGATGAAAATGAAATGATTTCCAGACGAGTAAAAAAAAGTCACACTAAAAAATGAAACCGTAAATTACCAGAATATGAAAGAAAAATCCATTTGTTTAACTGCAAAAGAAATTGAATCACTATATAAAAAAAGTGAAAGTCAAAAGACAATGAAGGAAACATTTTGCAATTCACCTCACAAGAGCCTAATTTCTTCAACAGATAAAAACATTTGCAAATCAATAAGAGAAAGATCAACAGCCCACAGAAAAATGGGCAAAACCTGCACACAAATGTTTCAGAAGAAGGCTGGTAATGGTGGCCTGGGCCTGTGATCCTTGCTAGTAGGGAGAGTGAGACAGGAACGTTGCAGGTCTGAGGCCATGTTGCAGTCTGCCTGCGTGGTTGCTGATAAATCACTATCTAAGGGTTTAAGGGCGCAAGGGGTTTATTTCTTTACAGCAGTCTGGTTACATTGATGGGAGAGCATGCACCAACCCCAGGGCCGAGGGGACTGACCACACCATCTCTACATAATGGCTGAGAGCGGTTCAGTGCTTACTTGCCAGACTAGCATGTTTGGCCACATGTATACAAGGATGCCAGCTCTCTACGTTTTATTTCTTAGCCTATTCCCAACCCACCCGAGCCTTCCCCATCAGCCAGACAGTCTCCTGCAGGTTTGCTCTGGGCTTAACCTAACCACTAACTCTCCACAAATGTACCTAGAGTTCAAACCCTCGACTGTCAAGTTGACACCTGTGCTTAACTATGACACTCCAGCCCTTGTCAACTGACACAAAGACATGGCACTTTTAAACTGTAACCTTCAATCCTTGCCCCCATAGATGTTAAATTTATTTAAAAATATAAAAATATTTCATAGATTAAATTTAAAATGTTCTCTCATTAAAATTTCAGTTCCAACATTTTAAAAATTCAAAGTTTCTTAACCTTAAAAGTGTATTATATCAGAATACATTAAATACTTTTGAAACAAATAAAGCATTAAAACAGAAGGATCTTGAACAATAAGAAAACATTAAGAAGATAAAAGTCCAGCAAATCAAATACTGCATCCTGTAGAGTCCAACACCCACAGCGTGGCGTCTCCACCCACTCACACACTCATTCACACGATTGTGCAGCCTGCTTCAATGACGAAGAAAGGTTAAGTCCCACCGTCCCCACCTCCGCCTCAGTTCCCCAGAGACTCGGCCACAGGATGGGGAGTTTGTCAAAGCAAATCTCCATTTATTGGGGGTAACAAAGCAGCTTATATAGACAAAAGACCACAAGGCACCAAACGGGCACCCAATTGTGCCAAATGTCAACACATCCTTCAGGTGCTAGTGGTCAAGTCCAATGTCACTCAGCACAGAAGACAGGTCAATACCTGAAAGCCAATTAGGGCTCTCTGTAATGTGATCAAGGTTACGCCCAGGACACTAGCCCTCAGCGCCATCTTTAGTCCCATGTGCTCGGCCATGCCCTGGGGCAAATCCTGGGCGGGCCCAACATCCATCTTCTGTTGCTTATCATGTAGTCAAGTTGGCTCAAAGATTCTAGGCATTACCAGTCCCTATTAGTAGCTGAAAGCTGTAGAAGCAGAATTCCTCTGGACCAGGCTGAATCTCCACTCTCAGCTGTCCTAAGCATACATCTTATGGTTCTGCCATTTCAAACAACACTCTGGGTTTGCCTCTGCAGCTATAAGGTTCACCTTTCCTTGCAGGAACTCTACCCCTGTGACTTGGTGCCAAGCTTTTGCTGTGCTTCATGAACCCCATAATTGTAAATCAAAACCCAACCTCTAATTCTCCACAAATGTGCCCAGAGCTCAAACCCTCAACTGTCAAGTTGACACCTGTGCCTAATTATGACAGGCCAGTTCAAAATTTCTTTTTTTACACATTTTGTTTTATTGTAACAAAGCAACTTGTACACTTTGAACGTTTAAAACTGAGATCTTTCCAGTGAAAATAAAAACAGAAAATTTCTTTAAAAAATTATAATAAAAAATGTCAGTTCCATATAAAACCCTTTATTTAGTGGCAGGGCTCAGTCATCATTAGAGATGAATTTTATCTTAAAAGTGTCATCTTAAACTGCAAGAATGTCGGTTAAACATCATAATTAAATATGCCAAAGGAGAAACCATATTGTCCAAATACCCACTTTATTAGTCAGGGTTCTCTGAAGAAACAGAATCTATAGGATGTAATATATGTATAAATAAGTTTATTGAAATAACTCACAATGAAAAAAATAGTGTTCTTCAAAGTAGCCACCCCAGCCACCTCGTTCTTGACTGGAATGTTCCACAAAGCCAAAAGATCCCGAGAATGTCTCAAGCCTTTACTTCTCTGGAGGGTCAAAGACGCTGATTCCAAAGTCAGTGAAGAACAGTTGGGCTCCCATGTCAGCAATGAATAGCTAACAGTAGCAAGGCCTAGAAGCCAGGCTCCAAAGGCAGTGGGAACAGCAACAACATGGTGGAAAAGGTTAAGGTCTAAGTCAGCCAAGGACGGAGGCACCAGCAGCAAGCAACAAAGAAGGCCATGATGCTCTAAAAGTGAACAGCACTCCACAGCAAATTGATACAGGATAAGGGAAGAACAAGTCCCTTCTCCTTGCACTTCCTATTATCTGGTCCACCACTGGAAAGTACCACCCACTATGGGCTGGGTTTTCTACAACAATCAATCAATCAGATTTGCTCAGAGGCTATTTCAACCATCCACAGCTGTGCTCCAAACAGTCTGCAACTGTCAAGTTGACACCAAAATGCAACCATAACACCCACTGAATGCACAGCCCAAACTTTCAATACCTAAGAGTATTCCTTACTTTTCTCATTATTGTAACAAAATATACGAGTGTATAGTCCATCATGGTGAGAAAGGTATGGTGCTGCTCTAGCTTTGTGGGAGGAATAGGAGACAGATGGTCGTGTTGTGTCCCCAGTCAGGAAACAGGGAGGAATGAATATTGGTGTCCACTTGCTTTCCCTTTTTACTTTTGTCCAGGCTCCCAGTCCATAAAATAAGGCCTCCTACATTAAGGGTGGGTCTTCCCGTCTCAACTAAACCAAAATAGAAATTGCTTCTATCAAGTTGACAATGGAAATTAACCATCACAGGTCCACACCTTATCAACATCCAAACATACTTGAATTTTATTTATTTATTTATTTATTTATTTATTTATTTATTTATTTATTTATTTATTTTTGCTTATTTATTACATGCCTTGCTATATCGTAAGGATAGAGTTCAGAGGAAAACTTTTGAAAGTCGGTTCTCTCTTTCCACCACATGGCCTCCCTCTAACAATCAAAACTTTCCAGAGAGGATTATAACACAATATGTTCATCAATTATTTTTTGAAAACTAACTCTGGAATGGACTCTTATCATTTGTCTTTTTATTGTTTTGTTCAGAATTACCATTCCATGAGACAAAAACCCTATTTGCCCTGGCTCAGATGGTCTGACTGCCATTCAGTATAGAAGTTCCACCAGAATGTGTTCATTTTGTTCTCATACTTACAATCCCATTTGGTTGATTTTTGAATTTTAGTTGTAAATTAGTTTTTCTACAGAAACTAAAAATACTCCTTCAGTTTCTTCCAAAATTCTATATTGCTAGTTTATGGCATATTGACACTTATTCCTTTAGTATTTTTTTTTAAAGAATGCTTACCCTTGTTGTCCTGATATTTTATGAGGAGATACTAGGTATGGACATTTTTCTGCTTTGTGTTATTTTATGGATCTTTTCAGCCTGTATACTTGTGTCTTTCTTTTGCTCTATTTTTGCTGCCTTTTATCCGATACTTTTATGGCTTTGTTTCATTCTCAAGAAGGGTTTCAGTGCTTTCCTCCATGCCCTCTACTATATTTTATGGTCAAAACGATTTTATCTTGGCAATATTGAAATTAAGTTTCTCTTCTTCTGAGATGGTTTTGAATTTTCTTTCCACTCCTGAGTTTAGCACCCCTCATTTCACATCTTTGTATTTTTCCTCTATATTTTGTGTTATCATGAATTAATTTTAAAGGTGGTTATTTTTAATGTGAGAATTATTGCTTTCACATATTTAAATTGGGCTGGAATATTATGTTATAGTATCTTTCCTTTATGATTTGTGGGGTTTATTGTATGTCATTTGGGTTTTTTTTAGTTAGAATTTTATGTACTGAAATTTTTCTTTGCCTTGCTTGTTTAGAATTATTTATTTAGTTAGTTAATTAGTTCGTTTTGTGTGTGTGTGTGTGTGTGTGTGTATGTCTGTGTGTCTCCGTGTCTATGTGTGTGTATCAGAGGTCACTCACTGTCTGTCCCTGTGGAGGACCAAGGGTGATTTCAGGAACCATCTGGATTGATTCTAGCTCCTTTTTGCTTTGCTCTGGGATTTCCCAGGCTTTGCCCACTAGGGTTGGAAATACAGGCTCTCACTGCCATTTCTGCCTGGCGTTATTTTATCAGACTTGGGATTTGAACTCAGGTTCTTTTTCTAGCAAGGCAAAGCCTTTAACCGAAGAACCATGTTCCCAGCCCCTACCGAAATATTTTGATGCTTTTTTTCTATCTTCTGATAATCTTATGTGGTTCTACCTTTGCTTTGTATCATTTTCAAATGTCTTTTTGTGATTGTTATTATTACTAATGTATGTTTTGACTTTGTTCCATTTTTGATAAACTTATAGTAAAAGAGTGAATTTTAGCAGAGTCAGCTTTCTAAATTAAAGAACATCTCATTGGATTGTTACAGTAAAGTTCAGTGTTTAAATGGGTATTAGAATACTTGGATTTGCATGTTTTCAAGTTTCTGGTTCTTTATTGTTTTTGTAAAAACCTTTCATTTCCATTATCCAATTGCTTTCCACCTGAAACATTTGTGAGACCCTTCTTCAGAGGAAAGAGTCTTCTTTAGAATGATGTCTTCCTGAAATGTACAGAGATTTTTCAAGGCCATATACAAATGCATTCGTTTTTAACTTAGTTCTCAGTATTTCCCTCTTGGGTAGAACTCTGCTTGAAAAGGTTTGCTGTGTTTCTTGGTTCTCCTGCTTTCTTTCATTTTTCTGCACACAGTCTCTGCCTGCCTGCTTGAAGCTTTGTATAAACTTTTTTGAGAATTATAAGGCAGTGTTTATTAGAGGAGAGAAAGAACAGAACTCACGGACTCCAGATGTGGACTGCCATCAGGGGGAAGGGTACCCTGGAGAACTTATGGACTCCAGGCATGGAATCAGTGAGGGACAAAGAGCTGGAAAAGAACTCACAAGGACTCCAGATGTGGAATGCCACGAGGGATAGACACCAAAGATGGCTGCCAGAGTCAGGTATATTCATACTTAGCTAAGGGGAGGGGAGTGATGATGAAGATGATGTGTTTTTTTCTCATTGGTTAGCTCCAGTATATAAACCCGATTAAAGCTTTTGGTCCTTTACATCTTATTGGTCTGTTCATGTTGGAGCCCAACCAGTTGATCTTGTGCCTACCTCATGGTAGGGCCTAGCTACAATGGAGAACTAATCTCCACATCCTTTCATGAACAGAGGTTGGGGGAAGTTGGCAAAGGATGTATAAATTTAAAATGATGGTAATTTTTGTCTCCTAATTCTGTTATGGATTTTTTATGGTGTTTATTTTATTTTTTAGCATATGTAAAGAAATTTGGCTTCAGGTAGCCACCACTGATCTCCTATAAAATTTTATATTTATTAAAGAAAAACTAAGATTGGCCTAGTTGAACTAGGGACCTTAAAAAAACCCAAATTAAAATTTCCTCAGGAATTCCCTGGGGAAGAGAAAGGTTAGAAAGCTCTGGAGTCAAAGAAGAATTTGCTGCATAAGAATTTGCTCATTTTATATGGTACTGGCAGCTTATCTAGTTAAATTAATATGTATGTATATTTCTTTTGTTTCATCTTTTCTATATAATCATACAAGAAAATCGGAGAGAAACTAATAGTCTTTCTCTTCCTAGTTTAACCCAAATTTCTGCTTATAATGTGGCAGGTTTATAAACCTGCATTATGATTTCTAGCTGAAGGACCTAAGTGTCTTTTTGTACAACTACCAACATTATGGTTTCTAGCTGAAGGAAAGAATGAAGCACTTCTTTTGTCTTTCTTAAATATTGTACCTCTGGCTGACCAAATAGTTAATGAAGTTAATTTTGTCTTCATGGAAACATTTTGACTAATTGATCAGTTATGGAGGCATGAGCTCCTAAGACAAGACAGGAGGATTGAGAGTTTAATGGCAGCCTAGGTCTGGAAAGATGGCTCAGGGCTCTGCTTCACAAACAGAATGTCCTGAGTTCAGATCTCACGTCCCACATAAAAAACACCAGATAGAAACAGCGGCCTGCACTTCTGGCCCTGGTGAGCAGAGCCTGGGAAATCCCAGAGAGAAGCAAAAAGGAGGTAGAATTAATCCAGGGTGATTCCCAAAGTCACCTTTGGTCCTACATAGGGATATACAGTACTTTCTGATACACACAAACACACTAAGATAAATAAAGTTTAAAATATCTTTTAAAAAGCCATGGTCACAGTGAGGCTATGTGTGAGTGTGTGTGTGTGTGTGTGTGTGTGTGTGTATGAGAAACAGAGAGAGACGAAACGAAAAAATAAATTATAAAACCATCTAACCAATAAATAATGGATGCTACATAATGGAAAAAAAGAGCCAAAAGCCACTCAGACATCATATGTCTCCTGACAGGAGTAACCAACACCAGTGAAATTAGACCTGAAATTCATCAAGCCAATAGATTTCCGTAGCAATTTACAAAACAAATGTTAGGCTTAGAGTATAAAAATATATCATAATAATGAAATCAGTAAAATCCAAAATGTACAAAACAAGGTCTAAATTATAGAAAATTAACCAATTATAGAGAATTAACCAATTCTTCAACTAGTTAGTTTGAAGGAGAAAAAGAGGGGAAAATTATTGGAGGAAGCGAGTTACTTAAAGATCTAAAATCACTTTCCTTACAGGATGCTCGTGTTCTAAGGAGGACACACTGCTCTTCAGGTAAACCCCCCTAGTCCATCCCTAGGCCCCAGGTCACCCACTCGTCCCAGCTCCTCCCACGAGCCAACCAGAGCAGCACCCAGTATGCTCTGGGCTAGGGAAGGACCCTAGGCCACACCCCAGATCCCAGGTGAACTGCTCTACAACTAGAAGCTCTACTCTTTCCACCTAGGACGCTAGAGGACTCAACTAGGCTTCAGAATTCAACAGAGTCCAAAGAAAACCCAAGCGAAGCTCTAGGGGACAAATGCCATACATTCTAAAATCTTCCTATCACATGGAAGAGATTCTTCACATCCAGTTTAAAGATAAGTAAACCCCTTTTTACATCCTGTTCCTTTAAATTTTTAATCACTGTAGTTTAACTTTTTCATATAGCCACCTCAAAACATGTACAACTTCGGGGACTATACCATTCACCCTCACATATCACCAAGGTACTAAATCATAAAAGTGCACTACCATACTAATCTTCACTCCCTGTCCACTAAACCTGACTTAATTGATGTAGTAACAGTCTAATAGTCTCATCTAAGAAATAACAATAACAACAGACAAGCGTAACCAACACCAAGGCAAACACTAGTAATAACTGTTCAAGAGTGGTAATACCAGGGCTGGAGAGGTGGCTCAGGGGTTAAGCCTCCGCCTTGCAGGCAGAAGGTCCTGAGTTCGGATCCCAGATCCTACCTATAGACGCCGGACGGAAGCGGGGGCAGCCTGCGCTTCTGGTCCTGGTAGGGTGGAGCCTGTGAATCCAAGGGCTGAAGGAGGTGGAGGTGTCCATGGTGGTTCCCGATTCGTCCGTGGTTCTACACACACACACACACACACACACACACACACAGAGACACACGCGCGCGCACATACACACACACATGCGCACAGTTGAATGAATAATAAAAAAAAAAGAGTGGTAATACCAACTAATTCAGTTGAGTCAAAAACATACAGAAAATGAAAGAAGGTCTTAAGAGATAAAACAACAATGCCCAGCTCACATTGCAAATCTATGAGAAACAAAACCCAAGAAAACAAATCTCCCACTGGAAGAATTAACTCCATAATGATAGATTCCATCCAGAACAAATTCATAGAAAATAACCAAGAAAGCCAGACCCAAGATAATGACTTTCAAAGCATGATCATTATCATGATCAATACTATAAAAGAGGAAATCCGGGAGGAGTTAAAAAACCACATCAACCACTTTGAACAGGAACACAACAGATATTTGGAGGAGATGAGAAAAACAGTTCAAGAAACAAAAATAGGCATAGAGCAATTAAAATAGTCTCAAGCAGAGTTTAAAATTGAACTAAAAGGGGCTGGAGAGATGGCTCAGGAGTTAAGCCTCTGCCTTGCAGGCAGAAGGTCCTGAGTTCTGATCTAGACCCCAGGTATAGATGCAGGGCGGAAGCGGGGGCGGCCTGCGTTTCTGGTCCTGGTAAGGTGGAGCCTCTGAATCTCCGGGCAGAGTAAACAAGGAGGAGGTAGAGGCGTCCATGGTGGTTCCTGAATTCGTCCATGGTTCTACATACACACACGAGCACACACGTGCACACCCACAATTGAATAAATAATAAAAAATAAAAAAATTTAAAATTGAACTAAAAGACAAGTTATCTTCAACCCAGAACTCAACGGAGAGTCTTATCAGCAGAACTAATGAAGCAGAAAATAGAATTTCAGATCTTGAAGACAAAGTGAAAGAACTAATTAGCTCAATGGAAGAGGTTGTTAAAGCCGAAAAGATATTTGAGAGAAATATTCAAGAGTTATGGGACACCTTGAAGAAGCCTAACATGCACATTCATGGAATACCAGAACAAGAATCCCAAAATACCACATCTGAGGAAATTTTTCAAATTATCATAAAGGAAAACTTTCCTCATCTAAAGAAAGAGAGGCCCATCCAAATACAAGAGGCATTCTGCACCCAAACAGACATGACCAAAATAAAAACTCGCCACGGCAAATAATAGTCAAAACACTCCACATTCAAGACAAAGAAAAGGTGCTAAGAGCTTCAAGGGGATAAAAAAGTCCCTTTTAAGGGTATACTATTAAAATAACAAATGACTTTTCAATGGAAACAGTAAAAACAAGAAGAGCTTGGAGAGACATACTTCAAGTATTGAATGAGCAAAAATGTCAACCCAGGCTGATATACCTGGCAAAACTATAAGTCATGATCGAGGGGGAAAGAAAAGTTTTCCAGCATAAAGACAACTTAAAGGCTTACATGTCTACCAAACCGAGCCTTCAAAAAATGCTAGAAAAGATCCTCAAGCTTGAAGAAAAGAACAAGCATATCCAGGAGGACAGAAGGGAAGGGAAATATAATACCACCAAAACCTAAAAGCCAAATAATACACTTACAAAAGCTACTAAACATAAAAAGTATCCAGAATTAAAAGTAATTTCTCTATTATTACACTAAATGTCAATGGAGTTAACTCACCAATCAAAAGACACAGATTACAAACTTGGATTAGAAATCACAACACATCAATCTGCTGCCTTCAGGAAACTCATCTCACCACAAAAGATAGGCACATCCTGAAAATAAAAGGCTGGTCCAAAATTCTGCAAGCTAGTGGAACCAGGAAACAGGCAGGGGTAGCTATTATGCTATCGGACAAAGTGGACTTCAAACTAAAAAAAATCATGAGAGACACAGATGGATACTACATTTTAGTCACAGGTACAATTCACCAGGAAGACCTCACAATACTGAACATATATGCACCTAATACAGGCTCCTCTACATTCATTAAGCAAACACTACAGCATCTAAAGCAAGAAATCAACCCCAAAATGATAATTCCTGGGGATTTCAATACCTCCCTCTCAACATGGGATAGATCAACAGGTCAAAACCTTAACAGAGACACATTGGAATTAATCAAACTCTTACTGAAATGAGCCTTACAGATTTCTATCAAACTTTTCATCCACATACCAAAGAATACATATTTTTCTCAGCAGCACATGGAACTTTCTCCAAAATAGATCACTTATTGGGCCACAAAACAAATTTCCACATATACAGGAAAGTTGAAATTCTAGCCTGTACCCTATCAGACCACCATGGTCTAAAGCTTGATATCCACAACGCAACAAACAACAGAAAATACACTAACTCCTGGAAATTAAGCAGTATGATACTGAATGAGAAATGGATTCAGGAAGAAATCATAAAGGAAATTCAAGATTTCCTGGAAGCGAATGATAATGAAAATACAACTTATCAAAATCTTTGGGACACAATGAAAGCTGTCCTAAGAGGTAAGTTCATAGCTCTTAGTGCCTACATCAAAAAAATAGAAACATCACAAATAAATAACCTAACAATGCAGCTTAAAGCTTTAGAGACACTAGACCAATCTAATCCCAAAAGCAATAGAAGAGAGGAGATTAGCAAAATCAGGGGAGAAATATCCAAAATTGAAATAAGGAAAATGATACAGAGAATCAACCAGTCAAAAAGCTGGTTCTTTGAAAAAATCAGTAAGACTGATATACCCTTAGCTAAATTAACCAAAAGCAAGAGAGAGAAAACCCAAATTAACAAAATTAGAAATGAAAATGGAGTTATCACAACTGATACCCAAGAAATTCAGAGAATTATAATGTCATATTTCAAAAACTTGTACTCTGTGAAATTTGACAACACAAAAGAAATGGATGAATTCCTAAGTAAGCACAACTTACTTAAATTGAATCAGGAAGTTTTGAATTATTTAAATAGTCCTATAACATATGAGGAAATCGAGGAAGTAATCTCTAATCTTCCCACCAAAAAATGTCCTGATCAGATGGATTCAGCATAAAGGTATACCAGACATTTAAGGAACAGATAACATCAATACTCCTTAAACTGTTCCATCAAATAGCAAAGGAAGGAACACTACCAAATTCTTTCTATGAAGCTAATATCATCTTAATCCCAAAACCTAATAAAGATACACTTAAAAAAGAAAACTATAGGCCAATCTCTTTGATAAAGATGCAAAGATTCTCAACAAAGTCTTAGCCAATAGGATTCAAAAACACGTTAAAAAGATCATTCACGGGGACCAAGTAGGCTTCATCCCCGGCACACAAGGTTGGTTCAACATACGCAAATCAATAAATGTAATTCATCATGTAAATCAGTACAAAGTCCAAGACCACATGATATTCTCGATAGATGCAGAAAAAGCTTTTGACAAGATCCAACAGCCTTTTATGATCAAAATCATGAGACAGTTGGAATGGAAAGAATCTTTATCAATATAATAAAGACTGTATACAACAAGCCAACAGCAAGGATTATACTCAATGGGGAAAAACTTGAAACATTCCCACTTCGATCAGGAATTAAACAAGACTGTCCACTCTCATCACTTCTATTCAATATTGTACTGAAGTCTTAGCTGAAGCCATAAGACAAAGAAGGGAGATAAAAAGGATTCAAATTGGCAAGGAAGAAGTCAAGTTATCTCTATTTGCAGATGACATGATTGTATACCTGAGTGATCCCAAAAACTCCACCAGGAAACTCCTGAAACTAATACAGAAGTTCAGCAGGGTGGCAGGATGCAAAATAAATGTACAAAAATCAGTGGCCTTTCTATATGCCCAGAATGAAAGAAGTGAAATTCCATTTACTATAGCCCCTAAAAAAATGAAATACCTTGGTATAAACCTAACCAAGGAAGTAAGAGACCTTTACAACGAAAACTTTAAAACCCTAAAGAAAGAAATTACAGAAGACACTAGAAGGTGGAAAGACTTTCATGTTCCTGGATTGGCAGAATCAATATCATAAAAATGACCATTCTACCAAAGGCAATATACAGATTCAATGCTATACCAATCAAAATCCCAAAGCAATTATTTAAAGAAATTGAACAAACAATCTCAAAATTCATATGGAAGCACACAAGATCTAGGATAGCAAAAACAATCCTGAATATTAAAAACACTGCTGGAGATCTCACTATACGAACCCTTAATCTATACTACAAACCCATAGTAATAAAAACAGATCAATGGATAAGGGTTGAAGACCCAGATATAAGCCCACACAATTACAGCCATTTGATCTTTGACAAAGGGGCCCAAAAATTCCAATGGAAAAAGAACAGCATCTTCAACAAATGGTGCTGGCAAAACTGGATGTCCACATGCAGAAGATTAAAACTGGACCGCACTTGTCACCATGTACAAGACTTAATTCCAAATGGATCAAGGACCTCAGTATAAGGCCAGAGACTATAAAAACCCTAGTTGAAAGGGTAGGGAACTCCCTCGAGCTGATTGGACTAGGCCAACAGTTCCTAAATGGAAATCCAATAACACAGTCACTACAGCCAACACTCAACAGATGGGATCTTATGAAATTAAAGAGCTTCTGTTCAGATAAAGAGATTGTATCCTGAGCAAAAAGGAACCCCACGGAATGAAGGAAAATCTTCACTAACCACATATCTGATAGAGCTGTATTATCCAGAGTGCACAAAGAACTTAGAAAACTAAACATTAAGGAAACAAATGGCCCAATTAAAAAATGGGCCTTGGAACTCAAAAGAAACTTTACCAGGGACAAAATTGAAATGTCTAACAAATATCTTAAAAAATTCTCTGCATCCTTAGCCATCAGGGAAATGCAAATCAAAACCTCCCTTAGATATCATCTCACTCGGTCAGGATGGCAAAAATCCACAATACAAATAACACCAAGTGCTGGAGAGGATATGGCGAAAAGGGAACTCTTCTACATTGCTGGTGGAAATGCAGGCTTATACAACCACTTTGGCAATCAGTCTGGCGATTCTTAAAAAAGTTAAAGATTGAAATGCCATATGACCCTGCTATTCCACTTTTGGGAATAACCCCCCATACAGCAAAAATTCACCTCAATGGCACAAGCACGACCATGTTCATAGCAGCACTGTTTATAATAGCAAAGTCATGGAATCAACCCAAATGCCCAATAGTTGAAGAGTAGATAAGGAAAATGTGGTACATTTATATAATGGAATACTACTCAGCCATCAAAAAAGATGAATTAATGAAATTTGCCAGGAAATGGCAAATGGCCTTGGAACTCAAAAGAAACTTTACCAGGGACAAAATTGAAATGGCTAACAAATATCTTAAAAAATTCTCTGCATCCTTAGCCATCAGGGAAATGCAAATCAAAATTAGAAAAAATTACCTTGAGTGAAGTATCACAGACATAGAAAATTAGGCACCATATGTACTCCCTAATAGGTGGCTCCTAGTACCAAACCCACTTAGTGGCACACTCAAAGATAAATATATGTAATACCTCCAGTAATTGCAAAGATTATAAACAGGAGGGAAGGGGAAGGAAGGCCCCTCCAGAAACAAGGAGAGAGGGGATCAGGCTACAGCAGAGAAAATAGGTCACCATCAAATACTGCAAGTAAGTAGTGAGACATCTGGTTAGGCTCACAGATTTTCCTTCCTGGTAACTTGCAACTGAGGGGGTTTGATCTTACCAGTCAGGGAAGGCATAGAGTCAGACAGATAGATGGTAACCATCCTGCAGATGGGAGACTGACCCCCCATTCACCGTGGTCTCCTGCTCTTATTCCATCTACCTTTGAATCTATTCTTATAGTAAGACTCTATTTTAGTAACCTTGTATCTCTGACTAGGAGGTGACCTCCAATACCAATCAGGATGGAGCCAAAGGCGGTGCAGGAACAGCAAAACTGAAAAACAAAACAAAACAAACATAATTCAGAACATCAGAGACCATACATTAATCACCTGGAACCAAACCAACCTAATCTCTCCCCATCTTAAAGTTCAGGGAAATTTGTGGAAGAGGGGGCAGTAAGATTGTAAGAGCCTAAAGATGGGAAGGAGCAAAAAAAAAAAAAAAAAAGATGGGAAGGAGTTGTTCCTAACTCCATACAAATTAGGAACAAAGTAACCATAATAGGACTTGCATAACCTGCACAATGACTGACATATCAATGACCCCCCCCCCAAAGTCTAGCATGGATCACAGGCACTAGGATCCTTAGAGGCAAAGGATTAACAGTCACAATAGTGTTCCCACACAAAAAGGTGAACACAAGAAAGGGAACTAGGCAATGCTACTGAGTTCTTACACCTCATTAGAGTGGAGGATCCAGAGGACAATTTGACATTCACACTAAAGGATGTTCCAGGGATGGGGGGGAAAACAGGGGGGCACTGGGAGAAAGGGAAGGATGGGGTGAAAGGAAGGGGAAAAGGGGGGAGGGAGCAAGAGGGTCTGGGGAGAGGTGGAGGGAGGGAGGGGACCGGGGTACCTATTAAGTTTGTATGAGTGGAAAAATAATGATAATAATAATAATAATAACAAAATAATAATTTTTAAAGATCTAAAATCATCAGAAATGCAGACATGTGACACTTTCCTGTGTTTCAGTCAGAGATGAGCCCTGCATATGACAGTGGTGTCATCAGGCTGTAGTGATATCACAGCTATGATAATATTGTGGCGTCACATTTTATTTACCTGTTTGTGGTGTTACTGGTGTAAACAGACCTGCCGTGCTGCCAGTCTTATAATAGTACATCATCTATACTTGTGTGTAGAATTTAGTACTTGGCAATTGCAACAGATGATTATGTAGCAGGTTTTCATGTACTTACTGCCTTATAAACTTTTTATCATTTTTATTAGTGCATATGCCTACTCACAAATAAAAGTTTATTGTGTAACAGAATGCTCGTGGCAACCTCATATATTTTGTGCGGTTGTGCATCTTGATTATGTCACAAGGCTACATGCAACCATGTCCTGCAGCACCTAAGTTTGCATAACTCTGTTATGTTTGCTGAAGGATGAAATCAAATAAGGTTGTATCCCTGTTATTAAGTGGAATATGATTACATATTAACCAAGAGCAAAGTGTGGACTTATCGAATCCTGACTCATACCATTATAGAAAAAAATTTAAATTGCATAACTAAAGAAATACATGTAGCTTCTGGGAATTATTATTTGTAGATCAAAATACATTCATGGTTTTGATTTTTTTAATGAATTTTCTCTTAGAAAGGCACACGGAGGGAGTTAGAGGGATGGCCCACTTGCTGAAGTGTTTGTCACCCAAGAACAAGGATCAGAGTTCGGGTCCCCAGAACCATGTACAGCTGGATGTCCATCTGTATTCACAGCGTACCTACAGAAAGATAGGAAGCCAGTCCGGCATACACAGTGGCAAACAGTGTGGAAATGAAGATCACCTCCCACACTCACACCTGTAAAAACATCCATATAAATAAACAGAGAGAGAGAGAGAGAGAAAGAGAGAGTGTCAGCCGAGTGGAGTGTATCTGCAACCCCAGTACTGGGAAGCAGTGTCAGACACATCCCTAGAGTTGTGGCAGCCAATGTAGTCAATAGGTAACCCCATCCTCTCCTTCCCCTTCCACTTCCCCATTGCACTTTCCCCTTTTCCCCCCTTGCTTTCACCCTCACTCTCCCCCTCTCCTGATGCCTCCCCTTTCCTCCTTCCCATCCCCTAGAGCATCCTTTTGTGTGAATGCCAAACCTCCCTCTGAGTCCTCCACTCTAGTAAAGGCTCAGGACTCAGTGTCATAGCTTGGAGCCCCTTCTTGGGCTCCCAGTTAATATGGGAACTCTATTATGACATTTAATCCCTTGCCTCTAAGGATCCTATTGCCTGGAGCCTTCTCCACTGTGATCCATGCTAGGCTTTGGGGGGGGGGGTCGTTGACATATCTATCAGCCATTGTGCAGGTCAGGCAAAGTCCAATTCTGGCTGCTGCAGCCCTAACTTGTAAGGAGTATCTTGCTTATCATTGGTCCTCCCCATCTTTAGGCTCTTACATCTTGCCGCCCCCTCCTCCACAAGGTTCCCTGAGCTTAAGGATGGGGAGAGATTTGGCTGGTCTGGTTCCAGGTGAATAATGTAGGGTCTTTGGTGTTCTGAACTATGGTTTGCTGTTTTCAGTTTTGCTTTTCCTGCACTGCCCTTGGCAATATCCCGATTGTTATCGAAAGTCACCTCCTAACCAAAGATAAAAGGCTGTTTAAATGAAGCTCTTAATATAAGGAGAGATTCAAAATAGATGGAAGAATAGGAGTAGGACACAGCAGGGGGGAGATGGTGGTCAGTGTCCCATTTGCAGGATGGTTACCGTCTATCTGCCAGTCCCTATATCCTCCCTGACTGGTGAGATCAAACCTGTTCAGTCCCAAGTGACCAGGAAGGGAAGTGAGAGTGAGCTGCAGCAGATGTCTCACTACTTACATGTAATACTTGTGTGTGGCCTAGTTCTCTGCCGAAGCGTGAACCCCTATCTCCTTTCTTTTGAGGTCTTCCTTCCCCTTCCCTCTAGTTTATAATCCATTGTGACTGCAGTGGGTATTACAGAGATTTACCTTTGAATATGTCATTAAGTGGGTTTGGAACTAGGATCCACTTATTAGGGAGTGTACATACTGTGTCTAATTTTCTAAGTCCGGGATACTTCACTCAATATAATTTTTTCTAATTCCATCCATTTCCCAGCAAATTTCATTAATTCATCATTTTTTTCTGATTCTTACATTTTTATCACTCCTTTTTCCTCCGTGTTGCTTGAGCCTTGGGGTGAGGAATAATGTAGAAGTCCAATTTAAGGCCGAGCAGTCAACTGTCACTCATTCTCTAAACGTTGACCAATTGTGATTTTCTGAATTAAACACATTCCATTGCAAAAGGAAGCTTCTCAGTCAAAGACTGAAAGCTACTCTAATCTGTGGGTATAATGGTAAGAGCTGAGAAGACAATTTCATATCATGTCCATATAGTGATTTCTTCAGTTCTCTACCTACTGAGCAAAACAATAGTAGTTTGTTCCCCTTTAAGGCCTATAACCTTCCCATCCACAGACTCTTAACCTGACCAGTTATATGTTCCCTGTTGAAAAGCAGGACCTAAGTTACAGCAGAGAAAATAGGCCACCATCAAGGACTGCAAGTAAGTAATGAGACATGGTTAAGTTCACAGACTTTCCTTCCTGATCATATGCAACTGATGGGGTATGATCTCACCAGAAGGGGAGGGCATATAGGCTGCCTGATAGAAAGTAACCATTCTGCAAATGGGTGATTGACCCCTCTCTCACCGCGGTCTCCTACTTTTATTCCATCTACCTTTGAATATACTCTTATAACAAGACTCTAATTTAACAGGTTCTTATCTCTGGCCAGGAGGTGAATTCCAATACCCATTAGGATGGAGCCAAGGGCATTGCAGGAGCAGCAAAACCGAAAAAAAATCAACAAACCATAATTCAGAACATCAGAGACTCTATATCAACCACATGGAAGTGGGCCAGCCTAATATCTCCCCATCCTGAAGCTCAGAGAAATTTGCAGAAGAGGGGGCGGTAAGATTGTAAGAGCACAAGGATGGGAGGAGCAATGATATGCAAGATACTCCACACAAGTTAGGGCCGAAGCAATCATAATAGGACTTTGCATGACCTGCGCTATGTACAACATACTATTGACCCCACAAAGTCTAGCATGGACTAAGGCACTAGGATCCTTGAAGGTTAGAGACTGACAGTCACAGTAGTGTTCCTAAGCTTAGGGGAACACAGGAAAGGGTTCTGGGATATGCCCCTGGGTCCTTGGACCTCATCGGAGAGGAAGACCCAGAGGAGAGTTTGGCATGCACATTAAAAGATGATCTGGGAATTGGGGGGGGGGTACTGGGGGATGTAGAGGGAGGGGAAAGGGGAAGGGAGAACAGGAGGGTCGGGGGAAGCTGGAGAGAGGGAGGGGACTGGTGTACCTGTTAAGTTTGTATGAGCGGAAATAATAATAAAAAAAAGAAATGCAAAAAAAAGGTTTAAAAACTGAAAGTGTTACTTGAAGTAATTGAAGTATGCTTACTATTCTTTTAACTTTATGAGCCTTTAACATTTCTCATATCAAAAGAATGAGGAAAAAATACCTCTCTGAATGAGATAAACATGTGTATGTGTGTGTGTGTGTGTGTGTGTGTGTGTGTGTGTGTGTGTGTGTATCAGAGGGCACTGTGTGTCCCTGACGAGGACCAGTGGTGATTCCAGGAATCATCCTGGATTGCTTCTACCTCCTTGCTTCACTCTGGGCTTTCCCAGGCTCTGCCTACCAGGGCCTGAAGTGCAGACCGCCACCATTTCCATCTGGTGTTTTTACATGAGACCTGGGATCCAAACTCAGTGACTTCTGCTTGCAAGGCAGTCTTAACCCCTGAGCCATCTCTCCAGCCCCTGAATGAGATAAACTTTAAAGCAGAAAAACTTTGAAGCAAATAATCAGAAAGGAAAATACTGATAAATTTTATTGCATCAGATTGGAATCTGCCCCCCTCCGTCTCCCCATTAACAAAAATAAAATCGAGTTAAATGACAAGTTGTACTAAATATTTTCAATAACTATTGCAAGGGGTTCCTTTACCATTTCCTAAGCAAAATATCAACCTCCTGGTAGTAAATATTGTAGGAAGTTTACAGACAACAAGCTGACAACGGACTGGAGAAATGAGTCAGTGGGTAAAGATGCTTGTCCCAAGCATGACAACCTGCCTTCAATCCTCTGACCTCAACACAAGAAAAACAAATGCAAGAATTTAAGTAGGACTGGAGAGATGGCGCAGGAGTTAAAGCCTTTTACGTGCAGGCAAAGAACCTGAGCTAGGCCCCAGATCCTACAAAAAAAAAAAAATGCCATTTGGAAATGGTGGCAGCCTACACTTCCATCCCTGCATGGTGGAGTTCGGGAAACCCAAAGCAAAGCCAAAACAGGAGGTAGAGAAATTCCTGAAGTCACTCTTGGGCCTTAAAGGTACACACACTCAGTGTCCTCTTCTACTCACATACATCCCCCACATACCCACACCCAAAAAAATCTTTAAATGGCACTGCATATTTAAAACTTTTAGTTGCATCAACATTTTTAAAAAGTGGGACAATGAGATCCTTTCTTCTTGTTGTTAAGTCAGGGGCTCACTGTGTAGCCTAAACTGACCTCAAACTACCCTATTTGTATGTGTCTGCCTCCCACATGCTGCATTTATAAGATTTTCCACCATAACTGACAAGATACCTCTTGTGGACAAAATTATTATAGACTACGTCTGTGTGTGCATCCCATGCATGTGTTGCTAAGCATCAAACCCAGGGTTTTGTGGTAGGTAAGCCCTCTTACCACTAAGGTACGCTTCTAGCCCGGTTTTGGTTTTGTTTTGAGATTAAGTATCACTATACAGTCAAGGATAGTTTTGAATTTAGGATCTTCCTGCCTCTGCCTTCTGAGTGTGTTGGGATTATAAGTATGCACTGCCACACCTGGCAGAAAAAATATTTTAAAAATATTTTCTATTATTATTTATTCAATTGTGCGTGTGTGCACGTGTGCGTATGTGTGTGTGTGTGTAGAACCACGGACGAATTCGGGAATCACCGTGGACCGCCTCCACCTCCTCCTTGTTTACTCTGCCCCGGGATTCATAGGCTCCACCCTACCAGGACCAGAAATGCAAGCCGCTTCTACCAGGTGTCTATACGTGAGGTCTAGGATCTGAACTCAGACCTTCCACCTGCAAGGCAGAGGCTTTAACCCCTGAGCCATCTCTCTAGCCCCAGAAGAAATATTTTTTTAAATGCAAGATAAGATTTTTGTTGAGCGTTATTCATTTCTACACTATTCATAATGGGAAAGTCTTGGAAACATAAATGTATTCGTTTGAATAAATAAATTCTATGTAGTTGTTTCAGATATAAAACCGAAAGATTTTGAAAAAAATACATATTCATTTGAGAAACAGCTAAAATAATTGAGTGTAACATCAACTGTAGAGAATAATTCTACATATAGCATATCAATGCATAGCGAGTGAATGCTAGAAATATGTCTGTGCTGGTTACTCTTCTGTGTTGCTGTGAGACAACACTCAAAGTCAAGCAACTTAGTGGGAGAAAAGGAGATGTATCAGGTTACAGTTCCAGACGGGAGATACAGTCCTTCATGGTGGAAAAGACATGGCTGGCTGGCAGAAATTGGAGGCGGCTTAAGTTCTCCATCAAGGAGGCTGAGAGCTGCAAAACTGCCAGCTGCAAAAGCGGACCTCTCCTGGAAGTAGGGCGGGGCTAATCACCCTGGTAACCCACCCCTTGTGGCTGTCTTCCTCCAGCGAGGCTCCACCTCTTAAAAGTACCATGACTTTCTCAACAGCCAGCGCTTCAAACACGCGGCCTGCAGAGGACAGCTCGCATTTCAAATCACAATGTCAGCATTTTTTTACTATCTGTGATTACACCAGATTGCTGATGTATGGGTGATTAGCCTTTTTATATTTGTTTATATTTTTCAGGTCTTGCATAATGAGCACTTTAGTCAGAACAAAATTAAAAAAAAAAAAGGCAAAGTCATCCTTCTTACAGTTATTCCCATGCCTCCTGACTGAAGGCCAAGGATCTGGTGTTTGTCAGGAGGAAAAACTTCATCTTTTATTCCACTTTTAGAGACAAATGATCCACTCCAAGACCACTCTAGGTTCTCGTTCATGTGAAAGTGTTATTCATCAGTAACTGTTGGACAGGTCCTTAGAAGGGAGGAAGCATCCTCTCAGGAGAGCCAAGGGAAGACAAACAAATGGAATGCCTTAAGGGGATGTCGGTGTTGACCGCTCCACAATTCTTCAGGGTTATCAGTGCACACCTTCTACCTTGCTCAGATTCGTTCATTCTGACAATGTGAGGGAACAGTGTGCATCACCGAATTGTCAGGAATGCTGAAACTTACAATGTGCTTTTCTTCTTCATTTTTCCTCAGGAAACACACTGAAACAACATTAAAAAAAAGTCTTCAAGGATCTGCGCAGTGGGTTGTTAACAGAGGTATTTTGTTGTGTTCCGCATATTATTTCTGGCTGAAGAGTAACTGTCTTCTTTAGGTTGAAGTCACCAGAAAAGGCGAGAAAACTATTTCTTTTAAAATATTTGCATTTATTTATTATGAGAGAAATTAAAAGAAACTGAGAGGGAAGAGGAGGAAGAAGAAGAGGGGAGAGAGAAAGAGAGAGAGAGAGAGAGATGTATATATGCCATCATACCTGTGTGGAGGTCGAAGAACAAAGTTCAGAAGTCAATTCTGTCCTTACAATTTCTGGGCTTCAGGAGATCAAATGTAGATTGCCAGGTTTGGGATCAGGCACCTTACCTGCTGAACTTTTTGCTGGCCCTAGAGGAAAGTACTTTCTTACACAAGCTCATCAGTTATATTTCAAGAACATCAGTTATATTTCATAACTGGCAAAGCAGGTTTCTACCTTTGAAGTAGAGTATAAAATAGGCTTGATTAGCATCATTATTACATTGTAAGTCTCTGTTCATACATTCATGGCTGGCCGGGACACTGTGGAAGTCATTTAAATTCATTCTAGGAACATTAGTACATAGTCAAAAACACCTATTATTGATATATACACTTACATAGCCACAAATATAAAAGAAAATGGGCATGTCATTGAGTCTTACTGTTTCCTGTGCATACTATCATATACACAACCTGTTAACATATTCTCTCTCTTTCTGTCACTCTCTCTCTTTCTCTACATCTCTCTTCTTTCAGGGTAATTATAAAGTTCTCTTTAACATGTTTTCTTCTTTTAAGTCTCATTTTATATAGATTGCATGTTTTTTGGCATTTGTATTTTCCTTTGAGTATTCACTAATTACATAATACATTAAAGATGAACATTTGGAAAACACCACTTCTCGTAGGTTTCAAAGAAAATGACCTCTGATGCTCTGAAAGAGACAGTTAGTTAGAAATTCTAACTGCCTGTCCTTTAGATTTTTTTTCTAAGCAGGCTTCTGTACTTTGGTGCGGCTGATTGGCTGTTACCAAAGTCAAGTGGACTGCTTAAACCAGTCAACTGTGAAAACTTACTTTTGATATTGAGTCTTCTTTCTCAGTCTATATCAAGGAAAACATAAGCAAAATATAAAAAAGAAAAGGAAACTAGCTGGGCATCCAGTTAAAGGTAATTGTAGTAAATACTAAGATAAGAGTTCCATTATAATATGAATTTAATCATTTCTCTATGATAACATTAACCTACGAATGAATCAAATGTGAAGAGGAGGTAGAATCTTTCATTGGTCTAATTCTCAATGTCTGATGCCAGAAGAGATAATATTCCTAAGTGTAATACTTGTCTCATACAGTCATGTGAAACCCATAATAATTAAATGGCATTGATAATTGGAATAGTTTTAACTGGTATCAGTTTAACTGATTTAAAAAATAGCTGTAGTGTGTGAAGATATGGATTCAGAGATAATGTTTATCAAGTACTTATTCTGTATAAAGAAATTTTCAGTTATATTAAGCATAGACACTGTAAGGTGGCTGTTATTCTAATTTTACTGGCTGGAAAGTGGACTTAAAGAAACAATTCACTAAAGATCACATCTTAATGAACAGATTATCTCAGGCTAAAGTTTGTATCTTTTCAACTGTGAAATGACTGTTGGAAGAAGGAAATATAAAATTAGGAAAAATTATACAAGTGAGACAAATATATATATATCAGAAAATTATGGAAAAATTTACCTATTTTACTAATAGGTAACTATAATTATATGTTCATCTTTTTATTTTACTTTTTTTGGTGGTATCTTTGTATGCTAACTAAATCTTTTGAATCCAGAGACATTGATTTTAAGCCATCTTTGTCACAAGATAGCAATGAACTTGGAATAGGTTTACTAAATGTCTAATGCTAAGCATATTCCATGTCTAAACTAAGAGAATAAGGAAATACAGGATGGATAGCTAAAATAAGGTGCATTTCAGTTGCTCTGCCTCCCTTGGGTCAACCCTTTCAAATCTTTCCCTTAATGGATGCTTAAAGTCTTTCAAAGTAAGTTTTTAGTTCTTCTTTTGAAGAAACCAATGAAATTTGCAATTTTATGCTTATTTTTTTAAAAAAATAGAGCAACTTTGAGGATAATTTATTAATAGATCATCCAAACTGGAGACCTGAAGCATTTCTATCAGAGAGATCAGGAAATGGACAGGTTCTAATAATGGGCTATGACATTTAATTTGAATGCTTGTGGAAATATACGAGATTTTTCTAACAAGGGTAATATTTTCAAAATTTATGATAATGTCTCCACTTAATGCTCAATTTATTCTTAAACCAAAAACTAGAATTGAGTTTAACATCAGGCCGATATGCCTTTAATGTAGTTTGTTTACTTAGGTGATAATACAAAAAAAATGTACTTAGAAAATTCTCTGTACTAGGGAGATAGCTAAAGCACTCATCCCACAAGCAAAAAGTACCAAAGTTCAGATTCCCACATACCATGTAAAAAAAAAAAAAAAAAAAAAAAAAAGCGAGTTAGTATGGAAACCAGCCTGTACTTGGAGCTGTGGGAGGTGGAACTTGGGAAACCCAGAGTAGCCCTCATGACATGCTCTGGGTTTAATTAGAGACTAGCCTCAAAGCAATGTTGTTTAAGGGCAATAGTGGATGTTTCCTTACATCACCCCTTTGACCTCTACATCCACATGTGATCGTGTGCACACACACACACCTACTCACTTGCAAATTTTCATACATGCATAATACATACATACATAAAATTCCCTTCTGGAAATATGAAAATAATAAAGACAAAAGCCTAATGAAATTTTGGCCATTCTATCATCGATTAAATGTAATCAATCAAACAAAGCAATTTTGAAGAAGGGGAAAACACCAATTTATCCAGCACTTGTCTGGCATTGCACAAGGTCTAAAATACTGGTGTACTAGCAGATGGCAAGTTAGCTTTGTACATATTTTCTTGGATGCTGACAAAAGATAGGTGCTTCCTAGATTAGAAACAAAGGATTTTATTATTTAGATTTTTAAAAATTTATTCAATTGTGCATGTGTGCGTATGTATGTGTGTGTGTGTGTAGAACCACGGACAAATTCGGGAACCACCATGGACCAACTCCACCTCCCTTTGTTTACTCTGCCCCAGGATTCACAGGCTCCACCTTACCAGAACCAGAAATGCAGGCCGCCCCCGCTTCCCCCCGGTGTCTATATGTGGGGTCTAGGATCCGAACTCAGGACCTTCCACCTGCAAGGCAGAGGCTTAACCCCTGAGCCACCTCTCCAGCCCCGGATTTTATTATTTAGAAGCAAAGTCAGAGAACGTCAGCATGAAGCTCATTACAGTTCTCTTATTTCCATAACCCAACAAAGTTGAAATCCATTGTGGATTTCAGACTGTCATAACAAAGTACCATTCACTAGGTATGGGACAACAGAACCATTTTTTTTCCCCCATAGTTCAGGAAACTGTGATCAGAAGTCTGAGATCAAAGTAGTGACAGAGTTTCTTCTATGGGCCATGAGAAAAGGATTTGTTTTGGCCTCTCTCCTGCATTTATCGGTGGCCATTTGCTCCCTGTGTCTTTACTTCATCTTCATTCCAGGTCCAAATTTCATCTTATAGGACACCAGCCAAATTTTGGGCTGCAGAGATGGTTCAGGGGTTAAGACTCTGCCTCAAAAGCAGAAGATCCCGAGTTCATATCCCAGGTCCCATGTAAAAAGGGCCAGGCAGAAACAGTGGCAACCTGCACTTCTGACCTTGGTGGGCAGAGCTTGGGAAATCCTAGAAGCTGCTTTTTTTTATCCAGGATAATTCTCAAAGGTACCCTTGATCCTCCACTGGGGCACTCAGTGTACACACACACACACACACACACACACACACACACACACGCACCATTTTAAAAAAGGATACCAGCCAAATTTTATTATCACTTTCCTTACTGACCTTATTCTTAATCAGTTCTATAAAGCCCTTACTTCCAAATAGGACCACAATTTGAGATACCAGGAGATAGAACCACAACATATGAATTTTGGCATAAATGATTCCGTCCATAATAGATTCATTCAGCTAGCATCTCAGACAGAAAAAGAACACTGACATTAGGAAGTTCACGATGGAGACAAGCAGGATATTGCCCAAGAATGCCTTATCCTATCCCTCAGGTTCATTTGCTACAGTCACAACTCTGAGAAAAGGCCTGAATAAAGGAGTTAGCATCCTTGCATTCTTAGTACATTCTGCAAGATCATGCAAGGGTGTTGTAACCTTGTACATTGTCTCTCCATTAGATCTACAGCTATATCATTGTTAGAGACTTTATCAATTCAAGTGTTAATTTATTTAGTTATACAACTCATCTCACCTCTCCCACCATTATCTACATTGAAGAAAAATCTGAGCCCTATTAGTTTTTCTAGTTTATAGAGATTGTAGTTAACCGTATTTGAAAATGTCAATTGGGGATAGATTTGTAATTTAGCCAAGTGTTGTTGTTATGTTTTGTATATTTTTACTTGGACGATTTGATTTTAGTTTGGGTGCTAGGTATCAGAGTGCACTTGCAAACACTCTATCACCAAAACTACCGTCAGCTTTTATCACTTAATGGAAAGATATTTTTAACTTGAAGATATTATTTCCTTGCTACTTTGCAGTTGTTCATATCAAAAAAGCTAAAAATATTTTGAGTAATTTAATGGAAATAATTCTTATTTATTCCAACAGATGGAATCACTATTCATATATGTTATGGTTTTACTTTTTAATGTGTTTGGCTTTTCATCAGGGATAGTCTATAATAAAGGTAAGTATCAGACTAAAGTCTATTTCCTTTTAAGGAGATCACATTCATATCCCTTTGCCATTTATGGTTAAAATGTTTTTCTTTCACTGTTTCTTCTTTACCTTATCTTCCAGTTATTCTATTTATCATCTAATATACTCCAGTCTAAGGTTTCTAGTAACATCATTGTGAATCTATTTTTGTAAGTTGTTTACATTTTGCCATGGTATCCCATCATGCATTAGTCATAGAATATTTAACATTGAAAGAGGATTTTACATTTGCAAATTTTTTGATTATTTGAACAAGCATAAAACTCTTTACATAAGTTTGTTGGTTATATGAATTGCAAACTGAGTTATCAGACTAGTAAATTAGGAGAATTTCCTGAAAGTAATATACAGGTTAAATTAATCCATGAAAGTTTTATAGCAGGAAAACTTTGTTAAGGAGCAAAACAAATCCATGTTCATTTGTGCATATTTTTTTTTAGATCTGCAGCATCTTGACATGGGTCCTGGAACACAGTGTTTTTGACTGGATAGATAGAAGGATTCAGACCCTTTCTATTCACAGCTGTGTTGCAAAATCAGATGAGTTCTGGAATGACCCCAGTTTTAGTCCCACATTGTACTAAAAAGTGTATGACACACGTGGCTAATATCTAACATTGGAGAGTCAGAGACAGATCAAAGAGATTTCAGGAAGGGGTCGCGTACTTCCAGCTGTGGTGGAGACTGTTGGCAAGGAAGGTTCTAAACAAAAGAGAACAATCTATGCAGTTCCCTTTAGAATGGGTAAAATGTGTGTGTGTGTGTGTGTGTGTGTGTGTGTGTGTGTGTGTGTGTGTTGTGTCTGTGTAAGAATATTCTACAAAGACAGTGTCAGGATATGTAAGGAAGAACAGTCTCGAAGAAGTAAATTATAGAACATGTGAAGGGATTTGACTTGAATGAATGGATTGTAGTGAACTATTCTGGAAAGACAGAAGGCAGATAAGTGTCATTGAAGTTCTTGAATGTGAGGCAAGAAAATATTGCCTTCAATCTATAACATGAGCCTTTTACTTTTATTGGATAGAAGAGTGATATATCATAGCTCTAATTTAGATCAGAGAAGAAAAGACTCTTCTCTGATCTTGTTAGGTTCCACGGTTAGGGCCTATGATCTCACAAAAGATGTTTCCAAGAGAAAAAGCATACACATTTTATTTGATATTAATATTTTATGTGGCATGGGGGAGTCCTTACTAGAAGAAGCGAAACCCTCAGAAGGGTTTTTTTTTAACAAAGAACAATGAATTGGAGAGATTAGACAAAGGAAGGCAAAAGGGTTTTCAGTTAGTAAATAGAGGGAAAGTTACTAGGAAATATACAGAAATAATGGGAAATGGCCACTATTTTAATAAGTTTATGCTGATGCATAGCCAACTCTGTTTCTGATGAGAGGCATTTCCCATGATAAATTGATACCCTGCCTTTAGGTAGAAAGCAGAGGTCTATGATTTCTACACCTACTATTCCTCAGTTGCTTCAGCTTGACATGATGAACATGCCAAAGTGGCTTACTTAGGGATGGGCTATTCTGATCCTTTTGGAAGATACAATGTGAAATGAACTGGCGGGGAGACATCTGTTCTGGAGGGTTGGATCCACTTCTTCTTTCACCTCCATTGCTATGGTTGTGTTACCGATGAGCAGAGTCGTGGATGAATTTCCTAAACGATGCTGGTTCTGTAAGCTTGTCCTAGAGTGGTTTCTTACTCTATTCAGAGCAGACATTCCCTCAGTGATCACAGCTGTGCGGTGTCATGTGTTGTGGTTAACATTAAAGAAATCCTCTCTGTTAAAAGTGTGACCTCTCCAGCACATCTTTCTTATTTAAAGAATCATAAAAAATATTTTTCCATTTCATTGTCAAAACAGAATCTAACAAATTCTATTATCCACAAGTTTCTAGACAGAGGGATCCTTCAGGCAAAGAAATAGTAGGGTTATCTAGTATATTTTTTAAAATTCTGCCTATTATAGTCGTTTTCATCTGAGTCAAGGTAAGAAGAAGGATCCTTTCTCCCATCTTCTCAGTAACTCTCTTTTAGAATACAATTCTCTCTTCAGCTTGGGTGAGGTGAATTTTTCCCTATAATTTCATCACTCAGAAGGTTGAGAGGCAGAAGGACCACTATGAGTTCATGGCCACCTGTGCTGTATAAGTTCAAGGTGAACCTGGGTTGCAAAATGAGACCTTGTATCAAATACTGTCCCCAAGTTCTCTATTTCATCTTCACCTTAGGTGTTGAACAGCTAAATGGTTTTTGTGGGCCTCTGAAAACATTTTCATCATACAGCCTACTGCACACTTTATCTGAACACTTCAGTCGCCTTCCTTTTAGGTTCTAATAGCATATTTTTAAAAAGAAAAAAATGGAAGATTTGGGTTTTATTAAAGTAAAATGCATTTTAAGTTATATTTTTCAGGTATGTGTGTGTGTGTGTGTGTGTGTGTGTGTGTGTGTGTGTGTGGTGTTTGGAGGGGTGCGCATGTCATGGAACATGTGTGGAGGTCAGAAAACAACTTTTGGATGTGCGTGATCACCTTTACAACCTTGAGACAAGGTATCAGTCTCTGGGGTTTAAACTAGACTAGCTGTCTAGTGAGTGTTTAGATTCTTCTGTCCCCGCCTACCATTTCCTGTGACATGATTTATAGACTTGGTCTGCTGTGTCCAGCTTTTACATGGGGTTCTCTGGGTCTCAACTGAGGTTGTCAGACTTGTGAGCAAAAGTTCAATGAGCCATCTCCCCAGCCCCAGGGGACTGCTTTTGCTTGAAAGATGAATAGAGGGGAGAGAGAAACAGAAAAGGAGAGAGAGAAAGGAAGAGAGAGAATGAATGCACCCATGCATGTCACGGTGTGCTAGTGGCGGTGAGAAGACAACTTTTGGAATTCAGTTCTCTCCTTCTATCATGTAGACTTCTGGGGATTGAACTCAGATCATCAACTTCACAAGTGGGCACTTTACCTGCTAAGCTATCCTTCCAGCCCCTACAATGTATCTTGATCATACCAACCTGTACTCCCTGCCCATACATGCTCCCTTCTCACCTTCATATCCTTTTCTTTTTATTCATGTTATTTTAATGACCCACTAGCAAATATATGGATGACCTACAAGCAGCTATATTCTATGAGTTCATTCATCTTTTTCTCTTTAGTATGAGGGATTTTTTTCAAGTTATCTTCTGTGGTCGTAATTTTCCTTTAATACGTTTTTATAATGGAACGTTTCTATTTTTCCTTCAATTGTGACGGATGATTTTGCTGGGTATAGTAGTCTGAGTTGGCAGTTTATAATCTTTCAAAACTTGAAATACATCTTTCCAGTTCTTCCTTGTTTTCAAAGCTTCAAGCTTCAGTTCACAAATCTGTTATGCTGATGAGCCTGACTTTAAATGTGACTTGATGTCTCTCTTGCTTTTTCAATATGCTTCCTTTGTTCTGTATATTCACTGCTTTAATTATAACACGATGAAGAGGTGTTCTTTCCTGGTCTTGTCTGCTCGGTTGTCCAAAATTGCTTTCTATATATGGATTAGCAGCTCCTTTCCTAACTCTGGAATATTTTCTGTTATGATTGTTCAAGAAAGAGTTTTCTGTGATGTCAAATGAGTCTTCTCTCTCCAGGTTGATGATCCATGGATCTGGTCTTTTCAGAATGTTGCACATAATCCTGAAGTTCTCATTGGTACCTTTTTATTATTTTTTCTTTGTCTGTGTTGGGTTGTTCCAGTTCCTCTGCATTGTCTTCAAGTTCAGATATTCTGTCCTCTCTTTGACCCAATTGTGACAATTTCCACAGGGTTTTTGACTTAGTATGTTTTATAATTCCAACATTTCAGTTTGGTTTTGCTTCAGAATTTCTCTTTCTTTCTTGAACTCCTCTTTCATATAATGTATCACATTCCTTATTTCTTTCCTTAAGCTGTTTGTGGTCTAAACTGAGACTTTATTTTCTACTTTGATATTTTTGAGCATGCTTATAATCATTTTTTGAGTTTTTTATCTGGGATTTCATGTAGTCACTTTTAGTAGATGTAGGGTGTTTTTTTTTACTATAGGATTAAAAAATTTTGGAAGGCTTATGCTGTCTTAGCTTTTTGTGTTTATGTTACTATGTTGCAATTCATGCATTTGCTGGTATTTCATTCATTACCTGTTTTTTTTAATCAGCTGTATTCTTTCAGTTGAAATATTTGCAATGTCCAAATAGGTTATGGATAGATATGATAGAGTTCATAAAATACTTCCTCAGTTCAGTAGCTAAGCGTGCCTGGTGTAAACCATGCAAACCACTATTCCTTGAGTAGGCTATTAACTAAGAGATCAACTACAGCTGTTAAATATTGCCACTATGAAAATTAACAACAGTAGCCTCTTTGACTTCAATAACTACTGGAGGATAAACAACCAATCTGTTGTATATTAAGATTTTTAGTTGATTTGAATTAAAAGTTGGAGGAAGGTAGAGTATGATGGAAGGATAAGAATTAACTGAACTTTGGAAAGGAAAAAATTGAGATAGGTAGAATAGATCAGAAGGGAAAGTTGGGATACTGTCAGGGTCCATATATATTTAAGATTGCTAAAGCTATGGAAGATTATGAAATAAAAAGTGAAAAAGGTAAGGGTATTAAGATGAGAGAAAGACGGAAAGACAGGAATGGGATGGAGGAATTTTGTTTGAAAATTGTGGTGCTTTTCATGTAAATCCCATTTATAATCTCTCTCTTTCCTTCTTTCTCTCTTTCTCACTTATGTTTATTGTTTGTTTGTTTTGTCTTGTTTTTAGGTTTCATGGAGAAGAAATTTTCTTGCAACACTAAGGGGTTCCCCAAAGACAAAGATATAACCAGGCTGTATCTTACCAAGAACGATTTGGTAAGGTCCAGTTACAGTATGTATCACAGCCCTTCTTGTTCCTCTTAACTCGACGTGTGAAAACAACAGTGCTGTAGCCTTTCTGATTCCTTCTACTAGGGAAATAAGATTCCATGTGATTGTTTCTGGTCTATTTCATTAAGCTGCTGAGCATCCTGGGGGCCTTGTGTTGTTGTTGTTGTTCTAATAAGTAATACCTCCCTCCCTGTTTTAGAGCAGCTTTAACAGCCTTCATTTGTTATGAAGCTGACTTGTCCTTTTTTTTTAAAGTTTATTTTTTTATTCAATTGTACGTGTATGTATGTGTGCGCATGCGCTCGTGTGTGTGTGTGTGTGTGTGTGTGTGTGTGTGTGTGTGTGTGTGTGTGTAGAATCACGGATGAATTCGGGAACCACCATGGACGCCTCCACCTCCTCCTTGTTTACTCTGCCCTGGGATTCACAGGCTCCGCCCTACCAGGACCAGAAACGCAGGTGGCCCCCACTTCTGCCCAGCATGTATACGTGGGATCTGGGATCCGAACTCAGGGCCTTCCACCTGCAAGGCAGAGGCTTAACCCCTGAGCCACCTCTTGACAGATATAGCCTGTCAGAGAAAAACTTCACATGACCTTGAGAACCTTTTCTTATATAACCTGTATCATATTGCAATTGTCATTTTGAGTTTTTTCTTCAGAATAATGGGAGACTATAAAAAAATCACAAAATAAAATAAAGGTATTAAGGTAGTCACAGAACTGGAGATGTAGTTTAGTGCTTGCCTAGCAAATAAAAGGTCCCAAGTTAAATCTCCAGACACACACATATACATGCATATATATACATATATGTATGTAGAGACAGACAGAGACAGAGAGACAGACAGAGACAGAGAGAAGGAGAAGCCACGCAGTGCTGGAAAGACAGCTCATAGAGTAAGGCTGCTGGCAAACTCAGACCATCTGATTTTGATGTCTGGAAGTCTCTATGGTGGAAGGAGTGAACTTACTTTCTTTGACTTCCACCTGCATGCCTTCCCTTTTCCTTTTCCTCCTCCTCCTTTTTTTCTTCTTCTTTCATATTCTTTTTCTTCTCCCTTTTCTCAGGCATATAAAATATTTTTAGGAAAAAGGTAAACCATGTAGTAAATGTTAACAAAAGTAGATGTTAATTAGAATGCACAGGTTATCTTTTAAAAATTCATAACGAACACAATAAAAACAAAGATAAACATCTACAAAGACAAAAACATTTATCACCAAGTCTGTCTTCACTCAAGCTCCAGTCCCTCCTTGATATGCTAAGTACATATTTAAACTCTGTGCTTATAACTATCGTGAAACATGTGCCTTTTATTTATGATTGTGTTTATAGAAAAGGAGTGAGTTTTAGAAAAAGCAGACTTACAAAACGGAGGTCAAATCTTGAACCTATCGTTTATGCTATCTGTGCCCTTAGGTTGTCTAACATCTCTGAAAATGGGAATTCTAGTTATGTCAGGTTCTAGTAGTTATGTCATAGTTCTAGTAATGGCATCATTAAAAATTATTGCTAGCATTTGTAAAGTACATATTGCAAAGTGCTTTATGTTCATGTAAAATTAAATATCCACTGCTCGATCCTCCGTGAGGCCCGCCCTTTTCCCTGATGACCGTGTTCAAAATCAGACCTCCCTCAAGTTTCTGTGCTCCTCCTCTCCCTTCTCTTCTTTATTCTTGCCATTGAGCCTATATTTATTCTACTTGATCTGTCTTTCCCTCCACCCATCTACAAATTCACCTGCTACTCTGTCCATTGAGTTCGTCTCCCTGTCAGTTTTCATTAGAATATAAATTCCAGCCCAAGGAGCTAGTTCAGAGGGTGAAGATATTTGCAAGCCTGAAGACCCCAGCTGGACCATGTGTGTGTGCACGCCATGGCAAAACTGCTCTCCACATACACCAGGGCATGCACAGGTGTGCACACACATGCACACACTCATACATGCTTGTGCAACACACATCCAGAATAAATAAATAAGTGTAAAAGTTAAAAGATCAAGAATTAAAAGAGAAATGTAAGTGTCATGGTAGTAGACTCTTGTCTGTTTCCCGCATGTCTATATTCCCAGAATTTACATATTCTTTCCCAGAATTTACATATTCTTTCCCAGAATTTACTTATTCTTTCCTTTCTTTTTTTAATGTTTTCTACTTTAACAAACATTGAGTATTCATCCCAGCTTCCCTCCCTTTCCCCTTCCTCCCATTCCTTCCCTTCCTTTCACCATTCCCTCTCACACCCTCCACCCTTCTGCCAGTATGCTTCTATGGACTTCAGGGTTCACTCTGGCTTGTCTACTCCTTTGAGAGTTCAGGCTTCCATAGTCAGGGTCTCACATGTAGTTCAGACTAACAGTGAAATCAGAATCCTCCTGCTTCAACTTCCTGAGTACTAGAATTAAAGGGATGTATCTCTACGCCCAACTGTTTTCCCATATTTCAAGTAGAGAACGTGAAACTTAAGAAGCATGCCCAAAATGTTCTTAACTATTAGGGAACCAATAGTTAAATCTTAGTATCTGTTTCAATTTTTTGGTATAATTTCACATTCATAATTTTTTGTATTTTGCATCTCTTTTAAAAACTGAAAATAGCCAATAAAGAGCAGCAGCAAGGTAAATGTTACAGTCAGCCTGCAACATTGCTGATAAATGACCATCAAACAGCTTAAGGGAAAAAAAGTTTATTCTCTTATGATTCCTGGTTATAGTTCTTAGTCCAGCTTGACGGGAGAGCACGCACCAACACCAGGGCTGAGGGAACTGGCCACACCATCACCACGTAACAGCTGAGAAAGGACAATCCTTACTTGCCAAACCAGCATATCTGGCCAAGTATTCAAAAGGATGCTGACTCTCTCAACCAGCTCTCCATGATTTATTCCAGAGCCTAATCCCACCCACCAAGGGCTGGGTCTTCCCCATCAGCTAGACAGTCTCTTACAGATTTGCTCTGGGCTTAACTCAATCATCAACTCTCTACAAATGTGCCCAGAGCTCAAACCCTCAACAGTCAAGTTGACACCTGTGCCTAACTATGACAGTAAACTTTACTTCCCTTTTAGTTTAGTCACAAAATAACAGTTTAAATTAAAAAAACACAATTCTTCTATGTGAAAACTTGTGGTTTTGATTTTACGATTATGAAAAACACAAACTCTTTTCCCATTATCTTTAACAGGAAACAGTATAATATAAATATATAAAGGATGAATTTAAAACTTCATGGTATTTAAGTAATAGGTCACAGAGTTTAAGATACTGCCTTGAAAACAAGGTCCTGAATATGGATCCCAGGTCCCATGTGTAAAGTAAACCAGTATAATTCCTGAAGTCACCTTTGGTCCTCCACAGGGACATACAGTGCCCTCTGACACACACATACACACACACACACACACACACACACACACACACACACACAATAAATAAATATATATTTAAAATGCCAGGCAGAAATGGCAGCAGCCTACATTCCCAGCCCTGGTGGACGGAGTCTGGGAAATCCCAGAGCAAAGCTAAAGGGAGGTAGAAGCAATCCAGGATGATTCCCAAAGTCATCCTTGGTCCTCCACAGGGACACATAGTGTTTGCCCTCACAGACAGACAGACAGACAGACAGATAGATAATAGATAGATAAAGTAGTTAAAAATGTTTTTTAAAATACAGCTTAAAATAAATAAATAGGTCACTGAGTTTTGAGAGTGTACATTGAGAAATATATGTTTCTCCCTGTGAGAAATGGGAATTACTACAGACAACAGTCTGTAGCAGCAGCAAGCACTTAGTGTTCGCAGATTTCTCCTTACTAATAATGTAATGTCCTTCTTTCCATCACATTATCATTGCGTTTTATTTCTCTCTTTCCTGAAGAGAATCTTATGCTATTTCCAAATTAAAAGCGAACGGTTTTCGCAAGGTCTGCTGAACGTCTTTACGTCTGGAGGCCTGGCTCCCAGCCTGGTGGTCATAAACAGCACATATCACGGGATCTTCCACTTCAACCTAACTCTGGTGAGTATTCTCATTTTACTCAGTGATATGTTAATAAGAAGATGCGACTCGCTCTTATTGAATGTGTTTGTAAAAGTGAGCAGCTCAGGTAATATTACATCTCTGTATGTATTTTCAATCAAATATTATTACATCTCTATGTAATTTCAATCTAATAGAAAACTTTTTGATTGACACACTCATATACTTTTAAGAAATTAGAATGCCAATATAAAGAAAAGCATTGTAAGAGAAATAGTAACAGAACAGTAGTGATAATAATAAAGCAATTAGTCAAGCATGGTAGTACACATCTATAATTGGACCCTTAGGAGACAGAGGCAAGAGGATTGCTATGAGTTCAAGGCCAACCTGAACTACAAAATAAGCTCCTGCCTCAACACGCACTCCAAAAAAAAAAGAAGTTAGAAGAAAGTACATTTTAAGCAATTTACTATTTCTACTGCTGCTGTTCTTTTTTGTAGAATACAGCTTGAAGTATTTCAATATTACAGTAGCAATCTAGTGCCAATGAATTCTCTGGGGGTTCCCCTGCTGAAAATTTCACCTTTATTTTAAATGTATCGAGATATAATTCACATGCTGCTGAATTTACATATTTAAAGTATATAATTCATTGGCTTTGATATATTTGGAGGTGTAGAACCTCACTAATCAATAAATCAAGAACATCTTCATATTTCCAAAAAATGACTTAAGGTCGTTAATAGCCATGCTCCATTTTCCCTTGATTCCCTAGCCATAAGGCAGCCCTAGTCTGTCATACCTTTTCTCTCTATGCATTTGCCTATTCAGGGGGCTGGGAAGATGGCTCAATGATCAAAGCCCTTGTCCCGCAAACAAAGGATCCGCGTTCTAGAGCCCCATATCCTCTGTACAAATGCATGGCGGCTATGACAGCCCACCTGTAATGCTAGCCTTGGAAGTCCAGGCCTGAGAATCAGGAGAGCAACCTGGATAGCTAGACTGGCCATAATGGTGTTCTCCGAGCTTAACTAGAGACCCAGGCTCACAACAACAAGATGGAAGAGCAATCAAAAATGATTTCTGATATCATCCTTGAACCGCTACAGGCATTCATGCTCAAGTGCACTCAAGTACGTACCCCCACGCACATGTACCCACCCACTTGTGCACTCCTTGCACACATACATGAAAGGAAAAAAAGCAGATTTGCTTTCGAATAGTTCATATAAATCAAATGTAACATGTAGCATTTGCAACTGCCTCCTTCATTTCACTAATGTGTTCAAAAATCATGCCCAGTGAGGCAAAAATCAGAACCTCATTCCTTTTATAGATGAATAAGATTCCACTATACAGATTGATTTTGTTTATTCCTTTATCATCTCATGACTACTTAACTTACTGCTTCCACTTATGGCTGTTATACCTAATGCTGCTGTGAACATTTGTGTATATATTTGTGTGAAATATGAATGTTTCATTCCTTGAATTGTTAAGCTATATGGGAACTCTATGCCTCTTGAGGTTATTTGTTGGACTGCTTTCCAAAGCAGTGATACTATTTTACACTCTTACCTCTGTCTATTAGGGATCTAATTTTTCCACATCCTCACAAGCAGTTTGTTATAACCCGCCCCTTTTTTGTTGTTATCGCTATCATAGTACATATAAATGGTATCTCCCTAATGACCACTGATGCTACATGTGCTTACTGGATATATGAATATCTTCTTTGCGGACATATCTATTTAGATTTATTGCTTACTTTTAATTGGATTATTTAATCTTTTATTGTTGAATTGTAAATTATCTTTAGATAGTCTAGAGCCAGGTCCCTGATAAGACATATATGATTTGATATTTCCTTCCACTTTGCAGTTGTGTTCTCTACTTACTTTATAGTGTCCTTTGATACATGAAAGCTACTTTAGGAAGTCTACTCTATATGTTTATTTTGTTTCTTATGCTTTTGAGTAATATGCAAAAAATTACTTCCTGACCTAAAGCCTTAAATTAAGATTTACTCCTATACTTTCTTCCAGAAGTTTAACGTTTTAGTTTTTACCTTTTGGCCCTTTGATTCATTTTCATCCCATTTTTGTTTACCCTATGAGCTAAGAAAGAGTCTGTAGACATTTTGGAGAAAGCGAAGGTTTATTTATTTAACACTTAAAATACAGATAATTGAGGATCCTGTTAAAACATTTAAAATCCATGCAGAGTCGGGACAGAAGAGCTCCAGCTCCATTCCTGAGGTGGAGCAGGAGTTGAGTCAGGCCCCCACCTGCGTCAGCTTTCTCCTTTAAGCTGAGACGACCTCGACAGAGCAGCAGAATTGAGTGTTCACAAGGAAGAGCTACACTGGCAGAGCTGGTTGCTGATGTACCCCTGGGAAGGTTAGTTGGTTCTGGCTTCAGTAGGTGTGGCTTAACATATTCTAGAGAAGAAAATATTTGTCTTGGGTGGGGAGTCAGAGGCTGGGCACAAGAGACCAGCATTCAACCAAAGTTCTCTTCCTTCCAGAAACACTCTGTCTCTTCTCAGATGAGCAAGAAACCTGAAATCCAGAGAAGTCATTAGAAAACCCCTTCTGGCTGCACCCTGAGAGCATCTCTAGGAACCCATGGGGAGCAGAGAGGAGGACCGCACTCTCAGTGGGTTCCTTCTTTGGTAGGGGAGCAGCCAGAGAAGAAACTGGTATTGCTGGCCAGCGTCCTCTTCCTCTTCTTCCCCGAGGTCTTGCTGTCTAGAAATTCTCTTGCTCCCTCTCTTGTTTTTGGGAGGTCAAAGGACAGAGAAAGAGCAGCCTTGGTTAACTGGACCTCCTCCCTATCACGCATGTCTCTTAGAATCTTGCTATTTGGTGTGGCGCAGACTGGGTTAAAGAAGGTTGATCCTGGGGTCACCTCTGTGGGATCCTCTAGTTTGAAAGACCCTTCAGAATCCTGGATCTTCTCAGTAGTACTCAGGCCATCCTGGGCTCTCTGGCGGTTCCGACACTTGATCGGGTCACAGCCACAGTCCACGCTACAGTCTGACCTTTGCTTCCTACACCCACACTGCCTGTTTCCACACCAGCCTTTACAGGAACAGCCTTGGATGTTCTTCCTGGACACCTTCGCTAATTTTGTTGGTTTCCATTCCTCGTCGTCACCGTCGGCATCTCCATACTCACTCATAGAGTGCTCCAAATGGCACCTTAGATCTTCAACGTCCATGCTCTGTTCCAGGCGCTTTCCTTTGGCGTGGAAAGATTTTGGCTTAGGCGGGATGTATTCGAAAGAAGAGTCTGGAGACTGAAGGACGTGAAGGTGAGGTGGCTGCCTACTGGCTACTTGGAGGAGGGCCAGTTTCTGCTTGATGGTCTCGTTCTCCTGGAGAAGCCGTTCATTCTGCTCGCCTACTTCTTGCATTTCCCTGAACTGCTCGGCCCGACCCTGCAGTGCGCTCAGCAGCTGCTGTTCCTTCCCACTGAGCCGCTCCTCCAGCTGCTTCTCTGCCATCTGGCTCTGCTGCAGCTGACTCAGAAGGTACAGCACCTTCTCTTGGTGCTTTTGCTCCAGCCTGACCAGCTCAGCTTTTAACTCTGCCTCCACCTCGACCAGATGATTTTGCTCCTCAAACAGCATCTTCTGCGCGTTAGCGCGGCTGGCCTGGCTCTGTTTCAGGTTGCTTTCAAGCTTGCTGACTTGTATCTTGGAGGAGACCGTCTCTCCAATTAAATATTTTAGGGCACATTTGGCTTCTAGAATCGTCGTGATCGTCTCCCAGCGTCGCTTTGGCCTGTCTTCACTTTCTGCATCCAGGAGCTTTTGCTGGAAGTCAGCGATCTGCGCGCTCCTGAGTTCCATTTCGGTTTCCAGGCTTTCAAGCCGCTGGGTAATAGAATCCTCTGGCTCCGAAACATGACTACATGTGTCATCACATGAGAATGTGCGCCTTAGCAGTTTAGGAGACAGGTTCTCCCCGGATTCCTTTCTGTCTTTCAGTTGAGCTACATCCATAGCTAGGATCTTTCTGTCTTCAAGAAGGTCATTCAGATGCCGCTTGGCCTCCTCGGTGCTGACCATAACCTCAATTTCATTTCCGAGCCAATTCTTCACTCGAGCTGCCATGCCTTCCATTCCACGGCTCTGAGTTTCTTTCCGTTTATCTGCAACCTCCTGTTGTTTTTGGAGAGCATCCTTAAGGCGCTTGTTGGCAGCTGCTGCCTCCTCAGTTTTCCGTCGGAGCACACTGGCCTGTTTCTGGAAATTTCTTTCAAGTTTGAGCAGCTCATACTGCCTCTTACGGTCTTGTTCTTTTAACTGAATTACTTCTTTGTCTTTTTGTTGCTTCCACTGTCTAAACTTCTCAGCATCCTCTTTCATCTGACGCATTAACTGCACTCTCTGGTTTTTCATCATCTGTATCTCTAGGTTCAGTTTGGAGACAGTGTGCTCCGTGGATTCCTTCAGTTTCAGAAGTCTGGATTGTTCGTTTAGTCTCTTCTTTAGGTCAGCTATTCGACCTTCCAGCTCCTGGAGACATTTGCGGCGGTGCTCGCTCAACTTGGCTTGATTGACGTCATTCTTTGCTGTCTGAAGTTCAAGAAGCAGTTCTTCCTTTTCCTTCTGCAGCTTGGTGACTTCCAATTCTAGGTTTTTCATGTTATCCTCGTGCTGGAACGGAATGAACTGTAGTTGGCTGTCATTGGGAGTTATCTTCCTAGCCAGGGCCTCTTTCAGGGCAAGGACTTGATTCAACTCAGTCAACTCCTTAGACATCTGAGCTTGACGCAGTGCGTGCTGCGTGGTGAAAGTATCAGTAGACCTCCCGATCTCTGGACCAGGTTCCACTTGAGCTTCTGAGTCCATGGTGGATTCAGTGACTGCAGCCAGGCATGCAATGCTTTCATCCGATGACTCGGTAATCACTTGTTGCAGGCTTTGAATGATCTCTACGTTTTCTCGTAATTCCTGGTCTTCCAAAGTCTCCACCAGCTTTTGAAGATTCAGTTTGCAGGCTGCATGCTTCCTAAGCTCTTGTAGCTTGGCGACCAGTTTTTCATTTGCTTGCTCTGTCAAAATGATCCTCTCCAACATGTGGGCCGTTTGGCCAGCTGCCTCGCTCAGACCACGACTTAATTTTTCGTTCTCCTCTGTGAGGGACTGATTCTTTTCCACGAGAGACTGTAGATTTTCTGATGGGTCGACATTTATAGATCTAGCCAGGGTACCCCCGTGGGCCTGTAGCAACAAGACTTGTAATTGTTGCACCTGATGCTTAAGATGATTAAGTTCAACTGTCTGAGGATCAATATTAATAACAGGTTTGTTCTTGATTTTTCTTGCTCTGTCAGCATAGCGAAGGGTATTTAATGTTTCCTCCATGCTAGAATCAGCAGGACTCACACAAGCTATCATGAGAGTGTGGCTGTTGCCTCCGAGAGAATCCTGAAGCAACCGAGTCAGCTTGGAGTCTCTGTAGGGCACAAAACTACCCTTTTTGTCCTCTCCCAGAGCACTGATTACATTTCCCAAGCACAGGAGACCTCGATTAATATTAATACCTTCTTTCAGACGATCCCCTTCAGCCTTGGTTTTCTTCTGTCTTTCTGACCCAGCAAGGTCTACAAGACGCAGCTTCGAGTGAAGGCTGCTCTTCTTATCCGTTTTCTTCCTCTGCTCTATGGAAATGGTGAAGATGGCATGTGATCTGGAAGACTGGGCGTTCATAGCTGTGGAGGCTACAGTTCTGGAGTTGTTGCCTTGCTCCAGGCAGGAAATGGTATCAGAGGCAACGGAAACGGTCTTCTCAGTGAGGCCTACAATCTTGATGCCTGTCTTGGGATCCTCCCGGATGTTTATTTGAGAGGCTTTCTCACAAGACGCGCATAGAAGATCCAAGATTTCTTCATTGTAAATCTCCAAGTAAGACACTTTCAGCACAAATTCCAAGTTGCTCTTTTTATCAATTTCTTTGAAGAGAAGTTGTATGACCCTGGGAATGACCCCAACGGTGGCCTCGTTCTCCTGCTGTGCAGTATACGCACTTCCCATTGAGTAGGTTTTTCCAGAGCCCGTCTGCCCATAGGCCAGGATGGTTGCATTGTAGCCCTTAAATACGCCTTTGACAAGTGGGGCCACGGCTGTGTTGAAAACCTCTTCCTGTTCAGCAGAAGGGTCAAAGACAAAATCATACGTGAAGGACTTATCAGTGCCGATTACCACCTGCGGCTCTCCGGCCACGAAGGAAAGACACATCTGGCAACCTTCGCTAACCTCTTTAGGGACCAGAGGGCGACACCGCAGTGCCACTTTCACAGGAATCCCTGTGACCTCTTCCATCATGATTTTAGCTCCACAGAGTGAGCGCACAGCTGCCTCCTTCCCCGGCTGCTGGTGTCCTGCCAACTGGAGTTTTAACTGCCAGGTTGCAGGCCCACTAGAGGCGTCAGCCAATCAGAATGCAGACAGCCTGAGGGTGGAACCCACACGTGCTCTGCTCACCTGGACCCTGTAACTGACACACCATTCGCTGATTTTGGCATCTTTGTTGAAAACCGAAACTGTTACATTGAAGTAGCCAGCTAAGGATTCCGATACAGATCGTGTTCGGGCTGTAGATACATTTGGAAAATATTGCCGGATTAGTCATGTTTTCTAAGTGATGAACCAGGTCGTATTTCATTTATTTGGATCGTCTTTTTTTTTTTTCCCAACAAGGAGAACGAGAGGATGCACACGTGCATGCATGACGCGTAGGTGGAGATCAGAGGACAATTTTAAAAAGTCATTTCTCTAATTCTGTCCTCTCGCCATGTGATTGAGCACATCACCAGATTTGTCAGCACCTTACCTGCCGAGCTGTCTCGCTGGACCAAGAACACGGGCCCTTCCCTCCCCTTTCTCCCCCTTCTCGTTAAATTTATTCCCAACATTTCAATGTTTTGAACATTTTTCTTTTATCTTGCAACTTTGCTGAACATTGTGAGTTCTAACAGATTTTTAGTGGTTACCTAAGTTTTTGGAGGATAGTTTTTTTCATCATTTTGAATAGTCCATTACAATGTCACTTAGCACTATTGTTTCTAGATAAGTTCACTTTTCATTTTAATTACTGTCCCTGTGCGTAATGTGTCATTTTTCTATGGACTAAAGACTTGTTCTTTTTTTCTATCTGTGTTTACCTAACTGAAGTTCTCTGAGTTTCTGAGCTGAAATTATAAACCTTCAGACATTACTTCTCCAAATTTTTTTCTGCCCATTTTTCTGTCTTTTTTCCTGGTAGGATTCCAATTTTGTTTATTTTGGAACACACTTGTATATATTGTCCCACAATGTCTAAAACTGCTCATTTTTCTTTAATCATTTTCCTTTTTTTCTTTCTTTTCTAAATTTATTTTAACTACTATATAAAAATTAAAAACAGAGGGGTAGGACAGATATAACAGAGTTCCGTATTAGTGGGCAGCCCAAGAAGGGTCCCCAAGGTATACACCAAATCCTGATCCCTCACTAGCGTAGACAACTCAGAGGGAAATTCTGGAGGGTGAGAAAGAGCAGGTGGGAAACACTAAGAGAGGAGGAGGAAGGAAAATGGGGAGAGAGAGGGAAGTGGGGGAGAGTGGGGTGGGGGGAGAGAGAAGGAGGAGGCAAAGGTACCTATCCATTGAGTTGTATAACTAGTTAAAAAATAATAAATTAATTAAAAAAATAAGCCCAGAGAGATGTCTCAGTGCTTGCCACACAAGTATGAAGACCTGAGTTCAAATTCCCAGCACCCACATAAAAGCTGAACACATAACATGACCATCTATTATCCAAGTACTTCTACAAGGACATGGGAAACAGGGAAAGGAGACTCTTCAGAAGTTCATGGGGTAACCCCCACATGCATGCCATAATATGCGTGTGCCTATATTCGCACACATGAATGTACACGCACATGCACACACACATGCACATTCTATACACAAAAATAGAGTAAGAATACAAAAACTAAACATGCTAATGGGGGTACCACGTGATGTGGTACTTTAATATAATCTTTAAATTGGGTTAAATATAGTTATGTCTCCTCAAACATTGTTTCTTTGTGGTGAAAGCATCCAAAATCCTTCCCCTCTCATCTTTTGAAATATATAATACATTATTAGGACCCATAGTTACCCTTAGTGTTTGGTAGCTTCAATTGTTATGTCTCTTAATTTACTGCTTTTTAATATATCTCTAATCTATTGTTGAACCCAATTAATAAATATTTTGCTTTGTGGCCAACCTTTTCACATCGTAACATGACATTGTCATCTACAGAGTTCCTGCTCAAGAATAATGCATGCAAATGAATGAATGAATGAATGAATGACACTAAAGTCCTAATTTTAAAAATAAGTTTGGGCTGGAGAGATGGATCTGGGGTTAAAATTCTGTCTCACAAACAAAAGGTCCTGAGTTGGGATCCCAGGTCCCACACACAAATGCCAGGCAGAAAGGGCAGCAGCCTGCATTTCCAGTCCTGATGGGTAGAGCCTGGGAAATCCCGGAGCAAAGCAAGGAGGAGACAGAAGCAATTGGAGATGATTCCTGAAGTCACCCTTTATCTTCCACAGGAACATACATGTCCTCTGATACACACACACACAAAATAAATAAATAAATAAATAAATAAATAAATAAATAAATAAATAAAGTAAAAATAAATGAAAATAAGTTTTCAATTTCGTGTTTGGCTTACCTAAGATGTGCACAATTCATGAGCTATGAGTTGGACCTGCTGCTGCTCATACTTGTCAAAAGCCTTGTTTGCATTTGTTCCATTTTTACTTTTCAATTTCAATGGTAGAATTCTCTACCCATTCACTTATTAGGACATTTCCTTAAGCATATGCACATATTTGTAATAAATTTATTTAATCCATTGTTCTCTGGACTCTTGAGTCAGTTTATTGTCGTCTTTTTTAAATATTTACTTATTTATTTTGGCATGTGTATCAGATGTCACTGTGTGTACCTGTGGAGGCCCAAAGATGACTTTCGAATCACCTTGGATTGCTTCTACTTCCTATTTGCTTTTGCTCTGGAGTTTCCCAGGCTCTGTCTTCCAGAACCAGAAGTACAGGGTGCCACAATTTCTGCCTGGCACATGGCATTTTTATGTGGGATCAGGATCTGAACTCAGAACCTTCTGCTTGTGAGTCAGAGACTTAATCCCTGAGCTATCTCTCCAGCTCTATTGTCTACCTTTTACTGCCTTGAATATTAGTTATACTTGTCCACTTTTGTCCTATCTTATCATTTTTAGTTGAAAACTGGACACTGAAGGATAATATATCAGATCTAAATTTTGTTTTATTCCTCTGGAAAGTAAATGCTGTTCTTGCTGTTATTCTAAGAGACAGCTAAATTGCTTGGTAAAACTGCAAATGATCTTACCGATAGTTTCCATAGTTAATATCTCTGCTTCCACCACTGTCTTTTTTTTTTTTAACTTGATCTTTTAGGGATGTTCTTTGCACCTGTATAGCACATTGATTTGAGCAGTAGATGTATAATATAAGAGCTCACTATTCCTTTTTTTCAATTTGATTGATTGATTGATTGATTTACTCTCTCTCTCTCTCTCTCTCTCTCTGTGTGTGTGTGTGTGTGTGTGTGTGTGTGTGTGTGTGTGTGTGTGTGTGTGTCTGTGGAGGACCAAGGGTGACTTCAAGAATCACCCTGGATTGCTTCTACCTCCTTTTTGCTTCACTGTGGGATTTCCCAGATTCTGCCCACCAGGACTGGGAGTGCAGGCTGCCTTTCCACCTGGTGTGGAACCTGGGATCTGAACTCAGGACCTTCTGCTTTCCAGGCAGAATCTTAACCCCTGAGCTATCTCTATGGCCAAGAGTTCACTATTCTTACAGTTCTTTTATTTATGAGATTTTATTCCTGAACTTTCAGATGCCTTTCCCATTCTCCATGTTCTGTCTCTGGATTATCAAATGAGTGATGCTTTAACTTTATGTTTTCTGAAGTTGACTGTGTATTATATTATTATATGTAACTGCTTAACTTCTTCATCATTTTCATCTTCTAAGACTATTTTAAGTAATGCTGCAAAGTATCCCCAAATACATACCATTTCAATCATATATGTGTATAACATAGAAAATTTTTCTAATGATGAAATTTGTTAGATGAAGGACATATATGCTTATGTATGCATATTTTGTTTAATTTTTAAAAGTTTGAGTAGAAACGCCAAAATAAATGTCATTTTTTTCAAAGTAAGTGTTATTATCCACATTATGAAGTAATACTTTCTGATGCCTTCTCTTTTCAAGTACAGTAATCAGTTGTACTGGGAAATAAGTATTCCTAGAGAAAACATCACAAGAAGCCTAGGTAAGAATATTCTGGAGTAACTCCTGGACTCGTGATTACTGATTGCCAAATTTAACGAATATAAACACTTGTTATGTTTAATAAATTAAGCATTATCCCATGTAAATGTCATATATAGTATGGAGAACATGCTAAGAATTATTGTGGTTAATCTGCAATTTAGATTTAACTAAGCATTTTAACTAGAGATCTTATTATACTTATATAATATTTATATTATCTTTACTAGAATAACTCGTTTTCTAGAAGTTGAAAATTATTATATTTGAGAAACTGATCATCGATAAATTTTACTAAAATTGAATTAATTTTAATATACTACAGCCAAGGTGTGTTACTTTATTTTGAATCTATTCACAAGTGCAGTGTAACATTACATGCTGAGACATATACCCAAAAGGGAAGTGGAGGAATTTCAGATTACAAGAGTTGAGAAAGTTGAACTAGTGGAACAAGTTAGTACATCTTAGAGCATAGGGTACATTCTTTTTTGCAACTTTTTAAAATTTATTTATTGTGTGTGTGTGTGTGTGTGTGTGTGTGTGTGTGTGTGTGTGTGTGTCAGAAGGCACTACATGTCCCTGTGGAGGACCAAGAGTGACTTTGGGAATCATCCTGGATTGCTTCCACCTCCTTTTTGCTTTGCCCTGAAATTTCCCAGGCTCTGCCCACCAGAACTGGAAGTGCAGAATGCCATTTCAATTTGACATTTTTATGTGGCACCTGGGATCCAAACTCAGAACCTTCTGCTTATGAGGCAGAGTCTTAACCCCTGAGCCATCTTTCCAGTTCACCATGGGATACATTCAATTGGGTGAAACATGGTGAAAGGCTTGTTTTGTTATGGCATGTGCAAGAAACATCACTGACAAATTCACTTAAGGAAAAAGAACAAACTTATTTTAGTTTTGGGACCCAAAAACAAAAATGCATCTATAGCACACCAGGGAAATAGAAATAAGAAATGGAAACCCACAGAGAAACCAGGGAATACTTCCACTGTTCCTCTTTTATTTTTATATTTTTCATTAATTAATTTTTCTTCCTCTTTAGACTGGCTTTCTTAAACCATCTCACAACTCTTGAATTTTAATAGACTTTTTTTGTATAGACAAGCCCAATTCCAAATTCTCAGGAGAATAGCCTAAGCTGGCTAACTGGATGGACATCAAGTGTAGATGCGGGCAAAGTATTGGGAATATGAGAAAGGGATTCATACAGGCCAGTTCTTCAAGCTATGGGAAAGGACTATGTCCTGTTGACTAAAAATGGGGAAAAACTATTCTGTGCCTGGCTTAGTTCACTTAACATAATGTTCCCCAGGTTCATTTGCATTATTGCAGATACTAGTATTTCACCATTGATGGCTTCATAGTGTGTGTGTGTGCATACATTAGATTTGCTAACTTCATTCATGAAAATGGACATTTAGGATGGTTTCCTGGTTTACATATTGCAGATAGTATTGCAATAAGCATGAGCATGCAGACTTCTCCTTGACATATGGATTTCATGTCTTTTAATTCTACACACTGTAGTATGACTACTTGATTATATGATAGTTCTGTTTTTAATATTTTGAGAAACCTCTGTACTATTTTTCATAATAGCCATATTGATTTTTAGTCTCACAAAAATGTTTAAAGGTTCTTACTTCTCTACATCCTTGCCAATACTTATCATTTGTCTCTTGGATAAGTCATTCTATTACAAATATGTGGTTTTAACTCACATTTCTCTTGTGATTAGTGACACTGACAGTAAGTATTTCATAATACCTACTGCTAATTTGTATATCTTCCTTTGAGAAATGTTTAATCAGGTATTTTGTTGCACATTTAGAAATGTATTGTTTATTTTCTTATTGTTGAATTATTCTTGTATCTCTGAGATGAATCTCATGATAAATAATGTGCTAGTGAATTCAGTTTCTAAATATTCTGTTGAGGATTTTTAGATTTAAGTTCAGCAAGAATGCTGGCTTGAAGTTATTCCTTTAGCTTTTGTCCTTGTCTGGTTTTGGTGAAGGGGTAATGCTGGCCTTGTACAATAAATTTAAAAGTGTTTTTTTTTCACCCATTGTTTAAAGTAGTTTGAAAAGAAATGGTATATTAGTTCTTCCTTTAATGTTTGATAAAGTTAAACAGTGACATCAAGTCTTGTACTTTTTTAATAGGTACTTTTAAAGAAAATACTTCACAAGTTTATTTTTTCCAGCAAGTCACAACAGCTCTAGAAGAGAAGCTGTGATCTAAGTATTAGTATCTATAGTCATTGCTATAAATAGTTTTGTAACTTTTTTCATTTTTTATCAGAAATTCTTTTAGAAAAATGTGGGATATTTGTCACATAAATGCAGTCAAAATGGTTGCAAAAGAAACAGCTATAACTATTGGTAATTCTTATATAGCTTCACATTTCGCCAACATGAGATACAAAAAGTTCTTTGTTTTTTGTTTTCAGATGTGGAGTCTGTAGAAGAATGGTTAATAAGGATCACTCTACATCAAGGATTAAATATTTATGATACCGAAGGGACCCTATTGGATATGGTCCGAGGTAAGTATCCATAGGTACAGTAAAAATGGATCCATATATTGTTTCAACAAACTTCGATGTCTGCTCTTTGGCGGCTTCTGTAACAGATGGCCAAGGCTCTTAACCATATTTAGCACCAAAGGTGTTGATGAGCAGCCAAGGACTTGCCTAGCATATGTGAGGCTGTGACTTTAATTCCCAACACCACAAAAACAAACAAACAAATAAATAAATAAGGAAAAAAATATCTGAACCAAAAATGACAAAATGTTGTACTTTCTTACCGTGTTTTCTAAAATGAAAAAAAAAGGAACCAATTATTCAATGGTAATTATAGTGCTGGCCTTGGGGACCCTGATAATTGTCTATTATTTACTACTTTTAAACATTAAAACACCAAGCTAAAGTTATTTCGTTTAAGAGTTTGAAATTTAAATCAGTTTGCATATTGAGGTATACTACCTTGACATTTTATGCTTACAGTTCTTGGGGATGTACAAAGGTACTATGGCAGCAAAAAGCTTCACAAAAGAGATTTAGAAGATTCCAAATAAAGAAATTGAATTGATTTGTTTGAAGATCTCAATGAGGCCCACCATTGGTGAAGCATTGGAAATGACAGTGGTTGTTGTGTCATAGGTTTGGAGAGCTGACAGAGATCATTGGGAAAAGTGTGGACCTTTTAGTAACTACAATGAAAAGGAATTGATTTAGGGTGTGGGAGAGTTCTAGTCTGACATACTACAGAAAATGTCCCTGTTTTGATTGCTATGTTTACTAGAAAACTGACTCTTGGGGAACAATGACAGGAATGGAATAAAGACAATGATTGGCAGCTCTTGTAGTGGTCAACCCACGAGATGGCTTGAAGTCTTATGGAATAAAGACAATGATTAACAGCTCTCATAGTGGTCAACCCATGAGATGGCTTGAAGTCTTTAGGCAGCAATATGGGCAGTGCACATAGAGAGCAGTAAAAGCCTGTAGCGTATACTTTGAAGTAGAGGTGAATAATTTTCTGTTAGTTTGGCGAATGAGGGGGGTATTAGGAAAACAGAAGTATCAAGGATGAACTCTACAGTTCTTACAGGGCAATCCATTAGAGGAGGTAAGAGTAGCTGAAATTCTGAAGATAGGAGGGGAAACACCAGGAAGTAAGAATTGAGGAAAAAGGTGGGGGTTCAAAAGAGATGTTTAAAAATCTTTGTATAAGCTTTATAGCTTATACAAACCCCAAACCATGCATCTGTTTTCTGCCTCCTGTGCCTAAACTGTTCTTAATCACAGATTAACAATGACCTTCACATTGGTCTCTCTTCTGTCTCCTTTTTAGCTTCTCAGAAGCATTCAAAGCTTTTAATTCTCTCGCCTTCTCATAAGGCCTGAAATGAGTTATCTGACTCCAAGGACTATATACCATAAGTACAGAGGCATTATCAATTCAAGGCAGTCATGAGCCAGATGTAAGCTCAAATTTACTTGTTCTTCAAGATCTCGTGTGAGTGACTTGCAAAAGGTTCTCTAAATTCCTGAGTGACATTCTGCTGAATTAGTTTACTTTTATACATTGTGCTTCTTTCCCTTTTTGGGTGTACCTGTGCTGCACTGCATCAAAGCAGATAGAAACTTAACTCCTTTTCTTGCTTTGTGCAAAGTGGGGAAAAAAACTCACCAAGGTCTTAGGTCTTATGACTGATCTTATTGAAAATTTGGAAGGTAGAATTGCACACATAAACTATCATGTACAGCTGAAGAATTAGGCATCTCTCTATTCTTAAAAATGTTTTGACTGTTTTTTAAAGGCAGACAGTAATATTCTTGCAATGACAAAAACATCTTATTTCTTTTTAATTCATGAAAATTTGACTTTAGCTCTAATCTGTTCTATATTCATGAGTAGCATCCTAAGATCTATAGTTCTCCTGGTGTGTGTGTGTGTGTGTGTGTGTGTGTGTGTGTGTGTGTGTGTGTACAAGAGGACACTTGAATATGTGTACCTGTAGAAGGCTGACATTGGGGAATTATCGCGAATTGCTCTACCTCCCTATTGCTTTGCTCTGGGGTTTCCAAGGTCTGCCTTACAGGGCCAGAATTAAATTAAACCATTTCTGCTCAGCATTTTTATGTGGAATCAAATTCAAGTTTTTTTGCTTATGAAGCAAAGACTTTAAACTTTTGAGGCATCTCCCAGTCCCTGGCTTACATTTATACTCTACTTTTTCTAAAGAAAAAAATTTTCTTCTAAAAGTTCTGAATAAGAATATTTTTAAGGATATCATTTTTACTATCACTGTTCAGCTTATTTGTGCTGAGCCGTTATCTAAAATATATTGCGTAACATTTCTTTCATGTTTAAAGAAATGGAAATAACTGTACAAGGTGAAATATAAAAGTTCATGACAGCAAACATAAGAAAAATCTATGCATGAGATTTTTATCCCACCTGTAACTTTAGTATATTTGAAAAACTGAATTCATGATCTAAAAAAAATTGTCTTTCTATAGTCCTGTCAAGTAATGGAAGTGTGTTTAATCTGATTACAACACTAATGCTGATCTGATATTTACCAAAAAAAATCATATTTTTCAATAAATTAAAAAGCCATTGTAACACATACAAGCTAGATTGATAGTTGTTTGGTGAGGACCTGGCATCCTAACGAGATGTCTATAAAGACTCAAACTACAAGCGATCTTTTTCAAACTATATCCCTCCCACAAAATCAATTCCTCCTTGTGTGTAGGTTTGTGATCCTGCCATTTCATACTGAGCATGAAGATTTCTTAAAACTTTTGTAACTTTTCTTCATTAACTCAACTACATCTGGTTTCATATTTATGTTAATTTCCTAAATTTATGTCCTTGTTTCCAAAGTTCAATTGTTTTTTTGCATGTGTAGGTGTGGGTATGTGTATGTGAATATGTTAGAAGAAGGCACTATGTGTACCCATGGAGAGACCCAAGGTGACTTTGGTAATTATCCTGGATTGCTCTACTTCCTTATTGTTTTGCTCTGAGATTTCCCAGGCTCCACCTTCCAGGACTGGAAGTGCAGGCCTCTGCCATTTATGCTTGCATTTCCAAAATTCCCTTTTTTCCTATATTTCAGCATACTAAGTTTTGCCACCTTCTTTCTTGCCTTGCCAGAGAATTTTCCCTTTGTTCATCAAATTTCATTGGGTTGCACCTGTTAGATCACAGTATCAGGGCACAGGTGTCTGTCATGGCTTCTGCTTGCCCAACACCCCCCCCCCATGGTGACAGCTTCGCTGTTTCTTGTTTTTCAACCATCCCATATTCCAGTTCTTTTTTTTAATTTTTTTAATTTATTATTCATTCAATTGTGCGTGTATGCGTATGTTTGTATGTGTGCGTGTGTGTGTGTGTGTGTAGAACCATGGACGAATTCTGGAACCACCATGGACGCCTCCACCTCCTCCTTGATTACTCCGCCCCAGATTCACAGGCTCCGCCCTACCAGGACCAGAAACGCAGGCTGCCCCTGCTTCTGCCGGGCGTCTATACGTGGGGTCTAGGATCCGAACTCAGGACCTTCCGCCTGCAAGGCAGAGGCTTAACCCCTGAGCCACTCTCCAGCCCCCATTTTCAAGTTCTTTTCATTTCTTTTCTCTTTCCAATCTCCTAACTGAGGGAGATGTACTAGAAAGCGGGCTTACACTTCTCCTGCGTCTTCTTGGTTTTTCAGTTCTCTTCTGTTTCAGCTTCAATGCTTGTCCTACCACTGCTTTTAATCCTAAGTCTCTATCTTGCTCTTGAGTGGGCACAAGATCTAAACTGCCCTTTCGTTCCCTGTTTCAGAGTTGTTACTTCTCCCTGTCACTGTTTCTAGATTGAAATAGCCCACTACTCCTAGACCAAGATTTCTCTTCCCTGCCTCTATTGCAATGAGGCCCAGAACAAAGCAATAAAGAAGCAGAGCAATTAAGGATGATTTCCAATGTCACCGTTGGGCCTTACAGACATGAGCTCTAGATCTTGAATGACTTCTGCCTTGAAATGACTTTCTTTGTTGTTTCTGCCTTCACCATTTTGGATGAATTTAGTCACTCTTCCTTTATCAGAAGAACGCTCTTTTTATTTATGTTACTCAGACTCATGTCTCTTACAGGATTTATCTTTAGATTCTTCTCTTCTTGACTCTTGGCTTCTGCTCCTACTCTTGACTTTGGTTTTCTTTCTATTGACACTGATCATAATCTTGAATAATGCTGTTTTGAGGCTCCAGGAGAAACAGATACACCTGATCGCTCTCTTTTTTTAATCTTTTCTTTATGCCGCAACATCGCTTCCAAGACTAATTCACCTCTCTGGGTTTCAGTTGCTGCCATAAATTCAGAGCACTTCCACTTTACTGGCCCAACAGCACTAGCTTTCTCAAACTTCTCCGCAGACTAAATCTCTTTCACTTAAATGGAAACTTTTTTCCTCCCAAGGAGAAAAAAAAATCTTATTTCTTTTTAATTCATGAAAAATTTGATTTTAGCTCTAATCTGTTCTATATTCATGAGTAGCATCCTAAGATCTATAAATTTTGTCTAAGTCTATGATAAAAAGATTATTGCCTATCTCACTTGGTGAGGAAAAGTGCTGTTTCATTCTTCATTTTCAGCGAAGCTCAGAGCTGTCCTGAAAGGCCGAGGAGAGCTCCCCTGATTCTAGGGGTTCATGCAGTATGCCTCAGAGAGGTTGATGCCACCGGATACCAGAAAGCAAAGACTGGAGGAAAAGCAAGTGTTCAAAGGCTTCTGAGCTGGCATCTAGCAAAAATTAAAGCAGAGGAATTTAAAAGGCATCATGAGTTCTGGATGCTCATTTGTCATATGGAAGATTCTTCCGGCCTCTTGCACTGCTTGCTATTCAGCCTTCATTGGGTTAAAGATATCTCACATCAGATTTTTTCCCTGCTAGTTTCCTATCAATTTCAACCTCTTATTTTCTTTTTTTAAAATTTGTATTTATTTACTTAGGAGAGAGAGAGAAAGAAGAGAATATGTGTGTAGCTTAATATGCATGTAGAAGTCAGAGGACAATTTTTATAAGTTATTTTACTCTTTCCACTTTGTGGACTTCTGTGGATTGAATTTAGGTCACCAAGTTCATATGCTGGCTCCTTTAACTGCTGAACTATCTTGCGAGCCCTTCTTTCTATTTTCTATAGACTCTTGCAAGTCTCTTGTTCTGGTGATAACATCTCTAGGGTTATTCCCTTGCTATTTAGGATTGGGGAAGAGAACATAAAGTAAAATAGGTGCCTTCTTTTCTTTTTTCCATTTTCATGTATGTGCATGTGTGTATGCATGTTCTCATGTGTGTGGACATACATATATGCAAACGTGTGGGGGGGGCTGAAGGTTGATATTAGGGATCATCCTTGATCACTTTTCCACCTTATTCTTTTTGAGACAAGGTGGCTACTCAAATCCGCAGTTCACAAATAGGGCTAGTCTGGGTAACCAGCACATTTTAGAAGTTCCCAGTAATACATCTTCTGAAGCCAGCATTGTATGTCGGTCACCACGCCCATCTGGCTTTATGCGTGGGATTCAGAGATCTGAAAGCCAGTCCTTTTACTTGCACAGTAGGTGTTTTAACCATGTATCCATCTCCCCAGCCCTAAACATGTGCTTTAGAAGGAGAGGCAGTTCTCTGAACTACAGATGTGCCTGTTCTGAAAACCAGCTATTCTAAGGATAGACCGTGAGATAAAACATATTTTTTAAACATGGCTAAAGCAGTATCTCCCATCCTACCTCTTCTGCCAGACTCCCATTGTTAGGGTTTGAAATGTGAGTTGTCCCTCATGTGTTTGGGAAGGTCATGGCACCTTTAGGAGGTGAAGTCTTGTGAGAGGAAGGTGGCCATCACAGGGGGCAAGCCTTGAGATTGGTTAGCCCCACCCAACTTCAGTGAATTGTTCTGCTCTTCAGTTTACCATGTTCTCTGCAGTGATTTAAGCCTATGCCAGCTTCTGCCAGTTAGCCATGCCTTTTCTACCATAATGGACTGTAACTCCTCTCTGGAACCATAAGCTGAATAAAACTCCATTTCTCCCTTACACTATTTTTGAGTATTGTCTCACAGCAACTGAGAAGAGTTACCAGCACGCCCATCAAGGGAATTAAACTTCATTCTATCTCCTTTGGACAATAAAAACAGAAGTACTTATAACTGACGAAGAATGAGATCATTTCTGAGCAGCAGAATGATTATGTTCTTCTAAATGTTCTAAAAATGTTCTTCTAAAATCTTTAAAGAAAAGTATTCATGCTCCCTTTTCAAGACTACTTCCACAATTTAAACAATTGAATTTGACTTCTACAGAGCCTATTCTTCAGTGGACACTTGGGACTCCGATGACTTCTGAACAGGTCGTATCATTGTATTCATTTGCAACAGACATCAAAGTGACGAAAAGTCCCTGTGCCAATGATGTTGCAATCATAGGATTTATTTTGCTGCCACAACATAATGGTAAGTTTGCATTCTATTAAACATCGGAAGTCACTGGTGTTTTACATTTGTTAAAGATGACATTACTGGCAGCACATGCTAAATGCATAGACAGAAAAGAGTAAAAATGTTTCCTGAAAATATTTGCAAATTTATTTTTTCTTATTCCACCTTGCTTACTTACAAGTGTTAAATGCGATCTCAGTTACTCTGCATATTGTCAGTAAATTCATGACCAAATGAATTCAGTGTTTTACTCTGGCTTGTGACTGTCCTGTTAGTCCCTAGTCCAGCTTGGCAGGATAGCTCATAGCAACACTAGGGGCTAAGGGATCTGGCCATATCATATCCACAAGATTTCTGAGAAAGGGGCAAACCTCACTTGCCAGACAGTATATTTGCCCGGTATGTCTGAAGAACGGCAACTCACTGAACCAAACAAAGAAGTCTGGCAGTAGGCTCTTGATCACAGAACTCACTGATCTTACCAACTCAGTTCAGGGTCTGAACGCCTCAGCAATCCTAGGCTGGTGAAGAATTCCAAAATTTTCCAAGCCAGCTTTCCTCATATGCGAAAAGACATGAAAGGAGCTGGAGAGAAGGCTCAAAGGGTTAAGACTGTGCCGCACAAGCAGAAGGTTCTGAGTTCAGATCTCAGGTCCCGTGTAAAAACACCAGGCAGAAACAGAGGCAGCCTGCACTTCTGGTGCTGGTGGGTTTAATCTAATAAAACCCAGAGCAAAGCAAAAAGGAGATAGAAGCGATCCAGGATGATTCCTGAAGTCACCCTTGGTCCTCCACAGGGATACACAGTGCCCTCTGATGCAATCAATCAATCAATCAATAAATAAATAAATAAAGTTAAAAGACATGAAAATAAGGGAGACTTGCAGGACAAAGGGCTACAATGGGAAGATGGGGATAGGATAGGCAATTTAGGTGTAAATATATCAAAAATTCACTATATTCATATATGAGACATTAAATGATTTTTTTAAAACTTGGAGAAAAAAATTATTTGGATTCTTCAAACCGCATAGACTATTCTAACAGCTTTAAGATAATGAATCTTTAAAAAGAATCGTTTTAGCATTTGACATTCCTGTGCTTTCAGCAGAAGGTAGCAGACTTATAAGAGTCCTGAGTTGAGGAAGCAAGAGAAAAGGCATACCTTTGCTAGTACTTGCCTTAAAATCAGTATGGGGTGTGGAAGGAAAAGAGAAAAACAGAGAGTTCTGTTACTCTTGTTTCTCCACTCTGTATTTTTTATCACCCTATATTCAAATGTCAATTCTAATATTCTCCTGGGAAAACGTTTCTAAGTCATTTAGGTAAAATAAAATTCATTGGACATTGAAATTTTAAAAATCCATACACCAAGACCAGTACAAGAGTGTAATTTTAATCTTTTCTTCATCCCACTCCATGCTAGGGATCAATCCCAGGCTGTCACATGTACCAGGCAAGCTCTGTACCGATGAGCTACATCCCACACACCAAATTATAATTTTAAAAAATCTTCATGGGATTGAGAATGTAGTTTAGTGATAGAATGCTTATGTGTCACACACAGAGTCCGGGGTTTGATCCTCATCCAGAAAAACCTTGCTATTTATAAAGGTAACAAGTTCCTTAAAATAAAAAGAAAGGACTTCAAAATTCTATTGTATAGAAATTATAAAACATAATGAAGGCCATTTTTCATATTTTAAAAAAGTTTTACGTTTATTTCTTTGTGTGTATACAAGTGTGCTTTTACACATATAAACACTTGCATGTGTATATATGCGCCAAAGCATGCACATAGAAGTCAGAAGATAATTTTCAGGAGTCAGTTCTCCCTTTACGCCGTGGTTCCACAGATAGAGCACAAGTCGTCAGGTTTGGCCGCAAATACCTTCATCTGTGGAGTCACCTCACTGACTCAAAAGGCAAGTAACATTAATAAGTATACTTACCGTTTCATATAAAAACGAAGGGACATAGGCACACCTTTAACACACAAAGGAGTATCAAAGGACTCATCAGTCATCTGGAAAACTCCACTCTTTCAGCTCTGAGTCTGATATTGCTACGTCCATTGTAGACTAAAAAATAAAGAAAAAATTCTTTTGATCTGCAAACAAAAACAAACACAAAAGCAAACCTACTTTTATTACATCTACCTTTGAATATACTCTTGTGACAAGACTCTAGTTTAACAGCTTTTTATCTCTGGCCAGGGGATCAGGATGGAGTGAAGGGCATTGCAGGAGCAGCAAAACCGCAAAAGAAAATCAACAAACCATAATCCAGAACTTCAGAGACTCTATATCAACCACCTAGAACTAGGCCAGCCTAATATCTCCCCATCCTGAAGCTCAGGGACATTTGCAGAAGAGGGGGCGGTAAGAGTATAAGAGCACAAGGATGGGAAGAGCAATGATATGCAAGATACTCCACGCCCTGCGCAATGTCCAACACACTATTGACCCCACAAAGTCTAGCATTTGCTAAAGGCACCAAGATCCTTGGAGGCAAGGGATTGACAGCCAAAATAGTGTTCCTATGCTTAAGGGGAACAAAGGAAAGGGTTCAGGGTAATGCCGCCGGGTCCTTGTACGTCATCGGAGAGGAGAACCCAGAGGAGAGTTTGGCATGCACATTAAAGGATTCTCCGGGTATAGGGGGAGGGGAGGCACTGGGGGGTGGGGAGGGAGAGGTGAGGGGAGGGTGAACAGAGGGGTGGGGGAGGAGGAGGGAGGGAGGGAACCGGTGTACCTATTAAGTTTGTATGAGCAGAGATAATAAAAAATGTTAAAAAAAAAATAAAAAAACCAAACACGGAAGCAAGCAAACAAATAAAACATTCAAACACAGTTACAAGGCAATTAAAATATATCTCGAATAACTTTTCTGATGAGAAATATGCAAAATCTAGTAACAGGAAAGCAAACTGTCCAGAATAAAAGAGAATGAACTAAAAATATTATTTTCTAACTTAATAATTTGTTTTAAATTTTACTATAATTTTAATTGTATATTTGGCAATTCTACTGTGGAAATTCATTAGTTGTGTACAATGTGCAATGGTCAACACAATTCTTTTGCAATTCCATCTCCTTAAATACATTCTAAAGTTTTGATTAATATGAAATAGTTGTATATATTTATGACATGTAACTGTGTGATAGCCGCTACAGTATTTCTTGATTAGATCAGAATAATGAGCATTTTCTTATTATTAACATGTGTTTGGAGCCAGTGAGAGCTTTTCTTTTATTTTATTTACAAAATATGTCAAACGTTTTGCAAATTCAATCCACGATTCTGTGAATGACTAGAACTTTTACTTCTACTTATGTATCTAAAATCTAACCTGCTTCCAAACACCCTGTCTTCTCAATCTCTAATAATCACTATTTTTAAATTTTATTTTATTTTTCTAGTTTTTCAAACATATTGAGTACTCATCTCTGCTTCCTTCCATCTCCCCTCCTATCTTCCTCCCTTCCTTTCATTAATCCATCCCACTCCTTCCCACCCTCCTACCTATCTGCTTCTATGGACACCAGGGTTCCCTCTGGCTTGTCTACTCTTGTGGAGGTTCAGGCCGCTTGTGGCATACAAAGTTGCCTGTTTTGGGGCCACCCCACTGATATGGCATTTCCACTCATCCAGCTTAGTCCCCAAGGTTTCCAGTGTATGTTTTTATCTTTCTTGAGTTCCTCAATAGTCTTTGTGGGTATGTTGGTATATCAGTCATTATGAAGATCTGGTAAGAACAAGCCTCATTGCAGTGAGTTCCTAGATATACTGGGTCACCAGTACACTGCATTATGGCTGGCCATTGCTGTCCACTGCACTGCTCTTCTACTACCCTAGGCTGTATCTTGCCAGGGTGTTGAGATCCTCTACCTCTATTGTACAAGAACACCTCTAGACTAAGTGTTAAGTGTTCTTCAAATCTATGGGTATAGTAGCAGCTATTTACAGAGCAGTTTGGTGTACTGTTTTCCTACCTATAGGTTCAGGTTCATTGGCTGCTGTTCCCTATTGATCTATTTCCTTCCCTTTTTAGGTTCTATTCTAGTTAACAGTAACAGGAATGTGCTCCCTTCTGACAAGAGGGTCTTGAGTTCAAATCAGAAAGCTGTTAGGTTGTCTCCTTGATACTCATGCCACTATTACACTGGTGGTCACCTTTGCCATGGTGATTTTTATTGCAACTTGCAGATCTCATGAGTTGATGACAGCTGTGATTACTTCTCTCTCCTAGTAGCTTCTACAGTATTTCTTGGTACTCTGTAAGCTCCAGAAGGAGGAAGTTCTTAGACAATTCTAGTTGATATATTTTACCCATATTCTGTGATTTATATATGTTGCTTCTTCTCAGATGAACTTTTTAAAACTTCTACACATAAGAAAGAACATGCAGTATTTTTACTCACATAATATTTTACATAACAATAGATACTTCTATTGGGTAAATTCTGTTGGGTAAATTAAACACATTCTCTTTTTCCATTCATCCATCAATGGACATCTGAGTTGATTTCATATCTTAGCTATTATGTACAGTGCAATAGTAACTTCAAGATCAGGTATCTTTTTGATGCCAAAAAATGTTCATTTAACTAAATTAATAGATAAACAAGCCAACTGTAGTTACAAGGACTTTATAAATATGTTAAGAAAAACCATTCTGATTTCCATAGTGGCTGCACCAGTTTACATTCTCACCAGCAATGAACAAGGGTTTCCCTTTCCCTGTAACCTCTTCAACATTTTTTGTTATTTGATCTTTTAGTCTTTGTAATTCTGACAGGAATAAGATGGAATCTCATAGCATTTTTGATCTCTATTTCATTGATTGATAAGGATGTTGAACTTTTTTTAGATATTAAACATTTGTGGTCCTTCTTTAGAGAAGTGTCTTTTCAGAAAAGTAGACCAAGTGGATGTTATTGTCAATTACTGATTTTCTTTAATTTTTCCTTATCAGTCTCCCTCTTAGTTCCATGTCTTTCTATATATGTGGTCTGCTGATCATCTGACTTACCAGTAGTGGATGCGCCTGGACCTTTGCTGAGACACAAAGCACTTATCAGTGGAAACAATATTAAGAAAAGTATCTCGGGGCTGGAGAGGTGGCTCAGGGGTTAAGCCTCCGCCTTGCAGGCGGAAGGTCCCGAGTTCGGATCCCAGATCCCACGTATAGACGCCAGGCGGAAGCGGGGGCGGCCTGCGCTTCTGGTCCTGGTAGGGCGGAGCCTGTGAATCCTGGGGCAGAAGGAGATGGAGGCGTCCATGGTGGTTCGCGAATTCGTCCGTGGTTCTACACACACACACACACACACACACACACAGACACACACGTGCGCGCACATACACACGCACATGCACACAGTTGAATAAATAATAATAATAATAAAAAAATTTAAAAAAAAAAAAAAAAAAAAAAAAAAGTATCTCTTCTTTCCTCCTCCATCCAACATTAACCCTCAAAAATCTCTTAAGGAAATGTGGAGCCTGTTTAAGATTTTTTTTTCTGTTCCACTGTGAAATGTTGATTGGCCAAGTCTTGCGCATATCTTGAGAATGTAGACACAGCTCAGTATGTTCATGTATGCAGTGGTTTTGTCCTTTCTAAAAGACACCATCTGCCAGCCTCCCTCCCTGTGCTCAAACTTCCACACTCTTATCTCCCCTCTCTCCTCTGTGACATTCCCTAAGCCTTGATATGTGAGTTTATTTAGATGTCCTGCATAGAGGGCTGGAGAAATGGCTCAGGGATTAAGATTCAGAAGGTCCTGAGCTGTGATCCCAGGTCCCATATAAAAACACCTGGGGGAAATGGCAGCGGCCTGCACTTCCCATCATGATGGGCAGAGCCTGGGAAATCTCAGAGCGAAGAAAGAAGGAGGTAGAAGCAATCAGGGATGATTCCTGAAGTCAACCTTGGTCCTCCACAGGGACATACAGTGTCTTCTGATACACACACACAAAATAAATGGATACATAGATTAGATAGATAGATAGATAGATAGATAGATAGGTGATAGATAGATAGATGATAGATAGATAGATAGATAGATAGATAGATAGATAGATAGATAGACAGACAGACAGACGTATGTCCTGCCTGGAGCTGAGAAGTCCAGAGTCAATGCAGTCACAAATTCTCTGTGTTTTGGTCAGTTATGATCCTCTGTATTAAACACCTTCCATTTTAAAAGGAAGCTTCTAGGGCAAGTGTTGAGAGCTTCTCTAATCTATGGGTATAATGATAAATGTTCGGATGTCATATCCTTACCAAACCATAATCATTTGTGCCCCCCACCCCCACAGGGCACAGTGTCTCCCCTTCCATAGATTTTTGGTCTGGTTTATTATACCAGCAATGTGTTCTCTGCTAATAAATAGGCCTTAAATCCAATCAGAAAGCAATTGGTTACTCCCATAACAGTTACGACACTATTGCACTGATGGGGCAATTGTTATTGTAGCTTGCAGCTTCCGCGGCTGATTGAAGCTGTTGATGGCTTTTCTTCCCCAGAAGCTTGCTTGCATGCACTTTTGATACTATGCATGCTAACCAACAAGAAGGACACTTCCAGATCACTTCCAGCTTTTTTTTTTTTTTTCATGTCTTGTGAGTAACAGGAGCAGTGTCTTCAACAATAGGATCTTGCTATTATTTCTTAGGGAACAGCCAAAGCAGTGGTATGAGCCTATGTTGTCCTGGAAGCCTTTGAGACCTCTCTAATTAACAGCTCATAAAAAGGTCTTACATACCTTATACTAGGAATTTTGTTTAATTGTCTATGTCTCCTGGTAGGAGCCTCCCAGGGCAGTTTCCATTATACCCATTCATACCTTCTTTGTGCGTTCCCCTGCGTAAGGAATGTATGTTCGCACTATTTTTTTTAATGTAATACTCTGATTTCTCTTCAGATCATGTAAGTCTTTCACCTTTGTAAGGCTGTTTTTTATAAAATTATAATATAGATAGTATCTTGAAATTTTCTTCTTCCCCCATTCCTCTTCTCGGCCTCCACCCCTTCCTCCTGCAGCACTCTTTTGAATCTTCTTGGCACTAGTATTTTTTTACTATCTGTTCCTCATTTCCTCCTCCCTGTTTCCTAGCCATTCTCTGTGTCATCATGGCTTTAAGATATGTTCTCAGTTGGATGTTTTGGACAATACTCGTGTGTGTAGGCAAAAAAATTCAAGGACTGTATTTGTGACTAATTGTGACTAATCTGTTCTGTGGAAAACATAAAGCATTCCAACAAAGGGTTTTAATGTAGACATTTCTTTTACCCATGCTGTTGGTTGCTAAATGTAATAGTCTGATTGTGATGCTGAATAAATGTGTCTTTTTTTAAAAAATGTGCTGTGCAAAGTCAGTCTATTCGGAAGCCGTATTGGTAAACGTCCCCAAGAATGTAAAGTTAGAATTCTTTCAAGGTGATGCTAGGCTCCATTTGAAATTTATTTGTAGCTGCTTGGGTGAAGAAGCCATTTTCTTCAAAACATTGACGTAGTGAAACTGACAGTTAACTATTGTGACCTTATATGAGTTTCACCATTGAAAGGGCCACCCAAGCAAAGTTGCAGAATCACTTGGTTAAAAAATTATTGATATATCTTATGCCATGTTTAAATAAATAATATAATAATAAATATTATAATATTTATGTATCACAATATTTATACATATAGTATAATATAAAATAAATATTATTGTAAATAATATTAATTAATTAATTAAAATATTTAAATTGAATACTTGTACTAGAGAAAATGATAGTTGGGATTAAGCTTGTGTATCCATTATCATGTATAATCAATAAATGATTTAATTCTCTTGAATGAATAAAAAAGATATATTCTCAGTTGAGCACAGAAATCTAGTGTTTGAAAACTAAAGTGCACATGTAATTGAAACATATGGCATTTTTCTTTCTGTACTTGAGTTACCTCGGGATAATTTTTTTCAAGTTCCATCCGTTTGCCTACAAATTTCATCTCATTCTTAATGGGTGAATTATATTCCATTGGGAATATGTTTCATTCTCTTTTTGTTGGTTAATGGATATCTTAACCAATTCTAGTCCCTGGCTATTGTGAACTGTGCTGCAATGAGCATTGAGGTACTAGGTGTCCCAGTAGTAGAATAGAGATAGTCTTTTGGGAATATACCTAGGAGTGGTATAGATGAATCATAAGATATTTCCATTCCAAGTTTTTAGTGTTTCATATATGAATATAGTGAATCTGAGATTTTTTCACACCTTAATCACCATTCCCCCTCCTCTTCCAGTTCCAACCTTTCTTCTTCCCTACCAGTCTTTTTCTCCCCTCCCCAATTTTCATGTCTTTTAACATGTGTGTTACACTGAGTTTCATCTGGGTTACCCTTGATAGCATGTGCCTGAGTACTTGGTGGACCATGAGTTATATAACAGTGAATATATCATTGAAGATAGCATCTACCCTCCCCTACTTTCACCAATCAGCATTGACCCTTGTCAGTCTCTCAGGGAAATGTGTGGCCTCTTGAGATCTTTCCCCTTTCATGATGAAATATTGACAGGACAAATCCCATGCAGGTTTTGTGGAAATGTGCATACCTGCCGTGAACAGCCCTGTCACGTACAAAAGATACTTATGCCATTTATGCCCCCCTTCAGGGCCTTACAATATTACTGCTCCCTCTTCTGTGATGTTCCCTAAGCTTTGGAGGCAGAGAGTGACTTAGATGTCCTGCTTAAGGAGGGACGATCTTTTCTGCACTTATTAATTATGGTTTTCTGTAAGAAACGGTATCAATTACAGAAGGAAGTTTCTAGGTTGAGTTCTGAGCGCTCCTCCCATCTAGGCATAATGACAAATGTTTAAAAGGCAATTTGACATTGTGCCTTTATAGCTAAATTTTAATAGCTTTCACTCCCCCCTTAGGGTCTACTTCCTCTCCTTTTATAAGTTCCTGTTGCGGTTTACAATACCAGGAATGTGATTCCTGCTGAAAAGTGAGTCTTAAATCCAGTTAAATGATGAGGTTCCTCTAGCCCTATTTTTCTAGGACTTCTATCATGAAAAGATGTTGGATTTTGTCAAAGGCCTTTTCTGAGCCTGTAGAGATGATCATGTGCTTCCTCTCTCTTAGTCTGTTTTATGTAATGATTACATTAATTGATTTACATATGTTGAATCATCTTTGTATATCTGGGACGAATTTAATTTGAGCAAGGTGAATGATTTTCTTGATGTGTTCCTGAGTTCAGTTTACAATTATTTTATGGGGAATTTTTACATTTATGTTCATTGGTAAGAGCAGCCCACATACATGCAGGCGCATATGTGTGAGGTATTCACAGCCATGTGTGTATATAGGACAGCAGTTGATGCCACGTTTCTTCCATGATTGCTCGACATCTTTTTTTTTCCACTCATACAAACTTGATAGGTACCCCATTCCCCTCCTTTCCTCTACCCCTTGGTGGATCCCCTTGCTCCCTTTCCCTTTTTTCCCTTCCTTTCCCCCCTCCTTCCCTTTCTCCCATTGTCCAGGGCCTTTCCCCCCCTCCCATTCCTGGAGCATCCTTTAATGTGCATGTCAAACTTCCCTCTGGGTCCTCCTCTCTGATGAGGTGTAAGGACTCAGTAGCACTGCCTAGAGCTCTTTCTTGTGTTCCCCTTTAGTATAGGAACACTATTGTGGCTGTTAATCCCTTGCCTCTAAGGATCCTAGTGCCTGTGATCCATGCTAGACTTTGGGGAGGGGTCAATGATATGTCAGTCATTGGGCAGGTCATGATTGCATCACATCTTATCATTGAGGCTAGGTCTCTTATTTGAATCCAGAGCTCACCTGAAATTATAGGCAAGATGACACACCCAGCCAGCATGTGTGTGGGTTCCAGGGATCTTGACCCCAGTCTTTTTATGTTTGCAAGCACTAATACTCCCCAGCCCTAGATGGTGCTATTTTTCATCTCCAATTTTAGCTTTCCTCCACCAGTCTATGGAGCAGTTCTCAAGATGGGTCATGATCTCCATGCAGTGCCAATTTTCATAGCCAATTCTTTTTTTTTTTAATTTGTTTGTATATCTATGTATGTTTGCAAATACATGTTAGTGGAGGCCCTTGATTGATACTGAAAATCATGTTCACTCTTCTACCTGATTCTTTTGAAGCTGGATTTCTATTAAACCTACAACTCAGAGTTAGTCTGACTAGTCAACTGGCTCTAAAGTATTCCAGACCATCCTTTCTGGGAACTGGAATGACTCACCTGGAATGGAATCTAGGAATTCACACTAATGTCTTTTTGCTTACACACTAAGTGCTTTAAATGCAAGCCATTTCCTCACCCTCTGAAAGCCAATGCCTCAACTTTGTGTTATTTTCCCTCCAAGCAACATGGATATAGCAGGCCTCTGTCCTCAAAACACTTCCTCTTTTAGACTGTTCTTGGAAATACCTTCATTGAGTTCATCTTACTTCATCAGTCCCTCCTTAGTTTTATACACTGATTCCTAAACGTATATGAATCTAAGGCTGTCACTGCCTCTTCCTCTCGTCCCTTATATCCTTCTATTCTCTTTCTCTCTCTCAATCTCTCCTTTTCTGTCTTTCTTTCCCCTTCTCCTTCTCCCTCTCTCTTCACCTCCTTCTCACACTCACTCAGTCCAGGATCATGACAGCAATCTTATCTGTAAGCTGGTGATTGCCAAATCTATACTACTAGCACTGACTGCCCCTCTAAGATCAAGCTGTTCTTATGTCCAGTTGTCTATTTCTTGTTTTCTTCTGATGTCCAATGGATACCTTAAATACCTGTCTCATCCAGAATTCCCATCGAAAAACTCGACATTGTCTAATAGGCTAATGCGGACCCCTAAAGAGTCTTTCCACTGTTCATACTGTGATCAGAGTGATATTCTACCATATAAACCTAGTTGTGTCACTTCCCTTTCGAGACATTGAAATTCAAACTCTTAACAGTATTCTGCAGCCTTGGAATAGACAGTCTTGGAAGCTTGTCACTGAGAATATCCTGAAACTTGAGTTCAATCTAAAAATATTAACTAGCACAGTATTAATTTTATTGCTCATTTTACCATTCAATATTTGTAATCTTTGCATGAGTCTCCTGGTTGTCTTTAGCACTCCTCCCATGAGTTGCATTGTTCACAAAACTTCAGATTAACATTCCTTGCTTTTTAAATATTTAATTTTTATTTATTTACCGAAAGAGGAGATAGAGGAGGGAAAGGTTGAGAGAGAGGGAGGGAGGAAGAGAGAGAGAGAGGAGAAATATATGATATCCTTATGTGAAAGTCAGAAGACAATTTTTGGAAGTCGGTTCTTTCCTTCTTCCATGGGGGCTTTAGGAATTGAACTCGGGTTTTCAGGTTTGCATATAGGCACCATTACAAGTTAAGCTATCTCACTGGCCCAGCGTTCCTTATGTTAAATACGAAAAACTCATTCCTAGTGATAGCCAAGGAAAGATAGGAGTAGGAGATAAAATATTATGAAAATTTCCAATATGCTTTATCTTCTAAAGAAGTTTTCATGGCGCTTTAGCAAATATGTATTTTTAGCTCTGGTGTGTGTGTGTGTGTGTGTGTGTGTGTGTGTGTGTGTGTGTATGTGTGTATGTGTGTACATGTGCATGTGGCGGCCAGATATTGACATCTGCTGCCTACTTCAAGTGCTTTCCATTCCATCCCCCATGCCTCTTTTTGGAAACATGGTCTCTTTCACTGAATCTAAAACTCATCGATTTGAAGGGACCATACCAAAGGATTGTCTTTGTTCTGCCTCCCCAGCTCCGGGATTATATCTGTTCTTTTTTTTAAAATTATTATTTCTTATTTTATTCAATTGTGCGTGTGTGTGTGTGTGTGTGTGTAGAACCACGGGCGAATTCGGGAACCAACGTGGACGCCTCCACCTCCTCCTTGTTTACTCTGCCCGGAGATTCACAGGCTCCGCCCTACCAGGATGGGAAACTCAGGCCGCCCCCACTTCCGCCCGGCGTCTATACGTGGGGTCGAGGATCTGAACTCAGGACCTTCCGCCTGCAAGGCAGAGGTTTAACCCCTGAGCCATCTCTCCAGCCCCTATATCTGTTCTACTGTGCTTGACTTTTTTGTTTGAGTTCTGGGGATGCAACTTGGATTCTCATGGCTGAACAAGAAGAATTTTATTAAATAAGTCAACTCACTTGTATTTATAATCATATATATATTTGTGTTGTGATCACAAATATTAAAGTCTCTTTTGGAATTTATTTTTAAATTTCTTTTTTTATTTTGACTAATATTATATTTCTAAACTTAGAGCATCTCTGCATCTAGAAGTATATTGTCAGAGGGGAAAAATTCCTTTACATTGAAATGTTCAGTAATTGGTGTCTGCAAGTTAATCTAACAAAAGATAGATTACCAGGAGAAAAAGCACACAATTTTTACTAATATTCACATGAATGGGAATTCACAGAAAAAAAAAGAAGTTACTATTCTAGAAATTGAAGGAATGGCTTACTAAAATTCTGTGCTATAGCCTACAATTACCTAATCTTTCTGATGCTTTGAAAAGTGAGATTCAAAGAAAGAAGAGGAGAGATAAGCTGGGGAGAAAATTGGTTTGGAAGATAAAGCAGGTTCATGATCACATAGTTGAATAAACAGCTCTGTAAAGTTGCCTGATTTAATTTCAATTTCATTTCACGGTAGGTGTTTTCCTAGGTGTAACCTTTTCTGGATTTTCTAAGTATGCTCAAACCTACTGGTATGACCTGACAAGAACCGTCTATAAAAAACTTCAAGAAGGTAATTTCTCTAACTAATTTCACCAGCAACATTTCATTTATATCAATGCTGTAGCAATATTTGTGGAAAGTCTTTATTAAACAGCTCACTGTCTCCTTTTTAACTTCTGGTGTAATTTGATTCCTTTCTTTAGAGCACAGAGGTCTTACGCTGATAGATATGGTTTTAACAAATCGTTTTTTGGTCATCCTCACCTCTTTGGGTCTTTTTGTAAGCGTTGATCTTCGCTCTCCACACTCAACAAACTTAGTGGTATGTATACCTCTTTGGTACTAATCATCAATTCTAAATATCTTCCATGACATAAAAAAGAAATATTTGGCATTGAAATTATAAATAGCATATGTTAGAATTAAAAACGGAAAAACATAATGCAACAATTTTTCATTTGCTTCATCATATTGAATGTATAATTTATAAATGACATAATTTCATTACTATACAGAAACATATAACTTTGAATGCACACATATAGGAAAGACCTCTATCTACATAACTTGTCTATTTATTATAACTATATCTGTTTTCAAGATGCTTTAATGTAATTTATATTGATCAATATAGTTTTAGAATAACAGAAATGGAGTGAGAAGATGGACATAGTATGTAAGCATTTGTAATTCCAATATGCCTACAGGAAGTTAAAAGTGGAGATCTGAGAATCTCCAGAAGCCACAGGCTAGCTGAGCTTTCATATATGCAGTGAAGAAACTTAATCTCAAACAAGATGGAAAGGTGAGGAATGACACATAAAGGTTGTCCTTAGGGCTGGAGAGATGGCTCAGGGATTAAGACTCTGCCTTACAAGCAGAAGGTCCTGAGTTCAGTTCCCAGATCCCACATATAAATGAAAATGCCCCCTGTCCTAGTGGGCAGAGCTTGGGAAATCTCAAAGGGAAGCAACAAGGAGGTAGAAACAATTCAGGATGAACACAATAAGTAAATAAATTAATTTTTTTTAAAAAAAAAAGGTTGTCCTTAGACATCCACATGTGCACCACATCATGTGCATACCCACCCTGACACACATGTCACATACACTATCACACAATAAATAAATAAATAAATAAATAAATAAATAAATAAATAAACATTAAAAGCATTGTCAAAGAAATGACACATGCTTGAGGCAATGGATATGCCAATCACCCTCACATATAATGATATACTATACAAGTGTATTAGAATGTCATACTGTATCCCATAAAAATATAAAATTACTCCATGTAAATTAAAAATAAAAACAATCAAAAATTGGACTGGAGAAATGGCAAGCAAAAAGACCTCAGTTTGTGTCTCCAGATCCCACATAAAAAGAAACCATCCAGCAGAAATGATGGCAAACTGCACTTCCAGCCCTAAAATGTGGAACCTGGGAAACCCAAAAGAATCAGGAAGAGTGAAGTTGGATCTATGTAGCCAGGTCTAGCTACAGAAGATACTAGAAAGATTCATTAGGCAAGAAGATGTAGGAGGAGGATAAAAGATAACGTGAATGCTTGGATTAAGAAAAGAGAAACAGGGTGGAGGGAGGGAAGGGAACAGGGTACTTAATAAGCTTGCATGATTGGAGAAAAAGAAATAAATATAATAAAAAAAAGAAAAGAGAAACAGGGCTGAAGAGATGTCTCAGGGGTTAAGATGCTGCCTCAAAAGCAGAAACTCCTGAGTTCAGATCCCAGGTCCCACTTAAAAACACCAGGTGGAAATGGCAGTGGCCAGCACTTCCCGTTCTGGTGGGCAGAGCCTGGGAAATCCCAGAGCGAAGCAAGGAGATAAAAGCAATCCAGGATGATTCCTGAAGTCAACTTTGATCCTCCACAAGGACACATAGTACCCTCTGATACACACACACACACACACACACACACACACGCATGCACGCACACACAATAAATAAATAAAATACTTTTAAGAAGAAAAGAGAAATAATTAGCTTTGGCGAAGCATTCAGTACCATGAAATTTTTTCCATAATGCTATGTCAGAGACTACAAAAGCGTTTGGCCATTCAATCTGCTCGTACAGAAGAATGCTGTAAATTTCTTTTGGTATAATTTAGATTGATGTGTTTTGTTACATCTGATGTGCCAACAAAATTTTAACTGTTTCTTTTTTCCTTCTTCTAGTTTTCAAGGACAGAGTTTTGTGGTTTTGAAAAGGTAAGAACTTTTTCATTTTCAAAGACTAGTTTAGGGGGCTGGAGAGGTGGCTCAGGGGTTAAGCCTCTGCCTTGCAGGCGGAAGGTCCTGAGTTCGGATCCCAGATCCCACGTATAAACACCAGGCAGAAGCGAGGGCGGCCTGCGTTTCTGGTCCTGGCAGGGCGGAGCCTGTGAATCCCGGGGCAGAGTAAACGAGGAGGAGGTGGAGGCATCCATGGTGGTTCCCGAATTCGCCCGTGGTTCTACACACACACACACACACACACACACACACACACACACACACACATACATACACATGCATACATGCGCAATTTAATAAATTATAATTTAAAAAATTTAAAAAAAAAGATTGGTTTAGAAGCCATCTGTTCACTTGGTGACTTGGAAAACAATAATTCCCAAGATAAATTTCCCTGTTTTCATAACATTATTAATAGTTAGAATTAAGAAAAGGGTTCAAGTAACCAGGGCCCTCTACCTTTATCCATTCTGGCATGTTCTTTTCTGCGGAAGTTGCTCAGGCCATGGTTCTGCAAGAAAAGGGCCAAGGCTGGAATCTGATGGAAGCCGTACTTCCTGGTTTATCGAGCCTGGTGTTGATCTCTGCCCAGAGAAAATGAAATATAATCTAGCCATAGCTCTACTTCTGGTCTTTTGGGGTTTTCCTCAATCAGTTACCTTCCTTCTTTCTTACAAAACCAATCTCTGATATTAAGCTAGGTCACGCCTATCAACATATAAGCATGAATTGCTGTTTTAGAAACTACAAACAAAATTTTAAGCATTCCTATCCCTTGGAACATTCCTTTTTTATTCTGACCTGTGTGCACCCAATGACTTTTAGAAAAGAATAGCACTTGTGTCTCAGGAAGTAATAGAACTGACTTATTGTCATATTAATCAGAAAAGTGAAACGATGAACTGGGAATGCCTGATAGGTAAAATTGACCTACAATTGAAAGAATAAATGGAAATATTCACTGGCTTGGATTCAGCTGACTGCCAATCAATGAATTAGGAAAGCGGAGATACAGCTCAGTGGGTACTACGAAACAACACACAAGCAACCAGCCTCAGGGGGAAAGGAGATTTATTTGGCTTACGGTTCCAGAGGGAAAGACATGGCAGGTGGCAGGAGCTGAAGGTGACTTAGGTCACTGCAAACATCAAGGGACTGAAAGAGAGTAAACTTGAGACTGCTACAATAGACCACTAGCAAAAGTAGGTCAGGGTTATCCAACTTCAAGGCCCACCTCTTGTGACACCCCTTCCTTCTGAAAAGCTCCATGACCCTCCCAAATATTAACAACAGCAAAGAACCAACCAGTGAGGGACAGACAATGCACATGCAAAACACGACAGGAGAAGGTTTGTCTTGCATGTGCAGGCCCTGACTTCAATCGCCAGCACCAGTGTGCTCAAAGTGTACACAGACCTTTTTATTCCATGATACTGAAACGATATAGTTGAAAACTATCCAGCCTCAAGACAGAGACAACATGATACTTGGAAACACAAAGCAGTAAAGGATAAGAAAGAAGAGGAGAGAACTAAACCCATAAAGTTTCAGGGACTAGCAAGGAAATTTTTATCAGTAGCAGGAAGGTGCCTTCAAAGGCACCACAGTGAAGCTTACTGGGAGGGTGGGAGGGCTTTCCTGAGCGTGGCCGAGGTGGTAGGCTAAAAGACAGTCGCTAGAAAGGAAAGCTTTTCACGGTCAAGGGGACAAAAGCTCAGAAAGGTAGAAAACAGTTTGTTTTCTCTCATTCCAGCATTGCCACAATTTGAGGTTTTCTGAAAACCACCCTTGACCCCTCCCTTGGAAATATGTGTAAGGTAGACTGGTATCATAATAGAACACATTTACTAGAATATATACTAGAATGCTGGTGGAGAGGGCAACAACCAAACAAGAGCAGCAAAGTTCAGTTAATAAAATTGATAGGTATATACCAAATTCTTTCCATGCTTAGTGTCATCAGAATTGAGATATTAGCAAGGGAAAAAAAGACATCCAGTATCCATAAGGAGATTGTACAATATAAAAACATTTTGTGGGACTAAATACCAAAATAATGAAATGAAATGAATTGAAAGACAGATTAGGCACTGTTTGGATGCGGACCAGTGTCTTGAAAGATAAAGACAAAGAAACTTCTGAACTGTTTAACTAACAAACACAATAATGATGATCCGTCAGGAAAAGGTCCAGAGTACAAAGTGAGTAATAGAATTTTCAAAACTGCAAGAAAAACAAAACAACAGCAAAAGAATATACGCAGCAGTAAAACAAATAGCAGAAGAAAAATACACCGATGGATTGGGGATGTAGCTAAGTTGGGACAGTGCTGGTCTAGCATGTCCAAAGCCCAGTCTTCCTGTGCACAGATGAACAAAGTTCCGTCTTCAGCAGTTTACACACCAGGTGTCATAGTTAAGCACAGGTGTCAACTTGACTGTTGAGGGTTTGAGCTCTGGGCAATTGGTGGAGAATTAGTAGTTGAGTTGAGTCCAGAACAAACCTGCAGGAGATTGTCTTGCTGATGGGGAAGGCCCAGCCATGGTGGGTGGGATTAGACCCTGGAATAAATCACAGAGAGCTGGTTGAGAGAGTTGGCATCCTTCTGTTCACTTGGCCAGACATGCTGGTCTGACAAGTAAGGATCGTCCCTCTCTCAGCTGTGTGTAGAGATGGTGTGGCCAGTTCCCTCGGCCCTGGTGTTGGTGCATGCTCTCCCGTCAAGCTGGACTAAGAACTGTAATCAGACTATCAGTAAGAAAATAAACCCCTTGTTCCCTTAAGTCGTTTGATGGTCATTTATCAGCAACCATGCAGATGAGCTGCTATACCAGGCATAATTCACACAGGAGACAGAGGCAGAACAACCAGAAGTTCAAGATCATTCTCAGTTACATAACAAATTCAAGGCCATCCTGGGATACAGGAGATCCTATCTCCAAAAAAAATGTGAGAGAGAGAGAGAGAGAGAGAGAGAGAGAGAGAGAGAGAAGAGGGGAGAGAAGAAAAGGGGAGGGGAGGAGAGGAGGGTAAGCAGGGAAACAGAGGGGAGAGGGGAAAAAAAGAGATGGGGAAGAGGAGGGGAGGAAAGGGGAGGGAGGGGAGAGAAGGGAAAAGAAGGAAAGAGGAGTGGAGGGGAAGGAGAAAGACTAGATCTATATTAAGGTGATTCACTGAATTTCCAAAAAAGACTGAAAGAAAGAAACATCCATGGACAAATTTTAGTAATAGTCCTACATTAGAAGATTGGGAGGAAATAGTACACAGGTTTCTTCTGAGGACTAATTTTGTCAATTTGGCTTATTTAAAAAGAAGCCTAAAGAATGGCAAAGCACATTTCTGGGCATGTCTTTGACGTGCTTCTCAAAAAAATCTGCATGTGGATTAGGAAACAAAATAGGAAAGACCCATCCTGAAAGTGGGTGACACAACCTTCAGGCTGGTGGCCCAGACGGAATAAAAGACGTAGAAGTGAGAACATCTCCTGTGTCTGTGCTTGATGCTTCTTCAGGAATGTCCAATTTTAGCTGGTGCTGTTGCCACCGACATCAGACTGCAAATTCTCCAGCCTATGAACATGGACTTGCACCAGCAACTCTCCAGTTGGTGCTTCCAGATTTTTCTCTTTGGACTTGGGTGTGTCATGGGTCCCTCTTGCTCTGAGGTTTCCAGCTTGATTGAACTGAGATCACTGATTTTCCAGTTTTCACCTAGCCATTCGCGGACTAGCCAGTCTCTGGTCACATAATGTAAACCAACATGAAAAATCCCCCATTGAATTGCATAGGTTCTACTGATTTTGTTCTTCCAGGGAACTCCACCTGATGTATTTCCAAACAGAAAGAAAACAAGCACATCATTCCTCACTGTTAGAATCTACTAACACAACACCTGACACTTGAAGACAGGGAAATCAGCATCTACAAACTATTAAGGCAAAAGAACCAAGATCCAAAAATCCTGTTTCTAGCCAAGAAAGTATTCATCTCTTGTATTAAGAAATAATTTAGGTGGCTGACATGTCAACCACACCCCCCAAAGTCTAGCACGGAGCACAGGGGAGAAGGCTTCAGGCATAGGATCCTTAGAGGCCAGGGATTAAACAGTCACAATAGAGTTCCCATGCTAACGGGGAGCCCAAGAAAGATGTTCCAGGGGATGGGAGGGAGAAAGGAGAGGCACCAGGAGAGGGGAAAGGAAACAGGTGAAAGGAAGGGAGAAGGGGGGAAAGTGGAATGGGTAACAACGGGGGGGTTAGGAAGAGAGGTGGGAGAGAGAGGACGGGAGTACCTATTGAGCTTGAATGATTAGGAAAAAAATTAAATGTGGGAGAAAAAAAAAGAAAGAATTTAGAGGCCAGAGAGATGGCTCATGGGTAAAACCTCTGCCTCACAAGCAGAAGGACCTGAGTTCCAATCCTGAATCCCATGAAAAAAATCTGAAAAATAGAGCCTAGGAAACTTCAGAGCAAAACAACAAGGAGAAAGAACAATCCAGGATGATTACTGAAATCACCCTTGTGTCTTCACAGGTACACACAGGAACACACACACACACACACACACACACACACACACACACAAATATTTAAAATAAAGAAATAATTTAGAAAGCATGTGACTTAATTCATTTCAACTCAGGAAAATGTGGAATTTAAAAAAAAAAAAAAGTCCGCCAATTTTTCAAATTCAGAACACAAGAATAAGAACAGGTTTTTTAAAAAAAATAATAAGGTAGAAGATAAAGAGGAGAGAAAACCGTGGTTGGCTGTTTCTCTCACTTTATCCACTTATGTGTCTTCTATCTGCAAATCAAATGGCACACTGACAGATTTTGTAACACAAGTATGTTGGTCAAGTTGGGCTGCCATGCCCAAAACACCACTTATGGGGCCACTTACAAGAGGAATTTATTTCTCATAGTTCTGAAGATTCAGAAGTTCAAGATCAAGGTACTGGAAGGTTCAGAATCTGCTAAGGACCCACTTTCTGGTTCACAACTGTCTTCTCTCTATGTCTTCACGTGGCAGAAGGGGTGGGAATGTCTCAGGCATCTCAGTTATAAGATCACTAATCCCACTTATCTATCACCCTAGAATCAGATAAGTCACCAAACTCATCCACCCAATCGTTTCCCTAAGGTCTCACTTCCCAACAGCATCACAGTGGAATGAATATATGAATAAGTAGTTGGGAGAGGTCTGGATAATAGTAAATAAAGGACATGATGCAAGGAAAATGAGAATTTTCATTGTCTAAAAATGAAAATTTATGTAATACGTTCACATAGTTAAGCACATAAAAGTTATATAAAGATACGTACTGAGAAGTCTCACTTTTACTTCTGTATCCTATTTTTCACTGTCCCCCACAAGCAACCATTTTATCTTTTCAGTGTTTTAGTGTAAATTATGAATGTCTATTCCTTTCTAACTACATACAAAGTATAATTCATCTCTTACTCTGCACTTAAATTAGTTAAGTATATCACAATCATCCCATTGAAATAAAATATTTCAACAAATCTTAGGGTTTGTTGGCATAACGAGAGGGGGGAAACCAAGAATTGCAAATCTAGACAGATGGTTAGGTTAGGAGAGTAAAGAGAAAAATAAGGACTGGAGAGGGGGCTCAACAGGTAGGGGGCCTAGTAAGCGTGCTCAGCAGGTAGGATGTCTCCTCAAAAACCTGGCAGCTTCAGACTGGTTCACAGAAGCCCAGATCACAAAAGGAGAAAATTTCTGACTTCCAAAATTTGTCCTTTAACCTCCAACCATGTGCTGTGTATGGCATGCACGCATATGCCTTTCCCTTACTCCCTCATAGATAGCTAAACAAATATTTTTTTTAAAAAGAGAAAAGTGAAGCTACTTTTGATGATATTTGATTAACTTTATATATTAGTACTGAAAGATGTTAGAGATGGGATGCATGTACCTGACTAAGCATGTAATTCAATGAGCTAATACTTAATGACTTATTTATTCTTTCAACCATTCAACACAAAATTCATGAGCATTTCCTATAATGTGTTTGTTCAGACAAAGGAGATTGCGCACTGAACAAGACAAAACTCTAAGCTAGAAATTTGGCATACGGTTAAATCTGTTAGTTATCCACCAACATTTATTTAATAGGGATACCAATGGATTTGGGGATATATCTTTAAGAATAAAAGTCACACATACAGGCTGGGGAGGTGATTCTGTGGTTATAGCCTTTGTCTTATAAGCAAAAGAACCTGAGTTCAAATATCTAGATCCCATGTAAAAATGCCAGGTGGGTGTGACTGCCAGCCTGTAATTCTAGCCCTGAAAGGCAGAACCTAGAATCCCTAGAGCAAGCTAGTTAGTAAGACTAGACCTAATATCCATGCTCTGGGCTTGATTACAGACCTAGGTTCACAATAATAAGGTGAAAGATCAATCATAGATGATTCCTTATATCACATTTGGGCCTCCACAGACAGGCACATTCAAGTGCATTTGTATACACACACACACACACACACACACACACACACACACACATGCAAATACACACATACTCATATCCCAGAAACGTATACATGATAGAAAAAAAAAGTCACACGTATGAAGTTCCTCACAGTCATTGCTTTCTAGGTAGGCTGCTCACCACCTCGAGGCATACTTTCTCATCATGTCAAGTTCTATGCAAGACAGGTTTTATCACAGCATGCACTCACTCGTATTTCACTTGGACAATTGCATATCATTCTTCAGGAATTCCTCCCTGACCAGCAGGGTATCTCTCCTTCGAAGATCTCAGCATTAATTACTTCTATTTGCTATTCTCTTTTACCTGTGGAGTCACCTGACTACATAAGACTGTAAGTTCCAGGTGGTCAGCCTCAGCAAATATATAGTCAATGAATGAAGACAGTCTGGATTCAAGACCTGTACTAATGTATAATCATGTAGCCTGCAACCTTAAGCAAGTCGTATGTCTTTGGATCCAATTTCTTAATTTAAAAATGGACATAATATCTATCTCTCAGAAATAAAATAGTTAAATAATATTGCATATGAAATCTCAGCTCAGTATTTGGTACAATGTACATTTAAAAAATAGATGGTTCACTATAGTAAACACTTTACTGTCTATATGTATCCCATAATATCCTCTTATAATCCTCAATAATAATAAAATTTATTTTAAACACAGACAGACCTTTCTTGAAGGAAAATGATGGAAATCAAACTCAAGCAAAAAATAATTTAAGCAAAAGAGGAAATTATTAACTTACATATTTTAAATATGAAATTTAAGAGATGATCTGACTTTTAGATATAACTGGATTCACTGAATATCAAATACTTTTATGGCCCTCTCCTCCTCCCTTAGAATGAGGTTTTTTTCCCCCATTTTCATATGTTTGGGCAACATGCACACGTGGACTATAATATGCATTTGCATGTGGCTGGGCACATGCTGGGTAACTATGTATGCAACATTCGAAGTTTGTGGAGATCCACGGGAGTTATCATGAATTATCCTTGATCGCTCTTCAACCTTAGTGTTTTGAGACTGAGTCTCTAAACCCAGAGCTCACCTATAGGGTTAGTCCTGCTAGTCAGCTTGCTATGTGAATTTCCAGGTTCCGTCTTTCGGGACTGGAATTCAGGGGGACCAGTATGTCCACCAGACATTTTACATCAGATTTAGAAAATAAGAACTCTGGTCTTTTAGCTTGTACAGTGAGTGCCTTAACTACTAAGCCATGTCCCCAATCGTGTGTTTTTCAATTCTTCCTTTCCTCTCCTTTCTCTTTCTTTGTTTTTTGTTTAAATACTAGCTTCACTTTGAATAAATTTTCCTCAGTGGCTAGTAAGAATAGCTACCCGGCTTAAGTCCCCAAAGCAATAAAGTTATTCCAGTAGCTCAAAAGTGACCCAGGTCATGTGTTTATTCCTAACCAATCCTGTAACTTTGGGTCAGGCCAGGATCATGAGCTTATTCTTGGAATGAAGTCAACTTAATATAGGTTAAATTATTCCCAAGAATAACCACTGGACTGTTATTACCTGCTTGGTTCCAAGTAGAAAAAAAATATCTTGGCCTCATTATATAACTTTTAAATTACATGCAAATGTTCTCCCATTCATAAATGACAAAACTTTGGGCTTTTTTTCATCATGTTTCTTGTTTTGTTTAATATCTTAAGTCTACATATTGCCCAATTGACATTTTCATGAATTCCTTTATATAGGTTGACTATGTCAAAGGAAAGCTGTGGTATAATGAAAAATGTTTTGCTAACAGAGAAGATTTTGAAGGTAAATTTTAATGAAGGCTCTTGTTAACAGGTTTTGCCAAAGTAATAATGTACATAGATTAGATTGATTTTCCTATCATAGAAGCTGAATAAAATGTGAAGATAAGTTCATTTTACATAAATTAATGAGGAAAATGAAGAAAAATATAAGAAAGACAGGACCAGTAATGGTATACACCTGTTAATTCTGTAGCATTAGGAAGCAGAGGAAGCAAGAAAACTGACAGTTCAGGGCCAACCTGCACTACAAATCCTCTCTCTCTCTCAGAAAAAAAAAGAGAGAGTAGACATACCTGAATAAGTATAAGAAAATTGTGTGTAAGGCCATATTAATTGGTGATACATAACTGCCTTTGTTTTTATGGAGATTATTAACACTAATACTCTTAATTCTATAGCTGTAGATGAATATTGTACCTTTGCACTTTACAGTTGACTTTGTTACTATCACCTTTGACAGAAACAGAACCCTCAGTGAGGTATGATATTGAATATTTTTAATTATTTGTGTGTGTGTGTGTGTGTGTGTGTGTGTGTCCTTGTGGAGGACTAAGGTTGACTTCAGGAATCATCCTGGATTGCTTCTATCTCCTTTCTCTGGGATTTCCAGGCTCCACCCACCAGGACCACAAGTGCAGGCCTCTTTTGTTTCTGCCTGGTGTTTTTATGTGGGACCTGGGATCCAAACTCAGAACCTTCTGCTTAGAAGGCCGAGTCTTAACCCCTGAACCATCTCTCCAGCCCCAATATTGAATATTTTAAAGTGTAAGAAATCTCGTTGGGCATTATTTCATGAATTGTTATTAATCTAAAAACTGGCTGTTATACACATGGAAAGGTTTAACAATCACTCTTCACAAACAACAGTATCTCTGTGTAGATTTAGTAACAGATAACCTATTTTTGTTAAATCTAGACTTGAACAGTATTGCAGTCAGCCTGCATGGTTGCTGATAAATGACCATTAAACAGCTTAAGAGAACTGATAGTCTGGTTACAGTCTGTCCAGCTTGATGGGAGAGCATGCACCAACACCAGGGCTGAGGGAACTGGCCACACCATCTCCATCTAATGGTTGAGAGAGGGACAATCCTTACTTTCCAGATCAGCATGTCTGACCAAGGCTACACAAGGATGCTGACTCTCTCAACCAGCTCTCTGTGTTTTATTCCAGGGCCTAGTCCCACCCAATGATTCTAGATAAATAATCTCTGCAGAAAGGAGGCACTTTGCAATGTTTTCTAAATTCATATCCCCTCAAAGGAAAGGCACAGATATTAGATTTAAAAACATGATTAGTGAAGTTTGGAAAAGGATCGGAGTTTGGATTCCCAGATCCCATGTAAAAATGTTGGGTTAGTGTGAAAACCCACCTATAATTGCAGCCCTTGAGCCTAAGAGTAAACCTGTCAGCCAAAGTAGCCCTATGGGTGAGTTCTGGCTTTAACTGGAGAGCCAAGCTCAAAACAGGTGGAAGAGTTATCACAGATAATTCCCAATATCACCCTAAAGCCTCCACACATATATGCACTCAGATGCATATACATATATACCCATACCCAGGCATGTGCACATCCATATACAAATACATATGCATACATACATGCATATACCCCTACATATACACACCTGAAAAAAATTATATATGTGTGTATGTGTGTGTGTGTGTGTGTGTGTGTGTGTGATTAGTAAGCCAAGTGTGGTAGCACACACTTCTAATCCTAGCATTCAGGAGACAAAGGCAAAGAGAATCACAAACTCAAAATCAAAACCTCAGCTACATAGCAAGTTTTAGGCCAGCCTGGATTACATAAGTCCCTGCCTCTAAAAAGCCTCTGTGTGTGTGTGTGTGTGTGTGTGTGTGTGTGTGTGTTGTGTGATTTGTGATGGGCAAGAACAGCTCAATTATTCCTTGTGTGTGTTGTGTGATTTGTGATTGGCAAGAATAGCTCAATTATTCCTTTATTTTCCTATAGCAACTAATTGAGATTTTTATTTCAGAAACAGTAGTGACTCTTGATTTTTCTTTTTCTGTAGTCAAGTGCTTGTTTTTTTGCTAAAGAACCATTTCTTCAATGGAAGCCTTGTTTACCTCTCAGTATTAGAATCTCAAAAACCCTTCCAATTTTGGTAACATTTCTTATCGATCAAGACTATAACAATGGAATTTACCTCTTCCATAGCCAGGTAAGTCTTATAGCTCACAGGGGATTGCTTTTGTCATCACAGCAATGAATATTTATCTTAGTAAAGTTATTTCCAGCTTCTCGCAACTTGTGGCAAAAGAACCTTTAAAAAATTTCTAGAACAAGATTATTTTTGATTACTAAAATAAAGAGTTCTGCAGTTATCACTGTTTGAAAATGGAAATGTGTTGCCGATGGCAAAATTATCATCTTTTGCTAATTCTCCAAAAGAATATAAGTATTTTCCATGCAAATTTAAAGTTCCAAAGGAGTCTACTTAAGATACACCAAATATGAAATCCATTGCCACAGATCTCTATTTTTATTACATAAGTCTTTAACCCTAGTTATGGATTAGAATTGTTCTCAGAGTCTTTAGAAAATACATGCATTCTACTCCTACCCTCAAAATTGTGTAAGAAGAAAACATTTTCACATTTGCCCAGTTTGTCACTTGATGTTAAAAAATGGGGAGCTTGCAGATTAAAATGACAAATGGCATTAATAAGAAGTAAGAAAGCAGTTCACGTACACATTCATTATGCATTTATATGGTATATATATATACAACTTGAATAACTCAAAAGGATGGTAATATGTTATTAAAATTTGGGAGTGATATGTGATCTGAATAAATAAAATGAAGGGGAAGTCAAGAAATGACACCTTAAAATATGCCACTTTAGTATAATTTTATGCTGAACATTTTTGAGACATTAATACTATTATCTTGGAAAAAGACTTTTTTGAAAGATAAGTAGGTTTCAGGAGAAATTTAAGGAGAAGAAAATGATTGTTTGTTATGTAGATATCTCCCGCAGAGCCATAATACTCCCCCCATCCCTGAGAATTGTTTCCTTTTTTTCTGAAAAGAAAACTGAAGAGAAATTGATGGAAGCTTAAGTTCTCAGAATTTACTGCTTTTATTAATAGTCAAGTGTGGGACACTCTAAGGAAGCATTCAGTTCTGCATCAGTTGAATCTCAAGTCTTAAGTTTAGCATTCTCTTTACATCGAGATGACACATTATGGGGTGTCATATCCTGGTTCCTTTGAAAATCATGATCCAACAGAACTAGTACGTGGCTCAGACACCCATTCATTTGACATGATACTATTGAGCATGGACATTGGAATTTGGTGATTTTCAGTAATGACTGGCAATTTCATACCATCTATTATTGAACTTTGGACAAGTTATCCAGTCTCCTAAAGTTCATCTCAATATTTACAGAGTGGGTAGATAGGAGAATGAAATACAAAGATAATCAATGACTTGCTACTCCTACCAGTACTATGCTGTGCTAATGAATGTGTCTCTGTCTTAGAATCTGGAAATTGTAACATGAGCTAGGAATAATGGGAGAATTCTTATGACTTCCTCATGCTTTATTTATCTAGAGCCACAAACGAGTGTATGTGTCTGTGGTCAGACTAGAAGGTGATGATGAACCACGTAACAAACCCATGTATCCATCTTTTTGGTTTCCTTCTACATTTAACAATCCTGTTGGAATGGTGTTTCATCCCCGCAGTCACATTCTGTATGTTTATGGCAATCAGGTATGTACCAAATACATCCAGTACCACCATCCTCCATTACCAGAGTAAATCATTCACTTATTGTAGGCTGAGTGATTGCACTTGAAAAAGCAAAGTTATTCTAGATCTAATGATCTAGGGGAAAATGAAAGGAACACAGAGAGTATTTATGAGTTATTTGTTGGTGTTAAACCTTTTGCCTGTAATCAGGTTTTAGTGAATTCACAAATGGATAAAAATGTGTCATGCATAATACACCACATTTCTGAATTTTACTAGTTCTGTATTTCTTTCCAATTTTGGATGAACTAGATTTTTGTCATTAATCCACTCAAATGTCAGAAACACAATTTGACAGTGGCCTTTCTTTATTTTTATCTAATCGTCACTCTCTAGATCCACTGTTCTTTGAACTCCTCCTGGTCGCATTCTCCATTCTTGGGTCTCCTGTCACTCATTAAATGACTTGTTTTATAGCACAATATCACCTGACTTAAAAGTAAGGAGCACAAAATACAAAACTAGAAATTTCAGAATCAAGGATCTACAAGATGATTCAGCAGGCAAAAAAAAAAAAAAAAAAAAAAAAAATTCAGAATCAAGGATCTACAAGATGATTCAGCAGGCCACACGACACTGATTATCTGGGTTCGGTTCCAGATCCACAAAAAGCAAAATCCGGTGACTTACATCTAGAATCCCACCATGCTTATAGCAAAATAGTTGGTGAAGACAAGAGAATCTTCTGCAAGCTCAGTGGTCAGGATTAACCAGAGTGGCAGAAACAACAAGAGAGACCACATTTCACAAGGTGGAAGGCAAGAACTGATTCCTGAAAGATGTCCTCTGACCTCATACGCCTGCCATATCACACACACACACATACACAAATAATAATAATAATAACAACAATAAAATAACTAAGTTAATTCTAAAATAATTTAAAGAGCTATCAGAAGGCAGGAAGATAGAGAGTTCCAGGCAAGTCTTGGATAAAAATTGGGAAACACTATCTAAAAACAAAAAAGGAGAAAAAAAGCAAAGTAAGGAAATGGGGAAAGAGGAAAGAAGAAAAGAAGAAAGGGAATTAGAAATATGAATATATAAAGACGTGTTAATAGCTAAAGAGATAAATGATACAGATAGACCTTTCATAGAAAAGAAAATACAAATGGAACAAACAAACACATAAAGAGATTATAAAGAGCCTAAGTGTCAGGGAAGTACAAATCAAGACTATATTATGACATGATTTTCAACTACTTAACAAAATTGATTCCGACAAAACATTTAAAAATCTGTGTCTCAACCAGCTCTCCTATACATTGCTAAATGTAGTATAAACTGCTGCAAGTATTTTGGAAAGCAATTTGGTAGTTTAAGCATTCACATATTCTATGACCCACCAATTTCATTTTCTTAGCAAAGAAAGCATGTATTTGAGTAATTTTCTAAAATTGTTGATTTTATTTATTTAAATGGGAAGGAAAGACAGGCATGCACAAATATGGAGGTCAGAGGACAGCTTCAGAAGTTGGTTCTGTCCTTCCACTATGCGGACTCTAGGGATCAAACTTAGGCAAATGGGCTTTGTATACAGGTACTTTTACCTGCGAGTCATCTCATCAGCTCCAAGTAAAATATTTTAATGTTCCTCATAGTGCTAGTAGTAGTAATATCAAACAACTGAAAATAATCCAGAAACTTATAAATAGAAGAATGAGTAAATAAATTATAGTTTATTCACATAATGAACTTTTATATAACAATAGAAAAGCACATTAACTGAGTATGTACAATTGCATATATTTAAATATAATCATACTATATATACATATATATATTACAACATGTAGTTATCTATATCTGAGTAAAATAATATGGGAGAGAAGAAAATTACTAGGAGGTACTATATGGTGTGACAATGTATCTGTTGATTTTCTCATCACTAAGAAAAAATGCTTGACAAAAGTAACTTAAAGAAGGAAGGATATACTTTGGCTTATAGTTTCAGAGTCAGCCCATAATTACTTGGCCCCATGTGACTGGGCATTACAATGAACATCACAGTGTCAGAAAATGTGGAGGAGAAATGTGGAGGAGCTGTTCACCTCATAGCAGACAGGAAGCAGAGAGAGCGAGGTCAGGACTGACAGTTAGAGAAAACCTTCCAAGTAAGGCCATCCAGTGACCTCTGTGGTCCAGCTGTGCTCCATCTTGCACAATTTCCAGAACCTCCCAAAAGAATGCCATTAGTTGGGACCAAACCTGTGACATTTGAGACTTTATGTTTAAACTACAATTGGACTGGAGAGATGGCTGAGGTTAAGACTCTGCCTCCCAAGCAGAAGGTCCTGAGTTCGGATCCCAGGTCCCACGTAAAAATGCCAGGTGGGAACCAGAGGGGGGAGGGGAAGACACAGCCTGTAACTCTGCCCCTGGTAGGCAAGCCTGGGAAATCCCAAAGCAAAACAAAAAAGAGGTAGAAGCTATCCAGGATGATTCCCAAAGTCACCCTTGGTCCTCCACAGAGACATATAGTGCCCTCTGATACACGCGCACACACACACACACACACACACACACACACTAAATAAATAAAGTTCTAAACTAAAACAATGTTATGAAGAGCAAAAATAAGTAAAATTGATCACTATAGTGTTCAAATGTTTATATAGATGTGATAAAATTTTGAAAATAGCAAGAAAATGAAAATAAAAAAACTAAGATACTGAATATTTTTGGTGGGAGGAAAGAAGACAGAATTGAAGGAGAAAAACGTATTTATAGGGGAAGCGTTAGCAGTATGTTCTCAGTTTATATATGTTCATTGTGTCATTGAATAATATGAAGAAAGCAAAATGCACTATGCAAGGATCAATAATTTCGAGTATGTAAAGGAATATAATGAGATGCTACTTTTTTCATTCAGATTATCAGTAAATTTAAAAATACATTTTTGGGAGTATCAAATACTGAGATTTGGAGTAATTGACTTTTTTTTGCAGTGCTGGTTATTGAACTTAGGGTCTCACACATGGTAGCAAATTCTCTGTAGACAGTCCCAAGTAAAATTCTCATATTTGTACTGGTAAAACTCCAAAATAGTTCAGCAAAATTGAAGAGAATTTCTATAAAAAATAATATAAATATATCTAACGTCTGACTCAGGAGCTCAACATTACAATATTTGATCCACAGATGTAAACACATAGACACATATGTTTTAGTGGATAAAAAGCACTTTCCACAGAAACCAGATAACTTGAATTCAATCCCTGGACTTACAAGGTAGAAGGAGAGAAATGACTCACTCAATTAGTTCCCTGACCATATATGTACACCATAGTACATACTTGCTGTCACTCATACAATATATGCCAAGTAAATAAAAATAATTTAAAAACAAAGATGCAGATAAATATATGTATATAAGAAAGAATTTTGAATTTTCAAGTTGATAATAATCATTTCTTCTGGAAAAAAAGATGGAGACCAGGATCGTATCACATAAGATAAAAGGATAATTACTTGTGTGGTACTCTAAGACACTTTAGCCACATCTATTGTTTTAAATTCACAAAACTCGACTTTCAGGTATAATTTGTTATATTTGTAAATCAATTGAAGCAACAGAAATCTTCATTAGAATGATTTCAGACTACCGAAAGAACTAGCAAGTAGATTTTCTCCAAAATCTGAATTATCCTCTGCTCTTACTAAGGATGAGGAAATAGAGAATCTTAGAGACTGTAAAGAAATTGCCACACTCAACATTCCATTATAAACAAGGGAACTCCATTTGGAAGATGATGGGAATAACTTTGCTCTTTCACATCCTTACCATACATGTTATGCAGGTCTAACAAATACTACTACAGATACTTTGATGACAATAGAGGAAAGGGCTGGAGAGATGACTCAGGGGTTAAGACTCTGCCTCATAAGCAGGAGGACCTGAGTTCAAATCCTAGGTCCCACAAGAAAACGATGGGTGGAAATGGCGGTAGCCTTCACTTCCGGTCCTGAAAGACAGGGCCTGGAAAATACAGATGAAGCTATAAGGATGTAGAGCAATCTAAAATAATTGCCAAAATCACCCTTGGGCTTCCGCAGGCATATACAGTGCCCTCTTCCACACCCACATTGACATGTATGTATACACTGACACCTGCACACACATGTACACACACACACACACACACAGATAAGGAATTGGAGTTTGTGACAGATCTAGAGATACCTTTTCTTTTGACTGCTATGTAATTTTTGACTGTTCATGGCAGCTCTTGGCAAGATATGTTTTTTTCCCTTAGGTGTGGCTTTCAATGGATGGTGGCAACGCTTTTCAGTTACTAGCTTCCATCTATAATGATTTCATAATACACACTTTTCACAGTTTTTATACTGCAGATATAACTTTCTCTTCAAAAAATGGAGTTATTTACATGACAAAGGCAGGTAAGAAATTTTCCATTTCTGTTGTAAGTACTACATGTGTATCATGCATTAGAGGTATGTGGAAAACAAATCTTATTAATCATGTAATCTTAAAGTCTCCATCCTATTGGGGTGATAGATTCTTAAGATCTTCAAACATATATGAATAACCCCCAAATCAGCATTCTATGTTTTCAGTTATGGTTTTAATGTTGTTTTATTTTTTCCAAAACAATAATAGATGCCACTAATCGAACTACAAATGTACTCAGCATCTTACATATAGCATATCATTTCAGTATCCACAATTAACAAAGAGATGATGCTAGCCAAGTTTTGCTGATTAAGTGGATGCAATTAAGGTTATATGAGTGTAAGAAGTGAAGCTATATGGATACTTTGCTCTCCACCTTCTTGTCTCAGTAATCTTGCTGTTTCATTAAGTCAACAAAGCTATTGTCAGTGTGTTTGTGCAGTGAAGAAAACAACTAGTACTAACTGATCTCATCTACAATCATCTGCTCCTTTCCAAGCGAATTGAATTTTGCTAACTAGTCTAGGAACCCAATTGTAAAAGGACATGGTCCACAATTTTATTTCTGTGTCCCCGTAATCTGCATTTTTCTATTCTATTTAATCTTTGAAATCTTGTCATAATAAATTTATTCATGTCATATAATGAGTAACTCAATTATTCCTTGTGTCTTTGCTTTGGATACTTTCCTATCCCTGTCAACCCCTCGCCTACTGGGAATGTCTCGGAATTTTGTGAGTTTAATTTCCTTCCCTCGGTGCTGTTTCAAGAGGCTGGGCATAGAGTAGCGTGATCCATTATATCAGAACTTTCTTTTTCTGTCTTTCTCTCTCTCTTCTACATTTTTAAAAGCTGGATGGATTTGATTGATTGATGATTGATTGATTGAGTGAGTGAGTGTGTGTGTGTGTGTGTGTGTGTGTGTGTGTATCAGAGGGCACTGTGTGTCCCTGTGGAGGACCAAGGGTGACTTCGAGAATTTTCCTGGATAGCTTCTGCCTCCTTTTTGCTTTGCTCTGGGATTTCCCAGGCCCCACCCACCAGGGCCAAGTTTCAGGCCAGCACTGTTTCCACCTGGCATTTTTACATAGGACTTGAGATCCAAACCCAAGACTTTCTGCTTGGGAGGCAGAGTCTTTACCTCTGAGCCATCTCTTCAACCCTCTTCTTCTTCCTTTTGTGTGTGTGTGTGTTTTTTTTATTATCATTGGTATTTTGTTTCTGTTATTTATGTATACTTACTTTGTGGATATAATTTATATAACAAAATTTAACATATTGGCCATTTTCAAGCATGCAGTTGTGTGGTATTGTATATATTCACATTGGTGCGCAGGCATCGCCACCATGCATCCCAGAACTTTATCTTCTCAAGCTGAAACTGTATCACATGCTGACTCCACATTGCTACCTCCCCAACTACTTTCCCGCTCTGTGAATGTGATCACTCTGGGAAACTCATGGTAAGTGGAATCATGCAGAATTTGACCTTTAGTGATTACCTTATTTCGTTTAACATCTTTAAAGTTTGTTTGTAATATAGTATAAGTCATGTTTTATTTCTTTTATAGTTAAATAATACTCCATTGTACATAGATATATATATATATATATTTTTTTTTAAGTTCACAGACTTTATTTCCTGATCATTTACAACTGAATGGATATGATCTCACCAGAAGGGGAGGGCACACAGTGTGGCACATAGAAAGTAACCATTTTGCAAATGGGTATTGACCCCTCCCTCACTGGGGTTTCCTACTTTTATTATAGCTACCTTCGAATATACTCTTTTTTTTTTTTCTTTTTTTTTTTATTAAAAATTTAATTATACATTTTAAAATTTTTTACCAGTTCCCTCCCTCCCCCCTCCCCTTTCCCCAGTGTCTCCCCCCCAATTCCCAGAGAGTCCTTTATTGTGTGCGCCTAACTCTCCACTGGGTCCTCCTCTCCGATGACATATAAGGACCCAGTGGCATTTCCATAAGCCCTTTCTCTTGTTCCCCTTAATCATAAGATTACTACTATGGCTGTCAATCCCTTGCCTCCAGGGGTCTCGGTGCCCTTAACAGATGCTAGACTTTATGAGGGCAACAGTGCGCTGGACATTGCGCAGGGCATGCAAAGTTCCATTATGATTGCTTTGGCCCCAACTATTGTTGAGAATCTTGCAAATCGTTGCTCCTCCCATCCTTTTGCTCTTACAATCTTACCGCCCCCTCTTCCGCAAATGTCCCTGAGCTCCAGGATGGGGAGAGATTAGGCTGTCCTAGTTCTATGTGATTGATATAGAGTCTCTGAAGTTCTGGATTGTGGTTTGTTGATTTTCTTTTGCAGTTTTTCTGCTCCTGCAATTCCCTTCACTCCATTCTGCTGGGCACTGTATGTCACCCCCTGGCCAGAGACAAAAAGCTGTTAAACTGGAGTCTTGTTGTAATAGCACATTCAAGGGTAGATGTAATAAGAGTAGGAAACCTCACTGAGGGCGGGGTCCATTACCCATTTGCAAAATGATTACTTTCTATCTGCCAGACTACATGCCCTCCCCTTCTGGTGAGATCAGGAAAGAACGTCTGTGAACTTAACCAGGTTTCTCATTACTTACTTACAGACCTTGATGGAGGCCTATTTTCTCTGCTGTAACATGGTCTCCTCTCTCCTTGTTTCTGGTGTGGCCCTCCTAACCCATCTCTCTTGTTCATAATCCTTGCAATTACTGTGTTACATAGGTTTACTTTTGAGTGTCCCAATGTGGGCTGGGCGAGTTTGGTACTAGGAGCCACCTATTAGGGAGTACATACGGCGCTTAATTTTCTGGGTTTGGGATACTTCACTTAATATAATTCTTTCTAGTGACATCCATTTCCCAGCAAATTCCAGTAATTCATCATTTTTGATGGCTGAGTAGTACTCCATTGTATAAATGTACCACAGTTTCCTTATCCACTCGTCAACTGTTGGACATTTAGGTTGATTCCATGACTTTGCTATTGTAAACAGTGCTGCTATGAACATGGTCGAGCTTGTGCTATCGAGGCGAACCTCTGCTGCTTGGGGGGTTATTCCCAAAAGTGGGATAGCAGGGTCATATGGCATTTCAATCTTTAATTTCTTCAAGAATCTCCAGACGGCTCGCCAGAGTGGCTGTATGAGCCTGCATTCCCACCAACAATGTAGGAGAGTTCCCCTCTCCCCACATCCTCTCCAGCATTTGTCGTTGTTTGTACTGTGGATTTTTGCCATCCTGACCGGGGTGAGATGATATCTCAGGGAAGTTTTGATTTGCATTTCCCTGATGGCGAAGGAAGTGGAGCATTTTTTAAGATAATTGTTAGACATTTTAATTTCATCCCTGGTAAAGTTTCTTTGAAGTTCCAGGGCCCATTTTTTAATTGGGCCAGTGTTTTCCTTGGAGTTTAATTTTCTAAGTTCTTTGTGCACTCTGGACAGTAGAGCTCTGTCAGATATGTGGTTAGTGAAGATTTTCTCCCATTCTGTGGGTTGCCTTTGAGCTCGTGCGACAATCTCTTTATCTGAACAGAAGCTCTTTAATTTCACAAGATCCCAACTGTTGAGAGTTGGTAGCAGTGACTGTGCCATTGGATGTCTGTTTAGGAAGTGTTGGCCTAGCCCAATCAGCTCGAGGGAGTTCCCTATCCTTTCAACTATGGCTTTTAAAGTCTCTGGCCTGATATCAAGGTCCTTGATCCATTTGGAATTAAGTCTTGTACATGGTGACAAGTACGGGTCCAGCTTTAATCTTCTGCATGTGGAGATCCAGTTTTGCCAGCACCATTTGTTGAAGATGCTGTTCTTTTTCCATTGGATTCTTTGGGCCCCTTTGTCAAAGACCAAATGGCTGTAACTTTGTGGGCTTATATCTGGGTCTTCAATCCTTATCCATTGATCTGTGTGTCTATTTTGGAGCCAGTACCAGGCTGTCTTTATAACTATGGATTTGTAGTATAGACTTAGGTTTGGTATGGTAATACCTCCAGCTGTGTTTTTGTTACTCAGGATTGTTTTTGCTATCCTGGGTCTTTTGTGCCTCCATATGAACTTTGAGATTGTTTGGTCAACTTCTTTGAAGAATTGCTTTGGGATTTTGATTGGTATAGCATTGAATCTGTATATTGCCTTTGGTAGGATGGTCATTTTTACAATGTTGATTCTGCCAATCCAGGAACAAGGGAGGTCTTTCCACCTTCTGGTGTCTTCTGCAATTTCTTTCTTTAGGGTTTTAAAGTTTTCATTGTAAAGGTCTTTTACCTCCTTAGTTAGGTTTATACCAAGGTATTTCATTTTTTTAGGGGTTATAGTAAATGGCATGGTTTCTCTCAAGGCTTTTTCACTTCTTTCATTCTGGGCATATAGGAAGGCCTCTGATTTTTGCACATTTATTTTGTATCCTGCCACCCTGCTGAACTTCTCAATTAGTTCCAGGAGCTTCCTGGTGGAGTTTTTGGGATCACTCAGGTATAAGATCATGTCATCTGCAAATAGAGATAGCTTGACTTCTTCCTTGCCAATTTGAATCCCTCTTATGTCCCTTTCTTGTCTTATGGCTTCGGCTAAGACTTCAAGTACAATATTGAATAGAAGTGGTGAGAGTGGACAGCCTTGTCTTGTTCCTGATCGAAGTGGGAATGCTTCCAATTGTTCCCCATTGAGCATAATCCTTGCTGTGGGCTTGTTGTATACAGCTTTTATTATATTGATAAAAGTTCCTTCCATTCCTACTGTCTCTAGCGTTTTGATCATAAAAGGCTGTTGGATCTTGTCAAAAGCTTTTTCTGCATATATCGAGAGTATCATGTGGTCTTGGACTTTGGACTGGTTTACATGATGAATTACATTTATTGATTTGCGTATGTTGAACCAACCTTGTGTGCCGGGGATGAAGCCTACTTGGTCCCCATGAATGATCTTTTTAATATGTTTTTGAATCCGATTTGCTAAGACTTTGTTGAGAATCTTTGCATCTGTGTTCATCAGGGAGATCGGCCTATAGTTTTCTTTTTTAAGTGAATCTTTATTAGGTTTTGGGATTAAAACGATATTAGCTTCATAGAAGGAATTTGGTAGTGTTCCTTCCTTTGCTATTTGATGGAACAGTTAAGGAGTATTGGTGTTATTAACTCCTTAAATGTCTTGTAGAACTCTGTGCTGAATCCATCTGGTCCAGGACATTTTTTGGTGGGAAGATTCGAGATTACTTCCTCAATTTCCTTATATGTTATAGGACTATTTAAGTAATTCACAACTTCCTGATTCAATTTAGGTAAGTTGTGTTTACTTAGAAATTCATCCACCTCTTTTGTGTTGTCAAACTTCACAGAGTATAAGTTTTTGAAATATGATGTTATAATTCTCTGGATTTCTTGGGTATCCGTAGTGATAACTCCATGTTCATTTCTAATTTTGTTAATTTGGGTTTTCTCTCTCTTGCTTTTGGTTAGTTTAGCTAGGGGTGTATCAATCTTGTTGATTTTTTCAAAGAACCAGCTTTTCGATTTGTTGATTTTTTTCTATCGTTTTCTTAGTCTCAATTTCAGATATTTCTCCCCTTATTTTGCTAATCTCTTCTCTTCTACTGCTTTTGGGATCAGATTGCTCTAGTTTCTCTAAAGCTTTAAGCTGCATTGTTAAGTTGTTTATTTCTGATGTTTCCATTTTTTTGATGTGGGCATTAAGAGCTATGAACTTACCTCTTAGAACAGCTTTCATTGTGTCCCAGAGATTTGGTAAGTTGTATTTTTGTTATCATTCACTTTCAGGAAATCTTGAATTTCCTTTTAATTTCTTCCTGAATCCAGTTCTCATTCAGCATCATAGTGTTAAGTTTCCAGGAGTTAGTGTATTTTCTCTTGTTTGATGTGTTGTGGATGTCCAGCTTTAGGCCGTGGTGGTCTGATAGGGCACAGGTTAGAATTTCAACTTTCTTGTACATGTGTAGATTCATTTTGTGGCCCAATATGTGATCTATTTGGAGAAAGTTCCGTGTGCTGCTGAGAAAAATGTGTATTCTTTGGTGCGTGGGTGAAAAGTTCGATAGAGATCTGTGAGGTCCATTTCTTTCAGGGTTTGATTAAGTTCCAAAGTGTCTCTGTTAAGCTTTTGACCTGTTGATCTATCCCATGTAGAGAGGGCGGTGTTGAAGTCCCCAAGAATTATTGTTTGGGGGTTGATTTCTTGCTTTAGACGCTGTAGGGTTTTCTTAATGAATGTGGAGGGGCCCGTATTGGGTGCATATATGTTCAGTATTGTGAAGTCTTCCTGGTGAATTGTACCTCTGACTAAAATGTAGTATCCATCCGTGTCTCTTATAATTTTTTTTGGTTTGAAATCCACTTTGTCTGATAGCATAATGGCTACCCCTGCCTGTTTTCTGCTTCCATTTGCTTGTAGAATTGTTGACCAGCCTTTTATTTTTAGAGTGTGCCTATCTTTTGTGGTGAGATGGGTTTCCTGCAGGCAGCAGATTGATGGATTGTGATTTTTAATCCAAGTTTGTAATCTGTGTCTCTTGATCGGTGAATTAAGTCCATTAACATTTAGTGTTATAATGGAGAAACTATTGTTAATTCCAGACATTTATTATGTTTAGTAGCTTTGATAAGTATATTGCTTCGCTTTTAATGGTGTTATATTTGCCTTCTGTTCTCCTGGATATGCCTGTTTTTTTCTTCACGCTTGAGTATCATTTCTAGCAGTTTTTGAAGGCCTGGTTTGGTGGCCATGTATCCCTTAAAGTTGTCTTTGTGCTGGAAAATTTTTCTTTCTCCCTCGATCATGACTGATAGTTTTGCAGGGTAAATCAGCCTGGGTTGACATTTTTGCTCATTCAATACTTGAAGTATGTCTCTCCAAGCTCTTCTTGCTTTTACTGTTTCGACTGAGAAGTCATTTGTTATTTTAATAGGTTTGCCTTTAAAAGTGACTTGTTTTTTTCTCCCTTGAAGCTCTCAGCACCAGTTCTTTATCTTGAATGTGGAGTGTTTTAACTATTATTTGCCGCGGTGTGCTTCTAGTTTGGTCGTATCTGTTTGGGGTGCGGAATGCCTCTTGTATATGAATGGGCCTCTCTTTCTTTAGATGAGGAAAGTTTTCCTTGATGATCGTTTGAAAAATTTCCTCAGGGGTGGTATTTTGAGATTCTTGCTCCGGTATTCCATGAATACGCATGTTAGGCTTCTTCAGGGTGTCCCATATCTCTTGGATATTTCTCTCAAGTATCTTTTTGGCTTTAACAACCTCTTCCATTGAGCTGGCTAGTACTCCCACTTTATCTTCAAGGTCTGAAATTCTGTTTTCTGCTTCATTAGTTCTGTTGATAAGACTCTCTGTGGCGTTCTGGGTTGAAGATAACTTGTCTTTTAGCTCAGTTTTAAACTCTGCTTGAGTTTGTTTTAACTGTTCTATGCCACTTTTTGTTTCTTGCACTGTTTTTCTCAACTCCTCCAGATGTCTGTTGTGTTCCTCTTCAAAGCGATTGATTCGATTATGTAATTCCTCCCGGATTTCCTCTTTCATAGTATTGAACATGGTAATGATCATATTTTGAAAGTCGTTATCCTGGGTCAGGCTTTCTTGGCCTTTTTCCGCGGGTTTGTTCTTTTTGGAGTCTAACATTATGGGATTAATTTCTTCAGTGGGAGATTTGTTTACTTGAGTGTTGCTTCTCATGGATTTGCACTTTGACTTTGGCATTGTCATTTTAACTCTTAAGATCTCTCAATTTCACTAAACTGAATTATTTGGCCTGGGGTACTGGTGGGCGGGGCCTGAACGGGGACTTACCTAGGGAGCGGGGTGAGGCCCGGGTGGACCGCGTGCGTGTCCCGACTGGCGGAGCGGGGTGGGGCGAAAAGGGAGGATGGGCGCGTCGGCGTGGAGCTATTTAACCCGAGGGCAGCTGGGGCGGGGCCCGGGCGCAGGGGGAGGTCCTCCTCGTTCCCTCGGCCCCCGCGCGGCTCCGGCTGGATGGCGGGAGTCGGAGCCGGGTCCCCGTGGGCTGACCTGGGGTCCTAGAGCGCGCGTTGAGGCCCGGCTGGATCTCGCCTACGCGTCCCGACCGGCGGAGCGGGGGTGGGGCGAAAGAGGGCATAGATATATTTTATATATGTGTTTATCAGAATATTGAGTTGGGGAACACTCGATTTTTTTTTTACTTTTTGGCTATTATGAAAAACGCAGCTGTGAACACTGTGTATAAATTTTTGTGTAGATATATGCCTTCAGTTCTTTTGATATGATCATTAGTATCAATTCTCAACCTGGCCACTCAGAGGCCTGTGGACCCACCTCAGAGGTATTCTCTGGATTAAGGTTTGTCTCTGAGTGTACCGGTGAGGGAGTGTCTTGATTATATAATTGATGTGGGAAGACCCAGACTTTTGTGGAAGGACTCATTCTCTAAGAAGGAAAGTGGTCTGGAACTTTATAAAGGTGGAAAAGGCTAGATGAGCGTAGGCAAGCAAGCATGAGTGAACAAGTATATATGCATGGGTCTTACCCTCTGCTGCTGCTGTGGATATGATGTGGCTAGTTCCTTCAGCTCTTGCTGCTGTGATATCCTGCCCTGACAGACTATATGAACTCAAATTGTGAGTCAATAGATCTATTTTTTTCACCTAATTGTTTGGGTTAGATATTTTGTTGCAGCAGAGGGTAATGAGATTAAAACACTTGGATACATATCAAATGGCCTAAGTAGTATGTCACACAGTAATTCTATGTCTAGTATTTTGATGATCTTCCAACTTAAGACATAGGAGGTGGGCTCTGGTTACACCTATGAGGGGATTGTCTTGACTATATTAATTGATGTGAAAAGACTTGTTATTTATTTATTTGTTTGTTCATTTGTTTTGTGTATATGTGTATGTATCAGAAGGCACTGTGTGTCCCTGTGGAAGGCCAAGGGTGACTTCTAGAACCACCCTGGACTGCTTCTACCTCCTTTTTGCTTTGGTCTGCCTACTATTTCTGCCTAGTGTTTTACATGGGGCTTGGGATTTGAATTCAGGACCTTTTGCTTGGGAGGCAGAGTCTTAACCTCTGAACCATCTCTCCAGCCAGAAAAGACTTACCTTAATTAGATTCCCTGAGCAGGGGGTCCTGGGTTGCATAAAAGAAGGAGGCAAACTAAGCACATGTAATTCATCTCTCTCTCTCTCTCTCTCTCTGCTTTTGACTGTGGATGTGATATGGCCAGTCATTTCAAGCCCCTGCCATCTGAATTTCCCTGTCATAACAGACTCTACCCTTGAAATGTGAGCTGCAATAAACTTTTTGTCCTTTAAATTGATTTTTGTCATAGTATCAGCAATAAGAAAAGAAATTATGACAGTGGTTGTACCAAATTACATTCATACCAACACTGCATGAGGGTTATTCCTTCATATTCTCATAAACATTTATTATTTTTCTTTTAGTTATCCTAATGGTAAAAAAAATCATATTTCCTTGTGGTTTCAATTTGCCTTTCCCTAATGAATGATGTTCAGCATTTCAACATATTTAGTGCTAATTTGCATGTCTTCTTTGAAGAAACACCTATTCAAAGTCCTTGCCTCTTTTTTTGGGGGGGGTTAGTTGTCTTTTATTGTTGAGTTATCTGTGTGTATTTTATATACTAGATACAAGTTGCTTATTGGGTAGTTGACTCAAAAACTAGTTTATTTCATTATGAAGCTTAGTTTTTGTTTTGTTTTTTTTTAACCACCCTCCTCCATAATGGGAATTGAATGCAGGGCCTTGCTAATCAAGTGCTCTACCACTGAATGTTACCATAGTTGTCTTTTTTCTCTTTTATGGGGAGGAGGTACGGGGACACAAAGGCAGAATCTTGCTGTATGTGTCTGGCTTGCCTGGTACAAATCATGTAACCCAGGTTAGCCTTGTATTCACAACATCCTCCTGCTTCAGCTTCTCAAGTGCTAGGACTACAGTTATGGGACACCATACCGGCTATTTCCACTTTCTTAATGGCATTCTTTGAAGAAAATCATTTTTAATTTTGATGATGCCCAATTTATCCCTTTCTTTTGAAGAATTTTATAATTTTTGTTTGTTGCTTCATTTTGGCAGTTAAAGATAATAAAACTATCAGCTGCGAAGAGGAGAAAAAATGAAATCAGGTAACCTAATAGGAAAGGAGGATGTTTTTCATATCTTTTGAACAGTATTCAAAAAAGTGCTTTTTTAGATTTTTCAGTGAATTTGAAAATTGAGATGAGTTTTAAGATCTGATTACATGTAATGGGAACGAAAAAAAACATTAATTATCTCTAAGACAAAAGCAAAATTGGGGTTTCTTAGTCTGTTTTTAATGCTGTCGGTGTTTTTAGCTGTTTAACTCAAAGTCAGTTTCTTCTGATCTTCGAAGTGTCTGATATACTTTAAACAAGTTTTCTGAAGGTTTCCGATATCACTTCAGAAACCACGTTTCCACAGGCTTCCATGTTGTCATTTCTTGATGCTCACCAGGAAAAGCAGTTGCATAGTTGCTCAGTCTCCTCATTCAAAGTCAAGGAAGAAAATCACAACATTCTCATTGTATTTTCCAGATCCTTCCTACTGTGTTTATTTACTCCCAATTCTTTTGATAAAACTTTTCTTCAGCGGATGTTGACAAGGTTAATGATCCTTATGACTTATTTGTCCAAAACCTCCGTTGAGATAGCGGCTGGGTGGTAGCACTTTAGACTCTGATGGCCAGGTGTTGTATGATGGTTAATAAATGGCTCAAATGACTGTAAGTGTAATTTAGAAGTGCCTAGGAAGAAAAACAAGATTTGGAACATTTCCAATGTTCTGGTAAGCACTTGATGCCAATTTTCTCTCTGTGTATGCATTACAGTGAACATTAATCTGACTTCTGATACCATAGGTTAGTTTCACTTGCATTTCAGGTTTCTATAGATGGGGTTAATATCATAACTATTATTTTGTGTCTTATTTTTTCAAAATCATGACTGCATAATACTCCATAGTGTCGATGGTATTAGTGTTCATTCTTCGACTATGGTATTCCACTGTCTGAATATACTGTAGTTTATTCATTTTTTTTCACCACTGATGGATGGTTGTTTCCATTCGGTACTTATTATAAATATCATGGTTAGTGCTTCTCTAGCATTATTCTATTGGACATATTTTACTGGTCAATATTGGACATATTAACATTATTTTCTGTTAGACATATACCTAGGAATGAAACTGTTATGTCACAAAGTACATTTGTTTAGCATATCCATATGCTAGCAAATTTCATTAGTTTATTTTTGCTGACAGCTGAATATTCCATTGTATATATGTACCACATTTTCATTAACCATTCATCAACTGTTGGACATCTAGGTTGACTCCATTTCTTTGCTGTTGTGAAAAGAGCTGCTATGAACATGATTGTACACTCTGCCGCAGGATGCATGTTCTTTGGGAAGTATATACTCCAAAGAGTGGTATAGATAGGTCATATGGAATTCCAATTTTTTAACATTTTTTATTATTATTTCCGCTCATACAAACTTAATAGGTATACCGGTTCCCTCCCTCCCTCTTCCTTCCCCCGACCCCCTGCTCCCTCTCCCCTCACCCATCCCTCCCCATCCCCCAATGCCTCCCCCCCAATCCCCGGAGAATCCTTTAATGTGTATGCCAGACTCTCCTCTGAGTCCTCCTCTCTAATGACCTACCCTTGTACCTTGTACCCAGTGGCATTTCCCTGAACTCTTTCCTGTGTTCCCCTTAAGCATAGGAACACTACTGTGGCTGTCAATCCCTTGCCTCCAAGGATCTTTTTTTTTTCCCCCGCTCATACAAACTTACTAGGTAGACCAGTTCCCTCCCTCCCTCCTCCTCCCCCTGAATCCCCTGCTCCCCTTCCCCTCACCCCTCCTCCCCATCACCCAGTGTCTCCCCCTCAATTCCCAGAGAGTCCTTTATTGTGCATGCCTGACTCTCCTCTGGGCCCTCCTCTCTGATGACGTAAAAGGACCCAGTGACATTTCCCTGAACCCTTTCCCGTGTTCCCCTTAAGCATAGGAACACTGCTGTGGCTGTCAATCCCTTGCCTCCAAGGATCTTGGTGCCTTTAGCAGATGCTAGACTTTGTGAGGTCAATAGTGTGTTGGACATTGTGCAGGGCATGCAGAGTCCAATTATGATTGCTTTGGCCCTAACTTGTGTGGAGTATCTTGCAAACATTGCTCCTCCCATCCTTTTGCTCTTACACTCTTACCGCCCCCTCTTCCGCAAATGTCCCTGAGCTTCAGGATGGGGAGAGATTAGTCTGGCCTAGTTCTAGGTGGTTGATATAGTCTCTGAAGTTCTGGGTTGTGGTTTGTTGATTTTCTTTTGCGGTTTTGCTGCTCCTGCAATGTCCTTCACTCCATTCTGATGGGCACTGTATGTCACCCCCTGGCCAGAGACAAAAAGCTGTTAAACTGGAGTCTTCTTATAAGAGCACATTCAAGGGTAGATGTAATAAAAGTAGGAAACCTCAGTGAGGGAGGGGTCAATCACCCATTTGCAAAATGATTACTTTTTATCTGCCAGACTATATACCCTCCCCTTCTGGTGAGATCATACCCCCTCAGTTGTAAATGATCAGGAACGAAAGTCTGTGAACTTAACCAGATGTCTCATTACTTGTTGGGCCTGCCCAGGGATAACAGTCTGGGAGTGAGTGAGCAGGGCATGGGTTAGCACATGTGGCCAAAGATGGCGCTGGGAGCTAGTGTCCTAGGCGTAACCCTGATCACATTACACAGAGTCCTAATTGGCTGATAGGAGCCAACATAGATTTATGTTTAGTCTGACCTATGCAGAGTATGTGTTGTACTGGCCATTAAGGTAATTGGCTGCCTGTTTCACATGCTTTGATTCTTTGTCTATATAAGCTGATTTGTTACCCCCAATAAACTGAGATCTTGCTCTGACAAGCTCCCCGTCCGTTGCCGAGTCTGGAGGGCTGAGGCGGAGTTGCGGGCAGTCAGGCTTTACTTATCTTCATCATCACAGCCAGGAGCTGTGTGTTTGAGTGAGTGAATGAGTGAGTGACGGAGTCTCACCTTGACAGACTCCCTGCTGTGTCTGGAGTCCCCTGGATTTGGGTGGGGGTAAAGGGCCTGCAGCATATTCGCCTTTCTCCGCCCCAACAGCCTGGAGTCGTCACAGTGTGTGCCTGGGAAAATCACCCCAGCAGCTACTTATTTGCAGTCCTTGATGAAGGCCTATTTTCTCTGCTGTAACATGGTCTCCTCTCTCCTTGTTTCTGGTGTGGCCCTCCTACCCCATCCCTCCTGTTCATAATCCTTGCAATTACTTTGATTCATCTTTGAGTGTTTCTGGGTGGGCTGGGTGGGTTTGGTACTAGGAGCCACCTATTAGGGAGTACATATGGCGCTTAATTTTCTGGGTCTGGGATACTTCACTTAATATAATTGTTTCTAATAACATCCATTTCCTGGCAAATTCCAGTAATTCATCATTTTTGATGGCTGAGTAGTACTCCATTGTATAGATGTACCACATTTTCCTTATCCACTCGTCAACTGTTGGACATTTGGGTTGATTCCATGACTTTGCTATTGTAAATAGTGCTGCTATGAACATGGTCGTGCTTGTGCTATTGGAATTCCAATTTTTAACTCTTTTAGGAACCTCCAAACTGATCTCCAAACAGGTTGTAAGAGTTTACAATCCCACCAGCAATGTATGTGGGTCCCCTTCTTCTCACATCCATGCCAGCATTTGCTATTGTTTGTGTTTTAGATCTTAGCCCTTCTGACTGGAGTGAGATGGTATCTCAAGATGGTTTCAATATGCATTTCCCTAATAACTAGGGAGGTAGAACATTTTTTGAGATATTTGTTAGACATTTGAATTTCATCATGTGAAAAGTTTCTTTTAGTTTCTATAGCTCATTTTTCAATGGGGTTGTTTACTTCCTTAGTATTTAATTTTATAAGTTCTTTGTGTACTCTAAATATTAGTCCTCTATCAGATGTGTAGTTAGTAAAGATGTGCTCCTATTCTATAGGTTGCCTTTATGCTCAATGTAACAATATCTTTTGCTGAGCAAAAGCTTTTTAATTTCATGTAGTCCCACTTCTTTAGTGTTAGACTTATTCTCTGTACCTTGGGGTCCTTCTGATGAATGATGGCCAAGGCCAATCAATTTGAGGGTATTCCCTATTTTTTCTTCTAGGATTTTTATACTTTCTAGTCTAACATAGAAGTCTTTGATCCATTTGGAGTTAATTTTGTGCAGGGAGAGAAATAAGGGTCCAGTTTCATACTTCTGCATGAAGATACCTAATTTTGCCAGCACCATTTGTTGATGATGCTGTCCTTTTTCCAATGGGCCTTTTTGGCACATTTGTAAAAGAAAAAAAATCAGTTGACTATAATTAAGTGCACTTATGTTTGGATCTTCAATTCTAATGTTTATATATATATATTTTTGGAGCTAGTACCATGTTGTTCTTATTACTATGGCTTTATAGTATAGTTCAAGATCTGGTATGGTGACACGTTCTGCAGAGTTTTTATTTCCTGGGATTGTTTTTGCTATCCTGGATCTTTTATGTTTCCATATGAAATTTGAGATTGTTTTACCAATTTCTGTGAAAAACTGGGCTGGAATTTTGATTGAATCTGTATATTACTTTAGGTAGAATGGTCATTTTAACAATATTAATTCTGCTGGTCCAGGAGCATAGGAGGTCTTTCCATCTTCTGGCGTCTTCCATAATCTCTATTTTTAGGGTTTTAAAAGTTTTCGTTGCATAGATCTTTCACATCCTTAATTAGGCTTAATCCAAGTTATTTCATTTGTTTAGGGGCAATGGTAAATGGTTTCTCTTAGGTTTTTTCACTTTCATTATCCTTCATGTATAGAAAAGCCACTGGTTTTTGAACATCAATTTTGTATCCTGCCATTCTACTGAACTTATTTATTAGTTCCAAGACATTCCTGGTAGAATGTTTAAGGTCCTTGAGGTATAGGATCATGTCATCTACAAATTGGGATAATTGATTTCTTGTTTTCCAAGTTGTATCCATTTTTATCTTCCTCTCTTATCTTATGGCTCTAGCTAAGACTTCAAGTACAATGTTTGAAAGAGATAGGAGAGTGGGTTGCCTCATCTAGTTCCCAATCTGAGTGGGAATGCTTCCAGTTTTTCACCATTTAGAATGATCTTTGCCATAGACTTGCTGTATATGGCCCTTATTATATTTATAGATGTTCCTTCCAACCCTATTTTCTCTGGGGTCTTTATCATAAAGGGAAGTTGGACTTTGTCAAAAGGTTTTTCAGCATGAACCGAGAGAATCATGTGATTTTTGTCCTTAAATTTGTTTATATGGTGAATTATATTTATAGATTTATATATATGATACCAACCTTGTGTTTCTGAAATAAACCCAACCTGAAAATAGTGGATGATCTTTTTGATATGTTTTTGTATTCGGTGTGCTAGAATTTTGTTGAGGATTTTTGCATCTGTAACCGTCAATGACATTGGTCTGTAGTTTCCTTTTTTTGTTGTGTTTTTATTTGGTTTTGGAATCATAGAAAGAGATAAAAAGTGTTCCTTTCCTTTCTATTTCATGGAATAATTTAAAAAGTGATGGTGTTAATTGTTCTTTAAATATCTGGTAGAATTCTGCACTGAATTCATCTGGTCCTGGGCTTTTCTTGTTAGGGAGATTCATTATTACTGCTTCAACCTTGTCCTTTTTTAATAGGACTATTTAAATAATTGGATTCTTTATAGTTTAACTTTGGTGTGTTGTATATGTTTAGAAATTTCCTTGCCATCTGTTGTAATAGTTCCATTTCATCTCTAATTTTATTAATTTGGGTTTTCTCTCTTTTAGTTTTGGTTAATTTTGCTAAGGGTTTGACAATTTTGTTAAGTTTTTCAAAGAACCAGATTTTCATTTGACTGATTCTTTGTATTGTTTTCTTTGTCTCAGCTTCAATTTTTTCTCCTCTGATTCTGCTAATCTTTGCATGTCTACTTCTTTTGGGGTTGGTTTGTCCTTGTTCCTCTAAGCTTTAAGCTGAATTATTATGCTGTTCACTTGTGATGTTTTCTTTTTTTATTTATTATATTTATTTTTTTCCCAATCATACAAGCTTAATAGTACCCCAGTCTCCTCCCTCCCTCCACTCCTCCACAGTCCCCCTTCCACCCTCCCACCCTTTTCCCCTTCCTTTCACCCCCCTCCCTCCCTTTCTCCCAAATCCTCCCCCTGTTCCCCCTGCCATTCCCTGGGGCATCGTTAAATATGAATGTCAAACTTTCTTCTGAGTCTTCCACTCTAGTGAAGTGTAAGGACTCAATGGCATTGCCCAGAGCCCTTTCTTGGGCTCCCCTTTAGTATGGGAACACTATTGTGACTGTTAATCCCTTGCCTCTAAGGATCTTAGTGCCTGCGATCCATGCTAGACTTTGGGGGGGGGGTCATTGAAATTTCAGTCATTGTACAGGTCATGCAAAGTCCGATTATGGCTACTGCGGCCCTAACTTGTGTGGAGTATCTTCTATAGCGTTGCTCCTCCCCATCTTTAGGCTCTTACAATCTTACTACCCCCTCTTCTGCAAATTTCCCTGAGCTTTAGAATGGGGAAAGATTTGGCTGGTCTGGTTCCAGGTGATTAATGTAGGGTCTCTGATGTCCTCAATTATGGTTTGTTGTTTTCAGTTTTACTGTTTCTGCACCTCCCTTGGCTCCATTCTGATTGGTATTGGAGGTCACCTCCTAACCAGAGATAAAAGGCTGTTTAAATGGAAACTTACTATAGGAGTAGATTCAAAGGTAGATGGAATAGAAGTAAGAGACAGCAGTGAGGAGGGGTCAGTCTCCCATTTCCAGGATGGTTACCATCTATCTGCCTGATTCTATGCCCTCCTGACTGGTAAGATCAAACCCCCTCAGACACAAATGACCAGGAAAGAAAGTGAGTGAGCTTAACTAGATGTCTCGCTACTTGCATGCAATACTTGATGGTGACCTATTTTCTCTACTGTAGCATGATCCCCTATCTCCTTGTTTCTGGAGGGGCCCTCCTTCCCCTTCCCTCCTGTTTATAATCTTTGCAATTACTGTAGATATTACAGAGATTTATCTTTGAGTGTGTCACTAAGTGGATTTGGTACTAGGGTCCACCTATTAGGGAATACATAGGGCGCTTAATTTTCTGTGTCTGGGATACTTCACTCAATATAATTTTTTTCTAATGCCATCCATTTCATGGCAAATTTCATTAATTTATCTTTTTTGATGGCTGAGTAGTATTCCATTATATAAATGTACTACATTTTCCTTATCCACGGTAGACACCGTTGGGCATTTGGGTTGATTCCATGACTTTGCTATTATAAATAGTGCTGCAATGAACATGGTTGTGCTTGTGTCATTGAGGTGAATTTTTGATTTATGGGGTACTATTCCCAGAAGTGGAATAGCAGGGTCATACGGCATTTCAATTTTTAGCTTTTTTAAAAACCGCCAGATCATATCACTTGTGATATTTTCTTTTTTTATTATTAATACATTTTATTATTATTTCAGCTCATACAAACTTAATAGGTACACCAGTTCCCTCCCTCCCTCCTCCTCCCCCGTACCCCCTGCTCCCCCTCCCCACCCCTCTCCCTCCCCATCCCCCAGTGCCTCCCACCCCAATTCCCAGAGAGTCCTTTCTTGTGCATGCCTGATTTTCCTCTGGGCCCTCCTCTCCGATGACGTGCAAGGACCCAGTGGCCTTTCCCTGAACCCTTTCCCATGTTCCCCTTAGGTATAGGAACACTACTGTGGCTGCCAATCCCTTGCCTCCAAGGATCTTGGTGCCTTTAGCAGATGCTAGACTTTGTGAGGTCAATAGTGTGTTGGACAATGCGCAGGGCATGTAAAGTCCAATTATGATTGCTTCAGCCCTAACTTGTATGGAGTATCTTGCAAACATTGCTCCTCCCATCCTTGTGCTCTTACACTCTTACCACCCCCTCTTCCGCAAAATTCTCTGAGCTTCAGGATGGGGAGAGATTAGGCTGGCTTAGTTCTAGGTGGTTGATATAGAGTCTCTTTTCTTTTGCAGTTTTGCTGCTCCTGCAATGCCCTTCACTCCATCCTGGTGGGCATTGTATGTCACCCCCTGGCCAGAGACAAAAAGCTGTTAAACTAGAGTCTTGTGATAAAAGCACATTCAAAGGTAGATGTAATAAAAGTGGGAAACCACAGTGAGGGAGGGGTCTATCACCCATTTGCAAAATGGTTACTTTTTATCTGCCAGACTATATGCCCTCCTCTTCTGGTGAGATCATACTCCCTCAGTAGTAAATGTTCAGGAACGAAAGTCTGTGAACTTAATCAGATGTCTCATTACTTATTTGAGTCCTTGATGGAGGCCTATTTTCTCTGCTGTAACATGGTCCCCTCTCTGCTTGTTTCTGGTGTGGCCCTCCTATCCCATCCCTCCTGTTCATAATCCTTGCAATTACTGTCTCTAGGTGGGCTGGGTGGGTTTGGTACTAGGAGCCACCTATTAGGGAGTACATATGGCGCTTAATTTTCTGGGTCTGGGATACTTCACTTAATATAATTGTTTCTAATAACGTCCATTTCCCGGCAAATTCCAGTAATTCATCATTTTTGATGGCTGAGTAGTACTCCATTGTATAGATGTACCACAGTTTCCTTATCCACTCGCCAACTGTTGGACATTGGGGTTGATTCCATGACTTTGCTATTGTAAACAGTGCTGCTATGAACATGGTCGTGCTTGTGCTATCGAGGTGAACCTCTGCTGTATGGGGGGTCATTCCCAAAAGTGGAATAGCAGGGTCATATGGCATTTCAATCTTTAATTTCTTTAAGAATCTCCAGACGGCTCGCCAGAGTGGCTGTATGAGCCTGCATTCCCACCAGCAATGTAGCAGAGTTCCCCTCTCTCCACATCCTCTCCAGCATTTGGTGTTGTTTGTATTGTGGATTTTTGCCATCCTGACCGGGGTGAGATGGTATCTCAGGGAGGTTTTGATTTGCATTTCCCTGATGGCTAAGGAAATGGAACATTTTTTAAAATATTTGTTAGACATTTTAATTTCATCCCTGGTAAAGTTTCTTTTAAGTTCCAGGGCCCATTTTTTAATTGGGCCATTGGTTTCCTTGGTGTTTAGTTTTCTAAGTTCTTTGTGCACTCTCGATAATACAGCTCTATCAGATATGTGGTTAGTGAAGATTTTCTCCCATTCTGTGGGTTGCCTTTGAGCTTGTGTTACAATCTTTTTATCTGAACAGAAGCTCTTTAATTTCACAAGATCCCAACTGTTGAGAGTTGGTAGCAGTGACTGTGCCATTGGATATCTGTTTAGGAACTGTTGGCCTAGCCCAATCAGCTCGAGGGAGTTCCCTATCCTTTCAACTATGGTTTTTATAGTCTCTGGCCTGATATCAAGGTCCTTGATCTATTTGGAATTAAGTCTTGTACATGGTGACAAGTACAGGTCCAGCTTTAATCTTCTGCATGTGGAGATCCAGTTTTGCCAGCACCATTTGTTGAAGATGCTGTTCTTTTTCCATTGGATTTTTTGGGCCCCTTTGTCAAAGACCAAATGGCTGTAATTTTGTGGGCTTATATCTGGGTCTTCAATCCTTATTCATTGATCTGTGTGTCTATTTTGGAGCCAGTACCAGGCTGTCTTTATAACTATGGATTTGTAGTATAGACTTAGATTTGGTATGGTAATACCTCCAGCAGTGTTTTTGTTACTCAGGATTGTCTTTGCTATCCTGGGTCTTTTGTGCCTCCAAATGAACTTTGAGATTGTTTGGTCAACTTCTTTGAAGAATTGCTTTGGGATTTTTATTGGTATAGCATTGAATTTGTATATTGCCTTTGGTAGGATGGTCATTTTTACGATGTTGATTCTGCCAATTCAGGAACAAGGGAGGTCTTTCCACCTTCTGGTGTCTTCTGCTATTTCTTTCTTTAGGGTTTTAAAGTTTTCATTGTAAAGGTCTTTTACCTCCTTGGTTAGGTTTATACCAAGGTGTTTCATTTTTTAGGGGCTATAGTAAATGGGATTGTTTCTCTCAGGGCTTTTTCACTTCTTTCATTCTGGGCATATAGGAAGGCCTCTGATTTTTGCACATTTATTTTGTATCCTGCCACCCTGCTGAACTTCTCAATTAGTTCCAGGAGCTTCCTGGTGGAGTTTTTGGGATCACTTAGGTATAAGATCATGTCATCTGCAAATAGGGATAGCTTGACTTCTTCCTTGCCTCTTATGTCCCTTTCTTGTCTTATGGCTTCAGCTAAGACTTCAAGTACAATATTGAATAGAAGTGGTGAAAGTGGACAGCCTTATCTAGTTCCTGATCGAAGTGGGAATGCTTCTAATTGTTCCCCATTGAGCATAATCCTTGCTGTGGGCTTGTTGTATACAGCTTTTATTATATTGATAAAGGGTCCTTCCATTCCTACTGTCTCTAGCGTTTTGATCATAAAAGGCTGTTGGATCTTGTCAAAAGCTTTTTCTGCATCTATCGAGAGTATCATGTGGTCTTGGACTTTGGACTGGTTTACATGATGAATTACATTTATTGATTTGCGTATGTTGAACCAACCTTGTGTGCCGGGGATGAAGCCTACTTGGTCCCCGCGAATGATCTTTTTAATGTGTTTTTAAATCCGATTTTCTAAGACTTTGTTGAGAATCTTTGCATCTGTGTTCATCAGAGAGATCAGCCTATAGTTTTCTTTTTTAAGTGAATCTTTATTAGGTTTTGGGATCAAAACGATATTAGCTTCATAGAAGGAATTTGGTAGTGTTCCTTCCTTTGCTATTTGATGGAACAGTTTAAGGAGTATTGGTGTTATTAACTCCTTAAATGTCTGGTAGAACTCTGTGCTGAATCCATCTGATCCAGGACATTTTTTGGTGGGAAGATTCGAGATTACTTCTTCAATTTCCTTATATGTTATAGGACTATTTAAATAATTCACAACTTCCTGATTCAATTTAGGTAAGTTGTGTTTACTTAGAAATTCATCCATCTCTTTTGTGTTGTCAAACTTCACAGAGTATAAGTTTTTGAAATATGATGTTATAATTCTCTGGATTTCTTGGGTATCAGTAGTGATAACTCCATGTTCATTTCTAATTTTGTTAATTTGGGTTTTCTCTCTCTTGCTTTTGGTTAGATTAGCTAGGGGTGTATCAATCTTATTGATTTTTTCAAAGAACCAGCTTTTTGACTGGTTGATTTTTTCTATCGTTTTCTTAATCTCGATTTCAGATATTTCTCCCCTTATTTTGCTAATCTCCTCTCTTCTACTACTTTTGGGATCAGATTGCTCTAGTTTCTCTAAAGCTTTAAGCTGGATTGTTAAATTGTTTATTTCTGATGTTTCCATTTTTTTGACGTAGGCATTAAGAGCTATGAACTTACCTCTTAGGACAGCTTTCATTGTGTCCCAGAGATTTTGGTAAGTTGTATTTTCGTTATCATTCACTTTCAGGAAATCTTGAACTTCCTTTTTAATTTCTTCCTGAATCCAGTTCTCATTCAGCATCATATTGTTAAGTTTCCAGGAGTTAGTGTATTTTCTCTTGTTTGTTGTGTTGTGGATGTCCAGCTTTAGGCCATGGTGGTCTGACAGGGCACAGGTTAGAATTTCAACTTTTTTGTACATGTGTAGATTAGTTTTGGGGCCCAGTATGTGATCTATTTTGGAGAAAGTTCCGTGTGCTGCTGAGAAAAATGTGTATTCTTTGGTGCGTAGGTGAAAAGTTCGATAGAGATCTGTAAGGTCCATTTCTTAAAGGTTTGATTAAGGTCCAAAGTGTCTCTGTTAAGCTTTTGACCTGTTGATCTATCCCATGTTGAGAGGGTGGTGTTGAAGTCCCCAAGAATTATCGTTTGGGGGTTGATTTCTTGCTTTAGATGCTGTAGGGTTTTCTTAATGAATGTGGAGGGGCCCATATTAGGTGCATATATGTTCAGTATTGTGAAGTCTTCCTGGTGAATTGTACCTGTGACTAAAATGTAGTATCCATCCGTGTCTCTTATAATTTTCTTTGGTTTGAAGTCCACTTTGTCTGATATCATAATGGCTACCCCTGCCTGTTTTCTGCTTCCATTAGCTTGTAGAATTGTTGACCAGCCTTTTATTTTTAGGGCATGCCTATCTTTTGTGGTGAGATGGGTTTCCTGCAGGCAGCAGATTGATGGATTGTGATTTTTAATCCAAATTTGTAATCTGTGTCTCTTGATCGATGAGTTAATTCCATTAACATTTAGTGTTATAATGGAGAAACTATTTTTGATTCCAGACATTTATTATGTTTAGTAGTTTTTATAAGTATATTGCTTCGCTTTTAATGGTGTTATACTTGCCTTCTGTTCTCCTGGATAGGCCTGTTTTTTTCTTCAAGCTTGAGTATCATTTCTAGCATTTTTTGAAGGCCTGGTTTGGTGGACATGTATCCCTTCAAGTTATCTTTGTGCTGGAAGATTTTTCTTTCTCCCTCGTTCATGACTGATAGTTTTGCAAGGTAAATCAGCCTGGGTTGATGCTCATTCAATACTTGAAGTATGTCTCTCCAAGCTCTTCTTGCTTTTACTGTTTTGACTGAGAAGTCATTTGTTATTTTAATAGGCTTACTTTTAAAAGTGACTTGTTTTTTCTCCCTTGAAGCTCTCAGCACCAGTTCTTTATCTTGAATGTGGAGTGTTTTAACTATTATTTGCGAGCTTGTTTTGGTCATATCTGTTTGGGGTGCAGAATGCCTCTTGTATATGTATGGGCCTCTCTTTTTTTAGATGAGGAAAGTTTTCCTTGATGATCGTTTGAAAAATTTCCTCAAGGGTGGTATTTTGAGATTCTTGCTCTGGTATTCCATGAATACGCATGTTGGGCTTCTTTAGGGTGTCCCATATCTCCTGGATATTTGTCTCAAGTATCTTTTTGGCTTTAACAACCTCTTCCATTGAGCTGGTTAATACTCCCACTTTATCTTCAAGATCTGAAATTCTGTTTTCTGCTTGGTTAGTTCTGCTGATAAGACTCTCTGTGGAGTTCTGGGTTGAAGATAACTTGTCTTTTAGCTCAGTTTTAAACTCTGCTTGAGTCTGCTTTAACTGCTCTATGCCACTTTTTGTTTCTTGCACTGTTTTTCTCAACTCCTCCAAGTGTCTGTTGTGTTCCTCCTCCAAGCGATTGATTCTATTATTTAATTCCTCCCGGATTTCCTCTTTCATAGTATTGAACATGGTAATGATCATATTTTGAAGGTCGTTATCCTGGGTCAGGCTTTCTTGGCCATTTTCCATGGGTTTGTTCTGGTTGGAGTCTAACATTATGGGATTAATTCCTTCAGTGGGAGATTTGTTTACTTGAGTGTTGTTTCTCATGGATTTGCACTTTGACTTTGGCATTGTCGTTTTAACTCTTAAGATCTTCTTTTAATTTCTGTGCGTTTTTCACTAAACTGAATTATTTGGCCTGGGGTTTTGGGGGTGGGCGGAGACGGAGCTTACCTAGGTCGAGGTGAGTCCAGGCTGGACCCCGCGCGTCCCCGGCGGCGGAGTGGGGGAAGGAAGGATGGGGCGTTGGCGGGCGCTATTTAACCTGGGGGACCTGGGGGCGAGCCCGGGCGCAGGGGGGTGCCCTCTCCTCCTCCCAGGCCCTGCGCAGCGGCTCCGGCTGGATGGTGGGAGGAGCTGGGTCCCTTGGGCGGCCTGGGGTTCTGGGGGTGGGCGGGACCGAGCTTACCTAGGTCGCGGTGAGGCCCGGCTGGACCATGCGAGCGTCCCAATCGGCGGAGTGGAGGGAAGGGAGGATGGGGCAACGGCGGGGCGCTATTTAAACCTGGGGGGCCTGAGGGCGGGGCCCGGGCGCAGAGGGGGTGCCCTCTTCTCCTCCCAGGCCCTGCGTGCGCCGTTTTTGATGTAGGTGTTTGGTGCTATGAATCTTCCTCTTAGGGCCACCTTCCCAAAGGTTTTTATATGATGTGTTTTCATTATCATTGAGTTGTAGGAATTTTTTAATTTCCAGTTTGTTTTGTTTTGTTTTCTGTGCAGACCCATTTCTCATTCATTAGTACATTGTTAAGCTTCCATGAGTTTGTGTACTTTCTGTTGTTTGCCTGGTTGTGGATGTCCATCTTTATTCCCTGGTGGTTAGATAGAGTATAGGTGATGATTTCGGTTTTCTTATATTTCTGGAGGCTTACTTTGTGGCCTAGTATGTGGTCTATTTTGGAGAAAGTTCTATGGGCTACTGAAAAGAATGTATATTCCATAGTGTTAGGTGTAATGTCTGTCAGGTTCATGAGGTTTATAGTTTGATTTAGTTCCAGTTTGTCTCTGTTCAGTTTTTGGCCTATTGACCTGTCTAATGGTGAGAGTAGGATATTGAAATCCCCTGCTACTATCATGTTTGAATAGATTTGTTATTTTATACATTGTAATGTTTGTTTAACTAATGTGAATGAGCCTATGTTTGGAGCATGTATGTTTGGAATTGTGAATTCTTGATGTGTTGTTCCTTTGATGAATATGTGCTTCCTTCTGAATCTCTTATGATTTATTTTGACTTGAAGTCTATCTTGTTGGATATTAGGATGGCTACTCTTGCTTGTTTCGAGTTGCATTTGCTTTGAGTATCTTCAACTATCCTTTGACCCTGAGATTATACCTGTCTTTCAAAGTGAGGTGTGTTTCTTCGAGGCAGCATATTGATGGGGTTGTGGCTTTTAATCCATGCCGTTAGCCTGAGTCTCTCTTTTTTAAAATTTTATTTATTTATTTATTTATTTATTTATTTATTTTATTCAGTGTGTGCTTGCGTGTGTGTGCGTGTGTGTGTGTGTGTATCAGAGGGCCCTGTGTATTCCTGTGGAGGACCAAGGGTGACTTGAGAATCATCTTGGATTGTCTTTACTTCCTTTTTGTTTCAATCTGGGATTTCCCAGGCTCTGTCCAACAGGACCAGAAGTGCGACTGTCACTGTTTCTGCTTGGCATTTTTACATGGGACCTGGGATCTGAACTCAAGACCTTGTGCTTATGAGGCTGAGTTTTGACCTCTGAGCCATCTCTCCAGCCCTAGCCTGTTTCTCTTGATTGGGGAGTTAATCCCATTGATACTTAAAGTTATAATTGAGAAGTTTTTATTGGTTCCTGTCTTTTTTTAGTTTATTGGGTTTTTGTGTTGGCAAATCTCTGTCTAGTAGTTATATGAGTTTTTTTTTCTTTTTTTTTATTTCAGCTCATACAAACTTATTAGGTACACCAGTTCCCTTCCTCCCTCCTCCTCCCCCTGTACCCCCTGCTCCCCCTCCCCACTCCTCTTCCTCCCCATCCCCCAGTGCCTCCCACCCCAATTCCCAGAGAGTCCTTTCTTGTGCATAACTGATTTTCCTCTGGGCCCTCCTCTCCGATGACGTACAAGGACCCAGTGGCCTTTCCCGAACCCTTTCCCGTGTTCCCCTTAGGTATAGGAACACTGCTGTGGCTGCCAATCCTTTGCCTCCAAGGATCTTGGTGCCTTTAGCAGATGCTAGACTTTGTGAGGTCAACAGTGTGTTGGACAATGCGCAGGGCATATAAAGTCCAATTATGATTGCTTCAGCCCTAACTAGTATAGAGTATCTTACATATCATTGCTCCTCCCATCCTTATGCTCTTACACGCTTACCGCCCCCTCTTCCGCAAATTTCCCTGAGCTTCAAGATGGGGAGAGACTAAGCTGGCCTAGTTCTAGGTGGTTGATATAGAGTCTCTGAAGTTCTGGATTGTGGTTTGTTGATTTTCTTTTGCAGTTTTGCTGCTCCTGCAATGCCCTTCACTCCATCCTGGTGGGCATTGTAGTTACCCCCTGGCCAGAGACAAAAAGCTGTTAGAGTCTTGTGATAAAAGCACATTCAAAGGTAGATGTAATAAAAGTGGGAAACCACAGTGAGGGAGGGGTCTATCACCCATTTGCAAAATGGTTACTTTTTATCTGCCAGACTATATGCCCTCCTCTTCTGGTGAGATCACTCTCCCTCAGTAGTAAATGATCAGGAACAAAAGTCTGTGAACTTAATCAGATGTCTCATTACTTATTTGGGTCCTTGATGGAGGCCTATTTTCCCTGCTGTAACATGGTCCCTTCTCTCCTTCTTTCTGGTGTGGCCCTCCTACCCCATCCCTCCTGTTCATAATCCTTGGAATTACTGTCTCTAGGTGGGCTGGATGGAGTTGGTACTAGGAGCCACCTATTAGGGAGTACATATGGCGCTTAATTTTCTGGGTCTGGGATAGTTCACTTAATATAATTGTTTCTAATGACATCCATTTCCCGGCAAATTCCAATAATTCATCATTTTTGATGGCTGAGTAGTACTCCATTGTATAGATGTACCACAGTTTCCTTATCCACTCGTCAACTGTTGGACATTTGGGCTGATTCCATGACTTTGCTATTGTAAACAGTGCTGCTATGAACATGGTCGTGCTTGTGCTATCGAGGTGAACCTCTGCTGTATGGGGGGTTATTCCCAAAAGTGAAATAGCAGGGTCATATGGCATTTCAATCTTTAATTTCTTTAAGAATCTCCAGACGGCTCGCCAGAGTGGCTATATGAGCCTGCATTCCCACCAGCAATGTAGGAGAGTTCCCCTCTCCACATCCTCTCCAGCATTTGTCGTTGTTAGTATTGTGGATTTTTGCCATCCTGACCGGGGTGAGATGATATCTCAGGGAAGTTTTGATTTGCATTTCCCTGATGGCTAAAGAAGTGGAGCATTTTTTAAGATATTTGTTAGACATTTTAATTTCATCCCTGGTAAAGTTTCTTTTAAGTTCCAGGGCCCATTTTTTAATTGGGCCATTGGTTTCCTTGGTGTTTAGTTTTCTAAGTTCTTTGTGCACTCTGGACAATAGAGCTCTATCAGATATGTGGTTAGTGAAGATTTTCTCCCATTCTGTGGGTTGCCTTTGAGCTCGCGTTACAATCTCTTTATCTGAACAGAAGCTCTTTAATTTCACAAGATCCCAACTGTTGAGAGTTGGTAGCAGTGACTGTGCCATTGGATGTTTAGGAACTGTTGGCCTAACCCAATCAGCTCGAGGGAGTTCCCTATCCTTTCAACTATGGCTTTTATAGTCTCTGGCCTGATATCAAGGTCCTTGATCCATTTGGAATTAAGTCTTGTACATGGTGACAAGTACGGGTCCAGCTTTAATCTTCTGCATGTGGAGATCCAGTTTTGCCAGCACCATTTGTTGAAGATGCTGTTCTTTTTCCATTGGATTCTTTGGGCCCCTTTGTCAAAGACCAAATGGCTGTAACTTTGTGGGCTCTTCAATCCTTATCCATTGATCTGTGTGTCTATTTTGGAGCCAGTACCAGGCTGTCTTTACAACTATGGATTTGTAGTATAGACTAAGGTTTGGTATGGTTATACCTCCAGCTGTGTTTTTGTTACTCAGGATTGTTTTTGCTATCCTGGGTCTTTTGTGCCTCCATATGAACTTTGAGATTGTTTGGTCAACTTCTTTGAAGAATTGCTTTGGGATTTTTATTGGTATAGCATTGAATCTGTATATTGCCTTGGTAGGATGGTCATTTTCACGATGTTGATTCTGCCAATCCAGGAACAAGGGAGGTCTTTCCACCTTCTGGTGTCTTCTGCTATTTCTTTCTTTAGGGTTTTAAAGTTTTCATTGTAAAGGTCTTTTACCTCCTTAGTTAGGTTTATACCAAGGTATTTCATTTTTTTAGGGGCTATAATAAATGGTATTGTTTCTCTCAAGGCTTTTTCACTTCTCTCATTCTGGGCATATAGGAAGGCCTCTGATTTTTTGCACATTTATTTTGTATCCTGCCACCCTGCTGAACTTCTCAATTAGCTCCAGGAGCTTCCTGGTGGAGTTTTTGGGATCACTCAGGTATAAGATCATGTCATCTGCAAATAGGGATAGCTTGACTTCTTCGTTGCCGATTTGAATCCCTTTTATGTCCCTTTCTTGTCTTATGGCTTCAGCTAAGACTTCAAGTACAATATTGAATAGAAGTGGTGAGAGTGGACAGCCTTGTCTAGTTCGTGATCGAAGTGGGAATGCTTCCAATTGTTCCCCATTGAGCATAATCCTTGCTGTGGGCTTGTTGTATATAGCTTTTATTATATTGATAAAGGTTCCTTCCATTCCTACTGTCTCTAGCGTTTTGATCATAAAAGGCTGTTGGATCTTGTCAAAAGCTTTTTCTGCATCTATCGAGAGTATCATGTGGTCTTGGACTTTGGACTGGTTTACATGATGAATTACATTTATTGATTTGCGTATGTTGAACCAACCTTGTGTGCCGGGGATGAAGCCTACTTGGTCCCCATGAATGATCTTTTTAATGCGTTTTTGAATCCGATTTTCTAAGACTTTGTTGAGAATCTTTGCGTCTGTGTTCATCAGGGAGATCGGCCTATAGTTTTCTTTTTTAAGTGAATCTTTATTAGGTTTTGGGATTAAAACGATATTAGCTTCATAAAAGGAATTTGGTAATGTTTCTTCCTTTGCTATTTGATGGAACAGTTTAAGGAGTATTGGTGTTATTAACTCCTTAAATGTCTGGTAGAACTCTGTGCTGAATCCATCTGGTCCAGGACATTTTTTGGTGGGAAGATTCGAGATTACTTCTTCAATTTCCTTATATGTTATAGGACTATTTAAATAATTCACAACTTCCTGATTCAATTTAGGTAAGTTGTGTTTACTTAGAAATTCATCCATCTCTTTTGTGTTGTCAAACTTCACAGAGTATAAGTTTTTGAAATATGATGTTATAATTCTCTGGATTTCTTGGGTATCAGTAGTGATAACTCCATGTTCATTTCTAATTTTGTTAATTTGGGTTTTCTCTCTCTTGCTTTTGGTTAGATTAGCTAGGGGTGTATCAATCTTATTGATTTTTTCAAAGAACCAGCTTTTTGACTGGTTGATTTTTTCTATCGTTTTCTTAATCTCGATTTCAGATATTTCTCCCCTTATTTTGCTAATCTCCTCTCTTCTACTACTTTTGGGATCAGATTGCTCTAGTTTCTCTAAAGCTTTAAGCTGCATTGTTAAGTTGTTTATTTCTGATGTTTCCATTTTTTTGACGTAGGCATTAAGAGCTATGAACTTACCTCTTAGGACAGCTTTCATTGTGTCCCAGAGATTTTGGTAAGTTGTATTTTCGTTATCATTCACTTTCAGGAAATCTTGAATTTCCTTTTTAATTTCTTCCTGAATCCATGTCTCATTCAGCATCATAGTGTTAAGTTTCCAGGAGTTAGTGTATTTTCTCTTGTTTGTTGTGTTGTGGATGTCCAGCTTTAGGCCGTGATGGTCTGATAGGGCACAGGTTAGAATTTCAACTTTCTTGTATATGTGTAGATTCATTTTGTGGCCCAATATGTGATCTATTTTGGAGAAAGTTCCATGTGCTGCTGAGAAAAATGTGTATTCTTTGGTGCGTGGGTGAAAAGTTCGATAGAGATCTGTAAGGTCCATTTCTTTCAGGGTTTGATTAAGTTCCAAAGTGTCTCTGTTAAGCTTTTGACCTGTTGATCTATCCCATGTTGAGAGGGTGGTGTTGAAGTCCCAAGAATTATCGTTTGGTGATTGATTTCTTGCTTTAGACGCTGTAGGGTTTTCTTAATGAATGTGGAGGGGCCCGTATTGGGTGCATATATGTTCAGTATTGTGAAGTCTTCCTGGTGAATTGTACCTGTGACTAAAATGTAGTATCCACCCGTGTCTCTTATAATTTTCTTTGGTTTGAAGTCCACTTTGTCTGATATCATAATGGCTACCCCTGCCTGTTTTCTGCTTCCATTAGCTTGTAGAATTGTTGACCAGCCTTTTATTTTTAGAGCATGCCTATCTTTTGTGGTGAGATGGGTTTCCTGCAGGCAGCAGATTGATGGATTGTGATTTTTAATCCATGTTTGTAATCTGTGTCTCTTGATCGGTGAATTAAGTCCATTAACATTTAGTGTTATAATGGAGAAACTATTGTTTATTCCAGACATTTATTATGTTTAGTAGCTTTTATAAGTATATTGCTTCATTTTTAATGATGTTATACTTGCCTTCTGTTCTCCTGGATATGCCTGTTTTTTTCTTCACGCTTGAGTATCATTTCTAGCATTTTTTGAAGGCCTGGTTTGGTGGCCATGTATCCCTTAAAGTTGTCTTTGTGCTGGAAAATTTTTCTTTCTCCCTCGATCATGACTGATAGTTTTGCAGGGTAAATCAGCCTGGGTTGACATTTTTGCTCATTCAATACTTGAAGTATGTCTCTCCAAGCTGTTCTTGCTTTTACTGTTTCGACTGAGAAGTCATTTGTTATTTTAATAGGTTTACCTTTAAAAGTGACTTGTTTTTTCTCCCTTGAAGCTCTCAGCACCAGTTCTTTATCTTGAATGTGGAGTGTTTTAACTATTATTTGCCGCGGCGTGCTTCTAGTTTGGTCGTATCTGTTTGGGGTGCGGAATGCCTCTTGTATATGGATGGGCCTCTCTTTTTTTAGATGAGGAAAGTTTTCCTTGATGATCGTTTGAAAAATTTCCTCAGGGGTGGTATTTTGAGATTCTTGCTCTGGTATTCCATGAATACGCATGTTAGGCTTTTTCAGGGTGTCCCATATCTCTTGGATATTTCTCTCAAGTATCTTTTTGGCTTTAACAACCTCTTCCATTGAGCTGGTTAGTACTCCCACTTTATCTTCAAGGTCTGAAATTCTGTTTTCTGCTTCGTTAGTTCTGTTGATAAGACTCTCTGTGGAGTTCTGGGTTGAAGATAACTTGTCTTTTAGCTCAGTTTTAAACTCTGCTTGAATTTGTTTTAACTGCTCTATGCCACTTTTTGTTTCTTGCACTGTTTTTCTCAACTCCTCCAAGTGTCTGTTGTGTTCCTCTTCAAAGCGATTGATTCGGTTATGTAATTCCTCCCTGATTTCCTCTTTCATAGTATTGAACATGGTAATGATCATATTTTGAAAGTCTTTATCCTGGGTGGGGCTTTCTTGGCCTTTTTCCGTGGGTTTGTTCTTGTTGGAGTCTAACATTATGGGATTAATTTCTTCAGTGGGAAATTTGTTTACTTGATTGTTGCTTCTCATGGATTTGCACTTTGACTTTGGCATTGTCATTTTAACTCTTAAGATCTCTCAATTTCACTAAACTGAATTATTTGGCCTAGGGTCCTGGTGGGCGGGGCGGGCGGAGACTTACCTAGGTCGTGGGGTGAGGCCCAGCTGGACCGCATGCGCGTCCCGACCAGTGGAGTGGAGTGGGGTGTAAAGGGGGGATGGGGGCGATGGCATGGAGCTATTTAATCTGAGAACAGCTGGGGCGGGGCCCGGGCACAGGGGGAGGTCCTCCTCATCCCTCGGCCCCGCGCGCGGCTCCGGCTGGATGGTGGGAGTCGAAGCCGGGTCCCTGTGGGCCGACCTGGGGTCCTGGTGGGCGGTGCGGGGGGGAGGGGGGGACTCACCAGTTAGGGCGCGGGGTTGAGGCCCGGCTGGACCGCGCGCGTGCGCGTCCCGACCGGCGGAGCGGGTTGGGGTGCAAAAGGGGGAGTTTTTTTTTTCATCTTATCATCTTGAAAGTGTTGACTGGTTTCATCTGTCTTGAGAATTTTTCCTAGTTTCTTCTGCAGTCCTGGTTTGGTAGATAATAAGGGTTTTAATTTATTTTTGTCAGGAAATATTTTTCTTTTACCTTCAAGTATGACTGATGGTTTAGCTGGGTATAGCAGCCTGGGTTGACGTTTGTGATCTTTCATGATTTGAAGAACACTTTTCAAGCTCTTCTGGCTTATACTGTTTCCATTGAAAGACTGTTATTCTAATAGGCTTGTACTGCAGGCCAGAGCCACAGCCTCCAAACCAGGGCTCCCCCAGACTAGGTGAACAAGGATTGAGCAAATGGAGAACAAACACACACAACTCTCTAGGCTGAGTGAATCTGGACCCACTTTATTGAAACTTTGTGACAGCTTTTATACTAGAAAATTTGGGGGCAAAGAATGCTTTTCATTTTTCAATGTTGCATCTGCAAACAGACATGTATTCTCCTAGTCAGCAGAAATCACCTTCAGTGTAGACATTTTTTCAAGAACCTAACCCATTGCTTGAGGGTAAAGGCACTTAACAGAAAACCATTCTCCCAGTATTTACAAATCTAGCTAGTCTATAATTCTCCACCGAATAGCCATGGGGCTAAGCCCACATAGTTGTCATTGTTTTAACAGAGTCTGCATTTTTAAAATTCACAGAGGAGGATTGAGCTCCTTTTGATTTCAATAAGGAACATGTTTTTCATTACAATTAACTACACATGTGTCCAACATCCCATAAGTCTGAGCATGAGCTTTTGCTGTTGTCCTTTCTGGGTTGGTCCTCTCAGTCAGGAGGGTTGATATCAGTACCAGGCATGGCAGCAGGTTCTAGCTTGGGGAAGTTGCATGCAGCCCATACAAACAATACAGGCCTGCCTGGTCCATTCCTCCCACATATGCATCCTTTTTGACAGCCAGCGGGAGCCAGAGTTCTTTGCTCTGACCTTGTTGACCCTGTCTCAGAGAGGGTCCAGCATAATGGACCGTGCCTGTCTTATGTCAGTCTGCCTCACAGGATCTTACCCATCATTGACTACCGATCCTGGAAGGACTTCACCTCTGGAAGGCATGTCAGGATATTTGGGTAGTAGATTAGACCAAGGGCTCATGAACCTCTGCAATCCAAGCTTGAACCACAGTCTCTAGGGGGGCCATGGCTTGGATGTTCAAGGGCCATAAACGCCTGTATTATGGTCTTGTTGATGGAGCGCTGCTGAGAGATGTGCTGAAGGAAACGCTTAAGCAATATAATTATTAAAAGAACAATTCCTCCTATGATAGCATAAATTACAATCCAAGAGGGATCAACAGCCTTTTAAAGTTCTAGTGAACAAATGGCATAGTCTCATACTTCTAGAACTTCTGAGTTAATTCATAGGTGGGAATTTTACCCACTTATGTTTTAAGACTCTTGAAGTTGCTCTCTAGTTTCTTTAAAATCAGTGCATACATTCTGGCTAACAAGTCTACTTACTGTGCATGACTAAACAGAAAATCTCTAGTTGCAATTTGATTTAAAGTTAAAAAGCAGGCTTTTTCTCTAGATCAGAGGGCAGGAAGCTAGTCCCAAAAAACCTAAGAACAGATAGAAAGCATGTCCAATTCCCAGAAGAATTCCTCCTGCCAGAGGCAAAACTTAAAATTACCTAGGAAGGAATCCCTAGCACCTTCCCATGGGCGTTACTGTGACATTCCCCAGCAAGCAGACTTTAGGCCTGAACTGGGCAGAAACACCAAGGCCTGACAATTCCCATATTTTACTTTCTTATATATTTCAAATAATGCCATATTTTTTTCCAAAAGATGTTTCTTTGAATCCATCTTTTCCAAACTGGGACCTTATCTACCAGATTGGTCGGATAAGACCCAATGTGATTTTAAATGTGATTTTATTTTTCTCTCTTGCAACTCTTAGAACATTCTCTTTGTTCTGTATCTGAGATGTTATTACTATTATTTGACTTGTTGTGCTCCTATTTTGATCATATCTGGATGGTGTGAAATATGTATCTTGTACTTGAATGAAGCACTCTTGCCTTAGGTGTGAGAAATTCTCATTTATGATTGTTTGAAAGATCTGATCTGAAGTATTTTCTTGGGTTTCTTGTTCTGGGAGTCCATGAATTATAGGTTTGGCTTCTTCATGGTATATGGACAGTTCTTGAATATTTCTTTCATTATTTTTAGTTTTTTCAGCTTCTTTAATTGAATGATTTATTCTGTCAGTTTCTTGTTCTGGGATTCCATGAATGTGTACGTTTGGCTTCTTCATGGTATCTAGACAGTTCTTGAATATTCCTTTCATTATTTTTTAGTTTTTTAATTGAATGATCTGTTCTGTCAACTTTTCTTCAAGATCTCATCTTCTATCTTCTGCTTGATCCATTCTGTATGTGAAAGTCTCTGTTGAGTTTTCAATTTCAGATAGCTTAGCTTTGAATTCCAACTGAATTTTAGTTTGAAGTTTGTTCTTGTTTCCTCTGTTTCCTTTTCCATCTCAGACACTTTTTATTATTTCCCTGTTCATGTAAGTTCATATGCTTATTCATTTCCTCTCTAATTTCTTTATGTTTCTTTTTTTGTTCTTCGCATTCCTTCTATAGATCTTCTCTAAGCTTATTGATCATGTCAATAACATTTCTTTGGAAAACATTATCCTGAGTGTTGCTTTCTTGACTGGTATCCATGAGGTTATTCTGATCTAGTGGGGGGGGGTGTTTTTTGTAGGAGACAAGTTTTCCCGGTGCTTAGTGTATTTTGTGGTTTTATAATGTGACTTGGGCATTTTCTATTAAGTCTGTAACTGTTTTCTTTGGTAAATGTTTTTGACTCTCCTGAATCAGATGAGGTTGTCTGACTTTGACTGTGTTGGAAAAGCTTCTCTGGCTTTAGATGGAATCTTCTAGTTGTGTGACATGGCAGTCCCCTGGTTCCGGAGTCCATACCTGGTGGGTTTAGGGTGGGCGGGTGTTCATTCACCTGATTCTGCATGATGGTTATAGCTCCTACTTGGCATGAGCAGTGTTTCCCAGGAGCCCGGGGCATGTGGGAGTTTCCTTTTCTGGGTCTGCATGGCAGCTCCCATTTCTACTTTGCATGGGTAGTGTTTCCTGGGGACCCAAAAAATGCAATTTTCATCTCCTTATGATTTCTTTTTTTTTTTTTAAGTCCTATAAACTATTTCATGGCTGTTCTGTAAAGAAATGTGAAATTACACCAATGAAATTGGCTCTATTGATAAAATACCCACAGTAACTTTGTTATAATGTCAAGTTATATTATAATAATAATGTAATTGGAAAAAATACTTCTGTACTGAGCATGTGCATTTATTTTCTCCATAGCACAATAAAACAACCTTTTACGTAGCATTTACATTGTTAGATATTTTAAGTCATCCAGAGATGGTTTATAGTGTATAGAAAGGTGACATAGCTTATATGAAGATACTAAACCACTTCATATAAAAGACTTAAACGTTCTCAGATATTGGTGTCTATAAGAGTACTGTGTAGCCAATAATCTGGAGCCAAGACCAATGTGCAGGCCAGTCAGGCAGCTGAACTCTACAACACGAGTGCCACCTGGTGGACATATCGATTATTAGATTCTCAATATCTAAGATGTTAAAGCCCAAAACTGATGAATGTTTATCAATACAATACAGCAAATTGAACCTTAGCTATTGTCATGGTTAAATACAGGTGTCAACTTGATGGTTGAGAATTTGAGCTCTGGGCACATCTGTAGAGAATTAGTAGTTGAGTTAAGCCCAGGAAATTGTCTAGCCGATGGGAAAGGCCCAGCCCATGGTGGGTGGGACTAGGCCCTGGACAGGTGACTAAAACACAGAGAGCTGGTTGAGAAAGTTGGCATCCTTGTGTACACTTGGCCAGACATGCGGGTCTGGCAAGTAAGGACTGTCCCTCTCTCAGCTGTTACATGGATACAGCGTGGCCAGTTCCCTCAGCCCTTTGATGATGGTGTTCTCCTTGCCAAGCTGGACTAAGAACTGCAACTTCACATTGTAGTAAGAGAATAACCCCTTCATTTCCTTAAGCTGTTTGATCTTAGCTGCAAAGATTTACTATTGAAAAATGCATGGACAATAAGAAAAATCCTTATTATGCATGTTTCTGAGGAAGCATTATGATACTATTTGATACAAAAAGCATAAATAAAAAATCTTTCGGGATATCGTGATCAAATAACCAAGCATTTAAAACACCGATGAAACAAAATTTAAAGCCACAAAACCAGGGTTTTGCACCTCTGCAACGTGGTCCAAACTAGTTATTTCCTGTCTCAATATGAATGAGCATAGAATTAGGAATTCTGTCAAATCCTTTTTGTGATCATCAATAGATATTTTTGTGTATTTACATTACATTGAGTTCAGATTCCTATTTCCGTCTCTTACTATAAATGAAGTCTTTACAGATACGCTATTAAAAGTTTTCTGGTTGGATTATATTAATATCAGATTTCTGTTTATTTCCTAACAGGATTAACAAGATATACTAAAGTTGGAAAAATTGAAGATGATATTTTCACATTATACTATGATCACTTGGGTAACATACACAAACTGGATATAGATTACTTTATTATGACCTCACTTATAGTGGACCCTTCTGAAAGTATATTCGGAGAGGTCAGCGACATACAATGAAATAGTCTACCTTGTTGAGAATAGATGCCACATGCTATGTATAGAGAATTACAAAGTGATTTTTCTTGGGACAAACGCTTTTTTAATTTAGTGTGTGTGTGTGTGTGTGTGTGTGTGTGTGTGTGGTCACTGTGTGTCACTGTGGAGGAACAAGAGTGATTCTGAGAATCATCTTGGATTGCTTCTACCTCCTTCTTGCTTCACTCTGAGATTTCTCAGGCTCCATCCACCAGGGCCAAAAGTGCTGGCCACTGCTATTTTTGGCTGGTATTTTTTTATGTGAGACCAGGGATCCAAACGCAGGACCTTCTGCTTGTGAGACAGAATGTTTACCCCCTCTCCTTGAGACAAATTTTTAATGGTGCACTTTGTTTTATTTAACTAAGGGAAACCTGCACACTCCAGGGAACACTTCCAAAAATCCTCTTCAAGTCCCACACAAGGCTTTATATCTTCATCTCCACACAGAATATCCTCATGTAGTGATTTCTGAGAAAAACAACATCACATCTAAACTAGATCTGGTACTAGCAACCAAAGCTTAGCTTTGCCTCTCAAGGATAACCTTAAAGAAACATATCTGTTCTTTCCATTCTTTTTCCTTAAATCTTCTTTCTAGGTTCTTCTTTTCCTAATGCCAATCTCCTTTACAGATAATACTAGACACAGTCTTTCGGAACAATTACAATGTATAGTAGTCTACTTGTAAGATTACATATGCTCAATATGCTAGTTTTAGCTTCCCATTGCTGAATGAATATAGGATCCAAACAATTTGGGGAGTGAAGGATTTATTCTTGACTTATATTTGCTGGTTTCAGTCCATTTTGATGGCAGGGGAATTCATACCAACATCAGGAACCAAAGGAACTAGCAACACTATATCCACAGGAAGATTTGAGAGAAGGGCATACTTTTCTAGCTTGCTAGTTCCAACTAGTTCTCTCTATTTTATTCATCTGCCCAGGGAGTGATTCCACATACTTTGTCATCTCACATCAGTCAGATAATCTCCTCCAGGCTTGCTTTGGATTTGCTTAACTAAATGATTCTTTATAGATGTGCCTAAAGGTTCACTTGTCAAGTTGACACCTTTTTCTAAGTGGTACACCCAAGAAGTCATCGTTGGGAACACATACAAATGAATATCCACATAAACTTATCAACCAAGAGTCAAAATATTTTATTGGCATTTGATAAACCTTCCTTTTATATTTATAAGAAATAGAACAGGGATTAATCTAGTTTTAAAACCACATACTAGGTCAAGACTCGAGTTAGAAAGGATCTAGTTTTAAAACCACATACTAGGTCAAGACTCGAGTTAGAAAGGATGGTATTTCAGCATCCTTTGTCTGAGACATGCACACATGAGTAAAGAGAGTGATATGCCACCATGTGCCCCCATGCATGTTTATCTGCACATGGAATATGTATTCTACAAATTCACGAAGTGGATGATGGTAACAGTTTGGTAGAAATAATCACACAGGCATCTACATCAGAATTTCATTAATTTCACAGTTCTGCAGAAAGTAGTTTCATGCAGTGACAGTTTAAACTGTTAAAGTAAAATAACTATGGACCAGTGAGATTGCTCGACAGGTAAGGTGCCTAATTCACAAACTTGGTCACCTGCATTCAATCCCCAGAACCCACATAGCAGAAGGAGAGAACTAACTTCTGAAAGTTGCCTCTGACTTCCATCTGTCTCCCTATGCACCTACACACCTTCTCTTTCTTACCTTCTCTTTGTCTTCCTCTTCTTCTTCTCTCTCTCTTTGTCTTTTTCTCTGAAATAAATAAAATACATTCAAAGATTTGCTTGAAAAACTGTATGGATTTTTATATACTCAACACAAGTTTGAGGAATTCATTCTCAACAACTTTACCTCTCCACAAATATGCACCCATCCTCCCTGGGGGGGAAAAATCATTAGCTCTTATTATGTGTCAGGCACTTCTATGAGCTCTCCATCTTTATAGCAACTATTTATGACCAGTTTTCTTATGAGGAAGGTGCGACATTAAGAAGATAAATGATTTCCTAAATTATGCAACTGTTCAATTATTGGAATCAGTCATCTATCAGCTGATTCTGTTAGGACCACAGTATTTCTCATTCTCCCCACTTTTGAGTGGATCCTTAACATTCAAAGACTAAGAAGAAAAACGTGGGTCTTGAGTCACTACTCGATAGATGCGTCCTCAAAAACACTGTACTGTCTACCACTTACCTCCTAGTGACAGGATCAACTCCAACAACCTCTTTGGAGTTAGTATTCATTTCTTTTGCCCCTTAAAAGTTCCCAAAGCTGAATGGTTCAGGATGGAAGAAGTGTAGGTTGAAAGAGGACCTACAGGTCAGAAACCTAGGCTGAAGAGAAAGCCTGCGGGTGGGAAATGAGAAGGGATATGCCAGGCAAATCCAGTGGCAGGAGACTCAGAGCAGTGCTGTTCCGGGAAGAGAGGCCCTTCCTAAATGAAACTCCAAATAAGAACTCAATTCTGAAATGTGTACCTCCCACCTCTGCACACACAAGACAAAAATTGACCTCTGTGTTCCTTTCAAAGGGCATGGGGAATCTTAAAGCAAATCTTAGTCATCAGAATTTCTCTTCTCATTTAGCCAGAAGGCACATTTCTTCTTGCACATACATGAATATTGACAGACAACCACAGAGCTCATTGCTATACTACTCCAATCAACAAGCAAAACAGTATCATTTTGATATAAATGAGAAACAAAATTATGTGAATTTTACTACATCATGATTGAAGCATAAAATAATTAATACGTTATTTTCTTTCTTCCGATTCCAGGCTCCTGATTTGGGCTTCGATACTGCACTTGCTCCCCAGTTTATCTCCTCCACGGAAATGCTTTTCTTTGCATATATACCTCTGTCGGAGTCTAAGTCGCAAGCGTACAAAAAGAAATTCAGAAATCTTCACTATGGAAAAGTGTTAAATTTTGAGTAATTAATGATTTGCTCATAACTTTGTTGGATTTAGTGCTGCTCCTTAGATTCTAAAATGTTTTTTACTTTATAGTCTTTGAAGAGTTCATACATGTACTGTATCACTTTCACGCCCTACTACCCAATACGCTACTTTTTTAAACTTCACTTTTTCCTTGCTTACCTGCTCTCTCTCTGTCTCTCTCTGTCTCTGCCTCTGTCTTTCTCTCTCTCTCTCTCTCTCTCTCTCTCTCTCTCTCTCTCTCTCTCTCTCTCTCTCTCTCTGTGCATGTGCGTGTGTGTCTGGGTTACTGTTAATGGCATGTGTCTGAGTGTTTGCTGCAGTAAGCATGATAAACTATTGAGCTTATCATTGGGGAGAGTAGCTCCCTTTCTCCCTCATTTGGCATTAACCTTCATTAGTTTCTAAGGGAGGTGTGCAGCCTCTTAAGATCTTCCCCCTTTCATAGTGTAACACAGACAGGCCAAATCTTGTACAAGGTCTTATGTAAGTAAGTAGAATTTCAATGGGTTTGTGGATGCTAAGGACCTGTCCTACCCAGAGATTCTAAAATTTTTAAGCCTACTTTTTCTCAGTAATTTTTTTTCCACATCATACATGACCAGCTGCATTCATAGACCCCCCCAGTTATCTACATGATGCTCCAGTTATAGAAACAAAGTGCCTTTTATATCAGCATCATTAAGCTAAGCTATAGAAATGCATGGTTTTTATCTTGAATAGCCAAATATCCTGAATTCACTGGACACTTCTCATCCATAGTCTTTTACTTACATAACCATTATCTTATATCCGAGAGATAGACACATCTAATGTGTTAGAGTCCATCCTTTATGAATAAAACAGTGCATAAGACAGTGTACAGAATGCTCAGGAATGCTTACTTTTAAGATATTGGCAGTAGCCAATGTCCTTTAACATTGCCTTTCAATGTAAAAAATTCACTTTTAAGAATAATTTGAATTCTGTAATTAACCACCAAAATAACAGCCATGAAAGAAGTAAGTTCAGATCGCCATAAGATCATTGCTATGGTCTGAATGGTCGTGTTTCCACAAAATCCATGTCTTGGATCCTAAGCGCTAAGGTTATATAGGTCGTTGAAAGGTGAATAAGTCAAAAGAACTCTGTCCTTCTAACTAAAATAAAAGAGAATCCACAGAGCTGGCTAAGCCCTTCTACCATGTGAGCGTACACATAGAAGACATCATCTCTCCATAATAAAATGGTCTCTTATCAGACACACAATGTGCTGAACCCTTGACCTTGGACTTTCCATTCTCCAAAACTGTGAGGAACACTAAGGTATCCAGTTTATGGTATTTTGTTATAGTATTTCAATAGGCTAAAACACTCGCTCTGTCCCAAAAGGATAGACCTGTTCTTATAGCAGGTTCAAATCTGCATATATGTGTTTTAGGTCGTCAGTACATACCTTATACATACTCACTTAGAGAATGAGGTAAAGATGGACATCAATCATAAGAAATAGTAACTATTTTTCACCATAAGACTCATAGACCCTTTTGTCTCAAAGAAGAGTATCAGTGAACTCTAGAATTCTTTTGCTACTTTATAACTTTTGTACATTCCAGACAAATTCATAGCATTAATTTGCAACATTCCAGATCAGTTTATATTTAGGTAGATATTCCTTATAGAGAACTTACTGAATATCTCTAAATATCTTTTTTTATTTATTTTAGTGTATGTGTGTGCATGTGTGCATGTGTGTGTGCATGTTTTCATGTGTGTCGGGGAACGTGTGGCACTGTGTAAGCCTGTGGAGGCTCAAGGATGACACTGTGAGTCACCTCAGATTGTTCTACCTCCTTATTGCTTTGCTCTAGAGTTTCCCAGGCTTCCTCTACCTTCCAGGGCCAAAATTGCAGGCACTGCCATTTCTGCTGGGCATTTTTATGTGGGATCTGAACTCAGGTTCTTTTCCCTACAAGGCAAAGGCTTTAACCCCTGAGCCATCATCCCAGGACTCTTTTTATTTTTAAAAAAATATTTGATGAGAGAGAGAGAGAGAGAGAGAATACATCTGAGTTTCCAGGAATCAAACTCGGGTTGCTGAGTTTGCCGATAGGTTCCCTACCTAGCAAACTATGTCACCATCACTAAATCTCTTATCACTGAGTCTCTTTTTTAAAGGTTCCTCTAGGGGCTGGAGAGGTGGCTCCAGGTTTAGGCCTCTGCCTCCCAAGAAGAGGGACCTGAATTCAGTTCTCAGAGGGTGCCGACTTGCACTTCTGGCCCTGAAAGGCAAAGCCTGGGAAACATCAAACAAAACAAAAAAGAGGTTCAACAATTGAGGAGGTTCCTGAAGTCATCCTTGGGCCTCCACAAGCACACACAGTGCCCTCTGATAGACACAGACATACACGCGCACACACACACACACGCACACACACAAACATGCAAAAAAACTCAATGTTAATTATTTTTAAACTATGGGATCATAACCTTTTTTTCCATCTTCATTTGTATGTGTGTATGGCATGCACATGTATGTTCATGTTTGGATTGTGTGAACATACATGTTGTACCAATGTACATGTGTTCATATATATATGGAGGTTCTAGAATTATCCTCAGAATAATCCTAGAATTATCACCATTAGGAGAGTTCACTGATGGAGTTAGTCTGGCCAACCAGCTTGCTTAGGGAATTCTAAGGCTCCACTTCCCAGGGGTGGAATTATAGACAGACTGTCACAACCACATGCACTTTTCATGAGATCTGGGATCCAAATTCCAGTTGTTGTTTTTTTTTTTTTTTTTGCTTATACACAAAGTGATTAACTGCTGAGCCATTTCTCCAGCCCTCCCCTACCCCACTTGGCACTTCTCATTTTTAACTTTTATCATAATTTTGTGATGAATGTATTTATGTATTTCAAGTATTAATATTTTTTAAGACAGATTCACATGAGTAGAACAATGGAATTGGTGGGCAGGGAAGGAGACAATGTCAGCACTCTTGATGCATTATGATAAGTTGCTGTCTAGGAAGCTTGTCCTAATTTGCAAGCCTATCAGTAGTAAATGAGTGTCAGTTTCCATTCAATTATCGCTGCTACTGAACCTTGTCATTTTAAAATCTTTTCTGGGTGAGGACGTGGCTTAGTATAATATACCTGCTTATCACTCATGAGACCCTTGGTTTGATCCCAACACTAAGAGAATAGACAGAGATTAATTGGTACATATATACATGATAGATAGATAGATAGATAGATCGATAGATAGATAGATAGATAGATAGATAGATAGATAGATTGATAGATAGATAGATAGATAGATAGATGATAGATAGATAGATAGATAGATAGATAGATAGATAGATAGATAGATAATCTTTGTCAGTTTTATAGGTGAAAATTGTACCTTATTGTTGTAAGCGCCACTTTGCTGACAACTAATGAATGAGTTTGTACAAATGCTAGTCAAATGTTCATCTGTTAGCCAAGGATTTTTTTTTTTCAAATCGCATATCCATAAACCCACTCATTTAAGCTACTGTGATACCCAAATTGCTTGATGTTTCTGTCTTTTTTTTAGAAAACGTGGGATGGGTTACATCAGAAAAGTACTGAATCACAAGATTCCTGAAGGGTTTCCATCTTCCATTATCACAGAAATGATAGAACCTTTCGGAATAGAAAGTGAGAATGAAAGCCCTTGTATCGCTAGCTCTCTTACTATTCAAAATGCCTCAAGAAATACGTTTAGACTTATTATTGAAAACAAAAGTAAGTATAGAGATCCATGTCTACTGATAGCATGAGAAGATATCATATTCGTTTATAGAAAAAAAGAGTTTCAATTGTGCTGTATGTGATACTGGAGGAGAGAGTCAAACCAAAGTACTGCACATGTTAGGAAGGCGCTTCACCTCTGAACTATACCCCCAGCCTCACATTCAAATCCAATTGGCAATCTACCAAAGTAACAGATGCTTAAGTTTCTGGAGCAGTTGCATATAATATAATAAAACCTAGTTGTAGCTTCATTAATATTTCATTAACATCAGTATTAATCATTTATCCCAGTGAAACCGTATTGTCTTAAACAGTGCTTCCAAGTAAGAAAAATAGAAATTACATGTCAACTGAAAACAGAAAATATTTGAAATGAAAATATAAAAAGTTTAAAGAGCGATCATGAGATTTTGTCATGTGTAATAAAAATGAATTTTAATAACTATTAGATAAGATTGCATTTCAAAAGATTATTATTTGAATAAGATTATTGTTCAAAGGATAGTCATACAGAAAAAGTTGTATAATTTATTGCTACCAAGTCAGGAGAGATGGAGATGAAAACTGGCTAGCTGAAGTCAGCAATGACCTTGGCAAAACTTGCTAGCTTCAAGTAATGGAGACAAAAGTCCAACTGGAATAAGGAGCAATACTAAAGAAACCAGAAAAGATTATGTGTTTTAAGACACTTGTCTGTGAAGAAGAGGAGAGAAATTATAGAATCTTTGAAGGGAATTTTTGAAGAGGAATTCGAGGTCAGTTGAATGGGCAGGTGCACATAGTAATGAGAATTTTGAGGTTCTTTTTGGACTCTTTCTATTTTCCAGTGAGGGGCAGCCTGCTGTTATACTTTGAGACCTGCAAACTATTTGAAACTTTGATGTCTCTGTCTTTAAAGCAGCCTTGCTTTGCCTTCATTGAACTCTTCTCTGACGAAATTTCCTCCAGCCATTTCTGCTTTGTGTCTCTGATGGGATCTTTCTCCTTCCCCTTGTTTAAAGGATGCCCTTAGCTTTTAAATCCCCCTAGTCTCCTTAAACAAGCATTGATCCATTCAAGAGGCTGAGCACCTCTGGGTAACAGGCAAGCATTTGGGCACTGGGGGAGCGCTGGCTGTGTGACTCTTAAAGAAGCACAACATGTATCCCAGGGTTAGGGAGGTTCTTAGCAATTCCATAGTTAAAGAAATCCATTTTGGTTGAAATTCCTATTTATGGCTTTTGTTTCTTTCCCTGAGCATGTGTAGTTTCTGATTTCTTTCTGTTGTTGTTATTGTTGTTTGCTTGTTTACTTTTGGGTCATTTCAAAAGGAATTCCAGGGCATAGAACCAAGAATAATAGGAGAGTAGTGCCCCCCCCAATTAGACCTACAGAAAATGGAAGTTTCCACAAAAAAAGTAGTAAACATAGATAGGTGAATATATTACAATGATTACCAAAACATCGGTTTCTTTTGCAGGGTAGAGACTTTCTGACAATGGATGTTGTAGTCACTCTTCATGTTGCTGATATGAATATTTGACCCAGACAACTTAGGGAAACAAAGAATGTGTTCCTGCTTACGATTGTCCACTACAGTTCATCAGCATGGCTAGAGAGCTCGTACCAACATCAGAAACTGAAGGAACTAGCCACACCACATCCATAAAAAGGGCTGAGAGAGGCTCACACTTTCTCTCTCCCTAGCCTGCCTGTATGCCACAATACTGAACCAGTCTTCTCTGTCTTAGCCAGCTGCCCATGGAATGGTCCTCCTCACTATGGATTGGGATCTTCCCAATCAATTAGATAGATCACCCCCTTACTGGCTTGCTCACTGCATGGCCATAATTAAATAATTCTTCATTGGTGTACCTAAAGACTCAGCTTTCAAATTGTCAAATTGATACCTGTATCTAATCGACAGAGTGAAAAAAATTTTTTTTTGTTTCCTGAATATCGGTACTTGACAAATGAAAGCTAAATTTTACTAGACAGCCTTAGGAACACCCAGAAAGACTTACCTTTTAGCAAATGATTTTTGATACCAGATAAAAAATAATGGCATCTTTGTAGCCTGAAAGGGATGGATGGGTTTCTCTTTTCATGAAGGATACTAGCTCACTGGTATGAGCTCTCTTGCCATTCTGATGAACTATAACTGATAATCATAAGCAGGAACACTTTCTTTGTATCTCTAAGTTGTCTGGGTCATATATTCATATCAGCAACATGAAGAGTAACTACAACGTCCATTGTCAGAAAGTCTCTACTCTGCAACAAAGAGAGAAACTGATGTTTAGGTGAATCGTTGTAATACATCATGTTTTTGTCTAATTCCGGTCTCCTGTCTGAGATGTCATCTTCTGATGCTTAGCACATGAAGGGTTAGAATTTCGACATATTGACAGAAGACCTATGGTGTTAGTTACTTTTTTTTCATCGCCATCATCAAATACCTGAATAGAAAGCAACTTAAGGAAGGATGTGTAGGGTGGGCATGATACATCATGGTATGGAAGACATGGAAGCAGGGCCACATGACTGCTGGACGCGTCGTGTCCATGGCCAAGAAGCAGACAGTGATGAATACCAGTACTCACCTCATACTTTCCTTTTTCTTCAGTCCAAACCCCAGATCTTTTTTTTATTATTTCCGCTCATAAAAACTTAACAGGTACACCAGTTCCCTCCCTCCCTCCTCCTCCCCCCGAAACCCTGCTCCCCCTCCCCACCCACCTCCCTCTCCATCCCCCAATGTCTCCCCCCTCCCAGTTCCCAGAGAGTCCTTTCTTGTGCATGCCTGACTCTCCTCTGGGCCTCCTCTCCGATGACGTACAAGGACCCAGTGGCATTTCCCTGAACCCTTTCCCATGTTCCCCTTAAGCATAGGAGCACTACTGTGGCTGTCAATCCCTTGCCTCCAAGGATCTTGGTGCCTTTAGCAAATGCTAGACTTTGTGAGGTCAATAGTGTGTTGGACATTGCGCAGGGCATGCAAAGTCCAATTATGATTGCTTCGGCCCTAACTTGTGTGGAATATCTTGCAAATCATTGCTCCTCCCATCCTTTTGCTCTTACACTCTTACCGCCCCCTCTTCCGCAAATGTCCCTGAGCTTCAGGATGGGGAGAGATTAGTCTGGCCTAGTTCTAGGTGGTTGATATAGAGTCTCTGAAGTTCTTTATTGTGGTTTGTTGATTTTCTTTTGCAGTTTTGCTGCTCCTGCAGTGCCCTTCACTCCATCCTGATGGGCAATGTATGTCACCCCCTGGCCAGAGACAAAAAGCTGTTAAACTGGAGTTTTGTTATAAGAGCACATTCAAGGGTAGATGTAATAAAAGTAGGAAACCTCAGTGAGGGAGGGGTCAATCACCCATTTACAAAATGGTTACTTTTTATCTGCCAGACTATATGCCCTCCGCTTCTGGTGAGGTCATACCCCCTCAGTTGTAAATGATCAGGAAGGAATGACTGTGAACTTAACCAGGTGTCACATTACTTACTTGCAGTCCTTGATGGAGGCCTATTTTCTCTGCTGTAACATGGTCCCCTTTCTCCTTGTGTCTGGTGTGGCCCTCCATCCCCATCTCTTCTGTTCATAATCCTTGCAATTACTGTAGGTATTGCATAGATTTACCTTTGAGTGTCTCAAGGTGGGCTGGGTGGGTTTGGTACTAGGAGCCACCTATTAGGGAGTACATACAGGTGCTTAATTTTCTGGGTTTGGGATACTTCACTTAATATAATTGTTTCTAATGACATCCATTTCCCAGCAAATTCCATTAAGTCATCATTTTTTTTTTATTCAACTGTGTGCATGTGGGTGTGTACGTGCGCGCGCGCTTGTGTGTCTGTATGTGTGTGTGTGTGTGTGTATGTGTAGAACCACGGACGAATTTGCAAACCACCATGGACGCCTCCACCTCCTTCTGCCCAGGGATTCACAGGCTCCGCCCTACCAGGACCGGAAACGCAGGCCGCCCCCGCTTCCGCCTGGCGTCTATACGTGGGATCTGGGATCCAAACTCAGGACCTTCTGCCTGCAAGGCGGAGGCTTAACCCCTGAGCCACCTCTCCAGCCCTAATTCATCATTTTTGATGGCTGAGTAGTACTCTATTGTATAGATGTACCACAGTTTCCTTATCCACTCATCAAATGTTGGACATTTGGATTGATTCTATGACTTTGCTATTGTAAACAGTGCTGCTATGAACATGGTCATGTTTGTGCTATCGAGATGAAACTCTGCTGTATGGGGGGTTATTCCCAAAAGTGGAATAGCAGGGTCATATGGCATTTCAATCTTTAATTTCTTTAAGAATCTCCAGACGGCTCGCCAGAGTGGCTGTATGAGCCTGCATTCTCACCAGCAATATAGCAGAGTTCCCCTCTCTCCACATCCTCTCCAGCATTTGGTGTTGTTTGTATTGTGGATTTTTGCCATCCTGACCGGGGTGAGATGATATCTCAGGGAAGTTTTGATTTGCATTTCCCTGATGGCTAAGGAAATGGAGCATTTTTTAAGATATTTGTTAGACATTTTAATTTCATCCCTGGTAAAGTTTCTTTTAAGTTCCAGGGCCCATTTTTTAATTGGGCCATTGGTTTCCTTGGTGTTTAGTTTTCTAAGTTCTTTGTGCACTCTGGACAGTAGAGCTCTATCAGATATGTGGTTAGTGAAGATTTTCTCCCATTCTGTGGGTTGCCTTTGAGCTCGTGTTACAATCTCTTATCCAAGAAATCCAGAGAATTATAACATCATATTTCAAAAACTTATACTCTGTGAAGTTTGACAACACAAAAGAGATGGATGAATTTCTAAGTAAACACAACTTACCTAAATTGAATCAGGAAGTTGTGAATTATTTAAATAGTCCTATAACATATAAGGAAATTGAAGAAGTAGTCTCAAATCTTCCCACCAAAAAATGTCCTGGACCAGATGGATTCAGCACAGAGTTCTACCAGACATTTAAGGAGTTAATAACACCAATACTCCTTAAACTGTTCCATCAGATAGCAAAGAAAGGAACACTACCAAATTCCTTCTATGAAGCTAATATCGTTTTAATCCCAAAACCTAATAAAGATTCACTTAAAAAAGAAAACTATAGGCCGATCTCTCTGATGAACACAGACGCAAAGATTCTCAACAAAGTCTTAGCAAATCAGATTCAAAAACATATCAAAAATATCATTCACAGGGACCAAACCCCAGATCTTGAGTGGTGTCGCCTGCATTTGTAGTGTCTCTTCTCACCTCAGTAAACTCAGTCTACAAACTCCCTCACAGACATGGCCAGTGGTATGTCTTCTAGATGATTCTAGATTCTGGCTAACTGACAATATTAACCATCATGTTAACCATTCAGTTTGTAATGCTCCAATGTTCTGTACAACACATGAGCTATTCATAGGCATCTTGACTGTCCTTAGCCCTTTGTTTTCTGTTGCTAATTTTAGAGGGAGGTTTGAACTTTGGAAATTTATCATCCTGAATGTAATATTGCTTTCTTGTAACTGTAAGAATTCCATGAAATAGTAATTCATTCTTTTTCTTAATTTAATAGACTTAATTGTATGTGTGTGTGTATGTGTGTGTGTGTGTGTGTGTGTGTGTGTGTGTGTGTGTGTGGTGCTGGGGGTTGATAACTCTACTACTGAGCTAACTCTCCAGCCCCAGACTTTAAAGAGTAGTATGTGTATATGGAGTATGTGCGTGTGTGTATATGTTTGCATGTAGATGGGTACACATGTGTGTGTGCTGTTACCTATATGTATGAGTATGTAGGGTGACCCTGGGGTGATATCAGGAATCATTCATAATTGCTCTACCACCATATCATTCTGAGTCTAGATTTCTAGCTAGACGCAGAGGTTGTCATTATGAATAATCTGACTAGCCAACTTGTTCCGGGGTTCCCCAGCTCCGCTTTCAGGACTGGAATAGGTGGGCTGCCTACCCTGCCACCTTTTTTTTTTTCCATTTTTCCCTGAGATCCTAGGATCGGACTCCCATCCTTTTGCTTGTCCAGCAAGTGCTTCTGCTGCTGGGCAGTCTCTCCAGATTTCTTTTGGAGTTTGTTTGTTTCTGTTGTGGTTTTATTTTGGTTCAGTTTTATGAGACAGAGATTCACAAAGTAGTCTTGGAAACCTGAGCATTTACTATGTAGTAGTCTAGGCTGGTCTTGAACTCATAAAAGTCCTCCTGCTTCTTCTGCCTGAATGCTACAGCCATATGCCTGGACATCTGGTTTTTCTTTATGAGTTTTAAGAGTTCTTTGAATATTCAAGACAGGACACTGACATCAGATATATGTTTTGCAAACATTGATCCCCATCTATTGCTTGTCTTTTCATTCAGTTAGCAATGTGTTTCACAAAACAGAAACCTAATTTTAATTAAATTGCATGTCTTACTCACAGATCTCATTTTTAGTTTTCCATAGGTAATATTATTGCCCAATTGAAATTTATCTAGCATTGTCTTCAAGGTCTACATTTGGCATTCTATATTTAAGTTTTATGATCTATTTTGAGTTACTTTTATGAAAGTTCCACTTCCTTTGTTTAATTTATTTTTGCATATAAATGTGCTGATGTTTAGTAGTATGTTAAAAAGATTGCGCTTTCTTTTGCCTCCTTATGAGACATTGGTTGACTGTATTTGAGCAAATTTATTCCTAGATTTTCCTGGTCTGTTTCCTTAATTCTGTCTCTTGTTTTCCAAATGCCACAGTGTCTAAATAACTGCAGCTGTAAAGTAAATTCTAAACCTGGAGTACCAGTCCTGTGAATTAATTATGTTGACCATTTAGGTCTTTTGCCTATCCATATAATTTTTGTAAAATAAATTTTGGGGTTTGATAAAAATAAATTATTAGGATTCTAATTTAAATTGTGTTAAATAATAATTGGAATTGGGAGAATTGTCATTTTAACAATTATTGAGTGCTGGAGAGATGGCTCAGGGGTTAAGCAGAATGTCCTGAGTTCTGATCCCAGGTTCCACATAAAAACCTCTAGGTGGAACAAGTTAGGGACGAAGTAATCATAATAGGACTTTGCATGACCTGCGCAATTACCAACATATTGACCCCCCCCAAAGGCACTAGGCACTAGGATCCTTAGAGGCAAGGGATTAACAGCCACAATAGTGTTCCTATACTAAAGGGGAAGACAAGAGAGGGCTCTAGGCAATGCTACTGAGTCCTTACACCTCATCAGAGAGGAGGACCCAGAGGAAAGTTTGACATGCACACTAAAGGATGCTCCAGGAATGGGGGTGGGGGGGCACTGGGAGAAAAGGAGGGAGGGGAGAAAGGAAGTAGAAAAAGGGGGGAGGGAAGCAAGGGGATCCGAGGAAGGGTAGAGGGAGGGAGGGGAATGGGGTACCTATCAAGTTTGTATAAATGTAAAAAATAATATAAAATAATAGTAAAAAAAAAAAACCTCCAGGTGGAAACAGTAGGAGAGACCTACACTCTGGCACTGGTGGGCAGAGCCTGGGAAATTCCAGACCAAAGCAAAATATAGGGAGAAGCAATCCAGGGTGATTCCCAAAGTCACTATTGGACCTCTACAAGGACACAGAGTGCCCTCTGATACACACACACACACACACACACACACACACACACGCGCGCGCGTATATGTGCGCACACACCAAAAAAAATGAGGCTTCTTACCTATGAATATGGAATATATCTCCATTATTTATATCTTTTTGTATTAGGTTTGTATTCTTGTGAAATGTGCCTATTTAACATGTGCACAAACCTAGATTTGATCCACAGAAACACACAACAGAGAAGAGACGGCATGCTGACATGCATTTTCAGTCCCAACTACTCAAGAGCAAAATCAGGATTGAAGTTCTGTAATGCAGGACTAGTAACTTGGGCAATTTAGCAAGATCCTGTCTTAAAGAGAGACAGAAGAGAAAGAAAAAGAAAAGGAAAGAGAAAGACAAAGGGAAGCAGAGAAGAGACAGGGAATATTCTTGCCTTCCACACTTTTCCTCTGCTAAGAATATTATAGGGTAGTTCCAGGAAACATTAAAATATGGCTTACATGTGACCTATTTGTGATAAACTTGCTATAAAATATATTGGAATTACAACCTGAAGTTTGGCAAATGCATTCTCAGGTTAAGATTATAGTTTTAAAGATTCAAATAATATTGTCATTAGTTGTATCCATTTGTGTACTTGGTAGACGTGGATGTCTTCTTTTGTATGAAAGCTCTTCTGATTCATTTGCAGATGATACAGTCGTATTTAAACAAACAGACAAAGAGAAGACTGTGTTGATTCCTGGTTATAGCAGCTTCCTGATCATAAAAGTTATTGATAATAAGACTGCTATGTCTATGGCTACTATGCCCAACAATTTGCCAGCAAATTCAACTATCCCAGCAGAATCTTGGTTCTTATACAACTTTGGGCTAAAAAGTGGACGATATTGGAGTGTAAAATCAAAACCGTGCAATTACTGGTTTCAGCCAGAAAACGACTCATGGTCCCTCAGCTTCGTGAAATACATTGATTTGGGCAAGCGTTACAAGTTTGAAAATAAAATTATACCTAATACAAAAGGTAAGCATGCTTTGTTGGAAAAAGTCAAAATGAGTTATTTCTTGAGTGTAAAATATACTCTTCCACATTTACTTTGATTTCCATGATTGCTAGGACTCTACTAATACCAGTGGCAACTTCCTATTATTAAGCATTGGCTATGTTCTAAGTGTATTTTTTTATATATAATACATTTTTTATTATTATTTCAGCTCATACAAACTTAATAGGTACACCAGTTCCCTCCCTCCCTCCTCCTCCCCCCCCAGCCCCCTGCTCCCCCTCCCCTCACCCCTCCCGCCCCATCCCCCCCCCCGTGCCTCCCGCCCTGATTCCCAGAGTCCTTTCTTGTGCATGCCTGACTCTCCACTGGGCCCTCCTCTCCGATGACATACAAGGACCCAGTGGCATTTCCCTGAACCCTTTCCCGTGTTCCCCTTAAGCATAGGAACACTACTGTGGCTGTCAATCCCTTGCCTCCAAGGATCTTGGTGCCTTTAGCAGATGCTAGACTTTGTGAGGTCAATAGTGTGTTGGACATTGCGCAGGGCATGCAAAGTCCAATTATGATTGCTTCGGCCCTAACTTGTGTGGAGTATCTTGCAAATCATTGCTCCTCCCATCCTTTTGCTCTTATACTCTTACCGCCCCCTCTTCCGCAAATGTCCCTGAGCTTCAGAATGGGGAGAGATTAGTCTGGCCTAGTTCTAGGTGATTGATATAGAGTCTCTGAAGTTCTGGATAGTGGTTCGTTGATTTTCTTTTGCGGTTTTGCTGCTCCTGTAATGCCCTTCACTCCATCCTACTGGGCACTGTATGTCACCCCCTGGCCAGAGACAAAAAGCTGTTAAACTGGAGTCTTATTATAAGAGCACATTCAAGGGTAGATGTAATACTTATACCCAAAAGTGGAATCACAGGGTCATACCGCATTAGGCAATGGGAGGGATCAATCACCCATTTGCAAAATGGTTACTTTTTAATCTGCCAGATTATATGCCCTCCCCTTCTGGTGAGTTCATACCCCCTTAGTTTCTAAGTGTATTATTAAATAGTTTATTAGATACTATTTAATGTAAACAATTACCCTGAAATCTAGATTATAATATTCATTGTATAAATGATGGTAAGTGACCAGTCCAAGCTTATCCCAATATTTATTTTATATTTTAGAAGCTTAGGCAGGTGTGACTTGCCCTAATTCCACCGGATTATTTTATGAAACTCTCTCTCTCTGTCTTTCTCTGTCTCTCTCTGTCTCTCTCTGTCTCTCTCTCTCTCTGTCTCTCTCTCTCTCTCTCTCTCGTTCTTTCTCTCTCTCTCTCTCTCTCTCTCTCTCTCTCTCTCTCTCTCTCTCTCTGTCTTTCTCATTTATTTATTTGAGTTCTTCACCATGTAAGTTTTCAGGAGTCGACTTCAGGTCAGATGCTTTTCCTACTGAGCTATCAAGCTGACTTTTACTCTGTATTTTAATGTAGATTTTTTGTTGTCTTTCTAAATGAAAATCTTTCTTATTTCCTTCTTTCCTTCCTTCCTTCCTTCCTTCCTTCCTTCCTTCCTTCCTTCCTTCCTTCCTCTTTCCTTCTTTCCTTCCTTCCTTCCTTCTTTCCTTCCTTCCTTCCTTCCTTCCTCCTTCTTTCCTTCCTTCCTCCCTTCCTTCCTTCTTTCTTTCCTCCCTTCCTTCCTTCCGTCCTTCCTTCCTCCCTTCTTTCCTTCCTTCCTCCTCCTCCTCCTTCCTTCCTTCCTCCCTCCTTCCTTCCCCTTCCTTCCTCCCTTCTTTCCTTCCTCCCTTCCTTCCTCCCTTCCTTCCTTCCTCCCTCCTCCCTCTCCCTTCCTCCTCCCTCCTCCTCCCTCCTTCCTTCCTCCCTTCCTCCTCCGTTCCTTCCTCCCTCCTTCCCCCTTCCTTCCTCCCTTCCTCCTTCCTTCCTCCTCCTTCCTTCCTCCCTTCCTCCTTCCTTCCTCCCCCCTTCCTCTTCCTCCCTTCCTCCCTTCCTCCCTTCCTTCCTTCCTTCCTTCCGCCTCCTCCCTTCCTCCCTTCCTCCCTTCCGCCCTTCCTCCCTCCTCCTTCCTTCCTTCCTCCCTCTTCCTCCCTTCCTTCCTCCTTCCTCCCTTCTTTCTTCCTTCCTTCCCTTCCCCCTCCTCCCTTCCCCCTTCCTCCCCTTCCTTCCTTCCTTCCTTCCTTCCTTCCTCCCTTCCTTCTCCCTTCCTCCCTTCCCCCTTCCCCTTCCTTCCTTCTTCCTTCCTCCCTTCCTCCCTCCTCCCTTCCTTCTTTTCCTTCCTTCCTTCCTCCCTCCCTCCCCCCTTCCTTCCTTCCTCCCTTCCTTCCTCCCTTCCTTCTTCCTTCCTTTCCTTCCTTCCCTCCCTTCCTTCCTTCCTTCCTCCTTCCTTCTTTCCTTCCTTACTTCCTTCCTCTTTCCTTCCTTCCTTCCTTCTTTCCTTCCTTCCTTCCTTCCTTCCTTCCTTCCTTCCTTCCTTCCTTCCTTCCTTCCTTCTCTTTTTTTGTATGTGAGAGTGGATACGTACATACCATAGCATGCATGTGGAGGTCAAAGAACAGTTTCATAGAAGTCGGTTCTCTCCACCCACTCTTATGTAGAATCTGCACTCTAGGTAAAGGCTTGCAGGCAAGTACTTTTACCTACTGAGTCATCTTGCCAACCCATATGAAAATCTTTTCACTACTTTGATATTGCTATATTTACTCTAGATATTTAACTCAAGCCAAAAGTGAGTTTTACCCAGAATACTGTCATTCCTAATAACATGCAAAAACCAAAAACTCTCAAGACTAAGGAGTCTCTGAAGCAAAGGGTTTATTGAACCATTACAGATGCTGGTCAGAAAAGGACAAGAGACAACTACCAGTAGCCGGACTAGCTTAGCAAGTGGCAAAATATGTGCTGGGAAAGGAGAACGTAAATTATTTACATCTGTCAAACCATTATCATGTACTTCTCACCATTGTCGTTTGCTTCTCACCACTGCCCACCTCTTTAATTGGTATATTGGTACTGCTGGCCATTCCTTAGCCAACTAGCTGTGTGAGATATGTTCTGGGGAAGTCGATATAGCACACTGGGAATAAAACAGATAAAGAGGTCCAGTGATCCCTAAGTCTGTTTCCGGAAAACCAGAAAGGGCATGCTTTAGGTTTAAATGGAGAACGAATTAGGGAAGGGACATAACTAAGCAGTTTTAGTCAAGGTGTGGTCTGGTTGTAATTATGTCAGTTCTGGGTCAACAATTTGGTTCAAAGAAGTTCTTCCTGCTTGAGCAGACAACCTAGTTCCTATGGGATGGTGTTTTGGTTTGGGTGAGAAAGTCTGTGTCCCTCTCTCAGCTTTTCTTTGGATATGGCCAGTTTCGTCTGTCCTGCTGACAATTCTCCTGCCTTAATGGACTGTAACCTAGAACTATGATCGTCAATAAAACCCCCTTGTCTTCTAAATCATTCGGATCATGACTTTATCACATCACCAGGAATCTGAAACTAAGACAAGGCTGAGTTAGATCAGCCATCTTCTTCAGATAGCCACTTCTTGACGCATGAACGTGCCTGTACAAGAGTAACCAGCAGTCAGGCCCAAAGTAAAGGAGACAGGAACACCAGGCTCAGAAGACAAGTGAGGAGCCCGGGGCTTCCCAGCAAAAGCAGTTTCTAAGTGTTCTAAGTGTCAGTGATAGGCTGTCAAGACAGAGATACCAGCTTTCCATCCTGATGGTAAGTGACCAGTCCAAGTTTACCCTAATGATCTATTTTTTAGAAGCTTAGACAGAAATGACTTACCCTGACCCTACCTTGATTGATTGATTGATTGATTGATTGCAATTATTAACAGCAGAGCTGTTATCTGTGGTAAACAAATGGGAGACTATCAGTGTATTTCTCAGTTGTGTGACATCCACAGTATTTAAGTCAGCTAAGAGCTAGTGGAGTTTGCAGTTGATTTAGGCTGTTTTGTTTGTTTCTTAGCCTTTTGCTCATGGTATGGGCCCAGAAATTGTTTGCCTACTGTCCTTTTGTGGTTCCTGTGTCAAAATTCCTTTTTTTTTAATCCAAATCCAATAAGCACAATCAGGAGGTAAATGAGAGAAGAAAAAGGCTTACTCCTTGTAGCAATAGGAATACACTGAGAAAAATTCCCAAGGCAGTTTTACCCCAAACAAGAAAAAGCAAGGGGCTTTTTAGGGGAGAAGTTTAAATGTCCTCATGAGGGAGCTCCTCATCACAAAAAGAAATGGGCACATACCTGGGCATCCTCAGTTCTGGTTCAAGGGCATGTGTTGCATATTCAAAAATAAAATGGCAGCTGGGAATGCTATTGGGCAGAGCATTCAATATTATTATGATAGCCACATTTACCTTAGGTCAAGATCCCAAAAGAGTAAGTCGCCGTGGCTTGGCTGTTTTGGGTAATTCCTTATAAGTTTATCTGGAGGGTCTTATTGGGAAAAAAAAAAAGCAAAAAATTTTGAAGCTACATAGACAGTCACTTGAAGGAACCGCGGCTTCCCTCAGCCCAGTAAGTGCAGACGATTGTCCCTCCAAGACCCACTGAGCTCAGCGTGCACATGACCTCGCTGTTTATGCTTGAGAAGCTGACTCAGGAATAAGAAGTGGATGGGGAACATTATTTCTCTGAGCCAACGGAAGAAAATATTTGTGAAGTTGAATTTTTCCAAGAACTATTGAAGTTGCTAAGCATTATTCATTGCACACTGTTAACTATATTGACTTTGTTTTCAAGGTATGAGAACACTTGACGTCCCACCAGTCACAATAATAGTCGGAAACCCAACATTATTGGAAATTAAGTCAACCGGCCTTTATGATGATACTGACAGCTATATGTCACAAGTTACTGCAACTGGCAATTTTTGGCGTAAAGTAAGAGTTTCTTTAATCACTCAACAGCCTGCTGTTATATTAAATGTAGACTATGATCTAAGGAAAAGAAGAGAAAGAAATACTTAATCCTAACCATCAAGCATAACTAAGCACCTTTAACATGTTTGGCATTTTGTGTTTTCAAATTTTTTAGTGTATGTGTTAATGTATGTGTGTAATACGTGTGCAATGTAATTGGTAGAACATATATGCCAGGGCATATGTGTGAGGATCAGAGGACCACCCTGTGGAAGCATTTCTCTCCTTCTATCTTTTATGAGAGTTTTGGGAACTGAACGCTGGTCATCTACCTTGCGCAGCAAGCACCTTTTCCTGCCACCTCTCCGGTCCACGTTTAGTATTTTAAAAAAAGAGAGAGAGAGCGAGAGAGATTGGTTAAAAGTGTGACTTCTAAGCATGAACCCCTGTCTGAAAAACAAAAAAAACTAAAAGCATGAACTCCAAAGACTTCCTAGGTTAGATCTCACTGCTGTGCTATCTGCATGGCACTGGGAAAGTTCATTCCTATGTCTAGGTTTCTTCATCCCTACAATGGAGTGACAGTAATTTGAAGTTGTTCTGAGAATTAAACCTGATAATACACGTAGAAAATCTAAAACAGTATCAGGGCTGGGCAGGCAGCACAGTGCTGGTAGAACGCTTGCCTAGAGCTGGAGAGATGGTTCAGGGGTTAAGCCTCTGCCTCAGAAGCAGAAAGTCCTGAGTTCTGATCCTGGAGCCCATGCAAAAATGTCAAGAGAAATGGCTATGACCTGACTTCTGGCCCTGGAAGGCGGAGCCTGGGACACTCCAGAGCAAAGCAAAGAGGAGGTAGAAGCAATCCAGGGTGGTTCTCATCTTTAGGCCTTCACAGGGACACACAGTGCCTTCTAATGCACACACACACACACACACACACACACACACACACACACACACACAGAGCTATTTAAAAAATAAAAATAAAATCTAAAAAAGAGAAAACATTTTCCTTCCAGTTATATACATAAGCAAAGGACTTTTCAGAACTGCTCCAATGGCCCATAAAATAACAGTAAGACTGACAAATGTGATTGCAAAAAAAATTTGAAAGCTTCTGCATAACAAAGGAAACAGAAAGAAGAGCCTGCACAGTAGGAGAAAATCTTTGCTAGAAACACATGTAATTAGGACTAATATGGAAAAATATGAAGAATTCAAAAATATTAAACATAAAAAGAACAAATAATACAATAAGTGAAAAACAAACTGGACAGGTGCTTTTCAAAAGAAATACAGGTAAGTGTAAGAACCTGAAAAATGTTCGACATCCACACCCATCAAGGAAATGTTAAATGAAAACAACATTCCTAGTGAGAATGAAGAGGGAAAGAAACCCATACACTCTTTGTGGGAAGGTACATTAGTCTAGTCCCTGCAGAAATCACTATGGACTTTCCTCAATAATTAATAACAAAGGAGATGGAGAGATGGCCCAGGGATTGAGACTCTGTTTTACAAGCAGAGGGCCCTGCGTTCAAAGCCCAGGTCCTATGTAAAAACACCAGATGGAAACGACAGCAGCATGTACTCCTGGTCCTGGTGAGAAATCCCAGAGCAAAGCAAAGAGAAGGTAGAAGCAATCCAGGATGATTCCTGAAGTCATGCATGTTCCTCCACAGGGACACACAGTGCCCTCTGATACACACACACACACACACACACACACACACACACACACACACATAAAATGAATAAAGTTTTTTTAAAAATTGATAACAAAGCTACCATGTGATATCATTCCTGGATATATACCCAAAGGAATGGAATGGACATACCTGCACATCTGTATTTACTGCAGCCCTACCCACAATAGCTATGTGGTCAGTCCCCATAACTTTGACAAATGAAAGAAAGTATGGTATGCATACACAATGGGATTTTATTCAGTCAAAATGAAGAACAAAGTTGTGCCTTTGCACAAAAATGGATAGAACTAGAGACCATGTTAGGCAAAATAAACCAGACTCATAATGACAAATATCATATTTTTTCTTCTTTATGTAGAACAGTAGATACATATATGTATCACTCATATATATATATATATATATATATATATGAAAGTAGCTGGGAATATAGCCTAGTATATGCAAGTCCTTAATTCCTTTTTTAAAAACGTCATGAAAGTAGAAAAGGGACAGTAGTGAAAAGAAGGGGACCTGCAGAAAGGAATAAGGTGAAGAAATGAGAGGATAATAGGAAAGACATCCAAATATGAGTATCTGATATGCGTGTATTACAATGTCACAATGAAACCCATCATTCTGAACAAAGGATACATGTTAATGCTAAATGCTGTGACCAAATCCCTGACAAGAAGCAACATGAGGAGGGAGCATTTATTTGAGTTTGAGGGTACAGTCCATCCTGACGGGGCACGCAGGGTGGTGGGGCACTATTTGCTGACACCTGGGTGGATCAGGAAGCAGAGAGAGAAGAACGCTGGTACTGGGGAGGCCTTCTTTTCCCCCTTTATTTAGTCTGGCGTCCCAACCCACAGGATGGTACCACACACATTTAAAGCTGGTCCTCTTAGGTAAACCTCTCTAGAAATGACTTCACAGACATTCTGATAGATATGTCTCCTCTGTGCTTCTTAATCTGGTCAAATTGACAATGGACCATCATGACAGAAAAATCTTATCTATAGAAACTCAATTAAGTAAATGTTTATTTCAAAATATAGACCAAGAGAAAATTGTTTTATTCATATCATCAAAGCAAATATCCAGGCGCCCATTAGCAAAAGGAGGCAGATGGTAAATCTGAAGGGGATGTAAGAATAGTATTCACAAGTACAAATCAAAGGAAAAAGAATTTATCTTAAGAATAATAGTTTGTGTGCAATTCTATTTATATTGAATGATGTTCAAGTCAATATTACTTGACATAAGACATGCAAATAACATGAATATTCAGCAATAGGTATTTGTTAAATATATTTGACATACGATCTTAAAGATACTTATGATGCATCATTAAAAGAATGTAGCATTCTAAAGAAAAAAAAGAATCCTACTTAGTAACTCTTTGTTTATTTAAAACCATTGGATGCCAATTAGTCCACAGAAATGTTTATTTTAAATTACTTTCATGTATTTTGGATCCTTCCAGGGATCTAATCTTCATTTACTTGTATATTTCCAGAGTTCTACTTCGATAGCATGGATTATCTGGGAAGCATCAACCGAGTGCTTTTTCACAACACTGGTGCCAACATTGAAAAGCAGTTGCAGTTATCTCAAATCTATGCGTCACATTCCCAGCAGGTCTATCCCACACGAAGACTGGATTAGTGGAGTTCACAAAGACCGTCATGGTTTCAATATGATCAAAACACTTCCCGTAAGAAATCTAACCATTGTGATTTGAGAGTAGTAAGGATATGTACTTTGTGTGTGTGTGTGTGTGTGTGTGTGTGTGTGTGTGTGTGTTTGTGCTTCAATAGCCATTCTGTTTTGACAGTTCCGTTCTGAGATACTCAGACACTGTTTCAAAACATTTTTCAAATCTATGTCTGTCATCTCAAGGATGTGACAGTGATTCTTTATTCCTAAAAACGTGAAAACTTTCTGAAATGATTATTTCTCTCAATAATCCTAGGCTTTTGTGATACACATAGGTTCTTCTCCTTACAATGACTTGCCTCAGGCTAATCTATATGACTGGTGCCATTTCTCTTTTGGTTATAGGTTTCTTGAGATGAGACCTTGCTACATATGTAGTCCATGTTAGACATGAACTCTAAATCCTCCTGTGACCAATCCTATTTTAATACATTGATTTTATCTTTTGCCTTTTTAACATCTGTGACCATTTTTGTTTGTTTTAGGTGTGGGTGCTGGTGTGCACGTGTGCACGCCCGCACGTGCGCTCACCATGCAGGTCCATGTGGAGACCAGAGGTTGACATCAGGATGTTTCCACTAATCACTTCTCTACCTTTTCTTTTTTTTTGAGCCAGGGTCTGTCACTGAACCTAGATCCGACCACTTTGAGTAGACTGTCTGGCTAGCAGCCTCCAGGATCCACCTATTGCTGCCTCCCTCCACCCTCCAGTGCTGCTGGGGTTTACGCGTGGGCAGGTCACACCTTGATTTTCACACGAATACTGGAGATCCAACTCAGATCTTCATGCTTCCATGGCAAACATTTTACCTGCTGAACATTCTCTCTAGCCTCTTATTTTGTTTTGTTGTATCTTTTGAGTTGCATTTGGGGACTTTTGTTTTCAAAAATTGAAATGGGCTGATTACCACTTGTTGTTTTGTTACATGAAATTATATACTTGAAATTATATACTAAATTCATCGCTAGACTTCTTTTTTAAAATGCTTAAACATCATGACATTGACTTTATAGTAGAACTATTTTAAGCACTAAATTAGTTTTCGTTTGTTTACAAAGTCCAAGTTACTTTACTATGAGGTGAGGATGTTGAAATTCCAGAGAATGAGGGGCAGGAGTGTTAAAAAAAAAAAAAAAAGAGAGAGAGAGAGAAATTTGATATATTATCTGGAGCTAAAAGTATTTGCCCTGAACAGTTTCCTAAGGTCAATTAAGGTTTTTCAGTTGAAGTATTAATAAATAATGATGCTTTTTCTTTGGTTAAATCACTTGCAGATAAACTACAGGCCTCCATCCAATATGGGAATTGCTATTCCACTCTCAGATAATTTTTATCACGCAGATCCTAGCAAACCCATACCAAGAAATCGATTTCACATGTCAAAGGTAAATGAATAGTTTGTCTATTTCTTTTGTATTTATTATATATTGAATAAATCATTTAGTAAAGCAGTAGGTGGATCTAGCTCTGTTGACTAAATGAGAAAGTCCCGCTGTTTGTGATTGTTATTGTCGTTATTGGTTAACTACTGCTGTCGCTGTTTTAGACCCTCTAGTTCAACTGCTACCCCAGGATATTATTTGGGAGCCAAGAAGTCTAAACAGACTCTCTCCTTGCCTTCTCCTCCACTCCCATTTAGATTTCAAGGAGAATAGATGGACCAAGAGGATCTTTTTTTTTGCCCTGTGAAGGATCAGTGTCTAAAAGAAAAGAAGACTGTTTGTTTTGACAGAGGCACATTTCTTCACAGACATGACTCCCACTAAAGTTCTATTTAGAAAATAGCTGGGTTCTTTGATGGGCTTCAGCCACTTATTTGGGGTCAAATGAACAATGATGCAATAAGCAATGAGCAAGATGATAGAATGGAGGAAGAAAACTATTAGAGTTCAGTGGAAAAGTACATTGTGGGGTAGCTTAAGAGAACCACAAATGCACCCATATGCCTATGGAATCTTGCTCCAAAAAAATACACCCACATGCCTGCACAGATATACAAATAGATATTCTCTCTCTCTCTCTCTCTCTCTCTCTCTCTCTCTCTCTCTCTCTCACACACACACACACACACACACACACACACACACACACACACACACACGAAGTAGTATTGTCTCAGCCCTGTATCACCAGAATTGTGTGAATCTGTTGTTACAGTGTAGCTTTCACAGTCTCACCTCAAAGCTGCTGAATTCTGGACAGAACCTCAACTCTGCCTTTTTGAGAATCTCTGAAGCTGGTTTTGTTTACCCTAAAGTTTCAGATAAACCTATAATGAAGCTAGACACAAAGACACTATGGCTCTATATCAGAGATTCCTAACAAAGTTCAGGAGGGTCAGGAGTGACATCCCAGAGAAAAATGCACCTGCATCAAGATGGAAAGATGAGTTGCTGTTGACCAAACCAAGGCAGAATGAGTGACAGCCTAGAAGGGAGGACGTGGGGGAAAATCCAAGATAAACACCATGCGCAAAGGGTGGACATGGGTCAGGGCTCAGTGACTTCCAGGAGCTCAGTGAAGATGTAACTGGAAGCATACTGAGCAAGGGGACAATGGGCCCTGAAGTGACAGACTCCTAGGCCAGTGAGAGAATTCTGGAACTTATCCAGAAGTATTCAAGGGTTTTAAGCAAAAGGGCAATATGATTATGTTGGTGTTTTTAAAAGTATGATTAGAGGGGCTGGGGAGATGGCTCAGGGGCTAAGAATGCCTTACAAGCCGAAGGTCCTGAATTCAGATCCCAGGTCCCACATAAAAAACACCAATCCGAAATGGGATTGGCCTGCACTTCAGGCCCTAGTGGATGGAGCCTGGGAAATCGCAGAGCGAAGCAAGAAGGAGGTAGAAGTAATTCAGGATGATTCCCAAAATCACCTGTGGGCCCCCACAAGGACACACAGTGCCCTCTGAACACACACACACACACACACACACACACACACACACACACACACAAAATAATAATAATTTATTTTTTAAAAGTATGATTAGAATGGAGCTGTGGGTGCAGCTCAATAGTAAAAAAAAAAAAAGTGTTTATTTATCATTCATGAAGCCCTGGGTTCAATACCCAGCACCAAATATGCACATACGTATTCATGAAAATATCATATGTTGACATATGTCAAAATGATAATCATTCTCTCTCTCTCTCTCTCTCTCTCTCTCCTTCTCCCCTCCCTGGACAAACTATGATACCCAGACAAATATACTCAGATATAATAGGTAAGAATAGGTCAAAGATGGAAAAAGATAGATAGATAGATAGATAGATAGATAGATAGATAGATAGATAGATAGATAAGCGGTATGTAGGTAGGTGATACCTGCAAAAAGACAGAAGATAGATGATAGAAAATAGATGGTGGGGCTGGAGAGATGGCTCAGGGGTTAAAGCCTTTTCCTTGCAAGCAAAAGGGCCTAAGCCCATATCCCCAGATTCCACATAAAAATGCCAGGCAGAAATGGAAGCAGTGGTGTGCAATTCCAGAAACCCCAGAGCAAAGCAGTAAGAAGGTAGAGCAATCCAGGATGATTCCTGATGTCACCCTTGGACCTCCACAGACACACACACTTAAGTGCCCTCTGATACAAGTGCATTCACATAAACCCGTGCACGCGCGTGTGCGCGCGCGCACACACACACACACACACACACACACACACAGAGAATAGATGCGAGAGTTACTTTTGTCATTACTGTGACAAAATACATTAACAGAGGCAGCTTAAGGAAGAAAGGGTTGGTGTTGGTTCATGGTTCAAGGGGACTTGGTCCACCATTGCAGCTGGAGCGTGAGTCCGCAGCCCCTAGCATCTCAGACCACCCGGAAACACAGAGCTTAGAATGAAACCACTTCAGCTAGCTAGGTGGCCTGGCTCAAAGGTTCCATAAACTTTGAAAACAGCACCCCCTCCTGGAGAACTGAGGGCCAGTCACATGTCAGGACATTTCACACTGTACTCAGAGATAGGATAGCGTGAGAACTGCTTATGTGAGAAAGCCTTAGGTCTCTGGGGAAATTCTGAAGACAGAGCAGGTGGCATCAGAGGCATGCCCAGAGAAACACAACTGCAAGGAATCACCCCTTTCCAGTTCTCTGCTAATGCTGTCTGATGGTCCTGATACACCACATTTGCGGGTGCCAAGAAATTAGACTCAGATAAACTGGCAAGAGCTTACCATGCAGGAAGATAATTAAAATTAAGAAATCTTGTACTTATAATCTTAGTGTTATTATTTTATTATTTGCTGGGCTGAGGTCCAAAATCAAGGCCTTGTGCTTGCTAGGTGAGAATTCTTCTTCTGAACTACAGTCTTAGTGCCTTGCATTTCGTTGATGAACTTTTACCTTTTAACTTTTCGGGAATCATATTAACTCAGATCAAATATTCATGAGACACTTACTTAGTTTGGAGAAACCCTTCAACTTATAAAGACAAGTAAACCTCTGCTACTTCTGTTGACAGAATTTTGGCAAATACAAGCAGTGTGCTAATGCTAAGTCCCGGGAGGAGTGCAACTGCACAGAGGATCAGAAATTTTCACACGCTGTTGCTTTCTCAGATTGCAGAGAAAAAGTAAGCAATATCTTAGTGTCGCAGTGCACCTGCATGGTTGCTGATAAATGACCATTAAACGGCTTAAGGGAACAAGGGGTTTATTTCCTTACAATAATCTGGTTACAGTTCTCAGTCCAGCTTGAGAGGTGAATGAATGGGACTTTATGAATACATCTGATTCTGGTTTCATCCCAGCAACACCCCACTTCCTGGGTACTAAATTCTGTTGCAGTTCGCCTGCCTGGTTGCTGATATATGACCATTAAATGGTTTAAGGGAACAGTATTCTGGTTACATTTCATAGCCCAGCTTGACGGGAGAGCAGGCACCAACACCAGGCCAAGGGAGCTGGCCACGCCAACTCTACATAATGGCTGAGAGAGGGACAATCCTTACTTGCCAGACCAGCATATCTGGCCAAGTGTACAAAAGAATGCCAACTCCCTCTCAGCATTTTATTCCAGGGCCTAGTCCCACCCACCATGGGCTGGACCTTCCCCATCAGCTAGACAATCTCTCGCAGGTTTGCTCTGGGCTTAACTCAACCATTAATCATCTACAAATATGCCCAGAGCTCAAACCCTCAACTATCAAGTTGACACCTGTGCCTAACTATGACACTCAGCTACCTGTTTACCTTTTTAGTTAAACATGAAAACTGAGACATGTGAATAATGCCTGGAATGACAAAGAGCTAAATATGGCACGCGCACACACACACACACACACACACACACACACACACACACACACAGCTAAGACTTAAGCTCAGAGGAGTTAGCTAACCTTGTCTGTAAAGGACAGCGGCTTGTACTGTCCTCTCCATTGAATGCAATGCTTATACAGATACACATCCATGTGCACAGACCTAGATGAAAGCTATTTGTAGCTTGAAAAGCACTGCACCTAAACCAGTCATGGTAGAACATGCCTGTGTTTCCAGCCCCTGGGAGGTAGAGATAGAAAGATCAGAAGCTCAAATCATCCCTATACCTACTGACTTTGAGATCACACTGGGCTATAGGAGACCTTGTCTAAAAATTAGGGGGAAAAAAGAAAAAATAACACTATATTATCTGCTGGCAGGTGATAGTGCATATTGATTGATTCAACAACAAAAAACATTGTACATCTTATCGGTCTCTCGTCTGTGCTGCTGTGAGACATCACTGAGGCTCAGACAACTTAAGGGGGGAAAGAGAGACTTAGTCAGCTTACAGCTCCAAAGGGAGATGCAGTTATTTATGATGGAAATGGCATGGCTGGCTGGCAGAAGCTGGAGGTGGCCTAAATCACTGCCAACAACATGGAGGCTGAGAGCTGCAAAACTGCCAGCTGCAAGAGCAGACTCTGGGAAGCAGGGTGGGTCTAATCCACCTCAAGGCCCGCCCCCACCCATAACTGTCTTCCTCCAGCAAGGCTCCACCTCCTAAAGGTGCTATGACCTTCCCAAACAACTAAAGATTCAAATACATGAGCCCTTGAGGGACAATTCACATTTCAAGCCATGACATGCATCTAATATACCCAGATCATCGGAATAGAGAAATCGAAGTTCTGTAATTCAGGAGTTCATTCTGATTGTAGTAGCAAAGAAAAGACAGGACATGTTGGTCAGGAAAACAGGTTATAAAGCTGAGCATGGTGGCACATAACTAATAACAGAACTTGGGAGGTAGAGTCAGGATGATCAGGAGTTAAGACCAGCTTCAGCTACATAGTGAGTCTGAAATCAGCCTGGGCTATGTGAGATCTTGTCAAAGAAAGAAAAAGGAAGAGAGAGAGAGAGAAAGAGGGAGGGAGGGAGGGAGGGAGGGAAAAAAGAGAGAGAAAAAGGAAGAAAAGAAGGAAGTAAAAAAGAGAAAATGGATTCTGTGTCAAATAATATTTTGTTCTGTAGGTATTAAAGCATTCAAAGGCATATCAAATTAATGTGGTTGGTCTACTGTTTCAAGGCATTATACAATATTCTGTGCATAGTTAGACTACATGTTTTGTATAGAATATACATTTTAAGACTACATATAAGAACTGTATGTGATTTTAAATGACATAAAGGGTTGGGCCTAAAGGAAGATTGCCATAAGCTTGAGTCCCGTCTAGGCCACATACATAGTGAGTTCTAGGTCATCTTAGACTACATATCAAGACCTGGGCTCGAAGCACACACACAAAAAGCTGGATTTTAGGGGACTTATGGTCAGATGGCAGACTAGAAACTTCTCCATGCAACTTGACTAAGAAAAAGAATCAATAAAGGAAATAACAGTCTCCATTCCAAAACAAGAGAGAAGGATTGCAGAAATACATCCCTGCAGAGTGCCAAGAAAAAGATGAGTGACACACTGAGAAGAAGCCAAGTCAAACCCTGCCATGTGCCTTCCCAACAGATGGAAGGAAGCAGGAACCCCATCCAAAACCAGCAATGGGCAATGAGCCTCAAAAATGGGCTGCTCAAAACCTGGCATGGTGGCTCATGCTTATAAACCCAACACTTGAAACATAAAAGCAGAAGGATCCTAAGTTCAAAGCCATCCTTGACTACATAGCAAGGTCCAGGCTATTCCGGGCTATTTGAGACCAGGTCTCAAAAAAAGGGGGGGGGAGCCTCAGGGAACCTTGTGGAAGAGGGGGCAGCAAGATTGTAAAAGCCTAAAGAGGGGAGGTCCACCCTTCCACTCAAGACTGGGCTGCCGCAGCCAGGAACTCACTGCAATGAAATTAATTGACCTCACCTGATCTGCACAATGGCTGACATGTCAACAAGCCCCCAAACACTAGCAAGGATCTCAGGGAGATGGCTTCAGGTAGTAGGACCCTTAGAGGCAAGGAGTTAGACAGGTACAGTGGAATTCCCATATTAGAGGGCGGCCCAAGAAGGGGCCCCAAGATATGCCACAGAGTCCTGAACCCTCGACTAGTGTAGGCAACTCAGAGGGAACTTTGGAGCCCATATAAGCTGATAAGAGGGTGGGAGAGAGCAGGTGGGAGAGGGGGGGAGACAGGGAGGAAAGGGAGTCGAGAAGAAGGGATAGAGTGACAGAAGAGGGAAAGGAAGGAAGAGGGCAAGGATACCTATTCAAATATAGGTAACTAGGGAAAAAAAAAAGATGATAATAATAATAATAAGATTGAGGTGGGAAGGCCACTAGAGAGATGGTTCCATCAGTAAGATGGTTGCCATGGGAGCACAAGGACGCACAGGAGAAAGTATGCACCTGCAATCCCAGCACTGGGGAGGCAGAGACAGGAAGATCCCTGGGGCTTACCAACCAGTGAGCTGCAGTTTTCAAAGACAGACCCGGTCCCAAAAACAATGTGGAGTGATATTGAGGAAAACACCTAATATCAATCTCCAGTTTCCACGTGTGTACACGCACAAAATAAATAAATAAATAAATAAATAATGTGAAACAAGAAAAAAGGAGAAGGAGCGGAGAATGAGAGAGAGGGGGGAGAAACAGAGAGAGAGAGAGAGAGAGAGGGAGGTGAGAGAGAGAGACCAACAGAGTCAGTGGCTTGACAGCCCCAGACTATCCATGAACCACGCTCTTTGGAAATGCAGCATACATGTCGCGGGATTACATGCTGAAACATGTCCAGCAGAATATCACTAAACTGCAGGGAAGATACTTCACATCAGAACCACATAGTATTGAGTCAACCGGCCCCAACCTGGTTGGAGCCAGAGTCTCCAGGAAATTCAGACTTGACTTGGGTTCCAAGTGACCTGCCAGACATCAGAAAGGACCACCCAGGTCATTACTTGCAACCTGATCCATGAACTTAGGGCCAGCATCTGTGACCCACCCTCCCTAATGGGCAAGAGCAGACTCCTGTAATCAGACCACTTGAAGGGTCACCTACAGGTGCGACGGCCACCAGTGACTCCAATGTTAGGGACCATCCACTGATGGTCCTGGATGGTGGCGCACCAGGAGGGACCACCCAGAAGTGACTCAAGGACCACCAAGAGGTGTGAGCATCAGTTGTGACCTACACTAATGGTGATCTGTGTGAAGTTCCTAGGAGCCTGGAAAGGAACACTAAAAGACTCGTGGCTACAACCAGCCGTCAGGGAAGATTGCATTCAGTTCTTTTTCTCACCTTTGCATTTGTCTCTCCTTTATTTAACAATCTCAAATTAACAGGGCAGTTCTGTTCTGCTCTCCCCCTCTCTCCTTTCTTTCTATTCTTTTCTCTTTTTTAATTTTCATTTTATTTTCCCAAGGAATTTAGCTGAGACCTGGGACTCTTTTAGGCTAACTTGTTGTAACGTAGTTACACAGAGAGGACAAGACACTGAAGCTATTTTCCAGTAAATACTTTCATTTGTGCTACTAGCACAAGACTCTGAGGCTTCCTGCCCAGGAGACAAAGTCCCAAACAAGGCAAAAGTACTCTTCTACCACCCCCATGCAGTTTAATGTCTTTGTCTCCCATGGTTGGCAACAAGGTTTCAGATTTCAAGTACCTTACAAGGGGGAGGTGAGTAGTGTCTGTGCAGACAGACGGTGTCCCTTGCATTCCAAGTCTCATTCCTTCCCTTATCTTAGAGGGTCCTTATCACACGTGTAGACAGGCACTGCTTGTATTGCATGCCACCTGCCACAATCTAATGCATTTCTTTTCCCTTCTCTTTTCATTCTACCTTTATCCAAGACTGCCCTCGTACCCCTCCCTTATCTCTATTGTTCCCTCTGTGTGCTAATTAGATAAAAAGATGTCAACTTGAAAATTGAAGGGTGAGCTCTGGGTCACATTTATGAAGAGTTAGAAGTTAAGTCAAGCCCTTGATAAGCCTATAGGAGATTGATTGATGTGGAAAGACTCAGCCCATAGTGAGTGGGACCATTCCCCGGGCAGGTAGATAAGATGGAGGGAACTGGTAAGAAAGTTGGCATTCTTTGGTATACTCGGATAGACATACTTTCTGGCAAGTGCAGTTTGTCCCTCTCTTAGCAGTCTTGTGTATGTGATTTGGCCAGTTCCCTCCACCTCTGGTATTGGTATAGACTTTCCTGTCAAACTGGATTAAGAACTATAATTGGATAATCGTAAACCGGAACAGAAGCCCCTGTTCACCTTTACGCTGTTCGATCATGAATAGACCACATTCTATGTCATATACCAAGTCTTAACAAGTACAAAAGAATCAAAATAGTTACATTGTATCTGATCATAGTATAATAAAACTAAAAATTGACAACAAAACAAACTACGAAAATGATACAAACACTGGGACACTGAAAAATCCACTCTTGTATAACCAGTAGGTCACTGATCAAATTTAAAACTTCCTAGAATCAAAGGAAAATGAAAACACAGAATTTACCAGTACCTTTGGGATACAACTAAGGCTGCTCTAAGAGGATGGTTTGAATCTATGAGAGTTTGCATTTAAAAATGCAAAGGAACTAGTGAGATGATGGCCTGATTTAGATCCCTGGAACTCATATAAAGGTGGAAAAAGAGAAGCAACCCCAGAAAGCTGTCCTCTGACAAGCATTCTGTGGCAGGTGCAAGCACATCTTTCCAGACACACGCTAATAATAAAATCAAGTTCAAAAATCATCAAAGAGATCATCAATAAATAACTTAATCACAAACCTCAGGACCTTAAACAATCAAGAACAAGCCAAACAAGTATATAGCAGGATAAGAAAGATCAAAGGAGAAATTAATAAAATTGAGACTAAAAGAACAATACATAGAATTAACCAAAGAGTTAATTCTTTGGAAAGATAAACAAAATTGATAACCCCCTTGCCAAGCTCACCAAAAGAATGATACAGAACATCCAAATTGATAAATTTCATTAAACATAATTAATAAAAGGGGGATGTTGCAACAGGTTCCACTGACGTCCAGAGAATCATTTGAGATTACTCGGAAAACTTACATTTCAAAAAAATTAGGAAAATTTAGGAAAAAATAGATAAATTCCTAGACTCATATGACCTATCACAATTAAATCAAGAAGATATAAATAACTTAAGCAAGTTTATAACAAGCGATAAGACTGAAGGAATAATGAAAAATGCACTCATGAAGAAAAGCTTAGTCCTGGAGGATTCGTCCTATTCAACATTCCTTCACAATAAAAGTTCTGAGTAGGGCTAGAGAGATGGCTCAGGGGTTAAGACTCTGCCTCCCAAGCAGAAGATCCTGAGTTCAGATCTCAGGTCCCACATAAAAATGCCAGGCAGAAATGACAGAGTCCTGTACATCTGACCCTGGTGGACAGAGCCTGGGAAACTGAAGAGTGAAGCAAAAAGGAGGTAGAGGCAATCCAGGATGATTCCTAAAGTTACCCTGTGGCTTTCCACAGGAACACACAGTGTCCTCTGATCTATGCACACACACACACACACACACACACACACACACACTACAATTTTTTTAAAAGTTCTGAGAAAACTAGGAATAAAAGAAAAATGTGCAGGAGGCACTGGAAGAAGGGGAGGAAGGGGGGAGGGGAGGGGGGCACAAGGCGGTGGGAGGTTGGAGGGAGGGGACCGCTATACCTGTTAAGTCTGTATGAGTGGAAATAAAAAAAAAAAGTTAAAAAAAAGAGAGAAAAATGTAACAACATAATAAAGGCTACATATGACAAACCTATAGCCAACATTATACTTAATGAGGAAAAAGCTAAAAGCATTTCTTCTAAAACCAGGAATGAGTTGCTCACACTCAGTTTTTATTCAATATAATGTCTGAAGTCTTAGCTAGAGCAATGAAACAAGAAAAAGAAAAAGGAAAGATTACAAATAAGTAAGGAAGAAGTTAAAGTATCCCCATTTCAGATAGCATGATCCTTTATTTTAGACTCAACCAGAAAACCGGAAAACTCAACCAGAAAATATAAAGTGAACTTGAGAAAGTGATATGTGAAAATCCCATTCACAATAACTTAAAATAATAAAAGCTTGGGATCACCAAGGAGATGAAGAACCACTATCATGAAAACTTTACAGCAGTGAAGAAATTGCAGAAGACACTAGAAGTTAGAAATGACATCCCATGCTCATGGATTCGCAGAATTCACATTGTAGAAACGGCTGTATTACCAGGAACAATGTAAGAATTCAGCATAATCACCATCAAATTTTCAATCATTGTCCTTCACAGAAAGAGAAAAACAACCCTAAACTTCATATGAAAGCCCAGAGACCTTGAATAACTGAAGCAACCGTAAGCAGAAAGAGTAATGATGGGTTATCAAAACACCTGATCTTTCTTTCACTAAAGCAGACAGTAACAAAAACTAAATGTACTGGCACATAAACAGATATGTAGATCAATGGAATAAAGGACTCAGAAACAAACCAACTACTGTTAGCTACAACCAACTACTTTTCAACAAAATGCTGTCATGGTTTGAATAACTGCCCCCCACCCCATTAGGAGCTTATGTGTTTGAATACTTGGTCCCCAGCTGGTCGTGCTGGGTACAACTTGTAACCAGTACAACCTGAAACTGAACTGACTAGAGGAAAATTGTTAAAACACTTTAAAGGCTTAAAAAATGGCTGAGTGGGTAAAAGTGCTTTCTTTTCAAGCCGGCTGACCTGAGCTCTATCCTCAGAGCCCTCAGGAGAGAACACTAACTTCTCAGAGTTGTCCTTTCTCCACACACAGGCCATGGTTCACACACTCACCCTACCCCTAGCCCGATAGTAAAATAAAATATTTAAAAAGCGATGATCCTCATTACGACGATATTTGCTTGCTGCCTTTTGGAGATCATAATGGATTTTGTTCTGAAAGACTTCTTCATGTCTGAAGGACAGAAACCCTAAGAAGTCTCCAATTAGAATCGCCAGACTTGGAGAAAATATAATTCAGTCTTGACCAGGAAATGAAAGTACTATTGAATTTTCCAAATTTACATGCATTTTTTGGAATTTCCATTTCAGGTTCCTCGTTTTAAATTTCCCGTCACACAGTATCCAATTGTTTTGGAGATTGTCAGTGAAGAAGAGATAGTCCCAGTGCAACCTCCGTATTTGGTTACTGTGACTGAAGTGAATATGAGGAAAAACTGGCAGCTAAGTAGGGCTTGATGCTTTCTACAGTTATAAGCAATGTTATTATCACTGATTTTCAAAACTGAATGGATTATAAAATGTTTACATAGGGAGTCTAGCTTTTTGGAGAAGGATTTGAGTCATGTTGGTATCTACTTCTGTTCTCTCTCCATTTATGTTCTCATCACATTCATTAACTTGGATTCTATGGCATTTAAAGAAAAACACCTTGAAAGTCATTTTGTAGACCAGTAGTAACAATGACTGATCGCATCTGTGCTCCACCCAGATCTATTGTCCCTTTATTCAATGTGACAGAAGCATTGTAAATGGTGCTGCCAGATGATTTAAACAATGCTCTTTCTAATTATGTGTGTTAACTTTCTGAAAGATTTTATTTTAATCTGGGTATGATGGTATACACCTGTAATCCCAGCACTTAAGAGATGGAGGCAGGAGAATCAGACATTCAAGACCAGTTGGGCTAAATGAAACCAAAGAGAGAGAAAGAAAGAGAGAGAGAAGGAAGGAAGGAAGAAAAGAAGGAGGGAGGGAGGGAAGAAGAGAGGGAGGGAGGGAGGGAGGGAGGGAGGGAGGGAGGGAGGGAGAGAGGGAGGAAAAGGACAGAGAAGGAGGGAGGAAAGGAGGGAGGGAGGGAGGGAGAGAAACAAAAAGTGACTCAGAGAAGAAGGAAGAAAAAAGGGAAGGAGAGAGAAAAAGAAAGAAAAAGATTTTTTTTTCTTATTATTCAATTGTGCGTGTGTGTGTGTGTATGTATATGTGTGTGTGTGTGTGTGTGTGTGTGTGTGTGTAGACCCATGGACGAATTCGGGAACCACCATGGATGCCTCCACCTCCTCCTTGTTTACTCTGCCCCAGGATTCACAGGCTCCGCCCTACCAGGACCAGAAACGCAGGCCGCCCCCGCTTCCACCTGGGTCTAGGATCCATGGGGTCTAGGATCCGAACTCAGGACCTTCGGCCTACAAGGCAGAGATCTAACCCCTGAGCCACTTCTCCAACCCCAAGAAAAAGATTTTGTGATAAAAATGCTGGAGATGTAAAAATACTTTGAAATACAAAAGAAAATTACTTTGAAGATACAATTTTTCATTGTATGTTTTATATTCATCTATATAAGAATACTTTGGGGTGAGAGTTGATAAGTAGATAGATGATACATAGCTTTATAGATAGATGATAGAGATGGGCAATAGAAGATGGATAGAAGGTGATAGATGATAAATAGAAAATGATAGATAATGTACTGATGATAGATGATGGATAGATATATATATGACAGATGATAATGGAAATGGATAATGGATAAATGGAAATTTAAATGTCATCTGTTACTAAATTTCCAGGCATTTTGGAGTCAATGAGTTTTACCCCATCTAATATATATGCATTCTTGAAATGAAAAAAAAAAATCTAGTAAAGAAAATAAAATTCCCAAATATGTTTCTATAATTACTATCTGCTTCCTGTGTTAACCTAGTGACTCTTGCAAGATTTTTAAGAACTGCATTTTAAATATTGAGCCATTTTATAAGCTAATAGACCTTATTCAAAATGTGGAATAGAATCTTTCATTATACCTTAATATTTGTCACAAATTTTAGGGAAAATATAACAATACAGGTGTGCTTAGAACATATTTCATTTATTTTAGAACACACTATACCAGAAAAAATTAAGAAATTGAAAAATTTCTTGGAACCAATTATTGCCGCTTCAGTGTATAATCCTTTTGGCCTCAATTTAAGCATAAGGGTAAGTTGACAGCATTTCTGTTTTTACTATGTGAAATTTAGATAAAGTATGCATGCTAAAATAAGATTGATTCTGAAGTAGTGAGAATAGCAACTTTAAAGTATATAAAAATGCTTCTTCTTTTATTTCCCTTGATGATGTTATTTCTAAAGGAATCTGTAAGTTGAACTTACTATTTCCTAAAGTACACAAGATCACTTAACTAAAGGGAGCAGAAAAAGGTGTTTCTAAAATGAAGGGCTCATGGGAATAGACATAGGCATGTCTTCTGGTTCTAGCTCCTATTGGAACATATGACATTACTATACTCCAGGTAAACATGAAAAAAAAGAATGCATGTGTGTGTTAAAACCACAAATATGATAGTTAGTCCAAGCTCAATTAAATTTTGTTTTTGTTTCTTATGTGAAAAAAGAAGTATGTTATTGAATTCCTGTGCTTTAATCTCTTTTAATGTTGATACATGACTATCTATGTTCAAGAGCCCACAACATCAATCAGAGTGACCTCAATGGATTTTTAAATGTATTATTACATATTTACTTATTATGTTTATGCTGCTAATGCTAATGACCAGGTATGTTTTTCCCCACAGGGCTCTGAGCTGTTTCACTTCAGAGTGTCTGTTGTATCAGGCGTCACCTTTTGTGAGTTGGTTGAAGAATTTCAGGTATAGTAAACGCACAAAGTAGGAAATGGAATGATGGCTAAAGAGATGACGTAACACTCATCGATCCAAGTTGTGCTAGCAGAGAAAAAAAAATGAGCAGGATTTATAAGGCTTGGTCACTAGATCATGAAGAGTAGTAGTAGGAATGTTTGAAGGGTGTTGAAGGCCTGCAGAATGTGGGGCAAATGTTGCCAGGAGATCATCTGAGGGGATCTACACTGCCCCGTGTTACCCTGCTGGCTCAGAAAGGATGACCTCTTGCTCTTTCTTTTACAGATTTATGTTGATGAAGTCCCCTTGCCATTTCCGGGGCATACTCTCATTGCTGTGGCTGCAGCTGTAGTGCTAGGGGGCCTCATTTTTACAGCATTTGTATTCCAACTGCGGAATATCCACCCGATGAAGGCCTGCAAAAGGTGTATTCTACAAAACAAAGTGAACTTCTCAAGTATAAGTGTCAGCTAATTGGCTCACAGCTGACCATCTGAACAACAAACAAACGATGCCAAGAACAAAAGTATCTATTCCTTAGTTTTGTGAGACAAATCCTCAATAATTTATTTATTATATTTTAAATATACAAGCTAAGTAAAACATACCGAATTACTATTAAAATTCAAGTTACTATTTGTTGGTAGGACCACCATTCAATTTTCTTATTATGAACACACAGAAAATTGTAATAGCCGTTACAAAGGATTCCTCTGAAGGATTTTTGTTTTTGAAAAATATAAAATGGTAACCAACCCTGTGTAGAAGGGATTTTCTGCAGTTTCTGGCTCTTCCTGTCTAAAGCTCATTTCACAGGACCAAGAGCCCTGACCCTGGCTGCTCTGAACAGAATAGGATAGAAAGTAGTAGAAGAAGCATCACTTCCCCAGGGGAGGCAGGCATGGAGAAGGCACTCAGAGATTGTGAAGAAGAAATGATTCTGAAGAAGCTCCAAACACAGACTGTAGGGTCTGTAGAGATGTCTCTATGAGTAAGAATACTTGCTGAACCAGCATGAAATCCTGAGTTTGGATCCCAACACCCGTGTACCATGGGAAGCAGAGACAGGGGAATTCGCCGGGAGACAAGAGATCCTGTCTCAAGGGAATAAGGTAGAAAGTGATACAACAGGACACCCATTGTCCTCCTCTAGCCTTTGTGCATGTACAGGCACATATCCTGATATACACATGTGTGCATATTAACACACACACACACACACACACACACACACACACACACACTACATAAAGAAGAAAATATGACTCTATCATGGGGAATTGTATATTTTAAATATACGAGCTAAGTAAAACACTACCAAATTACTGTTAAAATTCAAGTTACTATTTGTTGGTAGGACCACCATTCAATTTTCTTCTTATGAACACACAGAAAATTGTAACAGCAGTTACATAGAATTCCTCTGAAAGAAATATAACCCTATCATGGGGAATTGGAAGAACACAGTGTATTAGTGAAAGTTCTCTAGAGGAACAGAACCAATAGAATGAATGTATAAAAAGGGAACCTATTGGATGGCTTATGAGATGAGATCTGGGTCATCCAACAATGGCTGCCTGGAATTGCTCAGCTCAGGAGCTGAATATGTCAGCAGTATCAGTCTGGCGCCAAAAGCCAAAGGTTCCTGGAGAATCTCTGAGCTTCAGTCACATTGGAGAGTCGAAGAAGCCGGATTCTAATGTCAGGGAAGGGTGACAGCAGTAGCAAGGAAGACAAGGAAGATGAATTTGCTAGCACGGGGAGAGAGAGAGAGAGAGAGAGAGAGAGAGAGAAGAGAGATCTTCTTTCTTGTGCTTCCTTTTATCTGGTCTGCTTTTGAGCAGTACCATCCACATTTAAGGTTGATCTTTATACTGCAAAGACATCCAGATTGTATCTTCAGATAGTCTTCAGCTAATCTGTTAGTTACTTCCAGGAGTAGTCAAATTGACAACTAAATTTAACTCTCACACATAGTATCTGCCCAAGGAATTGGTTTCGACGCGCGGAATTTCCAAAATGGTTGAAGTCCAAAGGATATGCCGCTGTGTACTCTCTGCAAACTTGTCCCAAGAATCCGTAATGTGGTGGCTTCACCCAGGATCATATTCAAGAAGCTTTCATATAACACTTTTTGGGGTGGGGATGGTGGGGGAGGGAAGAGAGTAGGGAAGGCAAGGAGGATGGACATGGAGGGTTGTGAGTTCAGGAGATATGGAGGTGAGGCAGAGTGGACTTATGGGAGAGAGATAGTCCTTCAGGGGCTGTATGGTCTGAAGCGAGAGACATTTCCTTATTGTTGAAATTCTTTCACAAAGATGTCCAGACCCACGAACCAGCACGCACCCAAACTACACTCGGGAAACAGGAGTGGCAGCAGTAGGAATTAAAAACCAGGCTTTGGGTCAGAGGGAGCTGGAATGTCCTTCATCATCCAAGCTGATTTTATTTGTAGAAACGCCAGTATATATATATATATATATATATATATATATATATATATATATATATATATACTATATATATATATATATACAAAACAGAGACCAGCAGGTTAAAATCTTTACAGGATTATGTTAAACGTATATATTGTAAAACTTATCTAGGCTAGCAAAAAAAAAAAAAGGCAGAAGTGACACCTATATGCTGTGTGGGACAGACAGGGTGTCTCCAGCAAGAGCAAAAAGCAGGTGTGACACCCAGTTGCTTAAAGGTGACAAACAATGAAAGTCTCTAGGCAGAGTTACCTTGTTACTGTGACTATGAACATAATCTTGTGATCCATAGATTGAAATATTTAACAATCTCGAAATGCACAGGGAAAAAACTGCAGGAAGAATAGTCTTAGCATTGCCAGTCTAGAGAACAAAAGCAAATGTGATTGAGAAGAGACTGGAGGCAACTTCAGAAACTCTCAATGGAGAGGAATCCAGAGGCTAATGCATAATTTTCTAGAGAGAAGGCAAAGTCCTTGGTGACCCCCACACAAAGAAAATAGTTGATGATGGATAAATGAAGTATCAGGACCCCAAAATTTGAAGGTACCTACTAATTGTAAAACTGTAAGGCGATACCTCAAGTCTGAAAGGAATCCACAAAGTAAATTCTAATTTCTCTTTAGTAAAAAGTCTGCTACTTGGGGAACTGATTGAATTGTTACTGTCGTGACAGAGCAGCTACTTGTTCTCTTATTCCCCAGCACCCACATAAAAATTGAACATGTCCACCCACATGTGCCCTAACCCCCCCTCAGATATATAGGACAGATATAAAAGGACCCCAGGAACTCGCTGGCATACAACCTGGCTGAAACAACAAACTTCAGGTTTAATGAGAGACTTTGTCTCCAAGTAATAAGATAGAGTAAGAACAGAAGATACCCAACCGCCTCATCTGGCCTCTGCATGTGCACACACATATGTGCTTATATGTACATACACACATGCACACACACAAACACACATACGTGCACACATTCAAAAGGTCCATTGTAGGGCCGGGGACATACTTCAATTGTTAAAGTACTTGTCTCGTGCATGAAGTCCTCAGTTTGATCTCCAGCATCACTAGATAGATGATAGATGATAGATGATAGATAGATAGATGATAGATAGATAGATAGATAGATAGATAGATAGATAGATAGATAGATAGATAGGTGATAGATGTAAATATAAAATTATAATTAAATTGCAAAACACTAAAGTGAATCAAGGAATATTTAATGCATTCACACTTCCCTTCTAGGGTACAAGCACTGTACCGTGTGGTATACTGTGCTCTTCATAGTATACATTCAGGATCCAGGATGCTGCCTGATTCTGAGAAAACGTTCATCGCTCTATCTCCAGTAACTAAAACCATCAGGAGCAAAGTAGAACAACTTGCTTGAATTACAATACTTAATCCTGTTTCAGATATTGCAACATGAATAGTAAAATAAGGAAACAAGGTAGTTATTATGTTAAAAAACTTTTTTAATTCATTTGTTATAACACTGGAAAAGCAGAGATAAAAGCCATATATTTTCTGTTGATGATATTTGATTCACAAAAAGCTCAAAATAATTTAATATGAAAAATTCATTAAATTAAACACATTTTTGTAAGGTAGCCTATCAATTAAATGCATACAGATCAATAATGCTGTAACCACTTCCTGGAAATAGACTGACACTCTTTTTCATTCCTAATAGCCATAAAATCAAGTACAGTAATGCTTTGCTGATCAGTGGATGTATGTTCTGAGAAATATATGATTAGGTATGTACTACTTAGTTTTACACTTGAGATGAAGAATTACTTGGGTAAGACAGTCTTTTGGGCTCTCCTATGGTGGATTGTCTTAGTTACATGATTAAAGTGAGAAGACCTAGGGGCTGGAGAGGTGGCTCAGGGGTTAAGCCTCTGCCTTGCAGGCAGAAGGTCCTGAGTTCAGATTCTAGACCCCACGTACAGATGCCGGGCGGAATCGGGGGTGGCCTGCATTTCTGGTCCTGGTAGGGCAGAGCCTGTGAATCTCCGGGCAGAGTAAACGAGGAGGTAGAGGCGTCCATGGTGGTTCCCGAATTCGTCCGTGGTTCTACACACACACACACATACATACACACGCATACATGCACAATTGAATAAATTTAAAAAAAGGTAAAAAAATAAATGAATAAAGTGAGAAGACCTAGCCCACAGTGATTGGGACCATTTTCTGAGTGGTGGATCATGATAACAGAGTTATTGGCTTTTGGCAAAGCTGATACGCACTGGTCTTTGTCCTTTCTGCTCTTCGCATATGATGTGACTACTTCCCCTGGCTTCTGCTGGCTTCTCCTGTCAAGATGAACAATAATCTGAACATGCAAGCTGAAATGAAAACCCCTTTGGTTCTCCCAATTGTGTCAGGCATTTATTAAGAAATTAAAACAGGTGATTTCACCATTGTGCAGATATCATAAGGTCAAATAGCATTGCCCACTACATACCTAGGTGATACAGGTGCAGTCCATTGCTCCAAGGATCTGAACCCATACACTGTGCTGCTGTGCTGAATACCTGAGTCATTGTAACACATGGTGTCTATGTATCCGCACCTGATGCATGTACGTCTGTGTATCTAAAGCCTCCTGATGGAAAGTGGTTTTTAGGATCCCACCTTGACAAAGGGATTCCACGTTAACTGAGAAATTTTGCACAAACGGACGAGGATAGCAAATTGTGAATTCTCCGTAAAAGCAAAAATACAAAAAGTTGATCTAGTCCACTGATGCTTTTGGAGTCCCTCCTTGATCTTAAGCAAAAGCCCAAGGTTGGATGGGTTTCTATACATGAGAAATCCGTACAGCACTGTCTCTCAGGTCAGGAATGCAAGCCTCACAAATACCGATTCCTCCTGAGGTCACAGACTTGTTATCTGAGCATTTGCTAGAAGCTGGAAGGACTTTCATTTCCTATCTCTCTTTCTACTATCAGGCTCTTCACTGGAGTTTGCAACCTGATCCTTGGTTCCTGCTTTATAGTCATACCATGTAAAATATGGTTTCCAGAAAGGTGGGCAGTGGGAGACTTTACTGTTCTCACAGCAGGAGACTGCGATCTTTCCCCCATTTGTTTTACCCTGATCTTATCTGCCTCGGCTAGTGTGATTTATTTATTCTTCATTGCTTACATTTTCTGCCCTCCAAGCTTATCTGTGAGTATATCATCCTTTGAGATGATTTGTCATTGATAATGAGTAACATAGAAAAGGACGAGCGCTTGATAAACTTACAAAACATAATTTTTAAAAGATTAAAAAAAAACAGTATACCTGTGTAGTATTCTATAACTGGAGTTTGCAGGACTAAAGTGTAAAAGCCAAGGATGTTTCTTTACACTACTATGGTTTTTACAAACATTGTATCTTTAGTCTTCATTTTCCTTCTTCAAGCTAACCGTGGTTGTGCATGGTTATGATACCAAAATTTGAGAGGATAAAGTGGGTAGATTGTAAGCTTGGTACCAGTCTATCAACAACAACCACCAAAAAAATTTCATCTTTAATAATAAAATAATTTTATCTTACTATGCTTTTTGCTTTTTAAATCTTTTATATGCTTTTAAATTTTATTTATTTGGTGTGTGTGTGTGTGTGTGTGTGTATACATGCCATGTGTGAAGGTCAGAGTACAACTTTCGGGAGTTGATTCTCTGCTTCCACCTTGTGGGTTCCAAGGACTCAGACGCATGTTGTCAAGTTTGCATACCAAGTACTTTCACCCACTGAACTACCTCACCAGCCCCTTTCACTTTTTTGTAGATATTCTTTTTATTCTTTCAGTGTTTTACACATGAATATAGTGAATTTATAGTATTTTCACAGCTCAACTCTCAATCCCATCTCCCCTCCTGCTCCTATTTTGATCTTTCTTCTTCCCTACCAATCTCCCTCCTATTTGTGTCTTTTTGCATGTGTCACCTAGAGTCACATGTGCCTTTGATTGCATGTGCCTAAGCTCTCGCTGGAAACCATATTTTACATGGTATGACTATAAAGCAGGAACCAAGGATCAGGTTGCAAACTCCAGTGAAGAGCCTGATAGTGGAAAGAGAGATAGGAAATGAGAGTCCTTCCAGCTTCTTGTAACGGTGGTATGTCATTGAGGAAAGCACCTTATTCCCTCGCCCCCATGAACCTTAACCTTCATCAGTTTCCCAGGGAGCTGTGGGGCCTCTTCGGATCTTTTCCTTCTCTGGTGAAATCTTGATAGGACAAATCCCATGCAGGTCTTGTGGAAATATGCATTGCTATAGTGAATTCATGAATCCAACACTCTGTCCTGCCCAGAAGATAACGGCTGACTGCACTCCTACCCCCTTTCAGATTCTCGCCATCTTATCACTCCCTCTTCTGTGATAGTCCCTGAGCCCTGGGGTTGGGGGATGACTTAGATGTTCGTGTTTAGGGTCAAGCAGTTTGCTGTCACTTATTTTCTGCACTTTGAGCTCATTTTACTTTATAAAAACTTTTTGACTCTTCTGTACTATGCTAAGCTTAAAAAACACCTCATGGCTGATAGGAATTTCCCAGCTCGATTATAATTTAATGGGTTTCAAGCATCACTCGCATGATGAGTGGATTGTTGCTGATAATTTAGCTGTGTAGCCTATGTTGATGTTGAACAATTTTATTGGAGAAATGTGGAAATGCTTGAAGATTTTGAGACTATAGGCTACCAAAAAAAAAAAATTGGACTGTGGTGATTTTAATTCAAAAATAGTGGGTTGAGTTGCTTGGGGGAGGATGGCTGTGTTGGCAGCCATTAAGATTTGGATGAGAAAAAAAGCAGACACAACAAGTGGCAGTGACTATTGGAGAAAGTAGCATTATTATCAGAAAGTAGCATTATTATCTCTCAGACTCCCTTAGGGAAAAAAGCTAAACTAAAGCAATTTCTTGCTCTTTGAAATTTTGGCTGCCTAGAAAAAGGCTTTAGAAGACCAGTACACAGAAGCTGATAGTGCTGTGATTCAAGTGGGCCAAACAACAGATGTTGATACCAACCTCACAGCAGAATTTGGCAGCATGGTCCCAGTAGTTGTGATTTTGATGCAAGACTGAGTGGTTCACGGAAAGCAACCATGGCTTATTAGGTTTGGAGTTCCTGCAAAGAAAGGTGAAGCTTACTGTTGCAGTAAGAGACTCAAAATGTTGGCAATACCAAAACCATTGGTTGTGTGCTAAGGATGGCTGTGATCACAGGTTGGACCTAGTCCAGAGTAAAGCTGTTTGTACAACTATGAGCTGTAAAACTAGACTGGAATTTCCCAGAATAGTCTAGCTGACTTGACCATATGACAAGAAACAGAAGATGAACATTGAAGTACAGGATGCAGTATCCATCTTGTTGGACTTTAGTCTTAATTTTGACTTGATTTTAATTCTAATTTTGATTTGGTGTTTTTTTTTGCTGTGTCCTGATGCTTCCATTTTAGGATTTGTTCTGTGCTGAAGTATTTCATTTGTTTTGATTTCACAGGACCTTGCAGTTAAGAGATTTCGGACTTTTTAAAAAAGAGACTGTGGACTTTTACAATATTGTAACTAGATTAGTTACGATGAATATTTTCATGTCAACTTTGAAACCTTTAACAATTGAACTAAAAGTGTTTATATCATAAGATGAATGTAATATCTATGGACAAGGGTTTCAAGGTTACTGTTTAAAAGTCATGTGTTTTTGTATCAAGTGGACAAGGAATGGAGTGTGCTTGTTAGAAATAAGTGTCAGCTAGACAATTGAAGGCTGGGTTATGGGCACATCTGTGAAGCATTGGTAGTTAAGACAAGCCCTAAGCTAGTCTGCAGGAAATTGTCTGATTGATGTGACAAGACCCAGTCCACAGTGGGTGGGACCGTTCCCTTGGATATGGCTTGGTTAGTCCCTAAGCTCCTGGTATTGATACAAACTCTTCTGCCAAGCACCCTTATGTGATGAAAATGCTAAAAGTGAAAGAGCATTCTGACCAAGTAAAGAACAAATCCTTTGAAATGACAGTATTCCGCAGTTTCAGAGTTTCTATAGACAGGTCAAGGAAATCACTACTGCAATTGAAACTGCTGTGAAAACTGATTATTTAGTTGATAAAGTGCTGTTGTTCTGAAATAGTAGACTACCTTTGCAAAAGAGCTATATAAAGACTATATGGTATTTATTGAATGGGGTTGCTTTTGTACTTTTTAAAATTTTTATTTAGAAAGAACGAGAGAGAGAATACACACACATGCCATGCCATGCATGTGGATTCTGGGGATCAAACTCAGGTCTCCAGACATGTGTGGGATACTTTTACCTGCTAAACCACCTCACCAACTCCATTTTTTAAAATAACAAAAAGTCATATTAAAAAGTTAGTAGAAAGAAGTGAAGCCTGACAGGTGGGATGGAAAAACAGTGGCAAACAGGAACAGGTATGTGTTTCCAAGGCTAACTTCTACTTTCTATCATCAGCCCGTTGCTCATGTGAGTAAGTCAGCAAGATTTCCCAACAGCTCAAGAGAAGCCAGAGATCATGAATGTTACCTAAAATTTCCCAAACTGTAGACTGTGCTGGAAAAGGGTAGGATCTGACCCTCAGTTTTGTCGTATGCCAATCTAATCATAGGTAAAAAGGTTTTCCTGGTAAGACAATTAGGTTAAGCACACAGAAATCAGAAGTTGGTTGGATATTAAAATGTCAACTAACAACAGAAGTCTAGTGAGTATTGGATCATGAACTCTGTTCTTCTCATTCAGAAATGTAAATTACCTTCTATTTCAAATTTCTCTTAAAATACAGCTGTTAGGAATTCTCACATGTAGGCCTGGTATTGAGATAACTTTTTGAGTTTATTATATACTCTTTTAAAAATTAAGAAGTGAATGCCATTTTGAATTTTCCAAAGGTTTAATCACTAAACAGGAAAATATAGACCTTTTGGGTCAGGTACTGGAGCTAGTGTGCATACAAGCCGTAATCAGGCTTAATGATAAGCATCGCCACCTTCTGGCCAAAGAGAAAATACAACGCAAAACTGAAGAGTGGCCAAGCATCCTCTTGAAATGAGTAAAAACTTGGAATTTGATTAAGTATACGTTTTGACTAACCAATCAACTAAAAAGCTAAGGAGCTAGGTATTGACATTTGAATCACTATGGAAATCTGTATTTAGAAGGTCCTTCGATATGTTCTCATTGTTTTCCCCATCTAACATTTCAGAGATGCTACATCCAGTTGTCATTTTATATATATGTATATATGTGTATATATATGATATATGCATATATATATACATGCACACACACACACACACACACACACACACACACATATATATATATATATATATATATATATATATATATGATTTGTTTTGAGACAGGATTTCCTGCACTGCTCAATCTGGTCTCAAACTCCTGGTCTCAATTTTCTCACTTCAGATTAATATCTAGGCTTCTGGCATAGCTAGATATTAATATGGCCAATCCAAATTTCCTTGTTAGTACATACGGGTTTGCCATATTAACATCACATTGAATTGATGACAGGCTAAAAGCAGTATCACTGCTTTGTGTGATATGTCAGCTAAGCAGAAAGTACGACTGCTGAGTTCATATTATCACCAGCACTTGGTATCATCATTTGATATTGGTGTATTTTTATTGTTAGGTTTTTAGTAATATTTCACTGTGAAATTAATTTGTATTTCCCTAATAGCTCTTTGATGAATGTATTCATGTCTATAGCTGTTTTCTCCACTGAATTGGTTTTCCATTGTTGAATTTTTAGCATTCTTTATATATTGTAGAAAAAAAATCTTTGTTGGATATATGATTTACAAATATATTTTCTTTTTTGCATATGTGTGGGGGGTGGGTATACAATTGTATGTGAGCCTATGTGCAAAGGGACTCAAGTGTGTGTGTCTGTGGAGGCCCAAGGGTAAACCCAGGCATCACTCTGGATTGCTTTACCTCCCTATTGCATCGCTCTGGGATTTGCCAGGCTCTGCCTTCCAGGACTGGAACTGCAGGTTGATGTCCTATTCACCTATCATTTTTTACATAAGATCTAGGGATCTGAAGATCTGAATTCATGTCCTTTAGCTTGTGAGGCAAAGACTTTAACCCTTGAGCCATCTCCCCAGACTCCATATTCTGTTTTAAAATACCAACTCATCGATTTTTCTTTGATGGAATGAAATTTTTAGTGTTGAGTTCAAAAATACCAGAAACAAGTGCATTTTTTAACATTATTCCTCTTCTAGTGTATCTTGAGGGTCTGAATATTTCTCACCAAATCAGGTGGTTTATTTATGTCATTATTTTCCTCGTGGTAAATTTTAAAGAGGGCTAGGGGTTTCCTAGTATGTGTAAGAGCCTGGGTTCGCCTCCAGCCCCTCAGAAAGGATGGGGGGCGGGGGGTGAAGCCATATCATCCCTCACTTATCTGCTGAGATTTCTAATCATCAAGGGGAAGCATACTTTACATGCATTCTTAGAATCATTCTTTACATGCATTCATAGCTGGGAATTGAACAGCTGCCATTTGAACAGTACCAAATTCCTATCAGTAACAGTCCTGACATTGAGGAGAAGATGGTGCACGGATTGGATCTAAGAGCCTATGTCACTTCTCTGATTAGCTCAGTGATTAACAGAAGGAAAACAAGAAGCAGAAGGGGTCGTCTTGTTCCTTGATGTAAAAGCCGGCTGCTGGGCTTGGTGGATGACGGTGGACTGTGAGGGAAGCATTCCAGAACCATGTTCTGTTTCTATCTCTGGGTCACCTGGGCTCTTTCCTGGGCTCCCCAAACCCCTCAAATTCTGTACTCATCTCAGCTGGGCAGTCTGCTGCTCAACTCTGGTGTTCATGGTCTGTTAAGATCAGACTTGGCTGAGAGCAAGATTCATAGACCGTGAACTCTCTCTTTTCCCACTACTGGTCTTACAAGCCCCTCACTTTCAGCTTTAATTAGCCCTGCATGGAGGCTAGGAAAATGACCCGGACCTTTAACTGCTGCTCCAAGGAAACGCAGTGTTCCCATTTAGTCAGCGATCAAAAGGAAGAAATCTCATGCTCTTGTGTGAGTCTGTTTTTGTTTTGAAGACAGTGCCGGGCCTTGGACTTGCAATCCTTCGGCCTCAGCCTCCACAGATGCTGGGTTTCCAGATATGCCCCTTGCCTGTGCTCATTCTCCTGCTGCCACCACCATCCCTTCCTCCATTTTCTCTTTTGAGCCAACTTCAGTAGAAACGGTGTCGTAAGCAAAGGTTAAAGTGACCTGCCAGGCAAGTGGTGGTTCGGGTCTGTAATCCCAGTGCTGGGGATGTGGAGGCAGAAGACCAGAAGTTCAAGGTTGGCCTCAGCAACACAGTGAGTTTGAGACCAACTTGAGCTACATGAGGCCCTGTCTCCAAAAACAAACAAACAAACAAAAAAGAAGAGCAAAAGCAAATAAACCATAGAGGAAGCTAAATTTAACTCAAAAATTTAAGATCATTGATGTAAAATTGAAAAAAAAAAAAAACTAACACCACTTTTTAATGCAACAGAAAAACATGCACAATCATTATAAAATTGGTATGATGAGAGTTGGTCTCTACCAAATCAAATCTTGGAACCACACATCTAGACTGTGTTCAAAATTCATTTCCTAGCCAGGCCTGGCAGCACAGGTCTCTAACTCCAGGTATTCAGGAGGCTGAAGCAGGAGGAAAGAAAGCTCAAGTTCAGCCTAGCATATAGAATAAACTCAAGGTTATATTGGTAACTTAAAATTTAAAGATTCCGTGTGTGTGTGTGTGTGTGTGTGTGTGTGTATGTTGCCTACATGTACACTCTCATGTGTGTGTGGATCTATGACCACATATGTTCAAGGGCCTGTAGAGACCTCAAGTTGACAATTGAGTGTCTTCCTTGATTGCTTTTCACTTTATTTATTGAGAAAAAGTTTCCCAGTTAACTCAGGGCTGATCATTTGACTAGTCTAGCTAGCTTGTATCTGCTAAGTGCAGATTCCTACCACTTAAGTGCTTTATCCACTGAGCCATCCCAAAAAGTAGTTATTTAAGGATGAGCTTAGTGACGGAGTACTTGTCTAACATATGAAAGACTCCAGGGTTAATCCCTAGTAACACACAAACAGACAGACACACACACACACACACACACACACACACACACATCCATTTCATATAGACACTGTATGGATTTTATAACAATAAGAAACATCAGGGCTGGAGAGGTGGCTCAGGGGTTAAGCCTCTGCCTTGCAGGCAGAAGGTCCTGAGTTCGGATCCTAGACCCCACGTATAGACGCCGGGTGGAAGCAGGGGCGGCCTGCGTTTGCGGTCCTGATAGGGCGGAGCCTGTGAATCCCGGGGCAGAGTAAACAAGGAAGAGGTGGAGGCGCCCATGGTGGTTCCCTAATTTATCCATGGTTCTACACACACATACATACATACATACACACATGCACACACATGCATACACGCACAATTGAATAAATAATAATAAAAAAAAAGATTTAAAAGAAACATCAGAAGTAGTTTTTTTCTTACTACAAACAAGTTGGGCTGGAAATGCAGAACAGGTGTAAAGCACTTCTTACAATGCACAGACCCTGGCTTAGATCCCCAGGAACACAAAAAAATAAGTAAAATTAAAAAAAAAAAAAAAAAAAAACCTCCATTCACTGCTTGAAAAATGTGCTGCTATGCCTGTTTTTGAGAGGGGAATCAATTTCCCAGCAAAGATGTGTGGTGCTTTCTCTTGCTACCCTGTGCTATTCACCTGCTTGGCGCTCTCAAGCAGGCATTTTGCTGCGCTCTCAACTGCATACGTTAGGAATGGGGAAGATTCGACTGGCTAGTCGTCATCTGAGGACATGTCGCCATGACCTGCCTGGCTGACCTCTGATGAAATATGTACCCGGCTGACAGTTCATTCTGGCTGTTGGCTAGTACTCAAGAAGGGCTCCCGTCCAGAGCAGCCCTGTGTGGCCATGCTGGCAGGGTGAGAGAGTTCTTACATGGTGGCCAGTTTCCCAGAGAAGACATTACAAGAGAACCAGACAGAGTTGCTGTCTTGTCTGCCTTAGCTTCTGATGTCACAGTCGCTTTTGCACATGAGTCACTGAGACATAAAAGTTTGTTGATGTTTTTGTTCATTTTGTTTCTGTTTGTGTTTGTTTGTTTGGTTGGTTGGTTGATTATCTCAAAAGCTCAAAGCCAGGTTAAGGAAATGGCTCAGGGGTTAAAGCCTTTGCCTTGAAAGCAAAAGGATCCCAGATCTTACAGAAAAATGGTAGGCAGAAATAGCAGTGGCCTGCAATTCTGGCTCTGCAAGGCAAAGCCTGGGCAGGCCCCGAGCAAAGCAAATAAGGACGTAGAGCAATCCAAGATGATTCCCAAAGTCACCCTTGGGCCTCTACAGGCACACACACTCAAGCACCCTTTGGTACACACAAACACATTCACATACACATGCAAACACACACACACACAACAAATCTAAGGCCTGCCTGGGCTACAGAGACAGAGTCTGACAGACCATGGCTTGTTGTGGACAATAATTCAAAGTTGCTCATTTTACTAGTAATCAATACATTATACAATATGCTCATGTATTTTTGTGTATGTGTGAAACATTCTATAGTCTAAAGTCAGCCTGTTTTAGATTATGGCATGTATCACACATGACTTTAGACTGGTCTGATAGATGTGTCTCTCATATCTCTTGATGTCAGAATACTTAGGAATAGAAAGAACAAAGCATAATCAAACAAAATGTGAATCCAGAACTTTGCTCTTTGTCCCACATTTGAACTTTGGTTCTGCAAATAGTACAGGAGAGAAAGTTGGCCATGTGCACCAGGACAAAAGGCAAATGATTGCTTCACATTCTTTTCACTAAAACTGATCTCATATAGGTTTTTTATTTTACTTTGTAAATTACATACATTACTGCCAAGTTAGCTCCTATAATCCTTTCTCCACCCTTACACTGTCATGTGACTTATAAACCTTAGTCACCCATGATGCCTCTCCATCTTCGTGTTTAGTTAGTGTCATAGTTAGATACAGGGTTAACCTGACAGTTGAGAGTTTGAGCTTTGGGCAGCATTTGTAGAGAATTAGTAGTTAAACCCAGAGCAAACCTGCAAGGGATTGTCTAGTTGATGGGAAAGACTCAGTCCATAGTGGGTGGGACTAGGTTCTGGACAGGTGAATAAAATAGAGAGAGCTGGTTGAGAAAGTTGGCATCTTTCCTGGCAGGATTGTGTATACCTGGCTAGACATGCTGGTCTGGCAAGTAAGGATAGTCCTTCTCACAGCTATTATGTGGAAATGGTGTGGCCAGTTTCCTCTGCCCTGGTGGTGTAAGTTCTCCTGCCAAACTGGACACACAACTGTAACAGGAATTGTAAGAGAAAATAAACCCCTTGTTACTTTAAGTCATTTGATGGTGATTTTATCAGCAACCATGCAGAATAATGCAACAATATTTGTTATCAAGAGTGGGGTGTTGCTGATAAATCTGGTTAAATGACTTGTGTGCATTTTGAATGGTTTTGTTGGATAAAGTTTAAAATGTTTGAAGAGTTAGGGACCATGGATTACAAATACTGTTCTGCAGAGTTTAATGGCCCATTTGGAGAATAAAGGTGCTAAGAGAGTTGTGTCTTGTTTGAGCTCAGTTTGTGATAAAGTGGGTAAGGACTTTGGAAAAGTTGAATTTGAAGATGATGGACTGGTTTGCTTGGCAGCCTTGAAGCTTCTAATGAAGAAAGGGTAGACAACAGAGCAGCAGTGACATTTTGGATAAATAAACATCATTGAAAGAAAACCTAGTGCTTTGCATTGGGATGGTAGAAGAAATGAATATCACCGTATTGAGATTCTTCCCAGCCTAGAGATTATTCCCAGAGTCAGCACAGAGAAGCTGAATCAGCTGTGATTCCAGGGAGCCAATCTTCACCTGAAGGTTATGGCAGAACTTGACAATGTCATCCATGTGGTATTGGTTTTAGAAGTATCAAAGATGCAAGAGGGAGGAAGTCTTGGATACCTCCTCCAAGGCTTCAGAGAACGGCAGAATCCAGGCAGTGTGTGGCAAGAAGCCTACAGAGAGGCCCAAGAAAGGCATTTTGTGCTGTGGAGTTGAAGCCTGGTTTGCCATTGAGAAGTGAAGATGTTAGAGATGCTAGAGCTAATGTAGGATATCTGCCAAGGAGAGCTATATACTTGGGATGTGTGCTGAGGATGTCTGTGAGTGGAGATTCAACTTGGTCCAGAGACATACTGTTTGTGAAATTTCAAGCTGTAAAGAGAGACTGAAATTGCCCAGAATCTGTGAGCCACTGTGATTATATGATGAGCAACAGAAGAGGGACATTGAGCTATAGGAAGTAGCATTTGACTGGCTGGACTTTAGTCTTAACTTGATATTTCGTTATCATGTCATAATCCTTCTATTTTAACATTTTGTCTGCGCTAAAATATTTAACTTGATTTGATATGCTCAAATGGTTATGAGATATTTGAACTTTTAGAATTAAATGTATTTATAAGATAAATTTAACACCTGTGGGGACAAGGATTTAAGGTTATAGTTTAAAATTGATATGTTTTTGTGTCCAGTTGACAAGGGATGAAGTGTCATAGTTAGATACAGGTGTCAATTTGACAGTTGAGAGTCTGAGCTCTAGGCCACAGTTGTAGAGAATTAGTAATTGAGTTAAACCCAGAGCAAACCTGCAGAAGATTGTCTAGCTGATGAGAAAGGCTTGGCCCGTGGTGGGTGGGATTAGGCCCTAGACAGGCAAATAAAATACAGATAGCTGGTCAAGGAAGTTGGCATTCTCCTGTGTATTTGGCCAGACATGCTGGTCTGGGAGGTAAGAATTGTTCCTCTCTCATCTGTTACATGGATATGGTGTGATCAGTTCCCTCAGCCCTTTGGTGTGTCCTGCCAAGCTGGACACACATCTGTAACCAGGAATTGTAAGAAAAAATAAACCCCTGTTCCCTTAAGTCATTTGATGGTGATTTTATCAGCAACCATGCAGAGTGACTGCAACAGTTGGTATGCAATTCCTCTTGACTGTACATCCAGAGTGGCTCTTTCTGTCTCCCCTCTCTTTCCAATACTGCTCTGGTTCCTACTGACAGTCCCTAACTGGCTATTTCACAGTCTCCATGGCATCTCCCACACTCCGCTCTTTTTACCTTTTCCCATTTGGCTTCAGTACTGTTTCCAGAATTTGCTTCTAAAGTATGCAGTTTGCCTGCATGATTGCTGATAAATGACCATCAAACAGCTTAAGGGAACAAGGGGTTTATTTTCTCTTACGATTCCTGGTTACAGTTCTCAATCCAGCTTGACAGGAGAGCTCACTCCAACACCAGGGCCAAGGGAACTGGCCGCACCATTTCTCCATAATGGCTGAGAGAGAGACAATACTTACTTGCCAGATCAGCATGTCTGGCTAAGTATACATAAGGATGCCAACTTCCTCAACCGGCTCTCAGTATTTTATTCATCTGTTCAGGGCTTAGTCCCTCCCACCATAGGCTGGGCCTTCTCTATCAGCTAGACAATCTCCTCCAGGTTTTCTCTGGGCTTAACTGAACCATTAATTCTCTACAAATGTGCCCAAAACTCAAACCCTCAATGTCAAGTTGACATCTGTGCCCAATCATGACAATATCTATTTTATTGTGGGAAAAATATTGACATAAGATTTACTGTTGTAATAATTTTTGAATACTGTTTTATCTTTTTTGTAAAGATTAAGATAGATTTTATTAGAGGAAAGAAAGGATGGAACTCAAGGACATGGAAATCCATGATTGGCAAGGGATACCAAAAGAACTCACAGACATGGAGTCTGTGAGGGCCAAGGAAACCTGAAAAGAGCGCAGGGACTCCAAACTGGAGTCCATAGAGGCAAGTGAGCCACAGAAGTACTCAGGGACTTCAGACAGAGGGACAAGTGAGCCAAAGATGGCTGGCAGGATCAGGGGTATTTATAGGGTTGGGGGTGGGTAAAGGGAAAGCAGTTTTTCCTTATTGTTTAGCTCCCCACTCCACCCACACACACACCACCCTTAATTTTTATGAGGACTTGAGTGCTCAAAGAATGAGGGGCAACCACTGCTCTGGCTACTTCCTAGTGGAGTTGGGGTGAAGGAAGTGTGAGCAGCTAATGGTCCTCATCTATCTATGAGATGCTGGGATGGTCCAGAGGTCCCCTACATTGGAAGCTTTCTGGCTATCGATCACAAGGAGCATAGGACATTCCAATGGATTTCTTAGAAAACATTTCATTTTCTCCGTGGCTAGATCTGCTGCTCGCTCCACAGTGCAGGTGCATGGCACAGTTCGCTGGGGCCCAGTGGGGGGGTCGGTGAAAGCTATCCTGAGTTGCTCCTGGCTGGCTTCCCCAAATGGTGCGGAGTGTAGCTCCTGGCTGTTTAGGAGAAGTGACGTGAGCTCCCTCTCCTGGGGGTCTTTATGTGTCCAGGTTTTTGTGTTTGGAAGTTGAAGACTGAAACCAGAGCAGGCACAGAGGATTAAGGCAGAGTGTATTAGAGGAGAAAGAATGGAACTCTTGTGACTCAGTGAGGGGCAAGAGAGCCCTGGACTCCATGAGGGGCAAGGAGCTGGAAAAGAACTCACGGACTCCAGACGTGAAGTGCCACGAGACGCAAGGCTGTCCTAGATACTGGTTTTTCATCTTTTTTACATTCCTTTTAAAAATGTATTTCATTGTAAATACTGAAGATATACCATAGAATATCATAAGCTACCGATATGTACCAAAATGGTGATAAAAATTAACATATCCATCAACTGCCAACTCAAGAGCAGCTGTAAGAAATGGATCTGGGGCAAGGGAGTGAATACATTACGCCACTATTAGCTATTATTTTCTTTCCACTCGATCATCCTATGCACATTTTAATTGTTTTAAGTGGCATTAAGTACATTCCTGTGGGTTTTGCAACTGTCTCCACCACCCATCTCCAGAACCTTTTCAAATTCTGTGCTGGTAAGGAGTAACTCCTGCCTCCTGCCAGCCTCTGGGAGGTAACCACTGCTCACTCTGTCTCTAGAAATGTGACTACTCTCCTCTCCACACCTGGAATAAGTGTTAATTATGCAATATCTGTCTTGAGTGTCTGCTCTGTTTTAGTTACCATAATGTCTTCAGTGTTCATCTATGTTAGAACATATATCAACATTTCACTCCTTTTTATTTTTTGCATGAGTATAGGTGTTGGTGTGAACGTGTGTGTGTGTGTGTGTGTGTGTGTGTGTGTGTGTGTGCAGGAAAGGGCACTGTGTGTGCCTGTGGAAGTCCAAAGATGATTTTGGGAATCATCCTGGATTGCTCTACCTCCTTATTATTTTGTTCTGGGATTTCCCAGGCTCCGCCTTCCGGAGCCAGAAGTGCAGAAGTGGCATATTTATGTGGGAATCTGGGCTCTGAATTCAGGTTCTTTTTGCTTAGGAAGCAAAGGCTTAACCCCTGAGTCATCTCTCCAACCTTTCACTCCTTTTTAAACCCTGGCACTAGCATTAAACCCAGGACGTGTGCATGCTACAACTGAGCTACGCCCTCAGCCTTAATTCCTTTCTAAAGATGAATAACAATGCTTATTTGAGTGTGTGTGTATTCCATGTAGATGTTCTAATATATTTCATTTATCCATTTATCTATCCAAGGATCTTGGATTTTTGCCTATGTTACTATGAACACAGGGATACAAACATCTTGGTTTCAGTTCTTTTGTGTACATATCTAGAAGGAGAACTGCTGAGTCATACAACAATTTTTATGCTTTGTTTTTGAGAAGTTGCCATTCTGTTTTCACACCAGCTGTCCCCTGTGTATCCCCTCTGGAAATGCACAGGACTGCCAACTTTTTCCGTGGCAAACATTTGCTTTTTTCTGCTCTTTAAATGATAGCTGTCCTGATTGCTGTGAAGTGAGAGCTCAGTGTGATTTTGATTTGTATTTGCCTAAAGACTGTGATCTTTAGCAACTTTTCATGTTACTACGGATTTTTCATTTGTTTGGTTAATTGAGTTTTTCTGAGAAAAGATCTCATGTAGCCAAGGATGGCCTTCAACTGTGATCTGCGGTGGGATCACAGTCTTATGCCATCTCTCACCTGGCTTAGTATTTATTTGTATATTGTCTTTATCGAGTCCTTTGCCCGCTTTAAAATTTTAAATCGGTTTTTGTTAAATTGCAGGAGCTTCTATGTTATGAATATTCATCACCTATCACACACGTCGTTTGTCTTTCATCCTTTTGTCTTTTGTTCTCAAAAGATTATTTTTTGATTCTTTCAAGTTTTTAATTTTGATAAAGCCAAATGTATTTTCATTGTACCTTGTGCTTTGGTTTCATAGCCCAAAAATACAATGTAAATGAAATTGTTCCCTGTTTTGCAGAATTTTATATGATTATCTCTGGCATTAGGTCTTTGCTCCATTTTGAAACAGGTTGTTGCTAGTTCATTTTTACATTTATTCATTCATTCATTCATTCATTCATTCATTTATTGTGTGTGCATGTGTGTGTGTGTGTGTGTGTGTGTGTGTGTGTGTGTGTGTACACATAGATCTGTGTGCCAACATGCACGTGTTTACATCAGAGGACAGTTTGTAGGAATTCACTCCTTGTACCATGTGGGATCCAGGAATTTAACTCAGGTCGTCAGGCTGAGCTGAAAGTGCCTTTTTCCACTGAACTATCTCACCAGCTCACTCATGAAGATGTGTTACAAGGAGCCATGACATAGTTATAAATAAAAATAATTAATATAAAAATACTGAGTGAAAAAAGTATTCATAAGTTATATACATATTTAATTTTCTATGTGGTATTTGTGATAAAACTATTAAAGAAAAACTCCTGATTCTTACTAAGGTGATGCTACACACAGTTGTTGACTTCTATAGATGTCTGAAATGACATGGTTTAGCTGTATATGGTAATACACACCTGCAGTCTCAGCGCTAAGAGAGCCAGAAAGGAGAGTTGCCCCACATTCAAGACCAGACTGGATTGCATATTGGTGTCATGTTTCAAAACACCAAGCTCAGGGTCTTGAAGCTTGACGACCTCAGTTCAATCTTTGGAGCCCACATGGTGCAAGGAGAGAACCACCTCCTTGAACCCTGGCCCTGACCTCGGTATTTGTGTGCCTTCCCCCATCACTGGTCTCTGCCCACACACAGGACAAATAAATAACTGTTTAACAAAAGTTTGTAAGGGGCTAAAAAGGTGGATTAGGGGTTAGGCCTTTGCTTCAAAAGCAAAGGATTTGAGTATGGATCTCAGATCCAACAGGAAAAAAAGATGTGGTGCCTGTACTTCTACTACTGAAAGGCAGAGCCTGGGAAACCCCAGAGCAAAGCAACAAAAGGTAGAGCAACCCAGGTGATTCCTGACGTCACCCTTGGGCCTCCACAGACACACACAGTGCCCTCTGAGACACACACACACACACACACACACACACACACACACACACACACACACACACACATACATATATATATATATATATATATACACACATGTACACACCTACATCAACAAGTAAAAAAAAATTACAAGTGCTATAAATGTTTATATACTGTCATATCAGCATTTATTTTATAGGAAAAATTTTTTAAGATTTCATGTTCTCACTTCCTTAACACACTTTTAGAATTTGAAATCTAGAGGAATCCTGTCTTTATCCTGGTCCACCAACTTACAGGCTGAGGACTCCTCTTTTACAGTATCTGCTGAATGTCCCTGGGCATGGCACAGTGACGGTCACACTGAGAGATCATCTAGTGCATGGTACATGCATGGCACACAACCCAGCAGCCTTTCCCTGTGTTTTCCAGGGTTTTGATGCAAGGCGGGCAACATACAAGGAACAGGGCAGATAACAGAACAGGGACAAGCACCTTACCAGGAAAGGCTTTCTTTGGTGCTGTTTTAGGAGCATGCTTTGCATATAGGTTCTGTGGGAACGTTATAGGCGTAGAGCACAGGCAGAACCAGTATCTTACTCCTAAAAAGTTAAATCACCCATCTCATAAGTAAAGAAACTAAGGACCTGGACATTTACAAACTTGTAAATGTCACACAGCTACCAAGAAGCGGGGCCTGGCTCATACCCCAACTCTCTTGACCACTAATATTCTGTTCCTTAATCTTTTATGATTTTAAAAATTCTCTACCTGAATTCACTAGTTGTTTTTTTTTTTTTTTTTTAATTTTAAGAAAGGATCTCACTACGTAACCCAGTTCATGCCCCTCCTGCCTACCTCCTCGGAATGCTGAGATCACAGCTTCTGGCTACCACCCAGGGTCATTAGGAATCTTCTTTTCTCACAATTAACACTGACTGGCCTTAAACACAAACCAACCCTTCTGCCTCAGCCTCTCAAGTGGTGGGTTGCTGGCGCGCGCTGTCATCCCAGCGGGAACTGTCTTAATCATATCCGTGCAGAGGTTTGATCTCCTGGATCTGCTTGTCAAAATGATGCAGGTTCTCTGGGGTCTTTTATGTGTCCAGGTTCGTGTGTTCGGGAGTTGAAGACTGAAATCGGAACACGTGTAGAGAATTAAGGCAGAGTTTATTAGAGAAGAGAAAGTATGGAATTCCAAGAGAGGCAAAAGAGCTGAGAAGAATTCATGTATTCCATGTTTGGGGCAAGGGAAATGAAAGGCAAGAGATCCAAGAACTCGAACTCCAGACATGGAGTCCCATGAGGAGCAAGGAAGCCAGGAAGGGACTCACAGACATGCAGTCTGTGAGGGGCAAGGGAGCCAAAGATGGTTTCCAGAGTGAGGGTTATTTATAGTCTTAGGCAGGCCTGGGAAAAATGGCATTTCCTCATTGGTTAGGAGCAACCTGATTGGAGCTTTTGGTCCTCTACATCTCTTCATATTGGGACCCAACCCAGTTAATCTCCTAACTAAGCTCCTGGTAGAGTTTATCTGCAAGGGAGAATTAATCTCCATATCCTTTCATCAACAGAGGATTGGGGGAAGGTGGCGGCTTTATTTTCCTGTGAAGGTTTAGAGTGAATTCCTCCAGATTAATAGGGTGTGTTCTTCAGGGTGAGCCCAGCAGTGGGAAATGACCTTCAAATATCTCCCAGCACGGCGATTCTTAAACTACCTGAATATCAATCACCATTTGTGCAAGGCATATGATTGAATTAAACCAACATAGGCATTTCTCAGGAAGGAATCTGTAGATTTACAATCAGATGCCCTGAAGGAGAAGCTATTATGCTGAATTATATAGGTCAGTCTCCATCGGTTAAGGGCCTAAGAGTTCCTCAACTGTCTTCCTGAAGAAAAGGCAGTCTGTCTGTCCCTGCCCAGGATGGCAGGCTGCTGCCGGTCTGTCCTCTGTTTCAGGTTTGCTTAGCCAGGTCTCGCCCTTGGCCATAGATACACCATTTTGTAAAGCCGCCACTTTTGCCAGTGGCCATTTTGTAAAGATCACATCCCAGTCTTCACTGCCCTAGTTAGTTCCCAAGCTAATCCTTAGCAATGCCCAAGAGGACAAGAGATTACGATCCCACCAGGGCCTCTCTCTTCTGCTTTCCCTTCAAGTCCCAGGTCTTTTCACCTGTTTCTTCCTCCTGTCAAGCCGTTATGGCCCTGCGTCCTCCCTGACCTGAAGTTACCTCTTCTGTTCTAAAGCTCTCCTACCTTAAGGCTAAGCTACGTCTCGCTTGACCATCAGGCCCTCAACCTGAGTAAACTCCTGTTTCTTGAGTCTTTCCCGCCTGTCAGTTTCTCTTCAAACCTGGACCTCCATGTGTGGCCCACACAGGATTAGAGTTGCCCATTCTGTTCACTTAACACTCACTACCAGGGAAACAAGTCCTTTACATTTTTTCGTGAGTCTCTAGTTGTTTCTGTGATAGAACATTGGCTGATACAAATGTTAGGACTGCATTTGGAAGTTCATTTAAGTCTAATCTTAATAGTTATAGCATTTTAATCATTTTATTTAATGACTACTTGATACTGTTTAATTTACCTAGGTATGGCTTTTTCCACAAACTACTGCATGGAGATAAAAGAAGTAATTAACATGTAGCTAAATATCATGCTCCACTGCATCAAAAATAGACAAAACTGAGTGGAGCCTAGTGGTGCAGGCCAGTAACCTCAGCTGCTCAAAAGGCTGAGGCAGGATTACACGTTCACAGCCTTCTTGGGTTACTGAGCAAGTTTAGCTTCAGCCTGGGCAACGTAAGGAGATTCTCAAAATTAAAACAAAACAAAACAAAAAAAGGTGTCAAGTACTAAGGAAGGAAGGAAGGAAGGAGGGAGGGAGGGAGGGAGGAAAGGAGGGGAGGGGAGGGGAAGGAAGGAAGAAGGGAAGGAGGGAGAAGACGGAAGGGAGGGAAGGAAGGAAGGAGGAGGGAGGAAGAAAGGTAAGGGAAGGAAGGAAGGGAAGGGAAGGAAGGAAGGAAGGAAGGAAGGATGGAAGGAAGGAAGGAAGGAAGGAGATTCTCAAAATTAAAACAAAACAAAACAAAAAAGGTGTCAAGACATATGCGGCTGTTTTTGCATCCTTTCAGGGTAATTCAAGCTTTTCTCTTTGAAGGCTCTATAATTGAATTTGCTGAAAGAAACACAATAGACAAAGAAAACTGTAACAAATTTATTAACATTGTCAAAAGACACAATTACAATTTAAAAATCTTAGTTGACTTTATTTTCCAGGCAAGAATGAAGCAACACTTAATTCTAAAAAACAATATTCCAGTAAGCTAAGCATGGGGGAGGGGTTGGGTTATATAGACAAAGGCTAAAAAGAAAACAAAAACCAAAACTTGCCTTGGTGACTCTTGCCAGTAATCTCAGCACTGAGGAGGAAGAGGGCGGAAGACTGGAAGTTCAAGGTTATCTTCAGCTACATGGGGAGTTTGAGGCCAACCTGGGATACCTGTGACTCTGTTTTGCAAAATAAATGAGAAAGAGGGAAGGAGGGAAGGAGGAAGAAAGGGAGGGAGGGAGGGAGGGAAGGAAGGAAGGAGGAAGATCAGGGTAGCCTGGTCATTTCTAACTACTTTTCATATAAAATAGAATCAGAACAAAGGAATAGGCAGAAAAAAAATTGATAGTTAACATGGACTTTCTCTGTGCCATTTTTTGCTCTGTAATAAGATATACAGGGAACTTTGTTGACTGAAACTATGTGGGAAATTAAGCTCTTCTCATTCTTCATGGTTTTTTACTTTCAACGTGCTGACATGGAACCTCACATGAGTGACACTAGTTTGATTTTCAGTCTTATCTGCTGAGGCCTAATATAAGCACTTAGTTCAGAGCAATGACCTCCTTTAATCTTCAATTAGCATGCAAATGTACTTTGCATGTTTTGTATCCCATGCAAAATATGAAACTCAACGAAGCGCCCATATGGTTGAGGCTTCAATACACTGTTCGTAGGAAACTAGAGGACAAAGAGTACAGGTAATTTAGAATGAAAGGATTTTAGGGGAAATGAATGTATATAGAAGATGCAAACAACCCTATAAATTATTTCTTCAGAATTAGAATGACCCAGGAGACAGATACTATCTTGTGAGTCTATCCAAATGTGCTTTCATTGCTGTCTTCTTTCCTGCAGCGATGGAATTCCAGAAAGGGGGTGGAAGATGTTAATGTTCTTTGCTGAGAATTAAGGCTACAAGGAACTTCAGCCTCCGCAGTCCCTTCAGAGCAATCAGCTGACCAGTATACAAATGTGAGAGGATATGCAGGATTCCTCCATTCAGATGCTTGAAACAACTGCATTTTAGTTTTTAGGAAAAAAATTGCTTTTTCAAAAAGCAAAAATTTCCAGTTTTGCATACAAACGCTGTCTTTGCAATCCCCTATCTCTGAAGGTTCCGGTTTCTGATTTAAACCTGAAAGTTTGGCATCCCCAAAAACTGGGGCTGGATAGGTGGCTCAGTGGTTAAGCTTCTGCCTTGCAGGCAGAAGGTCCTGAGTTCGGATCCCAGACCCCACGACGTATAGACCCCGCCCAGAAGCGGGGGCGGCCTGCGTTTCTGGTCCTGGTAGAGCGGAGCCTGTGAATCCCCGGGCAGAGTAAACAAGGAGGAGAGGAGGTGGAGGCTTCCATGGTGGTTCCTGAATTCACCTGTGGTTCTACAAACACACACACACACACACACACACATTTGAATGAATAATAACAAAAAAATTAAAAAAAAACTCAACTCTGTCCCACACTTGTGAACAGGTGTGTCCAGTACCAAGTATGTTGCAACGTTGACATAATGCAGTAATAGCAGGCAGGCATCTATGTCCTTTAACCTCTCCATGGACGCTGTGACCTGATGCTCACCCTTGTACACACACGCACACACACACACCACTCATCACACACACAATAAATAATTAAAAATAAAAAAATGTAGACATCTTGTCCTGTTAACTGTAGCCACTAGCCACATGCTAAGGCAACTGAGGAACTGGAATATTTTTAGTTTTATTTTAAAATATAAAATCAAGGTAAAGAATCAAGTAGAATCATCTGAGTATGTGAATCTACTTCCTTAAATGTAAATGCAATGAAATCTAGTAACGAAATGGTACTTTGGATGAAAACGCTTCGTTCAAATAGGGAGTTGCTCCAAAAAGACACACCATACAGAACATGGAAATAAGCTAAAACTAAACAGAGTAAATACTTCTCAATAATTCTGACTTTAAGATATTGCACTAAAAAGTACTGAAACAATATGTACCAATACCTCCATACTGAAAAAAAAAAAAAAAAAAGTGATTTCTCCCAGTCAGCAGCAAGTGGTGAGCTGCTCCGCATGCTGAAGGCCCTGGATTCCATCCCCAGCCCCGCACAAAGCTGGGTGTGGTAGTGCACATGGGGAGTGAGGAAGAGGGGAGGGTGTGTGCGTGTGGGGGCGGTTGAGAAGTTCTAGGCTGCAGTTCCAGGTTAGTCAAGACCACATGATTCTGGGTTAATCAAAACCAAACAAAAAAGTGGCTACTATAGAATTTCCAACTATCCATGTAGCTCGCGTCCAATTTCTGTTGGACGGGACTGACCCAAAGGCCTGGCAGACAGTGAAGGTTCCCCCCAAAGTGATGGCTGGCATTTGCTTGGTAATCTTAGGCTTTTGGGAAGGAGCAACGTTGCTTCAAGTGGATGTGCAGGAAAACGTCCAGGGTTACTGTCTGATTACACGGTACGGCATTCATCTTTGCAAGCCCTTCACGATCTTTCGGCCGTGACGACCGAGAGAGGCAGGCAGGTAGCAGAAGCGCGGGGAGCTGAGGTCTCGGAAGCCCTGTTGGGGTTCAGGGCCGCACCTCCCACTCGGCGACGAGATCTCACGACTCGCCAGGACGGCGAGCGCCCCGGCATCTGCACCGATTTCGCGGCCCGAGAGGCTCTCGTTGCCCCCGGCAGCCTTCCAACTGCACGCGGAGGTCGGAAGGCCTCGAGGCTTGGGGGACTTCAGCACCGGGCCCATCGCGGCCCCGGAGCGGCGGGAGCGGCCCGCGAGGCCGCGCTGCAGGCCCGCCGACCCCGCCGGGCCGCCGCCGACTCCACGCCCCTTGCCAGCCCGGAGACGGCTGATGACGAACACAGGGCGCGACGGACGCGCGCGCCGCCCGCGCTCGCACGGCGGTACGTGCAGGGGAGCGCGAGGGAGTCCCGGTCCGTCACCGGCGCGACCTGCGTCCCGCCTCCTCCGCTCCCGCCACCTCCGCGGCTCCGCGTCCGCCTCGGCCCGAGGCCTCCGCCGCGGCCAGGCCGCCGGGCTCGCTGCTGTCTCTTTAAATGGTGGGGCCTGCGGGCCGCCCCTGCCGCCGCCGCCCGGGCGGCCCCGCGCGCCGCTTTTGAGGGGTGAGCCAAGATGGCGGCGGCTCTGGCTCGGTGAGGAAGACGGAAGAGGCGGCGGCGGTGGCGGGGTAGGGAGAGCGACCTCCAGCAGCCAGGGGCGCTCGGGCGGCCGGGGCCGGCCACTGTCTTCCCGCACAGCGGCCGCGGCCGCAGGAGGAGCGGGCGCCAGGCGGCCCGGGCCGCCGCACGCGGCAGGAGCGGAGCGCGGGCGCCGGCCGCGGCGCCAGGGCCGGGTTACGAGGCGGGCCAACATGGCGGCGGCGGCGGCCTGAGGCGGCGGCGGCGGCGGCGGAGCGGGAAGCGGCTCGATGGCGGCGGCGGGCGCGGCGCAGTGAGCGGAGCCTCGCGTCCCTCCGGCGGCGGCGCGGGCGGCGGCGCGGCGCGTCCCCCTCGCTCGGGTCGGCGCTGCGGCGGCCGCGCTCCCCGGGCCCGGACAATAGCGCCGAGGAGCGGGCGGCGGGAGCAGGCGGCGGCCCGGGCCGGGCGCGCCCGGGCCATGCGAGCGGCGGCGCGGCCGAGCGGCGGCCAGCGGCGGCTCTGAGGCCTCGGACCCCCCGGCTTGCGGGCGCCCCCGCCTTTCCCGGACCCTGTTCCCGCAGCCCCCCGGGCGGAGCCCGCGGCCGGCACGATGACCGACACCCGGCGGCGGGTGAAGGTCTACACGCTCAACGAGGACCGGCAGTGGGACGACCGGGGCACGGGGCACGTGTCCTCGGGCTACGTGGAGCGGCTCAAGGGCATGTCCCTGCTCGTCCGCGCCGAGAGCGACGGTAAGTGGAGCTCGCGGGGGCCGGGAGCTCGCGCGGGACCCCGGCTGCTGCGGCCGGGATCGCGGGGGGCCGGGAGCTCGCGCGGGACCCCGGCTGCTGCGGCCGGGATCGCGGGGGGCCGGGAGCTCGCGCGGGACCCCGGCTGCTGCGGCCGGGATCGCGGGGGGCCGGGAGCCCCGGCTGCTCCGGGATTGTGGGGGGCCGGGACCCTCGGCTGCTCCGGGATCGTGGGGGGCCGGGGGCCCCGGCTGCTCCGGGATTGTGGGGGGCCGGGACCCCGGCTGCTGCGGCCGGGATCGCGGGGGGCCGGGAGGTCGCGCGGGAGCCCCGGCTGCTCCGGGATCGTGGGGGGCCGGGAGCCCCGGCTGCTCCGGGAGCTCGGTGGCCTTGAGAGTCGCGGCGCAGCCGAGCGCCTGCCGCCCCTGTGGGCGCGGAGGGGTCGGAGACCCGGACCCCGAGCCCGGCGAGCTGATCTTCGGCCCCAGCGTGACCTTGAGGCAGGCGGCGGCGGCTCCGTCTGCCGGCTTCGCTCCGGACACTTGGGCGCTTAAGAAAGGAAGTTCACCGCTGTTGCGCGCTGCGGGAAAGTTCGGTCGCGGTTGTTTCTCCTTCTCTTCTTGCAAACGGTTGGCCGCATCTTTCCGCGGTTCAGCTGCGCGCCGGGAGAAGATGCCGCCGTGACGCGCGAGGCCGGGGAGGGTTCGGCGGTCTTTTCCTTGGAAGGGAAAATGACACGTCGTTTCACTTGTGGAAACACCCTGAAATTCGGACTCGTACCCGAGAAACACTGCAAAGCTTTCCTAGTTGGTTCCCTTAGCAGGTGGGGAGAAGTTGGCAGGTTTTTAAAACTTTGGAATGCCTTAGTGCTTTTTCTTCGTGTATATTATCAGTGTACAAGGGCCAAAGACCGTCAACATAATAGGGCTTCGCTTCTTAAGACTCCTGTGGAGTTTGTACCTTTCCTCGGTGACTTTTCTGTGAGTTTCACCTAATGGAAGGAAATACACATTTTAGGTAAAACTTTTCAAATTGTTTTTTCGGATTAGGAAGATAATGACCTGTCTCGCTGCATTAGTCTTTGTAGTGTTTGGTTTGAGTTGGAGAATGGAAAAGTATATTGCCCACGTGATATCTTCATAAAACTACCCAGAATATCACTGAAGAAAAAATTATCTTTCATGGACATTTAAAACATTTTCAATATAGTGTATATATATGGTTCCTAGACTGAGTTTTTGTTTGGCTGTTAAAATACCAGATCAATCTCATGTTAGTGTGCTTTGTTATGTGACTGTAGGTATGACAACTCACCGCATTTTTTTTGTATACTTGGGAAACTTTTTTTCTGAGTGGCAAAATATGGACCTTAAGTTAGCTGTTTGAGGATGGGGGTAACAGGATGACATTCAGGACCCTAGAGCACGGTGAGCAAATGCTGCGGCCCTGAACTACTACTCCCTGATCCTCAGCTTTTTCTGAGATTTATATGTTGATGTTACACCAGTTCTTTGAAATCTTAGAAATAATACTTATAATCTTACTTCATATTTCGTCTACACTTAATTTCATCATATGAAGTGTTTGTCGTTTTTTGAGACATCTCCTGTAACCCCCAACCAGTTTCAGACTTGCTATGTACTAGAGGATGACCTGAAACTGCTATCAGTCCTCTTGCTCTTACCTCAGGGTTTACAGGTATACCATCACAGCCAGACGTTTTGTTTGTTTCGGTTTTTTTAGGCAGAATCTTTCTCTTGTTTTCAGGCCAGCTTTAAGTTCATATAGCTCAACAACCAAAAATTGGGAAATTACAGGGTGAGCCTTACAGAGACTTTTTTTTAAAGTATCTATAAGCGTTGAAGCTTAATATCAAACTATCATAATCATACTCCTAACCAGGTATTACAAAACTGTTTTTTCTTTTGTATTTTTATCATTTAGGAAGTAGTCTGTACTCTTTTCTTTCATTTGGAAGTTGAGGTTCTAACGGAGCAGGTTAAATTGTTTAGTTATCTTTAGTTTGATGACCAGGTGTTTTCTTTTTCTTTTTCTTTTCTTTTTTTCTTTTCCTTTCTGGGCTGGGAATGTAACTGAGTTGATAGTGTGTCTACCTACCACAAAAGAAGCCCAGGGATTGATCATTAGCATGGAATAAAACCAGGTGTGATGGCACATGCCTTTAATTCTAGTACTCACTCATAATTCTAACAGTGGGATTCCATAAGATGTAGAAGAAGCAGGAAGATCTGGAGTTGGAGACTATCCTAGCTACCTCAGTTAATCAAAAAGTTTGTTTGTTTTTGTCTACAGGTGAATTTCAAATAAGAATAATACCGAATTTATTGAGTGCCTCCAATATGCAAGGGGCTCTTTAAGCAGTTTACTTAAATTGACTTACATAATTCTTAAAATCATTCTCTGAGGTAGATACTGTAATTAGCCATGTTGTTACACATGGGAATAATGAGGTTCAGAGATGGTAAGTCTATGTTAAGGCAAGTCAGTGGTTAGTATTTAAGTGAGAAACGTAGCCTACAGCCTAAAACTCCTACCAGTAACTACTTACGCTGGATTTAAGCTCATTGCATTCTAATTATTTGCTGCTTTCTTCTTTTCCTCAAGGCTTATGTCTTGGTTTAAATGGGAGTTTACTCTTTTCTCCCCATGTCCATATACCTCCTCCTTCCATACATTCAGGCTCATGTATTTGAATCTTTAGCACATGCTAGTGTCTGGGAAAGTTGAGGCACCTTTTAGGAGGTAGAACCTTGCTGGAGCCAGGTCACAGGGGTGGGTCTTGAAGATGGTTTGCTTGCTCTGTCTCTATGGTATCTGAAATGAGTTGAACTGCTTTCCTGCCATGTCTTTTGTTGTGTGATTTCTACCATAATGGACTATTGTCTCTCCTCTGGAACCATGAACCAAATAAATCTTCCTTTCTCCTTTAAATTGCTTGTGTCGGAGTGTTGTCTCACAGCAGCAAAGGAAGAGTAACTGAAACAGCTTATTTCACAGAAAACTTTTTTTTACTCTAAAGATAGTTTTGTTTTAAATAAGAACACATGTATCAAGCCCTCGAACTTGCTATATACCTTCTGATCTTCCTTGCCTCTATTTCTCTAGTGCTGTACAGATGTGTGCTTCCATACTTGGTTTATGATGGTGTTGTCGATAAAACCCTAGGTTTCATAAATGTTAGGCAAGCGCTCTGTTGAGTTATGACCCCTCACCCCTAAGATTTGTAATTGCAGTTTATCTCCAAGGCACATGTGAAAGTTATGGTGTCTGTTACTAGTTTGGGTCCTCTTGTTATCGTTCTCCATTTTCTGTTATTTGTGATTAAGAACTATCTTTTTATTGTGATGAGTATTGGGAAGTATTTCTTTGTTTTGTTGTTTTTTAATGTTGAGACAGGCAAAGATGGTTTCACTTAGCCGAGGATGGATTTGAAAGTCCTGATCTCCTGCCTCCACTTCCCAGAACTAGGACCTAGGCATGTGCCACCTCACCTAGCAAGATATGGGAATTATGTCTGATTTTTATGAAGTAGACCATGCAATAGAGGCTTAAAATTAGATACAGGTGTGATGATGCAAGTGTACAGTCCCAACACTTACCTGTAATCCAACACTTGGGGATATTGAAACTGGAGGATTCCAAGTTCCAGGCCAGCCTGAACTGTATGTGAACTGCTTTGCAAAAACAATTTTATTTTATTTTATTTTTTTGCTAAAACAAATTTAAGATTAGAAGAGTACCATAGTAAGGCTGGACCTAGAAATTGCGTTGTTTTTCCCCCCTCTAAATCCTTTCAGATCAAGAGACTATATATTGTAACCTTTTTTTGAGAGAGGAGCGTTCAAATTTTTTTTTTTCTTCAAATATTTGGCAAGACATGGTGATGTCACCTTTTACTTCCTAGCTAGTTCCAGGTCGATCTGATACAAGTGGTGGATAGCAAAACCTTTTGTAAAAACAAAATACACCATAGTAAATTAAGAGATAGAACAAGATAAATATTCAATTCCTAACTTGTTGTCATTGTGGCAGTGCTGGGATTGAACTCAGGGTTTTACCCACGCTAGATAAGTACACTACCACTGAGCTACATCCTAATTGTAAGTTTTATAGTTGAAAAATAAGCTTTTATTTATCCACCCTCGACTGGACTGTTTTCCCATTCATCTAATTGAATGAGAAACCGTTTTCCCATTGATCTACTTGAATGAGAAACCATTCAGCACTAGTAGACTAGGAGCTTCTGCATACCATAGAGAAGTAAATAAGTAGCTCGTTTTGTTTTGTTTTTTAATCTTGAGACAGGCAGAGACCTCACTTCAATCAGGCTGACCTTAACTCAAAGTCCTTCTGTCTCAGTCTCTTCATGCTAGGATTGCAAACATGGGCTGCCCCACTTGGACATTATTTAGTTTTTTCCTTATTGTAAAATGTTATCTATTATGCATTCTTGTTTATGCACATATATGTATACACATCATAGAATGCATGTGGAGGTCAGGGAACAGCTTTCTTACAAAAGTTCTGAGAATTGAACTCATCAGGTCCCCCCGCCCCCATGCTTGGTAAGTGTTCTACCACTAATCACGAGTGTTCTCACTGAGCCATCTTGCCATTCCCCATTAATTTTTTTTTGGTGATGCTTTCTTCTTACTAGTAATGCATAGTCCTAAAATCTGCCCTTAGCTATGAGTGTATTAGCGAGGATAGTACTCTGGAGATTTAGGATCAAGAAAGCTAGAGCTATTGATTAAAATCCTTTTAATATTTCTCTCTGTTAGAACTAAAACCAGAATAAAAATTTCTTAACCCTGAACATTTGTATGCTTGGATTTGGGTGATTGATCAGTATTGAAAATAGAATTGTTGTAAGAACATACACTCTCTGGTTTTCAGGTTTTCCCCCACCAGCGCTGGGGATTCAGGTCTTGTGCGTGCTAAGCAAGTGCTTCCACTGAACTACATCTATTGCCCAAGAAGTCTGTATCCAAAAAAAAAAAAAAAAGTCTGTATACTGCTCATTTCTCTTGTGAAAACAAGTGAAATGTATCTAAAGAAGTTTTCTAGCTAAATCTGTAATACTGGAAATTTAGAAGTGGCAATCTTCATGGAATATTTATAATGTGGCTTTAGATCATTAGCCAAATTGATTTTCCTACTGATATGACTATCAGTACTAAAAATCCAGTATTAAATGCTGATCATGGATATTGGGGTAGGCACTAGAGTTTTTACATCTTGGATTCTTGGATGTTGAATCTTTCAATGTTTTTCAGTGGGTCTTTTTTTTTTCTCCCTCTCCTCTGCATCCAATCAGAAACCTAAGATGTTTTTGTTGTTGGGAGTGGTTGGTTGTTTGCAGTACTGGGAATTGAACCTGTGACCTCATAGATGCTGGTCAACACCCTACTGCTGAGTTACATTCCCAGATGTCTTTCTTTTTTTTAACTTGTTAATTTTGAGTAAAATCTCTCTAAGTTACTCAAATAGGCCTTGAATTTGCAAATAGGCCAGACTAGATTTCTCTTACGGATTTTCTTAAATTTTATTACCAAGTGAAAGAAACACTGAAGTTGGAAAAAAAAAAAAAAAACTGAAGAGACAGCTAAAAAGCATGAACTCCATAGGTTTTTTTTTAATCTCACCTTTTAATAGTCATTGTCACTAAGTAGTTTCCACAGCATCTGCTTCTCTCTCTCTCTCTCTCTTTCTCTCTTTTTTTTAATTTTTTTTATTATTTATTCAAATGTGCGCATGTGCGTGTGTATGTGCGCGCATGTGTGTGACTGTCTGTGTGTGTGTGTAGAACCACGGGGAATTCAGGAACCACCATGGACCGCTTCCACCTCCTTCTTGTTTACTCTGCCCCGGGATTCACAGGCTCCGCCCTACCAGGACTAGAAACGCAGCCCCCCCCTCCCCCTCCCCTTCCGCCTGGCGTCTATAAGTGGGATCTGGAATCCGAACTCAGGACCTTCTGCCTGCAAGGCAGAGGCTTAACCCCTGAGCCACCTCTCTAGCCCTCTTTCTCTCTTTTTCAAAACGTGAGTTCTTTCCATTCTGAAATAGTTGCTGTGGCCAAGAGTTTCCAGTGTCTGGTTGGACTTATGTGAATGATCCTTACACTGCCAGCTTCACCTCTAACTAGAAAAGTGTTTGGGTGGGCAACAGAGCACAGAAGCCCTCACTTTTCATTTTATAGAAGGACTAAGGTCTTGAAGTAGAGGGAACATTTTTAGTGACCTAATTAATAGTCATAAGGTATATAATACCACCTGCTTGCAGTTGTTTTGGTGATATTCTGAGTGAACATACCTCTATTAGCAATATGTTTTGGTAATCTGTTTGAGTCAGATATATTAATTTATCTTAAAAATAGCATAGTATTCCACTGTATATTTATTCATACATTACCCCTGTTGGTGGTATTTCAAAATTCCCCAACACTTACTGTTTGGGTTTATTCTGTTGGTGTTTACCAGATTAGAAATTAAAAGCGAGACTTAGACACTATTTACTTAAAAATGATGTTTAATGTTACACATTAACAAAGTAATGAATATCTGGGTTTCTCTTATGAGTTGGAGGGAAGCAGGGAGATTATCCTGAATGTATTTCAGTTATCTTAGGCACAGGTATGCTTTACTTATAATGAGAATATTCTCTACCTCTATCTTCCTGAAGCCTTCTATTGAAGATCATACTCCTTATTTCTCCCCTATCAGAATGGTGATTGCCTTTACTTAAAGGTGAACTCTATTCCATCCACACCCTAACATTAGCAGGATAGAATTACTGTTGTTAGTACTGTGGCTATAACAACAGATGCAAATAAACTTTTGATTCAAATTAACACGAGCTTTTTCTGTTGATTGGAAAAAGTGTTCTTAACTTGGCCCACTAAGAACTAGTTGGTAGCAGAGAGAGAACCTATTAGATATAGACAAGCATGTATGAATAATATTTTGGGCTGTAAATACAGGGATAGAGCTGGTAATTTGTCTTTTTATTATTATCTTAGCCCTAAACTCAAAGGCTTTCCCATGTTTCAGCCTACTTTCTCGTAGGTATGTTGTGTTGAAGATCAGAGCTGGACTTCCTGAAGTGATTTATTAGCTCAAGGCTCTGAGATATGGCTGAAATGGGTTTCAAGAGAGGTTCTTCCCCTTAACATCTTGAATAACCCAGAAAAAAAAGAGCTAACACTGGAAGCTTGTAATATGCTCTTATTTTTAGCCAGGTTTTTGGGAAGGAATACCTCATACTTTAAACTTGTAATTTTTGTCCTTTCTAACTGCAAAAAGGAACTTTTGTAATTGGAGAATAATTGATAAGGGTTAAATAGCTGACAATATCTTTTCATTACCATCTTGTTTTTCCTTTTAACAGCTTCCAAGTCAGGTGTGTGTTTATTTTTTCCTTTTCTGTTCAGTGTTGGCTATCAGTTCTAGGAACTTGTACATGCTAAGTGAATATTCATCTACTGTACTATTCTTCTTGCTCCTTTTCTTTCATGCTTGTTACTAGTCCTTCGATATAGAGTCTTTGGTAATATTCAGTTTTCCTGTATCAAGTACTAGTCTTTTCTGATACTGACTTTACTCAAGGTTAGGTTGAAGCTTTAGAAGGGAAAGATAGAGGATACCATGGTTGGCAGGATGAGGGAGGGAATAATGGGAGAAAATACCTGGGGGGATGAAGGGAGCAGATGGGATGTAGCAGGGGCTAAGGGACTAAAAGAAAAACCCTAAGACTGGGATGCAACCAAATAGGAACCTTCCATGTTGCTATTATGTCAAAAAACATTTTTAGAAAGGAATAAAAATAGTCATTCTCTGTGCAGAAGAGCACATAGAGGAAAAATGTTCTGGGATGCTCTACCTAGAACTCAGTGACAAAACAATGCTAGAACAGGTACGTGATGCTTCTTGGTAAGTTGTTGTTCAGAGAGATCTCAAAGGCCTCCGAAATAGTATAGGATTTTACCTTGTTCTTGGTTGCCCTCCAGAAACTGTCAGTAAGACCCTATACTGAAGATGCCATACACTTGGATCGTAGGACATGGACAGAAAGCACTAGCTGGATCTGCTCTGGAAGCTTCCTCCTTGCTGGAGGTACTTACACAGTATCAGAGAGTACTATGGAAGCTACTGGGGGTGAAAAGGTCTCAGTCTGTGAAATCTGCAAGTTGCAATAACTACGACAACAGGTGACCATCAGTGTAATACTGGCATGAATATCACAGAGACAACAGTTTTCCAATCAGATTTTAAGGCCCACTATGTCAGAATGGAACACATTCCTGTTACTATAAATTAGAACAAGAATCTATTATGAAAGGGAAGGGCATAGGTCCCAGGTGAAGATCAGACTGAATGTTTAGCTAAAAAGACAGTGCACCCAACTGCTTTGTAAAATACTAGTTATACCCATAGAATTGAAGAAAGAAAGAAGCCCTTTTCTAAAACAGAAAGTGTTTGTTTCTGAAAAGCACAATCCACTAAAATGTAGAAAAAAAGTGATTTCAGACTACTTGTCCCTAAACATACCTCCCCACCATAAAGCTTGGTGAACATTGCAGAAGGGGGGTAACAAGAAGAGCCTGAAGTGGGACAGTGGTGGGGCAGGCACTTTCTTCTGAACATGACAGGGTTGTGATATACAAATTTTCATGGCAAATATGTATATTTAGACAAGAATTGCATGAAAACTGTCTTACCAACATCTCACCATGAAAGCAGAAAGATCTCAAAAAGCTCCACACCTCTCTGAGAGACTGATGAAGACTAATGCTGATTGGGGAAATAAGGAGGATGCTTTCCTCAATGGTATACCCACTGATCTAAGATGCTTGTTGGAGTGTGAATCGTGTCAGGCCTATGTCATCAAGACAGACTAGATGAAACACAGTGGGCTACACAAATAAGATTTGAAATAGGAGGGAGCCTGGTAGGGGAAATGAAGGGTTGAAAGAGGAAAAAGAAGGGGAGATGGGTTTTGGGACTAAGGATTGAAAATATAAATTTACTTTATTCATGTATGCAGCATTAGGAAAAAGAATGGAAGAAAAGGTTTCAAATCTGTAGAAAAGGAAACAAGAATGTCACAATAGATTCATATATCTTTATTTAGATTAAATAGTAATTCGCCACACTTGTATCCTTTGTTTTTTTCTTTGAACCATCTGAGAATAAGTTGCATCATTGTGAACCTTTACCCTTAATACTTTTTTATTCTTTGAATCTTCCATATAAAATGAATTTGACCATTTCATCATATAATACTTATCCTATCCCTCCTTCCATCCCACCCAACAAATTTTGCTTTCCAGCTGTTTTCCTTCCCACTCCCATGTCCTGCTGTATGTGTTATCATGGGCCTCATGTCAATATTGGGAAGTACTGGGGCATGACCAGTGGGTCAACCATCAAGTAAAGTGGCACCCCCTAGGAAATGGAAGAGGCTTTCCTTAGTGGTGTACCCACTGATACACAATTCATGCTCCAGCAAGTATTGGGGCACATGTCATCAAGGGCAAACCAGATGAAACCCAGTAAGCCGCGTATGCAGAAAGACTTGAAAATGAGAATTCTAGCAAGGGAGAAGATGGATTGTAGTATATCAAAGGAGAGATGGGGGTTGGAGATTAAGATGTGAAAGCATCATTAATTCACCATATTCATGTATGAAATACTAAAAGAATGAATGGATAAATGAAACTCCCCTTTCCTCTCTGGCACCAGTCCCAAATTCTCTCTCAGAATAGGTAGGGCCATATTTCCTGAGATCCTCTCTATTCTACAGTACAATGTTGAGAGACCACTAGTAAATGTCACTACATTGTGTTCTTGGCATGGCACCTAAGATATGGACAAAAGCACTTCTCCCCACCCTTAATCTCTTGCCGTCCCCTCTTCTGCAAGGCTTCCTGAGCCATGAGATGGGGGATGGTTTAGATGTTATGTTTGGAGTCAAGTTGTCCACTATCTTTTTTTACTTTGTGCTTTAGCCAGTTGTGATTCTCATTTTCCATTGTAAGAGGATACTTGGTTGAGCACTGAGTTGCTTCTTTAATGTGAAGACATATTGGTGGGTAATTAGAAGGCTGCCTGATATCAAGGTATTTATAGTTGACACCAAGAGATTCCTTTCCACATAGGGCCTTTTTGCCCTTAATATTTTTATACTTGCAAAATTTCATAAGGCATTTCTTGAGATTAAGAACATTGTAAGATGGCTCAGAGAGTAAAGTCACTTGCCAGCAAGCTTGTCTTAAGTTCGAGTTGAGGAATCCCATAAAAGTAGAAGAAGTGGGGAATAACACCAGAGCCAGGTTTAATGCCATGTGTCTTTAATTCCAGCACTGGAAAGACTAAGACAAGGGACTTGCTGATAGCCGGTCTATCCAAATCAATGGCATCCAGTATCAGAGAGACCCTGTCTGAAAAAATTAGGCAGAAAACAGTTGAGGGAGATGCCAGCATTAACCTCTGGTCTGCATACACCTGCACACAAAAGAAAGATCACGAAGAATTCTTGTTTCTAAGACTCTTTGCCAGATAGAGTGGTATGAAAGATCCCAGCATTTAAGGGACTGAGGTAAGAAAATCAGGATTTTGAGGCCAACCTTCACCATAGTGATATTCCAAGTGAACATGCATGCTTCCATTGCCCTCACCTGTCCATTGTTTGGGACAGTGCCTTTGTTCGCTGCTGTATAGACCAGGCTAGCTGGCTTGTAAGGGATTCTTTTGTTGCCACTTCCATCTTGTTTGCAGCAAGCACTTTGCCCACTGATGGATCTTTCCAGTCTTTGTCTTTTAATTGACAGGTTTTCTATATTCTTTATGGTATCATTCATTGTGTATGATTAAATATATGATTAAGTATACAAATTGTCTTCCCTTTTAGTCCTTGAACATCCTGTCTTCTTCAAAGTCCATGAAGTTGGATATTTCTTTGACATTTGGATAATAAACACCAGCTTGACTCTAGTACCTGGTTGATACCAGCAAACAAAATGAACTTAGGAGTACCACGTTGGAGTGTGTCCAAGAAATTTTCATTTTCTTTCTTTTTTTCTTTTATTTCTTTCTTTTTTTCCTCTCTTCCCCCTTCTTTCCCTCCCCCGTCCTTTTCTCCCTCCCTTCTTCCTTTGTGTCTGTGTGTGTCAGAGAGCACCGTGTGTGTCTGTGGAGTTACATACACTGTGTGTAATTTTGGGAATCACCCTGGATTACTCTGCCTCCTTTGCCTGCTTTGCTCTGGGGTTTCCCAGGCTCTGTGTACATTGGATGTGGGATAGAAATTCAGGTGCCTATTCTGTGCATTTCATATAAATTAAGTCATATATGTCATACAATATCTCTAGTCTTTTGGACTAGCCTCTTTGTTACATAACATGTTTTCAAGGTTCTTTTATGTCATGTCATAGCATGTGTCAGAATTCTTTGATTTGTATTTCACTGCATGGCTGTATCACACTTTGTTTTGTTTTGTTTTGTTTTTGTTTTAATGTGGGACCTGGGATCCGAACTCAGAACCTTCTGCTTGTGAGACAGAGTCACAACCCCTGAGCCATCTCTCCAGGCTGTATCACACTTTGTATATCAGTTCATTTGATGGACATTTGGGTTATCACTTTTTTACTATTTCTAATGATCTGTGTACAGTCATACATAAATTTCTGTGCAAGCATATATTTTCATTTTTCCTGAATGTATATGCCTAGAAGTAGAATTTTTTTTTAATTTTTATTATTATTATTATTATTACTTATTCAACTGTGTGTATGTGCGTGCACGCGTGTCTCTGTGTGTGTGTCTGTCTGTCTGTGTATGTGTAGAACCACGGACGAATTTGCGAACCACCATGGACGCCTCCAGCTCCTTCTGCCCTGGGATTCACAGGCTCCGCCCTACCAGGACAAGAAGCGCAGGCCGCCCCCGCTTCCGTCTGGCGTCTATAGGTGGGATCTGGGATCCGAACTCAGGACCTTCCGCCTGCAAAGTGGAGGCTTAACCCCTGAGCCACCTCTCCAGCCCTAGAAGTAGAATTTCTGAGTAATTCCATTTTTACAGGCTTGAACCCAGGGCTTCTTGTATGCTGCATACATGTTCTGACACTCAGCTGTACATTGTTCAGACCCTCTGCTTAACTTCTTAAGCAACTGCCAGACATTTTCTATCTTCCCACAGCAGTATACGAGGACTCCAATTTCTATAAATTGTTGCCAACACTTTTATCTTTGTTTTATATAAACGCTAATAGGTTTAAAGTGGTATCTCATTTGTAGTTTTGTGCTTCTCTAATGACATAACATTGAGCATCTTTTCCTATAATTATTTACTGTATCTAAAATGATCATTGCCCTACTTTTTAATTCTGCATCTTTATTGTTGTTATCTTTATCGTAGAATTTTAAGAAGTCTGTATACTGTGTGTGTGTCTTTTATCAGACTTGATTTCCAAGTCTCTTAACCCTATTTCAGGGTCTGCGGGTTCATTCAATGATTTATTTTCAGCACAAACGATAACACTTTAATTTTGATGTCCAACTTATTTATGAAAAGATGTCAAAATTTTTCTTTGAGTAGGTATTCTTCTGTGCTGTTTGACTTGTATTTAGCCTTCCTTCTGTTTGACTTGTGTTTAGCCTTCCTTCTCTTCCCATTTTAAAAGCATATTTACTTAGTTGTTTCTGGGCCATAGAACTCAGGGTTCTTAGCATTTTTTAAATTAAATAGGTTGTATATGTGTCTGTGTTTTAGTGGGGATTGAACTAGGGTCCTGTGTATGCTTCCATTATGCTTATATCCCTAGCCCCTAAAATAAAAATTTACAGTGTCCAGTTTTTCCATTCATTTACTCTTACATTTTTTTCTGCAGTTGGATCTTTTTTTCCCTTTGTTGGCCTAGTATTCGCTGTGTATCTTGGGCTGGCCTCCAACTCTTGGTGGATTGCTTTTGAGACTGCAAAGTATTTCACAGTGGATTTTATTGGAAAATATTTTCGCATGGAAACTTTAAGTAACATGCACCATGTTACTAATCTTTAAACTTTATTTATTTTGTGTGCATGCTTGCGTGCGTGCGTGCGTGCGTGCGTGCGTGCGTGTGTGTGTGTGTGTGTGTGTACGTACAGAGGTGGTACCTGTGGAGGACCAAAGGTAACTGTGGGAATCATCCTGGATTGCTTTATTTCCTTTTTGCTTCGCTCTGGGATTTCCCAGGCTCTGCCTACCAGGGCCAGAAGTGCAGGCTGCCATCATTTTCTCCTGGTATTTTTATGTGGCACTTGGGATCCGGACTCAGGGCCTTCTGTTTGGGAGGCAGTCTTAACTCCCATCTCTCCAACTCCACTAATCTTTGAAAAAGTAAGTTCAGACAATAAGTACCTGCCATAGTTGATGGTTTCAGTGGAATATAGTAGGATGTACTTTTTGTTTAGTAAAAATAAATGAAAGAGTAAAAAATGAAAGAATCCATTGCAAACATTGTTGAAGACTTACTATGGTATTTATTCTGTGATGTAAATTGAACTCAGTCTTGTCTGTGTTCAGTCTGTGCTGTGCCACTGAGCTGTGTACTGCTTATCTAGCTTCAGTAATTTCTAAGAAGATCTAAACACTGCTGATTTGTCTACATTTTTTTTCTTATTGTTAGTGGTGCACTACTATTACAGCCACTAGAATAAAAACCTGGTTGTTTTTAAAAATTTTAAAAATCACTGGAAAGTTTGTTTGATTAATTTGACAAAAATTGGAAAAAGAGGACGGAGATTAAAATAGAATTTTATCTAAAATGTAGAATTTCTTATCTGAAACTAAGTAAGCCACAAATGGGGGTGAGGGTCACAAAAAGAAAAGGAAAAAAGAAAGGAGACCTAAAAATATTTCTAATAGTATTTGGTGATATGGAGAATGTCCGTTGCCTTAATGCCAAAAGGATGAGGCAGATTTTTACAGTTTTTTGTAATTTATTTGATGTGTGTGTGTGTGTGAGAGAGAGAGAGAGTCAGAGGGCACTGTGCCTCCCTGTGAAGGACCAAGGGTCACTTTGGGAATCATCTTGGATCGCTTCTACCTCCAGAGTTGGAAGTGCAGGCCGTTTTCCGCCTGGTGTTTTTTATGTGGCAAGACTTTCTGCTTGCAAGGCACAGTCTTAACCCCTGAGCAATCTCTCTAGCTCCAAAGGCAGATTTTTTTAAGTTTATTGAATCGCCTAGACTCAGAGGAAATTGTGATACAGGAATCACCACAATTTAATACAGTGCCGTATTGGGTATCTCGGGCCGTTCTAAGCAAATAGTAAATCACTTAACATTGTACAGTATCATAAAGTTAAACAGTGCATTTTAACATAGCACAAAAAAGTAAATTTAGATATGATTATTGATTTGGCCACCTGTCTACCATTCAGAATGTGTAAAGCAGCTGCAAAATGTAATATGAGAATAAAGAAGAATGCTGTATGAGAGAAAGACAGCTGCAGAGAAAACTCTTATTATCAAACCAGAACATGTCTTAAGTGCTCTGGTGTCCAGATAAATGCACTGGTTAATGAGAGGAGGATGGGTATACTTTCCTTTTAAAATTTGTTCTTTCTCACTAATCGGTAATTTCTGACTTATTGAGTCTTATACTAGCAAGGTAGAAACGAACATGCAAATTAGTATACTGTGTTAAATCTATTTGAAAATTGAGAAGTATGACTATTTTCCTTTATTAAGAAATAGAACCTGGCCCAGTAGTACAAACCTTTTTTTCTAGCTTCTCAGAAGGGGATCACAAATGCAAGGCCAGCCTTAGTAAACGACTTAAGAAGAACCCGTCTTAAAACGAAAAACCAAACCAAACTACAAACTGGGAGTATAGTGTAGCTGTATGGTAGAGCATGTGTCCAACATAGCTGAGGCCCTAAATTCAATTCCCAGTAGGGGGGAAAGGGATTGAAATAGTAGCTAAGCACATAGCACATGCCTCTAGCAACTACTTAGGAGGCTGGTACAAGGGTTATGCTTTTGAGGCAAGATTATAAATAGGCTTTCTGAAAGTGGTATGTATCTCGCGGTTGTATTTGGGTAGTATTTTAATGTGGTTGATGTTCAAATATTGTATGTGAATCCTCATTTCATTCTTAGTCTCGATATTGATCATATTTTGCTGTGATCTTTACTTGGCTATTTAAAAGTAGTATTCCATGTTTCAGACATTAACTCAGATCATCTGAGAGGATTTCAGAAGTTCTGAACGTAAGATAACTGAAGTAGAAATGTTGGTTAACCAGAGAGACACATGGTTGTTATCTAAGTGTATCTAAATTCATAGATGTTATCTACATGTATTGAAACAACACCATACTTCATAAATAATGTACAATTGTTGCTTGTTAAGCAAAACTTCTTGAAAGTTGAATATAGAAATGCAAACCCTGCTATTTGTTCATTGTATTTTAAGAAATTAGCGTAGATCATTTGGCTTCACATTGTGCTGATTTTTCCTATCTGTAAATTGATATATTTTTATTACCCTCCAATCTACATTTGTCATACTATCATTGCATGTTGAAAATAAGCACGTTGGGGACCTACCTGCAAGATAGCCCAGTGAGAGTAAACGACACCTGTTGGCAAACCTGGTAACTTGAGTTCAATCCCCAGAGCCCACGTGGTGGAAGAATGGAGCCCATTTCCAAAAGTTGGCCTTTGACCTCTGCTCACATGTACATCTCTATTGGCTTTCACATGTCCTGTCCTCACTGCCCTCTCTTTTTATTTTTCTGCTCTTCCTCCCTTCTTTCTTCTTTTCCCTCAGATAAATAAGTAAATAATTTTTTAAAGTAAGCATGTTGGGCTGAGGAGAATATATAGCAAGTGTAGCATTTGCCTAATATATATAAAACTTGAACCTAGCCACAGCACCACAAAAAAGTAAGCATACAAATTAGTGTATTTAAATTTACACTTCTTAAATTTTTCCTTATGTTGTGCATATATCACAGATACTGAAATAGTAAAGTTATTATGTGCGTGTATGTAAGAATAGTTTTTCTGTTTTGCAATAGCATGACCTGTCTTTTTTTCTCCTGTTTCATAGGTTCTCTACTTCTAGAATCTAAAATAAATCCTAACACAGCATACCAGAAACAGCAGGTAAAAAAAAAAATCTTTGAAGATATTGTATTTTGTACCTTATTCTCTCAATTTGGTGATTAAATATGAGGATTGACAATTTGATTCCTTACAGTGAGAAAATCAAAATGGATTATTCTTTATTTTGCCAGTTTATCTATAGTACTTACAGGTTTTGTTGTTTGCCTTTGCTTTTTTTTTTTTAATGCTTCTGAATGAACCTAAGCACAAACTAACTAGCATGTGCAGCACTGATTTGTATCCTCAGTAATTTTTTTAAAATTTTATTTGTTGACACTTTTATGCAAAAATGCATTGGATTTATGTAACAGCAATAATTTTTAATCAAAAGGAAAAAGCTTGTCACGTGCTGAGCTTGTCTTTCAGATATTCTAGGAACAGCTTCAATTCTGTGAAGGTAAAACTAAAGTAACAGTTTTGTTTTACCTGAAAAGCATGACCATTGCTGTAATAATTGCTAATAGAACTAGTTGGTTGAGATTTCTTTCTGTGTTGTTTAGATGCGCCTGCAGTAAAATGGCAGTATGTCTCCTGTAAGAGCTTTTCATAAGTAAGGGTCTGATTTCACTTTTTCCCCTGAGGAAGGGTGACATGTGGCCCAAATTTGCCTTGAAATCTATGTATCTCATGGAGGATCGATGATCTCAAACTTGTGATTTCCTCCAGCTCCAGCTCCCAAGTGTTAGGATCACAGACTTATACATACTCTTTTTATGTTGGACTAGGCATTAAACCCAGGACTGCTTTTTTTTTTTTTTTTTTTAAGTATACTAGGCAAATAACTCTACTAACTGAACCATACCCACAGTCTTTGATTGTTCATATAGCTTCCATAGGACCTAACATGCAAAAAAAAAAAAAAAACTGAAGATAATATTTGGCTTAGTACTTCCTGATACGATCATCAAATGGTAGTTTGCATATATGGGTAAAATTTACCAGATATTTTGTAATACCAGTGAAAATTAATGTTTATTATCCTGAAGTTATAAATGTAAAAAAATTAGAAGAATATTATCGTTCTGTTTATATAAATACAGTACTTGACTTTGTTGATTATTAAATAGGAAAGTAGATCTGGGCTTGGTGGCAGTATGTCTATGATGTCAATACTTGAAGGGGAGACAGAATTACAGATGTCGGAGACCAACTTTGGCTGTGTGACACCCTGTCTCAAAGAAAATACAACAACAAAAACTACAGTAGAGTATAAAACAAATGTAAAATCTCTCAGTGCCTCTAAACTTAGTACTGAGAAAGCCAAGGCAGGAGTATCACGCGTGTGAGGGCAACTGGGCTACAGAGTATTGATCCTGTTTCGCAGAAATAGAACAAGTTCACAGTGCTGTGATTAAGGGAGGACAGTCCAGACCTCTTAGAGTTCACGGGCAGATGAATCTCTGAATCCACTGAAGGAAGTATGTGCATGAGCAATAGCAATTCTATTTCTGTACTGACAATTCACAGAAAAACTCTTGAGCATTAGGAGGAGGATGTGGGAATATTTGTAAGGAATGTCAGTATGGTGAAAGCAACAAATGTCCACCTCTAGTAGGCTGAGGAGACTGGGCATGCAGGCAACAGAAATTGCCAGCCTGAGGACCCATTGGGATCTCCAGGATGCTCTATAAATTCAGAAACATCCTGAGGTTAGTTTGTCCTCATCGACAGTATCACCTCCATCTTTTTACCAAGATGACAAAGCAGAGACCAAGACTCTGCAAGTTTTCTAGGGTTTTCTACAGAGCTTCCAAGGAGAATGCAGTTCTGAATGTAGGGCCTCTGAAGGTGGGCTCCTCTGGGTGAGATTCCTAAGGCCCAAGCAGAAAGAATCCACTGCTTAGCCTTCTGTACTTCTGTGAGGAGCATCTGGTAGGTTCTTGTTTCAGGGGTGAAGTAGGTCCAGAATCTCCAGCTCAGCCTCAGGAATTGCTGTGCTTCTTGCTTTTCTGCAGATTGCTGCTGGGTGTCTCCTTTAGAATCCTGGCCACATTCAGTGTCCTGGAGGAGCCTGGCAGCCAGGACTGCGCAAAGCCCTGTAGTCCAGGGAGCATCCATCTTGAACTGTTCCTCTAGCCATGGTGCTGGTTGTCTCTGTAGTTCTCATCATAGATACATAGGTTTCTTGTATCTTGGATCCTCTCGGTTCTGTTATTGTGAGCCATTTATTAAAACTTCTTGTTATTTCAACAAGTATGAAATCCAGGGCTCGGATATGTAGCTCAGTGGCTCTCTCCTCAGCATTGCAATAATGATAATAGTGTGAAAGCTTGAATGGATGCAGTAGTGTGTATCTGCTGAGACAAGGTAATTGCTTGAACCTAGCAATCCACAGCCAACCAGGGCTACATAGTAAATTTTCATCTCAAAATAATGTTCTGTTAAAATAGGAGTAAAGGATCTAGGAGTGTCCTACCAGTGAGTATCTTTGTGAGAGTTTTAAGGACATAAATAAATGGCTCACATATTAGAAATTTAACATTTAGTTTTTTTGTTTGTTTTTTGAGAAAGGGGGGTGAGTAGTAGCTTGCACTTAGGAACTCACCGTGTAGTGCAGGCTAAAGACATGAGTCATCATACCTAGGTTAGTCAATATTTTTAAAGGTTTAATGGGCCCTACACATCATAGATAGAGAGTAACTTGACAACAAAGGAGGGAAACCCATTACTTAGATGAATTCTTTGGTCACTTTAAAAAATGTAATATATAAGGATAATGTTGCTTTAATGTTTCATTTATATTTTTTAGTATATTTTATGCTCATATATTGCCCAATCTTTGTCCTTAAAACACTTTTTTGGTTATACATATTTGGCAAAGTAAGTGTAAAAAGGTCCTATAAGTTACTAATAACAACATTGAAAAAAGTAAAAATCACGTTCTTAATTCCTGTTGCTTTATTCATTTGCTTGATATGTTGAGTTTGTGATAGTCTATGTTAATCATTCAGACTTTTTTTTTTTTTTAATCCAAAGGACACACTGATTGTGTGGTCTGAAGCAGAAAATTATGACTTGGCCCTTAGCTTTCAAGAAAAAGCTGGATGTGATGAAATTTGGGAGAAAATATGTCAGGTAACTTTAAATATAGAAAAATACGATGTCTTAAAAGTTGTTTTGTTTAACTTAGCATCCAAATTATGAGTATTATTTTAATTCAAATACATTGTTTTACATTGCATATATTCCCTCCATTCCCCTCTCTTCCCTCTTTGTAGTCTCCTCCCTCAAATGATCCTCCTTCTGTTTGGTTTCATGTCACATAGATGTTAAATCAAGATCCTGCATTAGAGGAAACATAGAGTTTACCTTTCTTCTCCTCCATTACCCTTTCTTGTTTCCTGCTTCTGTGCTCCATATTGTTCCCATTCTAATTGCATGTCCTATGTGTACTAATAGTTTTAAATTTAGATTCTGCATATGAGAAAATTATTTGTCTGAGTCTGTGTTGCAGTTAGCTTGCATGGTTGCTGATAAAAATCACCATCAAACAATTTAAGGGAACAGGGGATTTATTCTCCTATGATAGTCCGGTTACAGTTCTTAGTCCAGCTTGACAGGAGAGCTCATACCAACACCAGGGCCGAGGGAATTGGCCACACCTTCTCACGGCTAAGAGAGGGATGATCCTTACTTGCCAGACCATCATGTCTGGCCAAGTATACACAAGGATGCCAACTTTTTCAACCAGCTTTCTGTATTTTATTCACCTGTCCAGGGCCTAGTTCCTTCCACCCACCATAAGTTGGACCTTCCCCATCAAAACTACTAATTCTCTACAAATGTGCCCAGAGCTCAAACCCTTAACCATCAAGTTAACACTCATGCCTAACTTTGACAGTCTGGCTTATTTGGTTTAACATGATGATCTCTAGTTCTACTCATTTTCTTGCAAATTCATAATTTCATTCTTGTAACTAAAACACACTGTGTATATGTAATACATTTTCTTTATCCTTTCATCAGTTTAATGGGCTGGTTCCATGTCTTGGCTATTGTATTTCATTAATAAACAAAGACATACAGGATGTGTTGACTTAGATCCCTATGTATATAACTTGGCTCTTAGAACTCCCACATTCTTTGGTTGTATATATTTTTAATCGGCCCTTGTAATTATAAAGCCATTGAGGAGATTGCTTTCTAAAGAGGTTTTCTCTCATCTCCACATTTGGGCTGGTGAATAATACAACAAATTTTTAAAAAATTAAATTCATTGTTTCTCAAAATGTGTTACTCATATCAGCAGCAGAAATACCTTAGACCAGGCCCAACTTATTACATTAGAAACTGGATTTATATCTTAATAAGCCCTCTATTTAGGTCAGACTTTTTTTTTTAATTTGTGTGTGTGTCTGTCTGTGTATTAGAGGGCACTGTGTGTGCCTGTGGATTTCCAAGGTGACTTCAGGACCCTGCCTTGCTTCTTCCTCCTATTTGTTTTGCTCTGGAGTTCCCCAGGCTTCGCCTTCAGGCCTGGAACTATAGGCCACCACCATTTCCACCTGGTGTTTTTACATGGGATCTGGAATGCAAACTCAGGACCTTCTGCTTGTGGGATAGGGGCTTAGTCCCTGAGTCAGCTGACCTGCCCCAGATTTCATTTTTAAAGGGCAAGATGGTAAACACTTTAACTCTTTAGGCTATATAGTCTTGTAACGAAATATTCAACTTTGATTCAGTAGATCAAAATAGACATGAATTATTGTGATGAATATCTTCCAGTAGACTCTTTATTTTCAGAAGCAGGTACTCTGCTGAGTTTATAGTCTGTTAACTCCTGCTTTTGGAGAGTCTAGTGCATGCTGAAGTTTGAGAGCACATGGCCCTAAAATAACTTTAGTATCACTGACAAAAGTTCCTTGTAGAATTTTTTTCTGCTGTATAGTCAATGCAAGCCATGTTTTTCATAAATTAACCTGCTGTTAAGTTGTTCCTTTTCTTCTTTAGAACACATAGAACTTACTTCACATTGGAATGGCTTCTTTCTTTACAGTTTTCCTATGGAGTTCTTCCATTAAAAAAAAAAAAAACAAAACATGAAATCATTGGGTTCAGTCTATGCAAAAAGCATCATTGTCCAGACAAGTCTTGTTGTCATCTTTCTTTCTTTTTGAGTTGAATGCTCCTACTTTGGTCACAGTCTTCTCTTAGACCAATATTTAAGTCAAACTGGACTCTGTAAGTAAGTATTGTGCTTGGCTGTACTTTAACATTGTCTCTTTACCTTTCTTTAGGATTGTTTTGAGACAGTGTGTCATGTAGCCCATCTTGATCTTGATTTGGCTATATTTGACTTTTGATCTTATCTCTATCTCCTGAGTGGTGACCTTCAACCAGGTGGAAGGCAAGACTGGTTCTCTAAAGTTGTCCACCCTGACCTCATACTCACATCATATACACACACAATAGTTACGATAAGCCTTTAAAAATAAGATGTAAATCCAGTGTCATTTTTTCAGTCATGCTTATATGGATTCTCAGTGCTTTTCTAGGTTATGAATGATTCTAAGGAAATCATTTCATTTTCCTTCTGAGATCTTATATGTTTCTCTAATTTTAATTAAAATAGCTAGGGCTAGAGAGATGGCTCAGGTGTTAAGCCTCTGCCTCAATAGTAGAAAGACCTGAGTTCAAATCCCAGGTCTCATATAAGAGTACCAGGCAGAAATGGCAGCGTCTTGCACTTCCAGCCCTGGAAGGTGGAGCCCAGAAACCCCAGAGCAAAGCAAAAAGGAGTGATACCCAAAGTCACCGTTGGGCCTCTTCAGGCACACACAATGTTTTTGATACACCTACACACACACACACACACACACACACACACACACACACACACACACACACACACACACACAAATAAATAAATAAATAAATAAATGTTTAAAAATATACAGCTTAAAATCGTCCTCATTTTCAAATGTCCCCCTTGACAGCAGTTATTAGGTCTAAACTCATGAAAGTGCATTTTCATCTCTTGTGATTTATTTTGTTAATCGAAACCTCCAGCAAGAGAGAGAAATCATTAAGCTCTAATGAGGATTTTTATAAATAATAAGACTGTGCCTAGCCTTTCAATAGTGCTACCTACTGGTTTAAAGTCAAAAACCACATCCTCTTGCAGTATAAAGAAAATTTTCCAAGCCATTGATTCTATTAGAGTCTGTCCACAATGCCTCTTAACTATGTTAAACAGTCGTATGGTAAGACCTATTCCATTCTTTTATCATTCTGTTTGACTCATCCATCTGCTCTCTAGTATTCAATATTCCAAGTTCTGGATCACAAACATCAATACTTACTGCTTTTCAGAATCTCTTAATCTTAAAATGTATTCAATTGTAAATGTTCTAAGTCCTTTTTTCTTGTTTTTATATATTTCATATAATGAGTTTTATTATGGCATCTTCATACATGTTATGTAATGTGTTTGATCATATTCACCCCTTTATCAGCCGCCCATCTTGTCCTCCTACTCCTGCTAACCTTACCCTTCCTCATGCCAGATAGCCCCCCTTTGTTTTCATGCCTTGCTGTATGTGTCCCAGTGAGTTTCATTAGGGCTATTTATAGAGTATGGTGAGAGTTGTTGACAGGAGTGGGGCTTACAATACTGAAGAAAAGGTCTTCCTCATCAGCCTTTAACTATGTATCAGTCCTCAAGAGAGGTATCACTCCATGAACTCCTTCTATATGACATGGTATTGATAGGTCACATCTATTTAAATTGATAGAACAACAGTAATATATCCAGAAATCAGTAGTCCATACCACCTACTTACTCCCCCTTACATTCTTTTTTCCCTTTTATGATATTCCCTGTCATGTAGGGAGTGATGTAAATGTCCCATTTATGGTTGGGCATTCAGCAGTCATGTAATTTCAGTATTTTGACCACTTATAAGTTCCTTAAGCCATTGCTGATTACTGTAAGAAGCTTCTCTGACCAAAGCTTACAGCAACACTAAAGTGAGTGTAAGCATAGTTATTAAGAGGGCAATTTAGCACATCGTTTCTGTTTAGTGAAACAACAGCAGGATCTTCCTCACTAGAGCCTATGACCTTCCCAGTTATGGGCTTTTGACAAAGTTTACAGTACCAACGTGCATATTTCTCTTCTGAGAAGCAAATATCAAATTCAATCAGAAAGAGATTGGTTACCCCATAATAGACTTGCCACTATTACAGCAGTGTACTTGTCTTGGCATGGACAGTCAGTGTTGCACAGGGATTCCACAGCTGTGTAAGACTTGTTGACAGTTCTCCCCAGCAGCCTACATAGCCCCTTCTGGTACTGTGAGGGCTAACCAGCAGGAAGGAAACTTCCAGCCCTGTTCTTTATGACCTGCTACCAACATATGTGGTGTTTTCAGCAATAGGGTCTTACCTAATCAGAGTTCCTTTTTTGAATTTTCAGTGTCTACATTAACATAAAGGTGGGGATTAGTAATTGAAGAACTGGTAAGTTTAGATATATAGTAGAGAGGATTTTTTTGTGTGTATATATAACTTGCTTACTTTTAGCAGTTCCAGGCATATAGGTTGCACTTCATTATGTAGGCATACTACCTAGTTTTTCATGTTATAGGGCTATCATGATAATAGTAAGAAATTGTAAGAAGTCATTGACCCACTTGCTCATGCAAGTTTTCGGCTCTTGATTTCTAAGATCAGTTGACATTAAGTATTTTCCTCTTTGCTTACATTTGTATGTTTTTACTTTGATGGCAGCAATGTAATATTTTATTTATTTGAATGTTGAATATTTGAAATGTTAAAGACCTTGGTAGGGGTCTAAAAATGGCACAGATCTGAGAACTTTTCCTCTCATGGCCTTATGACTAGAAGATAGTTCAGAGGCTAAAAGCATTTGCTTCCAAAGCAGAAGAACCTGAGTTTGGATCACAGATCCCACATAAAAATGCTGGGCAGAAATGGCAGTGCTCTGTACTTCTGTCCCTGGAATGTGGATTTTGGGAAGTCTCAGAGCAAATCAGTAAGGAAGTAGAGCAGCAATCCAGGGTAATTCCCAAAGTCACCCTTGGACCTCCAAAGGCACCTATACTTAAGGTGTCTTCTTATACAGGCAGTCACCCATACGTGCAGAGAAAGAAAAGAAAAGAAAGGGAGGGAGGAAGGAAGGGAAAGGAAATTTAGTGGATGCTGTGGCATTAGTCCTCAACGTTATAGATTTGTAAGGGATTCCCACAATGAGTTAGTTTAGACTGTAAGGTCCCTAAACATTTAATACGTTTATTACAATTGAAAGTATAAGTTATTTGGAAAGTAATATTAAGTAGGCAGTTCTTAAAAGTGGGACATAATCATACCACTTTCTTGTAAGAACGTCATTTAGGTTTGCTATTTTATGTTTTGTCAGCTACCAGATTTTTTTTTTTTTTAAGGTTCAAGGAAAGGATCCTTCAGTGGACATCACTCAGGACCTTGTGGATGAATCTGAAGAGGAACGATTTGATGATATGTCATCGCCTGGTTTAGAATTGCCATCTTGTGAATTAAGTCGCCTGGAGGAAATTGCAGAACTTGTGGCTTCATCTTTACCATCCCCCCTCCGTCGTGAGAAACTTGCACTAGCACTGGAAAATGAGGGTTATATTAAAAAGCTTTTAGAGCTTTTTCATGTATGTGAGGATTTGGAAAATATTGAAGGACTGCACCACTTGTATGAAATTATCAAAGGAATCTTCCTTTTGAATCGAACTGCTCTCTTTGAGGTTATGTTCTCTGAAGAATGTATAATGGACGTCATTGGATGCTTAGAATATGATCCAGCTTTATCACAACCACGAAAACACAGGGAATTTTTAACAAAAACAGCCAAGTTTAAAGAAGTGATTCCTATATCAGATCCTGAGCTGAAACAAAAAATTCATCAGACATACAGAGTTCAATATATACAAGATATGGTTCTCCCTACTCCTTCAGTCTTTGAAGAAAACATGCTGTCAACACTTCACTCCTTTATCTTTTTCAATAAGGTAGAGATTGTTGGTATGTTACAGGTAAGTTAGACCCTCCTTCCCCCTCACTTTAAAAGGTACTTGCCTGATTGATAACATATAACATTGCTTTAACAACAACAACAAAAAAGCAATTTTCTTAAAACCTTAAATGTAAAGGTAAGTTTTTTTATTTGTTTTTTATAACACTAAAGCACAATAATGTTGCTGTGGAACAAGGTTGTCATGTTCTGGTCAGGGAAGGCAAGTATGACAAAGTTCTTGATTAATATACATGAAACTTTGAGCTCAATCCTGAAAATCACAAAAAAAAAGTCACAGAGAAAAATGATACTAATAGAATCTCAAATAGCAGGAATATTAACCTATTATATGGTCTCAGAAGGAAGCATAGAGAAATACCATTAAAATGTAAATTTTTTAGAATTTCTGGAAGTATTGGGTAATGATGCTATAAAGTCCTAGTTTTAGAATCATGGGAATACAGAGTAGGCAAATTCCATCTGCCCTTATCCTGCCCGAAAGACAGGCAGGCTCCACTTGTTACCCAATAGATACAAGTGATTTGAACAGCTTTCCTAACCTCATGTAAGTTTTAGTTTCTCCATCTGAAGAATGGTTGTTTTAATGCCTTTTCCTATAAAGAAAGTTGTCTGGAAGTGGGGTGAAATCATATGTGTAAAGTGTTGAACCTGATGTAAAACTCAGGAGCTTTTTTAAAAAAATGTTTACACTTAGATATCTGTTTTCCTGGTCTTCATACATGAGTAGCTTTATTTATGTTATTGCTAAAATAATTTCAAAATGGTAAGTCTTTCTTTGCTTTCCTGCAATATGCTTTATAAAATTCTGACTGCCAGAGTCTGGGAAACCCCGAAGCAAAGCAGAAAGGGGGTATCAATCCAGGATGATTTTTAATGTTACTTTTGTACCTCAGTAGACACAAACAGTGCCCTTTTCTACACACGTCCACATTTACATTCGCAAAAACTGACTGCCAATGTTACAGTTCTTTTTCTTTCTATGCTGATTCTTTTTTTTTTTTTTTTTTTCCCAAAATATTGTATTTTATGTTACTATTCTTCAGGATGGAACGTGCCTTGGTGCTTATATAGAGGTCAAAGGCAACTTTTTGAAACCAGTTCTCTCCTTCCATCTTTAATATGGATTTTGAGGAATCAAACTTAGGTCGTCAGACTTGCACTTCAAGTATCTTTATCTGATGCGCAGAATTTTTGAGGGATAGTTTTAGAAAGCTCTCTACCAACCTTCCATATGTATAATCAATCACACACAATCATAAGCCTTCCCACTGATGAGTTCTTATGTAATACCATTAAATATTCTGATACTAATTTCAGGTACATCTTGAAATTGTATGCAACTGATCAGTTAATCAAAAAAAAAAAAAAAAAAGTCAGGCACGTAGTCCTATGCTCATGTAGAGTATTTGTTTGTAACCCATGAATTGAGTGTCACAGCATGTGTGTCTAGACTTCAACATATCTGCATATCTGATGGAGTAATACTTCATCTGTTTCTACCTGAGGAAGTGAAGGATTAGAGTACTAACAAAATTGTGATTAAAAATAGTTTAAAAGTTCAGTGGGCCCCTGGGAGAGTATATACATGTTGATTGGACTTAGCTTTAAATTAAGTACTTAGGTAACTGGGTACATTTCTTACAGTCTGTCTCTCTCAATTGTAAAACAAGGAGGTAAATAGTGTATCTTATGGTCCCCATTAATTAAGTTCTATATTTATTTTAACCCAGATCCTGTGAGAAATTCTTTTTAAAATACTTCCCTGTACATTACATCATATTTTGGATATCTTCAAATGATGCATGTTTCTTTGAGAGCTCTGATTTTAGTTCTTGAACCATTTTCGGTCTCTTTAAAATCTGAAGAACTGTGTATCTTCATCCTCATTGGACTGTTAATGGAACCTTAATTTCTAACATTAGCTCATAAGAATTTGTAAAACAAGTAAGAGCCGGACAAACAATGGCCAGGCCCTTATGGCTTTGGTGCTATTTTTTTGGTGGTTTGGTTTGGTTTGATTTGGTTTGGTTTTGAGACACAGTTTCATTGGATAGGCTGACTCATTGGTGTCTCACTGGTGTCTGACTCTCTCTCTACCTCTACTTCTCAAGTGCTACAGTTGAAGGAACATGTTATGAGGCCAGGCTTTTTTTTTTTTTTTTTTTTTTTGGTATAATTGAAGCTTTATTTTGGTATACAGTGATACTCATTTGTATATTGTCTTATTGTTCTACAATAGTAGCAAAGTTTATGTACAAAAAAATTATACGGCCTATAAAGTGAAATATTTGCTGTTTGACTTGATAAAATATGGAAATATCATATGGGAATCTGCAGTTTATCTTTTAATAGTTTTTTCTTCTTTTAAAGTATGTTGTATCTTTTCAGTTTCTATACTTTATAGCATATTAAAATTACATTTTTATATTCCGTTATCACTATTTTGTGCTTTATTTCACAGGAAGATGAAAAATTTCTGACAGATTTGTTTGCACAACTAACGGATGAAGCAACAGATGAAGAAAAAAGACAGGAGTTGGTGAGGAAATACCAAACCTTTTATATTGCTTTATATTTTTTCCTAATTTCAGATTAATTTGTGTGTGTGTGTGCATGTGTGTGCGCGTGCATCCATCCATGGTGCGTGTAGTGGTTAGAGGACAGCATTCAGTGGTTGTGTCTCCTTTTCCACCTTCTTTGAGACCAAGTCTTTGCTGCTATTTCATAAACCAAGCTTTTGGAGATTCTTAGGTCTGCACCTCTGATTCCCCATGGGACACAGCAGTGTCCGATGCTTATCCCACCACTGTGTCCAGCTTTATGTGGGATCTGGTGATGGGCAGGCACTTTACACACTGAGCTCTTTTCCCAGTCTCAGGTTAACCTATTAAAACTTACCTTTTTCATGATTTCAGGTTAACTTTTTAAAAGAGTTTTGTGCATTTTCCCAAACGCTACAACCCCAAAACAGAGATGCTTTTTTCAAGACTTTGTCAAACATGGGCATATTACCAGCTTTAGAAGTCATCCTTGTAAGTTTATTTCTCTCAATTATTTTATTTTTATGTAATCTGCAAAGAGTTTGATTATAGACAATATTTAATAATCACTGTATATTTCATAAATTTAAAAGAAGCAATGCAAGTTCAATATTAGAATATACATGTTGTATTGAAAATATTTCTCCATATTTTTAATGACAATTAACTTTATATTTTCTCTGGTAAGTATTAAAGCAGAAAGGAAGTAGGAAGTGATTTGTAAAATATAGTTTTGTTTTCTTGAACTATTGGCAGTCAAACTCAGTCTTGCACTCCTCCACTGAGCTGCACCCAGTCCTCAGTATTATTTATCAAGAAGTTTTACATTCAGTATTCTCTCTGTGTGTGTGTATATCTCTGTCTCTCTCTGCCTCTCTCTCTCTCACACCCTCCCTTCTTCCCTCTCCTTCCCTCCCCTTCTTCCTTCCTTCACTGATCTCAAATTTACAGCAATTCTCCACCTCAGCCTTGAGTTCTGGGATTACTAGTGTGTCCCACCATACCCTGGCATCTTGTAGGGGGTAATTTATTAGAGTACGGGCAGCTAAGTATTGGCTACTCCACTGATGAAATTACTACCAACCCCCAACAATCATTCAGACCTTTTTTAAAATGTTTTGTTAGATTTTTACATTTATATAAATTTCATATTTTTATAATTGTTAAGAAAATAGTATTTCTCTGCAGGGTATGGATGATACACAGGTGCGAAGTGCTGCTACTGATATTTTCTCATACTTGGTTGAATATAATCCTTCCATGGTACGAGAGTTTGTCATGCAGGAGGCACAACAGAATGATGATGTAAGTAAGAAGTTAACAGAGCAAAAAATAACCAGCAAGGTAAATATTATTTACACTAATAGTAAGTATTTATACATAGGAGTCTGTAGCTGGGCTTATTTTTCCTTAAGGTTATAATTACTCCTCTTGGAGAAAGTATAATGTACAATGGCTTATTCTTCCCCTTAATTTGATTCTATCTTAGTTTATCCATATATTGTCTTAGAATGGTTATTTTGTAGTGCTCAGTTTAAATTTCTTTGAAGATGATTGACATTAGCTCTTGTTTTTAGTTCTGAAGTTAACTTGGTATGTTGCCATATATAAGCCATTTAATCGGTTGGTTATTCTGTGTGTGGAATTATGAGTAACTTCCCTTGGAAAGCAATGACTTCCTGATAATTAAATTCTCAGAATCATTAAAAATAGAAATAAAACACATTGCTTTGAAATGTATTTGAAGTCTTTCTTTACTGCTTAACCATAAGAATCAAGCTATTGTTTTGTGCATAATATGGTTGTGCATGAGCTGAAATTGTGCTATATAAGCCAGCTTTAAAGTAATCGAGAATATTCAGGTAGTAAGAGTAATTGTGTGGTGTGTGATGTATGCTGGAGCCATAAATATGTGTGTGTGCTCTACTGCTTTGATTTTAGATAACTAAAATTTTAGAATTATTTTAGATAATTAAAATTTTAGAAATACCTTCTTTAGACTGAGATAGCTTGTCCTTACTTCCTTAAGAGAGGAGAAAATGGTGTACTTTAGGAAAAAGAAATAAGCAGAACCTCAGCCCTTCTTTCAAAAGTTTGCTTTTTCAATAGATCTAATTAATGTGTCAGTGAAATAGAATGCTTAGTGATGTTTATTTAAGATTAATTTTTAATTAAAATGCTAGGGTATATGTGGAAAAATTCCAGTTTGGGCTATTGAATGTTACGTCACATTGTCTTCTATGAAATAGTCTTTTCTTAAAAACCAGGAGTATCTGAGTAATAAGAGCTGGACTTGTAGCCCTCGTGACATGCAGTACTTCACTTATGCTTTTAGGCCTCTGGATTTCACTGTGGTTAATGAAAGCACTTCTGCATTTTTTTTTTTTTTTTTCTGTCTTAATTACACTGGGTATAATGACAAGAGCAGGGTAATTTTTCATATAACCTTCTCAACTTAAATTTATTTTTTGGATCAGGAACATCAGTCATAAAAAAGGAATTTAGGAAAACCAGAATTTTGTTTTGACATCTGTGTCTATGTCATCCACTTAATCTTCCATATACTCTAATCTCACTTCCTTCAGTTACCTTTGCACAACTGGAAAACATCATTGGCCAAAAAATAGAAGAAATCTATAAAAATAGATGCAGTGAAAGTAAAACAATTTGTCTAGCTAAATATTCTTACTATAAAACTGTGACTGAAACCCATGAGCTTTCTGCAAAAGGTAGATGAGTGAGTAGAGAAGCACAAACATCTATTAATACCGTTCCTGAGCTTATTTCCTTTCTTTAATGGGAAGAGTTTAAAGAAAATAGAAAAGGATCTTCCCATTCTTGTTGGTGCTGTTTAGTGTCTCTACACCCTAGAAACAATTTCATCTAGTCCACCACAGAAACAAATCAGTCCTTATATTTTATTTGAAGTTAACAAGAGCAAGAGCCAACTGTATGCTATGGTAATGTGTCTTAGGAACCCTTATTCTGTGTGTTTTTCCCACCAGGATATTTTACTCATCAACCTCATTATAGAACATATGATTTGTGATACAGATCCTGAACTTGGAGGAGCAGTCCAACTTATGGGTCTGCTTCGAACTTTAGTCGACCCCGAGAACATGCTAGCCACTGCCAATGTAAGCCATCTCTTCTCATAGCTGTGTTCTGTTTGTGGCTAGTAGGAATCAGTACAAAGTTCATGGAAGTGTTTTTTTTTTTGTTTTTTTTTTCTTTTTTTTGATTCCTTAGAAAACAGAAAAGACTGAGTTTCTGGGTTTCTTCTACAAGCACTGCATGCATGTTCTCACTGCTCCCTTACTAGCAAATACAACAGAAGACAAGCCTAGCAAAGGTAAGATAATATAGGTTTATAGTTAGGTTCTCTTTTCTTGAATTCTGAAACTCAAAAGTTGGTATTAAGTTAACAGTCTTTAAGTTAAGACAGTGGGAAAAGGATAGACAGCAGTGTGCACCCTAACAAGGAAGTAACAGGTTTAAAAAGTTCAAGCCATTAGATTAACAAAGGATTAATAATGTGATTTCAGTGATGTTTAAATGAATATGATTAGGAATTACAGAAATATATAAAGAAAACTTGGTTATTTCTTTTGGATTTTTTGCTTATGATAATAGTGTTTGTAGGTTTGTTTATAGGTAGTGGGTTGATTGATTTTTGTTTTTTGACAAAAGATTTCACTTTGTAGCCCTGACTGGACCCCAACTCAGCCTTAAACTAAACTTTCTTAAACTTCCTCAGTGCTGGGATTAAAGGTCTGCATCCCCTTACCTGGCATTTATTAAGCTTTACTCCTTAGGACTTTTACTTTTGTGGATGTATTTAAAGAGTAGTTTTAGAGTCTTTGGAAAATTGCTTGTTGGCGCTTCAGTATATATATATATATATATATATATATATATATATATATATATATATATATATATATATATATATTTTGTCATACAAGTTCTCAGTTTAGTATGTTTGATTTCAACATCACCTATGAAAAAAATGCAATAATTTTACTTTTTCGTGTGACCCTAGAAATCAAGTCTTTAAATGTAAATATTCCTTTTTTTGTGTTTATTCAATTGAGTAAAACTGGAATTGCCTTTCTATGTTCGTCCCATCAAACAATTATTGAAAATTTATGGAAGGAACTGAGCTATAATCTATGGGGATATGAGGGATGAATGAAGAAAAGTGAATAAAATATTTAACATATTTGCTGACTGGCAAAAAGTAAAGATAAGCCAATATAGTTCAGTTTTGAAGCACAAAACACTGACATCAGTGGAAACAAGGAGAGCATAATCACACTAAAGATAAGATACTGTCTGTAACGACCTGGACTTTCTTCTGTTCAGCATGTATGTAATCGTGTTTTGTTTATTTTAGATGACTTTCAGACTGCACAGTTATTGGCACTTGTATTGGAATTGTTAACATTTTGTGTGGAACACCATACGTACCACATAAAGAACTACATTATCAACAAGGACATCCTCCGCAGAGTGCTAGTTCTTATGGCCTCAAAGCATGCTTTCTTGGCATTATGTAAGTGTTGCTTTTGGTATATTGTTATTTTCTGGACTATGTTGTAGGTATCTTAAATCTTATTGCTGAGAACATCACTGACTATAGGTCAAGGGACCTCAGCTCAGTATACTTGCACTTTGCGCTAATTAAGAATTTTGCAGGCAATTAACTGTATCTACAGTTAAAACCATATATTTCCTTTATCAAAACGACACCTTTGGTAGCAGCCTAAGTGGCAAAGTACTTATTTAGTCTGATCTCCCCAAGGCCTGTTTTTGTACAACCTGCAAACTGAACATATGCTTTTATTTTTAATGAGTGGCTTAATAAAAGGAAAACAAATATTCTGCATCACCCACAAAGCATGAAATAGTGCACATAAACCTTTATGAAGAAGTTTGCAAACTACTTCGGAACTACAGATAGTATTTGAGACAGGCAGGCTCTTAGTCTCCAGCCGTGTCGTAATCTCTTGAGTTCTGAAATTACACAGACTACCATCTTTGACTTTATATACAGTTCTTAGTATTTTTCTTTGTTTATATTTTCAAGCATACTTCTCACCCCCTCAGCCACATCTCTATCCCTAGGGCAATGGGTGTTCTTTTTTTAACTGATTTTCACTGTGTTCTTAAGACCTTAGGGGTTTTTTTGTGGTTTGCGAGTTTAAAATAGTTTAACCCATACTGTTCATTTATAAATTAGACCCTTGGGTAACAAATTTGAGTCTCTAAACTGTCCTTTTTGGTAAGTTGACAATGGACACTTAATAAGAGATACTTCCTGATAAATAACTTTTACCTTTTGGTTTTTAAAGTTAAATTGTGCGTGTATAGTTGTTGTTTCTTTAAGGCTTTCATAGTTAAGTTTCCATTTATGTTTTTTTAATCTAAATTTTTTAGTCTGCGTATTGTAATAAATATGTCCTTAAAATACTTAGAGAATATTTTACTTAGAGTATATTTTTCCTTTTTTGAAATTGAAGATAATTGTTTCTAAGTATCCAGGATATGTAATATTACTTTAATACTCACTTTTAGCCAAAAATAATAGGTAACATTCATGCTGACTTTGAAAGGAAAATAAAAAATAAATCACCCTGTACTATACCAGTGAGCCCAACACATATGAAGGAAGGGCTTTAAAAATTATATGCATTTTACTTTGTCAGTGAGTATCCAAAGACCAAATACAGAGGTAGTTCATAACTCTAAATCATTCTTGCACCAAAAGAGTGGAAAGAGTTGTGTATAAATATGGAAAAGGTTTGTGGGCCATGGGACAGAAAGGAGAAACTGAATGCATGGGATAAGTTGAAATGGTTTTGTGTCAACAAATACATTATTCACACAATACTGTATTTCATTGATTTTGAGATACACGTCTTTCTACATTTTATTATCTCAAATCAGGGTGAGTCTTAGAATTAATGATATGGAATTATTATTGGTAGTTCTTTGTTTTAGTAGTAGGGGAAAAAACATTTTGCCATCTGTGGCTCCTTATATTTGATTAAGTACTTTATATACCTGATACTAAGTAAGTAAAAATGATAAGATCTGGGCTTATCCAGAGAGAATTCGTTTATTAGGAGGGAAAAGTCATGAGAAAACAAAATGCAACTTAATCTGAACTATACTGAGGTGCATATGGAAAACAAGTTGTTCTGAATGACATAGATAAGGCCATTTCAGCTAGAATTTGTCCACTCACAGGAGAGTGTGACATTCTTCATTACACCTGCAATAAATTCTGTTTTGCTGTAGTGGATACATGAGTACAGGGTGGAGTGAGTGGCACGACGTGATGGCTGAGAGAGCCTTTTCTTAAGTTCCGGTCCTTGTGGTTTTTTATTTGCAGTGTTGTAAAAAGAATTTCTTACAATCTGATGAGAATTGTGGAGAGAATTCATTGCAAGTAGATGAAATTTTTTATTGTGGAAGCTATGCTAATACTATCTATTTTATAAACCGAGCCAAGTTATTGTTTAACGAAACTCTTTTCCAGTGAACCAGTCTTCCCAAGAGTTAAGACAGTGAGCGCCTTAGATGAAACCATTTATTAGGAACAAGCCCTTTAGAAGGTTGGCTATATAGAATATCATTGAGGTTGTTTGCAAAGGAATTTTAAGAACTGACTAATTTTGGGAAAAAATTCTATGAAAAGTATACATTGAAATGGAATATTAAGTATAGTATTTCAAGGTTGAGTTTTATAGATAGATATACATGTAAAAGGTAAATAGTAGGTGTCGTTTAGGGACCTAGGAAGCTTTATTTTTTTTATATCTTCTATTTATTAATCAATATACTATGTCATATTATGAACAACTAAACAAGTCTGTAAAGAAAACCAGCAGTCTTTTCTAAACTCTTTATAATCTGGGAACTGGTTCCTTCATCTGTTTACTTTGCCTTTTCAAGTTCTTGTCATCCTTAAAGGTTCATGTTTTTTTGTGGTCTATAAGAATGTGGAGCTCTATAAAAGGAGTAAGATTTTTCAAAACCTTTGTTGGAGGACCATAGATAACTCAGTAATGGAGTGCTGTAAGGCCCTGATTTTGATCCCCAGCACCACTGGGAATGGAGCAGAAGCTTTGTTATAGAGGCTTTTTATTCAATTATTACTTCTATGTGTAACGAAGAGTCTTAAAGTGTTACGTGAAATCTCAATATATATAATATAAAGGCAACCAAAAACAGTGATTGAAACTCAACATAAGAGATTGCTGATACGTTCTAATGGATGTTATAAAGACAACCAATAAAAGTGAGTGAAACAACATACGAGGTTGCTGACATGTTCTAATGAAGTTGAGACATGCGGTGAGCATAAGCAGATATAATTCACAGTGAAGGTGTTATGGTTGTGCCAGCTTGACTCATCCTTGAAAGCTTACTTTGCTCTCTGGAATGACTTGACTTTGTAGAACTCACTGGTAATTTGTAAAGCATTCAGTAGCAAAAGTAATAGTGTTTGGGCATTTTTGGTTCAGGGCTTTTATGGGGGTGTGCTGAATGGAAATAGCAATTATTGATATAAGTGAGGACAAGACATGTCATTAGACCACCTTCTGTCTAATCCAGCACTTTCTGGTATAAAAAAGGAAGACAGGATTCTTTTCACATACTTAGGGCTATGTACAGACCCACAGGGTCAGTGTGTTTTTATAGGACACAAGTCTCCACAAAGCCTGAAGTTAGAGTACCAAATTTTAGACTAATAACAACTTTGGCCTTAATTACTGAAAGTGTAAAATTCGGCCTATTACCATGAGCTCTTAAGTATTAATTTTATTTTAACAAGTAGAATTGAACTAGATTCCTTTGCCAGTTAATAAACAAAAGAAAAATCACACATTTGGAAAATAAACCCTTGTTAGGCCTTGATTTACCACATGGAAGATGCCTCTTATTGTTTAAAATGTCTTCACCATGCTTATGTTTTTTTTGAAGATACTCAGTAGTCTAAAAAATGCAGTTATTATTCTATCAAATACTTTGAAACTCCTTGCCCAGAGTGTTTCTTTAGAAAGAAACACTCTAAGTTGGATCGTTAGGGCAGTTTCTAATCAACTGTACCTAATTGGGCATTCACTTGTGGACCTCTTTTCTGCCAACTAAAGAAAAATTGAGCTGCTTTACTCCTCTGCCTTCCCACCCAGAAACCGTGTCAGCATGGTTGCCTGGCTACCTGCTCATGAAGGACTTGATTAATAACAAATTGGCAATTTAACGAGCCACTTCCATGATCTCCAAAGAAACCAAAATACAAACACAATATTTAATCTTGCCAACCGAAGACGATGTGACTGCATGAAGTGAGTATGCTTTTTTGAACTGTTTACAGTAACTGGGGCATTAACTTACTGATAAATCCACATAGTAAAGAGGGCTTTGTTGAAGTCTAGCTGACTGATTATATTTGGATCTTGACGAATGGTGGATTAAATAGCTCCCCATGCCTCAAGATGCAAATATACCTGTTAATCTGTAAGTTAAAGCCTAATTAGTTGTTAAAAAAAAGGAATATTAGGAAAATTAAAAAGCATACTCGCAATAAAGATAGAGGACCACATTTTAAACAGCATCCTCTAAATTTATTTCTAAACCTTGGGAAGGCAAATTGGGGGCATGCAGATTTTTATGAGTTTACAACCTTTCCACAGCCATATCCACAAATAGGCAAGGAAGTCCATAAATTCTGATGCAAAATAACAAGAGTGTCCAAAATTATTGAAGATCAACTTACTATACAGTGGATTGCCCTAGTAAAACAAAGTTGCTTTTGATGTTTCAAAATGTATTTTTTAAAGATAAAATTTATTTAAAAGATAGAAATCCATCTTAGGTAATATCAGCTCTTATTTCAAATATAAATTACCTTTTTAGTCGCTAGTAATTGATTTATTCTCAGAACTTTTCTGGCTTTCTAAGACTTGTGTTCTATGATGACATACACTACTTTTTTTTTTTTTTTTTTTAAGATGATCTGGAATCATAGCCCAGGCTGGCCTGCAACTCAGTATGTAGCTACAGATGTTCTAGGACTCATAGCAACTTTCCTGCCTCTGACTTTCAAGTGCTGAGATTGTAGGCATGAATCATCAAACCCAGCTGAAATATAGTAGCTTTAGAACATTTTTCCTTTCCTCCTAATATTCTTAAAAATCTTACGTTTAGGTTGACTACCATGTACCATGTATATGAAGAGTTACTTTTAAAATGGGTTTTATTGTTTTGGTAAATCTATAAAGTTGTGGTATGTGATTTAAACAACAGTATGTCTCTGTTTCAGGTGCCCTTCGTTTTAAGAGAAAAATTATTGGATTAAAAGATGAATTTTATAATCGCTACATAATGAAAAGTTTTTTGTTTGAACCTGTAGTCAAAGCATTTCTCAATAATGGATCCCGCTACAATCTGATGAACTCTGCCATAATAGAAATGTTTGAATTTATTAGAGTGGTAGGTTCTCTTTTTTTTAATTGAGATTTAGTTTTAATTACTTGACAATTGAGCTTTGCTGATTATGTGGAGAAATTTTTTTTTTAATGTGGAGAAATTTTTAAGAATTATGTTATCAAAAATTTATGAGAAATTCAATTCAAACCAGTAATTCCCAAAGAATATCTCTGCAATCTTTATAGGGTGGTTTAAAAGCCAATTTAACACCATCTGTCATTCATTTGAATGTGTTCCTCAGCTTTCACATATTTCTAAAAGACATTCTATGTTAGATTTTTTTTGATTATTTAATATAGTAAACTAGTTCTACTAAAACCTTATACTGAGCAAAAATATTGTTGGGTTTTTAGAACTATGATACAGTAATGCTGGGTTTGGTGGCTCAGGCCTGTAATCCCAGCACTAGAGACTGAAGCAGGATTGCTGTAAGATCAAGGCAGCCTTTGAACTGCTTAGCGAGACCCTGTCTCAGACACAAGCAAAAAAAGAGAATTATTGTAACATATATTAGTCATCTTAAAATGTGTAGCCCGAGGGTTTTAAGTATTTAAATGTTATCCCTCAGCATCACCACTATCCATCTCCAGAACTTGCCCAGAATTTGGCTTTGCTTTTCTGTTTTTATTTCTCTTGAGATAAAGGGTCTTTTTTTTGTACTCAGGCTTAGCTCAATCCCTGACAGATCTGCCTCAGCCTCCAAGCTCTAGGGTTATATATACATTGACCACTGTGCCCATGTGGAGGAGTCACAGGGTAGGACGTGGACACATACGTCAAAGAGACCTATAATCAGGTCTAAGGTAGATCAGCAGCTGGGAACTGTTAAAGTAGGCCATGTACCTTATTCCCACTCTCATTGTTCTAATATTGTATAGTAGCTTTATGAAATTAAACTTTTTGGTGAATCTTAAGAATTTACTACAGTGAAGCCTCATCCTCTCATCTCATTAAAATGATATTTTTCTATTTCATTTCATTGTAATTCTTTTCTATAGGAAGATATAAAATCATTAACCGCTCATGTAATTGAAAATTACTGGAAAGCTCTAGAAGATGTAGATTACGTGCAGACATTTAAGGGTTTAAAATTGAGATTTGAACAACAAAGAGAAAGACAAGACAACCCCAAACTTGACAGGTAAATTATCACATATTTGAACATGTTCTTCATTCAGCAACAAACTATGTGATGATGGCTCTTCATTGTTTGGTTACTTAGCCTGGAAGAAAAGAGGGAAATGAGCTACTGATGCACACAGAAATTATAGTTGTTTTGTTTGTTTTCTTTTTTAAGGTGTGAGTGATACTGCAGACACCAGCTTCACTGGTGGGGCAGTGGAACCTCACACAAGTTATTATTCTAATTGGCTTTAATTACAAATTATCTTAGATTTTTGTGTGTTTTTCTACATACTGGATTTATATGTAAATGTTTTAAATATTTAAATGTTTAATTATGTTTAAAATAATTACTTGCTAATTTCTGGTGTTACCAAGTTTAATTGATTGTAACAATTGCAGTCTTGGTTATATTAGATTTGTTAACTAATATTAGATTTGGTGGAATGTGTTTCTTAATTCTGTTTGGTAAAATCTTATTTTTCATTTTGTTTTTGGTAGTGCTAGAATCCAAACCTCTGGCAGGCTAGCCAAATGCTTTGTTGTTGCTATATTCCCAACCCTTGAACTCTCTTCTCTTTACCTGCAGTATGCGCTCTATCTTGAGGAACCACAGATATCGACGAGATGCCAGGACACTAGAAGATGAAGAGGAGATGTGGTTTAACACAGATGAGGATGACATAGAAGACGGAGAAACTGTGGTGTCTCCATCTGACAAAACTAAAAACGATGATGATATTATGGATCCAATAAGTAAATTTATGGAAAGGAAAAAATGTATGTTGAAAAATTGGGCAAGGGAAATCATGTTTTTCTCATTGCAGATGTATTCTGTATTTCTTGACAATTGTTATCTGCTCTGAGTGACAGAATTCAAAGACTGTTGTGCTCTAGGACATAACTAAATTCCTATCTGAAGTTATGTGTTAGCTAAGTTTTTGTAATTGAGATAGGGAGAATGAGGATGCATTATTTCAGAGAAGACAGGAAGGAATACTGCGTGATCCTGGAGGTCACAGCGTTATAAAATTCAATGGATAGTGCTATTTAGTATTTAGCCTCCTGTATAAATTGAACTATAGTATTGCTCCTCAGCAAAGGAGTAGGATATTCAGTGTGTGTTAGTGTCACTTCATTTGGAGGGAATAAGGATAAGTAATGATTATTCCATATTCTCATTTTCAGTGAAAGAAAGTGAAGAAAAGGAGGTGCTTCTGAAAACGAACCTTTCTGGACGGCAAAGCCCAAGTTTCAAGCTTTCCCTGTCCAGTGGGACAAAGACAAACCTCACCAGCCAGACGTCGGCAGCAAGCCTGCCTGCTTCTCCAGGGTCTCCTGGATCTCCAGGGTCTCCAGGCTCCCCGGGGTCTGTCCCTAAGAGTTCATCTCAGACGGCAGCTATTACCACAAAGGTAGACTTCTGACTCTTGTTCGTTTTGCCCTTTCCTACCTCAATGACTGTAAATGAGACTTTTTTGGTTTCCTCTGGAACTGTTTTAACACTTACAAAGTAGAAGAAAGTCCTCCACTCATCCACCATCTGAATTTATTGAAAGTTTATGGTAATCTGAATATAGTCTTTTTTTAATATTTTTTCTGTTATAAGGTATGGGTTCCTAGTCTTTCCATGATTATTTTTCTCAATTAGAATACATAGAGACTTTATGGGGGGAAAAGAAATAAACAAGTGTTTTGTTTGTTTTATTTTTTGGAAAAGGTTAACTGTTACCACTAACATTGTATGAAGAAACAAAATTTTGATGCCAAAAATATAGAAAAGCAATCTCAGAATAAATCCAGTTCTTTTTGGCTGCTTTTTTTCCCTTCTTTTGAAGCACACACATAAAGCATCTGATCACTGGACTAGTGTATAATAGACTGGTGTTGGGAGTCCTAAGTCTGTTCCTCTGGTACTAACAGGAGATCCCTAAAGTACCAGAAGCAAATGTGAGACATGATCAAATGGAGGCGCAGGCTGAGAACAAAGCAATGTCAGTTCTCCATGGCCATCAAAGTGGACTGCAGAAGTTTCTGGTAAAGGATCAGGGCCAAAAAAGTAGTCCAGGAGAAGTAATGGACTCTGGAGTCGCTCTACCCTCATTTTGGGTGGTCTCTCTGTTGTATTTTGGTACCATCTTATATTTTGTTTGAAATAAATTTAACCCAAGTCTGATGGTACAAGTTGGGTAATCCCAGCTCTGTAGGTGCTGAGATAGGAGAATCACAAATTCAAGGCCTGTCTGGACTCCAGTAGGTTCAGTTCAGCCTAGGCAACATAGTAAGACCCTGTCACAAACTACAAAAGCAGTTGGGAGGGGGTGGGCTGGAGAGATGACTCAGGGATTAAGACTCTGCCTTCCAAGCAGAAGGTCCTGAGTTTGGATCCCGATCCCACATAAAAAACAGCAGGTGAAAACGGCAGTGGCAGCCTGCACTTCTGTCCCTGGCCCTAGTAGGTAAACCCCGGGAAATCCCAGAGCAAAGCACAAAGGAGGCAGAAGCAATCCAGGATAATTCCAGAAGCCACCCTTTGTTCTCTACACTGCACACATACTAAATAAAGTTTGTTGTTTTTTTTTTTTAAAGTTGTGACTATATGAGCTAGTGGAACTCTTTCAACCCTAGATTCAATCCCTTGCACCACAAAAAAATACAGTATTTGTGTTTCCTGGGTGGTTTTCTACAATTAGAGAAAGTTTTTGTTTCAATTTTAAATAGCTTAAAAGAACCTTACCACAAAAAGTATGATTATGAAAAATTTAGGAAATGTATAAAAATAATGCGTTTCAGCTACATATAATTACATTGCCCAGAGATAACCAAAGAATGTGTTGGATAGGAGCTGTACAAGCATTTTTAAATGTTTTGTTTTGTTCTTTAAATAATCCTTATTTCTGAACAGGGAGGCCTCGTGGGTCTGGTAGATTATCCTGATGATGATGAAGATGATGATGAGGATGAAGACAAGGAAGACACGCTACCACTGTCAAAGAAAGCAAAATTTGAGTCATAATAATGGCAACTGCCTGTGATCAATACCTGTTGACAAAACTGGTTCTCCACCCTTCCTCCTACAGAATCCCCACAAAGTGCAGTGGTCTCTCGTGAATGACTGACACTGATCAGCACGCACACTGGACTTCTGCTCATCAAGTGCCAATTCAATGGAGCAGGAGGTGGGGGCTACCATGCATGTAGGGGGAAGAATTAAGCCTGTGAGCTCTCCAGCTTGGACCACACATTGCCCTTTTCTCAGGGAAGGAAATGGAAATAAAAAGCCAACAGGGCAGGGGTTTTGCCGTGGAACTCTGGATTGACTGGTCAGTTGCTACAATCAGAACATGCTTTCTTGGACCATGTTTGAGACGTAGGAGAATGGGCCTTTCTGCCATAGTTCTTCACTATAAAGAATGCCAGCAGTTTCTTTGTACAAAAGAGACCTGCCTTCAAAATCCGTACATTCTGAACATTTTAGTCAAGCTACAACAGGTTTGGAAAACCTCTGTGGGGGAGGGGCAAAATAAAGTATCCTCTTTTTTATCTGTTCCCTTTGCCCTTCAAACTGCAGATTTTTTTTTAAGTGGGGATTTATCCCTACTTGATTAAAGATTGAGTGGAATTCTAGATGTGGTCATTTGTGTCATATTTTTTTTTCATTTTGTTGGTTTTTTTTTTCCTCCCTGAGTGTATGCTTAGTTGTTGAATATATATATTTGGGACCATTAAAACTTTTTTTGATGTAATATAACCTAACGTCGTGCTGGTACCTGTTTTACCCTGTGTAATTTTTGTTCTACATCACAGTTCTTAATTTGTTTAGAGTTTTATGAAAGATGGTATAGTTTTTATTGACAAAAGCAAAGTAATCTTACAACTATGTGCATACAAAAGCAATACTATTTTGTGACTAAATATTTTATATTAAAATTTACATCAGCAACTGTCTTGAGATTTCAGGGAAATAGAATGGGATTTAAAACTTAAAACAGTTTTGTTAAACCTAGAAACATGAAATTAGTATTCCAAAGAGATTCTGAAATTTCGTATCTTGGGGAAATGACGGTACATTAAATCAAAATTGAGGCTGAATGATTTAAAAATAATATTTGACTTTTGAATAATAAATGGAAAAGTGAAGAGTAAGAGAAATTGTATTAATTGTATGCTTCTTTTCTTTCTTTTTTTTTTAACTATGCCCTTTGGAATACCAGTTTAAGCTGTGAGTGGTGGTACCTGAATAAATTCATGAGGACCACCGTATTAAAGCAGTATTTTGGGACCTGGGGATGTAACTGTGGTAGAGTGGGACGGCTTCCATCCCCAGCGCCACCAACAACAACGAAATAATATATTTTAAAATAGATTTGTTATTAAATCATTTCAAGGAAATGAAAATATCAATTCCACATACCCTAACTCTTGGGCTGGAAAGATGGCTCAGGGGTTAAGACTATATACCTTACAAGCAGAAGGACCTGAGTTCCGATCCCAGATCCCATGTGCAAATCAGGCAGAAATGGCAGCCACTTTGAAATAAAAAAGAGAGAGAATCAATCCAGGATAATTCCTGAAGTCATCCTTGGTGAGGGCACACAGTGCCCTCGGATATATACAAATACACACACACTCTCTTTTAAAGTGAAACATAGAACTTACTGAGGAGTATAGTAAAAATAAAATTTCTTGCCCAGAAAAACATTATTTTAAGGGTCACACTTTGTTATTGTGCAGAACATTGTGTTTCTTACCTAAATTCACTGTAGGACTAAGTTAAATCACTGTATTTCTGGTCTTCTGGGATCGGGTCTTGCCACAAAAGAGACCTGCCTCTCTCTGGCCTAGAACTCAATATCTAGACCAGTCGTGAGCTTACCATGTCCTGCCTCTACATCCTTGAGTGCTGGCTGGCTTTACAGCATGAGCAGACACTCACCTGAAGCTATTTCTGAGTCCAGACTTGTCTATTAATAATTGAAGTTGAATAGTTGAAATAATGTCTTCCATTATTACTTAGAAAATTTTGTGTCAAATAATGATGGTGTCCCTAAAAATACTTATTTTACTCAATCTAGCCCAGACCAGCATTCATGATACTCTTTTTTCAACGCAATGTTTAGAACACTTGGTTTGTTACTCTAGGAGTGCTTAGAGATCAGTTACCATTTGCTTAAAGTGTGGTGAGATGTAAAACATCAGTGCTAAGCCTGTTGTATTTCCTTAGTTCTTCGTGTCTAAGCAAATTTGACACAAAGTTTGCTATAGTAATAGGTCTAAAATAAGTTCTTGTAGAGGAACTACTGTTAGCAAAAACCACTAGAAATTCCACCACTGAACTGACAGTTTCATCTAATTCAAAATCCTCACTTAAATTTGTTTATTTGAAAGAGAAGGTGTGCATATAGGAGCCATGGAGCATGAGTGACTAGGAAAAAATCTAAAAAGAAGCAAGATTTATGTCTAGTAAACTACAGCATTGTTGACACTGTAAAAGGTTTAAATAAACGGAAAACTGTATCTTCTGAAATTTACATGGTGCTTAATATGTACATGCTTAGTAATGTACGTCACCCTAGTTCCAGCTCCATCACAATAAGAAGAGATTCATCTAAAACAAGGAACTCAAAATAATGAAAAGGATCTTCAAAAATATGATAGGGCTGGAGAGATGGCTCAGTCAAGACTGCCTTCCAAGCAGAAGGTCCTGAATTCAGATCCTAGAGCGAAGCAAGCACGGTCGAAGCAACCCAGGATGAGTCCTGAAGCCATTCTTGGTCCCCCATAGGGACACACAGTGCCCTCCCTCTGATACAGAAAATATTTTTTAAAAAAATGATGCCTCAGTACAGCTCAGTGGTAGAACAGTTGCCCGGGGCCTAGATTTGATGGACAGCACTGCAAGCAAGTAATCGGTGCAAAGCAGTGGAAATGAAGACAGTGGGACACTGCCATAGATCAGCGGCAGTTGAACATGCTTTCTGAAGCACAGCTTTGTGTCTGTGCTATACTTTCTTTGTTGTGGCATAATGCCAAGGAAGGAGTTGGTTTTAACTCCCGTGTTTAAGAAGAAATTAGAAGCCACTTGTGGCAAGAAAAGCGTGTGAAGCAGCTGGTTCACTGCATCCGCACTCTGCAGGCAGAGGGAGAAGTGCTTGTGCTCACTCGGTGCCTTTGCATCCAGATCTTCCCCCATCATTCAGACCTCTGAAAATGCCTTCACGGATGCACCCACAGCTCGTCTCCTAGGGTCTTCTAAATCCCATCAAATTGGAAAGATGCTGATTGGGGCTGGAGAGATGGCTCAGGGATTAAGATTCTGCCTCAGGCAGAGGGTTCTGAGTTCGGATCCCAGTTCCCATGTAAAAATCCCAGATGTAAACAGTAACAGTGCTGGCCTGCACTCCAGCCCTGATGGGCAGAGCCTGGGGAATCCCACAGGGAAGCAAGAAAGAGGTTGAAGCAATCAGTTATCTGAAATCACTGTTGGCCCTCCCCAGGGACACATGATCCCCCCCCCCCCCACACACACAATAAGTTTAAAACAAGGATAAGGTACTATTTGGAGCTTTCTGTGTGTAGTGCGAATTGATAGGCCAGAGTCCTAACTCCAGTAACTTGGAGTGTGACTATTTGGAGGTGAGGTCTTTAAGAAAACTAAAATGAGTCATTGAGTAAATGAGAAGCCTTTGAAAAAGGAGAGGATTAGGACAGACACAGAAGCAGGGTCTTGTGACTGTGGTGAGGAGGACGTCCATCCTCCAGCTTCCTAAGCCTTCCAATGTGGATCGGACAGCAGCAGCTCTCTAGGAATCTCCAGGCTTTCAGTGCAGGATCAGGAGTGCTAAGGTAGCCAGTTTTGTGAACTGAGCAGCCACCAAGATCTCAGCCTCTCTTACGTGCAGACTGGGATGACCCAGTCCCCATGTATAAGCCAATCTAGAGAATCCCCTAGAAAATGTGTGTGTGTGCGAGCATGCGCGCACTATGCATACAGTTAATTTTGTTTCTGTCTAAAATATAACCTCACACACTTAGATAACCAATTCAACTAGCAGCAAGCCAACGAGTAACTGTCTAGAAAACTTAAAAAATACAGCTTTTGTTTGGATTAGCCTTTGTTCTGATGACCTTGTAAGAGTGGGAAAGACAAGGGGCTGGAGAGGTGGCCCAGGGGTTAAGCCTCTGCCTTGCAGGCAGAAGGTCCTGAGTTCAGATCCTAGACCCCACATATAGATGCCAGGTGGAAGCGGGGGCGGCCTGCGTTTCTGGTCCTGGTAGGGCGGAGCCTGTGAATCCCGGGGCAGAGTAAACAAGGAGGAGGTCCATGGAGGCGTCCATGGTGGTTCCCGAATTCATCTGTGGTTCTACACACATACACATACATACACACACACACAATTGAGTAAATAATAAATGATTAAAAAAAAAACTTTAAAAAAAAAGGGTAGGAAAGCCTGTTGTTTATATAGAAATTAACATTAATTCCAAATTTTGTGATGTCTATTCCCAGAGGTTTCTTCCCACTTGGTACACAGCCTCCAGTTGCAGACCAGCCAAGCCTGTGCGCTCCAGCATTACTGTTCTTCTGGCCCACCAGAACAGACAGTGCATACTTCACAGCAGGCTCAGAATCTGAGTGCAACCCATGCAATCAGCTAGCCTTACCTCTGCAGGCATGGAAGCAAGCAGTGGGCCCAACTGCCATTTAGCCACCATGCCAACATGAGGGCATCAAAGCCCTGGTGTGTTCAAGCAAGACTTACTGAACTGATCCTCTAAATTCTGTCCCATCATTGACACTGGTGTCTAGCTGGAAGCCCCCAGTCCCGCGGACCACGTGAAGGTATTCCTTACCAGCTTTGATTTGGCACCGTCGAAGGTCGTGTGGTTTCCAGCTCTTGTAAGCAAAGACAGCCAAGCCACGTGGGTTTCAGGCCACTAGACAAAGTCAGTATCGCAGTCACCTCTCTCCCCCGAGAAAACTGGATTTTACAATTCTTCTTGCCTGTTTGGTGAGGCAGGAAATATTGCATCAGTTTCAAACCCTGGACAAAGATGGTCTTACAATTCTGTTTCTAAAGTGTTAGCGTTGTTCCATTTGTCCGCACGAGGAAGGACATACACCATTTATAGTTGGTCTTTTTTTTTTATTATTATTATTATTTATTCAACTGTGCGCATGTGCGTGTAGAACCATGGATGAATTCGGGAACCACCATGGACGCCTCCACCTCCTTCTGCCCCAGGATTCACAGGCTCCGCCCTACCAGGACCAGAAGCACAGGCCGCCCCCGCTTCCGCCCGGCGTCTATACGTGGGATCTGGGAACCGAACTCAGGACCTTCTGCCTGCAAGGCAGAGGCTTAACCCCTGAGCCACCTCTCCAGCCCTATAGTTGGTCTTAAGGCCCCAGTGACTTGTCAGTATTGAACAGCAGACACGGAGAATTCCATGGCCATAGCATGAGCTGTTCATTTGCTTGTTTTTCATGCAGTTACATCAACCAGAGCCACATCCTCTGTTGAAAACACTTCTGGCAGCTATGCCAAAGTCAGCAGATGATGGGGGGATCCACGTTGGCTGGAAGGATGTACACCTTGGTCAATGCAACTCTCATCGGGTGCTACGGGAAGGCTGTGAGAAGTGATGTAGTGGTATCTGAAGGTATCCATCCCACTCCCTGCCCAGCTGCACTGGGCTGTAGCTGGAGGGGAGGGACTAAATTAATTTCTTTTTAAGGTTAAGTTTTCTTGAGTCAGTACAATGGCTAAACAGGTAAAAAGCTCTCGCTGCCAGGGCTGATAACCTGAGTTTGATCCTTGGAACCCACATGGCGGGAGGAGAGAACCGACTCTTGCACGTTATCCTCTGACCTCTACCCACATGCACTAACACATATACACATAAGATAAACAATGTAAAAAAAACAAAGAATATAAAGTTTCTTATGAGGATTTGACTTGTGGCTCCACGATAAAGCACCTGAGCTACATGTACCAGGTTCAGGACTCCCTAATGCTGAGAACACACAGATACACAAACATATATTTGGGGGATTTGTCCAGGTTAGGCTTGAATTTGTGGGCCTCTTGCATCAGCCTCTGGGATTACAAGTGTATATGTGCCTAGCTACAAGTGTGTGTGTGTGTGTTTAAATTAAAAAGTGACAGGAACGTAATACAAAGACCCACTTAAAAAACAGTCCCTGTAAAAAGACCGTAAGGAAAGTTGACATTTGGCAAGTTAATTAAAAAACAGAAAGAGTTTGAATGGAGATTGCCTGAGTAGATAAAACTGCCACCAGAATTCATAGGTTATTAAATGAAATTCCCAGTATGAGGGATGGGCTACCTCCTTACAAGTTGTTGATCAGAGATGCCCCTGAGACCTCCAAAACAATACTGCCACTGTGGTTGGTTGTCCGTGGAATGAGATGGTAAGACCTGTTGCTAAGACACTACATGCAGAATTCAAGCTGGAGGCGATTCAGAATCTCCTGCCTAGCGGCCATCCCTCGTGGTGCTGCAAGGTGTCATGCAGGCTGCTGGGGACGAGAGTCGACAACACTTTTATGTGTTTTTAGTGTAGCATATGTGCTACACTATCTACTAGGCAGGCAAGATACACTAGTGACAGATCTTTTGTGGGGGTAACTAATCACTGATTGGCACTGAGGCCCAGAGAGCATTCACATTTGGTATTGTAAATCTGGTCAAAAAAAAAAAAAACACAAAAAAACCTGGCTGGAGAGCCGAAGGAAGCAGGGGCTGGGAGTCAGTCGGGCTGAAGGACAGTTTGTTTTCAGGGCATGACAGGGCTGTGATTCCGTGACGAGACCTGCAAATGGGGCTGCCCCGTCTATGTTTCTCCATGGAAGGATGCAAGATCACAAGAGGCAGCAACCTCTGACAGACGAACTGATGGCTAATGCAGAATCCACTGGAGGGGGGGGTTGGGAGGGGAGCTACTTTCCTGGAAGGTGTACCCACGAATATATCACCCAAGTCCACCTCAGTCAGGTACAGGCCAGTCTGTACAAGCAACCCAGATGACACTCAATGGGCCACGCAAGCACAAAGACAGGAACATCGGATAGAGACTAGTTGGGAAGAAAAAAGTCTGCCAGAGGTGAAAAGCAGAAGGGATGGGACTAGGTAATAGGGGGAAATACGATGCAAATTCATTGTATTCATGTGTGAAATTCCAAAAGAAAAAAAAAAAGTCTAAACAGAAGCAAAACCACCACAGATTGGGCCTGCTAACACCCTGTCATGCAGGATGGACCGACTTGAGAGGCCCCGCCCCTCCCTGAAGATTGGCAGGCAGTTAATGGATGCTGGGGAAAAGGAAGAGAGCTTTTCTTCAGTAGCCACCGTGACGTGCTGGTGCTCCTGTAAGCAACGCTAGTAAACCTCACTGGGTCAACCACATAACAACAAAAGACATGAAGTCAAAGAGGACTAGCTGGGAAGAGAAGGGATCCCAGGGAGTGAGGGGGGAAGAGAGCGGCCAGTGTGTGTGTGTGGGGGGGGGGGAGATCGCAGTGCATTATATACATGTGAGAAGTGTCATAATGAAACCCATTATCAAATGTAATTAATAGATGCTGATAAAAGCATAAAAATGATCAATTCTACCAGGTGACACAGAAATGTTATTGGCCATCACTGCCTAGTTTCCTTAGAGCACACAGAACAAAGAAGGAACTTAAAACCAATGTTCATTATTTGCAAAGCAACCAGAAACATTCTGAAGATAGAGTAAAGGCACTCAGTGCTCTGGAAAACATGGCTGACTAGGTCTTTTCCTCTGGGCATCGTTTAAACCCCATCTTAGACTTTGACCCTTAACTAACTTGAGGATTGTGACCCGTAGCAATCTGAATTTGAAACATCCCCTCTTCTGGGGAAGGCTCAGCAAGTAAACAACTCTCTAAGCTCTGGAGGTTCTGAAACTAACAAGATTCCAGGGGAAACCTGTCTCCAAGGTGAGAAAAAGCAGTAAAACAGCTGCTGGAGGGGACCAGACCCGCTGCCTCCAGCCAGCAGTCTGGAAGAGACTCAGCAGTTCAGCAGCCCCAAGGATCAAGGGGTGCAGCTTCTGTTGCATCTCCCCCATGTTGGGGTGAGCTTTCTGGTAATCTAGCTGCCTTGGACTTCTCCCTGCTCCTGTAACTAACCCTCACTCCAACTCCTTTAAGTAACCCAAATAAACTCATTTGTTTGTCAAGTTGGACATTGGCATAACCGCTACCTTGTTTTTGATCACTGAATTCCTATCTGGGGTGTAGTCACGTGGGGTCTTCCTGGGAAACACATCATACACCAGATGCAAATGCTACTCTGTGGTTCTTAAACTCTCCCTGAAGCTGGACTCAGTGGAAATGGAGACAGAGAGGAAACACATTTCATTAAAACAACCATAGTGAATGAAATTGGGCAAAAAATGAGGACACAGCGATTGCACCTTCACAAAGATTTTATATGCATCACCTTGAATGTTAAAGTTACCCTGTAAAATCCTCTGTAAGGAAAACACAAGGATCTCTAGAGCGAGACTTCCAGGGAGTTCTTTGTCCAGGTCAGTTTGTCCTTTTGAAGTTTGTCTACCTATAGCAGGGCTACCCTCAGACTCACCTGCCCAGCTGCCCCCAGGGAACAGGGCACTGGTGCCTTTGATCTGGGTGAGGGAGTCTAGCCAAGGAGTGGTGACCAACCGTTAGCTGACCCCCGGACAGAAATTCCTGTAGACTGCCAATATCCCCAGGGGAAAAGTTTCCTAGGTTGCCACAAAATGTTTGTTCAGTGCATTTCTTAGTTTGAAAAAAATGTGCTTGCTTATTAAATAACTGGAAAGATACTTCCTATTTATCTTTCCAAAAATATCCAGCTATGTCGGGGGGGGGGGGAGAGGGGAAGAACCCACAAAGGGTTCTAGCAAGGTGTCCCCCCCCCATGTCTGCCTAACCATTTAGTCCTGGAACTGTTTAGCCCAGGCCCTGAACTCAAGAGCCTCCTGCTTCAGTCTGGTGACTACAGGCATGTACCACTAAACAGATCCCCCTACCGTCTTTGAGACACATCTCATAGAAGCCAGCTGGCCTTGAACTTACACGCCGGACTTGAACGCCGGCTCCTCTTGCCTCCACCTCCCAAGTGCTGGAAAGACAGGCCTGTACCCCCCACCCCAACCCCCGGTTCTTACTGTCTTTTGTGTGCCCTAACTTTCACAATCCTTGGAAACATTCCCTTTGGGGGTAAACCTTAAGCATACCAGTCACCAACCAGACTGGGCTGTAATACCACGTATGATCAGCAGGTGGCGCAGCCCAATACACAACAAAGTGAACTTGCAAAATAACTAGTTACCCAACCTGCCATGTACTTGCAGAAGAGAATGAATGGCAGGTTGACCCTCCTCATACAGCGGGGGTTACAATTCTCAATCATGTAGGATGATTGGAAAATGTGTGGGTTGTGATATGAAGTTATTACCAGGAGACCTTGAGATAGCAGAGACTGGCCAGGAGTAAGGATCACGAAGTCTTCCACAGCAGAGAGATCTGTCTGGCCCCAAAGTTGTTTCTCATTCTCTGGGGACCCTTGCCCTCTGTCTGTCCTCTGTCACCAGCCTGCTGCTATGCGTCCTGGGTTGGGCTGGGTCCTCCTCCGCGGGTAATGGAGGTCCGGTAGTTACAGCTGCGGTAGGCCCAGGTGGGTGCCGCCGCTTCGCTTGCTTCCTGCAGGAACTTCTAGAAGGCGGGGCTCAAGGTTCACGAACCTCCACTTTTTTGCTTTGCTCTCGGGCCTGCACCACACCCACAATCTTCTGAGCCAACCCCAACACCCCCTAGTCCTGGGCGCATTTCCGGGCGGTGCGCAGCCACGAGGTCGGCTCCCCAACGTGCAGCCCGGGCGCAGGAGCACCCCGGGCCTGCGTATCTGCGCAGGTCCGCAGCCGGCACCTGCCTGGGGCTCCGCCCCCGAGCACGCGGAACCGCGGGCCGGCCTGGGGGGGCCAGGCGGCCAGCTCGGGGCGCCCCCGGGGGTCGGGGCACTCCAGCCGGCACGTGGCGTTTCCCTGAGCGCGTGCGCGCGCCCCGCGGACGGCAGGGAGACCACGTGCCGAGGTCCCACGCGCGAGCCGGCGGCGATCGGTGTATCGCAGCGCAGAACCCGCGCGCGGAAGCCGGGCTGCCGCGGGCCACGCCCCCGGCCCGTGCGCTCGCCGGCTCCGCCCCTCCCCGCGTCCCCGCCGCCTCTGGGCGTCGGGCTCCCGGGCTCCTGGGCTCCCGGGCTGGCACCGCGAGGCGGCGCGCCGGTCGCCCAGTGCCGCCGAGGGGCGGGGCGCCCGCATTGTTCCTCCCCGAGCGCCGGGCCCTCCCCTTCCCCAGCCCGGGCGGGGCGCGGGGCCGAGCGAGTCGCGGAGCGTGGGCTAGCGCACCCCGCCTTTGTCTCCGGGGCGCAGCCCCGCGCCCGCTGCTCGCTGCCGGAGAGCCGCTTTGTGGCGCGGCGCGGGGGGACGCGGACGCGGGGTGCGGAGCCGGCGGGCGCAGCCTCAGCATGGACGTGACGGTCTCCGAGCTCATGGAGCTCTTCCTGCAGAGCCCGCTGGTGACCTGGGTGAGTGCGTCCGCTCCCCCCGGCTTTGTTGCTGCTCCCGCTCCCCTGCGCTGGGGGCGCCGCACGACCGGCCGGGCCCCGGCTGCTGGAGACTCAGCAAGTGGCTGCGGGCCGGGGTCGGGGTCCCGAAGTCGTCGGGCGCCGAGCCCCGCCGCGCTCCCAAGCTGGGCCAGGGGCGGAGCGGGTACACCTGTTCCCGCCGGGCTAGAGGGGTCGCCCCTAACCCTAAGAATGAGCCACTCGGGAAAGGGATCTCCCCAAGAGTGATTATATCCCAGTGGAGTTTTGAACACAGAGAGCAGCGGGTGCATGGCGGGGACGGGAAGGGAATGGAGGGCGCCCGGGGAGAACGAGAGCGAGCGGGCCGGGCGCCCTGTTTTCCGGTGGATCCGAGACGTGAGAAATTTATTGACAAGTTCCTTTTATTTATTTATTTTTTTGCGCGTTGGGCTGCTGCAGAAAAGTGGTCGGGAAGTTTTCCTGCCGCCTCGCGTCCGTTGCCTGGCGCGGCTCCGGGAGAAGGTGGGCTTGGTGCCTGGGGGAAAGACCTTGGGCTCGGGGCACCGATTCTGCCGGCACGGCGCGGCCCGCCGTTGCTCCCGAGCCCCCTGGGCCGGTTATGGCCGTGGTTGACTTCCTGCCTTTGCTCTTCCACTTTACCCGCAGGTGAAAACTTTTGGCGCATTTGGAAGTGGCAACCAGGACAACTTGACCCTGTACATGGATTTAGTGGATGGCATCTTTTTGAACCAAATCATGTTGCAGATGTAAGTTCCCTCTGTGCAGATGTTTTAAAAGTTGAAGGTTGTTGGCTGTGTGGAAGACGGTCAGAGAGGGGGGTCCCATGTAAAGTGGGACGTCGAAATCTCTATAAAGATCTCCACTCTGCCCCAGCCGCTTCGTTGCTGAGGGAAATTTGAAACTGACTTGTCACCTGCACCATGCAGATAGTGTATAGTTGACTTCGGTCCCTAGACGTCAATGTAGTCTGAGTAATGACATGAAAAAGTCCCCTTTCTTTGGGAGGGGGACTGTCACAGGACTATAACGAAAGTGCCTGGTTACAGGAAATGTCGGGTGGGCCCAGACCATCGAGGGTGACTAAAGTTACACTGCGGGTTACTACACCTGGGCTTTGAGATGCCTTGGGTTTCCTTTTCCAGCTACCTGGAGCAAGTGCAGTAGTGAACCCACCTCTTGGGGGCATCGGGTTAAAAGTCTGTCGGAAATACACAGGCGTCTTGCTTGCTGGGAAGCATGTGCCTTAAGCTGGGGTCTTGGTTGAAGTTGCATCGTTACTTGCAGGCCGTACTTCTGACCACATCCTTTCCTGTTGCTGAGTGCTTCCGAGGCTGAGTCTGTGTGATTGACAGCCTGCCACTGTGTAGGTGTCTGTGGGCTCCTGTTTTTAACTCAAAAGCTGCAAGGACCATATTGGAACTGAGTGTGGTATGATTCACAGGCACTTGAAGCGAAATAAAACTTGCTAATGTTCCTGGTGGATCACCTACCCGCCTACAGACGGGAGAGGTTCTCCCTGGAACATAATCCATTAGCTAATGAGATTCGGCTTTGACTCTGGCCAGGAAGAGTTTGCTTTGGCACATCCAGAAATGACTTAAGTAGATTCTACCTATAAAGGCCTGTTTTAAATAATCTCCCGATTAGATGGCTTTTTGTTTTCCCAAGACACTTGCTGTCACTGTGGGTGAGTCCTGTCATCTTTTTCTTTTTTTTTTTAAAGCATTCCCAATCTCACCAGTCTTGAGTGTTTGATTAGATTCTGCCAACGACAAATCTGTCAGCTTTGGCAGTGCTTCTCAAAGAACCTTGGTGAGAATAAGTTTTCCTCGGGCTGCCTCATGGCAGATTGGGCTCTGGCAGCCCCCCACCCCCACCCCGTTTTGCTGGACTCCCAGAATTACTGTGCTCCGTTGTACAAGGACCAGGAGAACTTCGACCTAATCATCACAGTGGCCCTCATCTTTTCACTCAGCTTTTACACACCCGGGCAAGCAGACAGTTGTTGGGGAGAACAAAGCCCCCGGTGTGGTTTCTCTTTCTTCCCTGACCTTTGGAATTCCTGAGGCAGTTTCCACTTGCTTGTTAATGGGGGGGGGGGGCGGAGGCGACAGTTTCTTTGAGAAATGCCAGCTCATCACTTTCGCACTGGACCCTCTGCTAAATCCCAGCCGAAGGGCCAGCTGCCCCCTTCCATGGTGATTTTCAGTGTTCTTTTCTGTGGTGTGCCAGTGTGATCAATGGGGTAGAGGAGCTGACAGGTGTGCAGCAGTCTTCTGCCCAGGCATGGAGGAGGGGGCCGAGGAAGGGGCCATGGGGCTGTCTGACATTGGGAGGGAGATGGGAGAGGTGGGCATAGGCTACTTGGTACTTGGTGATTTGCCTCTTGGGTAGCAGGAGTTGGCATTTGCCTCTGGAACTGACGGGGAGTGACTTCCAAGGGGTGCAGAGTAGCTTTTGAGTTTGTGGAAGTATGGTTCACGTTTCCTAAGCACCTCCAGTTGGGGTATTGGACACACACATTTTACTCTTCCTAAAAGTTATTTAGATTAAAAAAACAGGGACTTGGGTGCAGCTTAAGGGTAGAGTGCTTGCCTAGCATGTCCAGGGTCCCGAATTCCAACCCTGGCATGTTAGGTAACTGAAAGCACTCTATATGAGTTCTTTTTTGCCAGGTGTAGTGGCGCATATCCATAATCCCAGCCCTTAGGAGGTAGAGGTAGGAAGATTAGGAGTTCAAGGCCATCCTTGGCTATGTACCAAGTTCAAGGCCAGCCTGAGCTACACAAGATCTCATATTAAAATATAAAACATAAGATAGAGAAAGAAAGAAAAACATGAAAATGCAACAGTAAACTAAACCTCTGGTCAGTGTTGGGCGTCCTAAGGGAGTCAGACCGGTTGTGAACCCCAGTTCTTCCTACAGCAGTGTGGTGGCCCTGGGCTGCTTGTTTGGTGTTAACAGTTTTTAAGTCTGCAAAATGGGCAGTGAAGATAATGTATTAGCACTTAGCTCAGTCCTGGCTGGGAACAGGTGTTGCGATCAGTCAACTGTTAACAGTCTAGTGGGGGTTTTGAGATCTTTTCTCTTCAGTCTGCTTCCCTCCCCACCATGTTCTCAGTCTTGAAATATCAGATACTTCTCAGCCGTATTCCATCCTGGGTGAGATGGGGGCAGGGTGCAGCTCCGGGCCCCAAGCCCAATCCCAGCCCAGTATTGACTCTCTGCTTTAGCTGAGCCTCACTTTCCCTTCCCGCCTCAGGAGAACCAGCAGGCGGGCAGCAGGTGAGTGGTTCACCTGTGGGCCTGCCCGAGACCACACATACCTCGCTGTGCCGTTTTGATAACTTCCGCCCAGTCGTAGGTCCCGGTCTACAGGAATTGGGGAGCTCTGTGGCTGCCAGTGTTGCCGACTGAGATGAGAGGCTATTACCTAACCCGCAAGGAGCCATCTGGAGGCCGGCGAGGTCACGTGACTGCACCTGGCCATTGTCTCTGGCAACTCTAGGGTACTGGGTAGTAGTCTCTTGGCCCTGGCCTCAGGGTGACATCAGCGTCACCTGGAAGCAGGAAAACTCTGTGGGCTCAGCTTTCAGGGGCGGCCCAGCGCTGCATTTCCTGAGTGACATTGTTGAGGTCCTCTGAGCACAGCCCCTCTGGCTGCAGTGAGCTGTGGGCGTGATCTTCGTTCCCTTGCAGGGTTGCGCAAGAGCCTTGATTGAACCTCGTGTCCGGCAGACGGAGTCACAGGCTCCTTCCTGCACCCGCCGTGTTGTGCAAATTGTTTCTGTTCTCTCGGCCTCAATTTCCTGCCTTGCAATAAGGGGACGGAATTTTATAACTGCGGGTAGGCTTGAACAAGGTGGCACATACAGAAAATGTCGAAATGCCACTTTTATGGTCTGGGTGCTCACGTGCGCCCATGTCTGTGCGTGAAGTGCAGCTGCGCTTGAGAGAAGAGCCACGGATGGACTCCATGCGGTGACGCGGTTAGGACAGCTAGGCACTTGGGGCACCGACTGGGGACTTTGCCAGGCTGTTGCTTATTCAGGCTCTGCTGTGAGCCAAGCTGCAAAATTCAGGGTAGTATATAAATTATGCACAGGTTGGAAGCGTCCTCAGGTCAAAGGGAGAGATTCTTGAGCTTCTAAAAGGGGTTTGAAGATCACGTTTCCCCGGAGCTAGCAGAGAGGAGTCTGTTCCCATTGTACCGACACAGAAACCGAGGGTGAAAGAGTCGATGCCTGTTAGTTAATCGAATTGTATTGGTGGGAAAATGCTGGAACGGAATGCTTGTTCCTTGGGAACTTAAATAATTTTTTTTCTTGCCATATTGGAATGGAATCTAGCCCCCCCCCCTTGCTTTTCCTCTTTCTTCCTCCTAGTCTCTCTTTTTCTTTATCCTTTTTTCCTAGCCTTAAAAATTATGCACAAAATTCATGTTTACCATAAGAGACTCATACAGATGAGCAAAACAACAGTTGCCTCTAACTTTGTGCCTTAAAGATAACACAGTTAATATTCTGGCCTAATATCCAGATGTTGCATTGGAACACATTAGTACGTGTCCTTCATGTATTTTTATACATGTATGTATTCATACTGTTGTTTTCTAACATCATCTCTTAAATCATGATCTGTGGACATCTCTCTGTGCTGTATGTAGGTTTTTCTTTTAAATTATGTGAGAGAAGAGAGAGAGATTGAGAATGCATGCACGCATGCCATACTTAGTGCAAACACGCATGCCGTGCTTAGTGCCCGGGTGAAGTTGGAGGACTGCTTTCAGAAGTCATTTCTCTCTTTCTAACATGTGGGCCCCTGGGGATCAAACTTGGGTTTCCAGGTTTGCCTTTACCCCCTCGAACAGTCTTACTAGCCCCCTTCATTCAGTTTTAAATTCGTGTCAATTATTTTTATTTTTGTTTACTTATTTGACAAACGATCTTGCTGTGTAGCCCAGACTGGCCTGGGACTTCTTGATCTTCCTGTCTCAGTGTGGAGCATTCCGGGATTGGGATTTCATGTGTGCACCACCATGGCTGTCGAATTTGTTTCTTTAGATTTTGTTTTTTAATTTTTGTTGGTGTGTGTATTTGTTCCCCCGTGTGCCACAGTGCATGCGTAGAGGCCAGAAGGCAACTTGTGTAGAGTTGGTTCTCTCTTCTAACTTTATGTGGGTTCTGGGGGCCCCACGCAGGTGGTTAGTCTGTATATAATAAGCACCTTTGCCTCTGGAGCTGTCTCTGCAGCCCAGGGTAGCTGCCTTTAATGACATTTTTTGTGTGTGAGCTCAGTTTCCCCTTGGCTATAATCATGTCCCCCTAGCATGCAGATTGCTGGCATTGCTCAGAGCCTCACAGAGTGATTGCTGTTCAGGTCTGAAAGGATGGAATAGCCATTTTTTCGGATGAGAAGCCAGAGTCCTGTGGTGAAGCCAGGTACCTGGACTGGAACCTGTTCTCTGTCTCCCGTTTCCTGCAGCTCCTGTGAGTACAGGTGTGTGGAGATGAGATTGCTCTTCTTGAGCAGTGACTGTTGATTCGTTTCCTAAAAAGCTCTCTCTGCCTCCTCATGAGACTACGGAGGGAGTACTCATGATTGTGATAATTACTCTAATTAGCCATACAGCTTAATGTCAAGGATCCTTTTCAGTGTTGCTTCTACAGGTACAGGGAGAATGAAGCAGACTTAGGGAAAGTGTCGTGCTGGGTGTTTTGGCTCTGGGGTGCAGGGCCTTTGCACACTAGTAACTAACTGTCCATGGCGTACCTCAAGGGACAGATGATCTAGGGTGACCACTCTGACCTAAATGAAATCTAGGGGTTGGGGAGGTGGCTCACTTGGTAGGTGGCTTGCCTTGCATACATGAAGCCTTGGGTTCAATTCCCGGCATTGCAAACACCAGTTATGGTAGAATACAAGCGTACTTGAAAAGTCGAGGCAGGAAAATCACAATTTCGAGATAATCTTTAGCTATCGAGCAAATTTGAGGCAGACTGGACCAAATGACACCCTGTCTTTAAGAGAGAGAGAGAGAGACTAGGGATATGGCGCAGCAGTTAAAATACTTGCTGCACAAGCAAGAGGACAGGAGTTCGTATCCCCAGGTTCCGTGGAATGCTAGGTGGGTGTGGCGTGCAGCAGCCTCCAGCCTGTGACTCCAGCCAGAGAAGGTAACGCCTGGGAAGCCCAGAGCCAGCCTGCTGTTGAGACCCCAGCTTTGATTACAGACCCAGCCTCAGAGGAATAAAGTGGAGGAGCAATTGAGGAAGATGACTGACATCAGCCTGGAGGAAACACACACACACACACACACACAGGCGTGCACTCCACACAAACATATGTACATATGAAAAGAGAAAAGGCGGCATCTTGGACTGGCATGCTAGCACTCACCCTCACCGCCAGCTACTTTGGAGGCTGAGGTAGGAGGATTGCAAGTTGAAGGCCAGCTTGGACGTGTAGTGAGACTTGCTCGGAAGTCTCAGGGGCCGGGCGTACAATGCAGTGGGAGGGAGCTTGCTTAGGTTCGCTCCAGCACCACAGACCAAGAACAGCCGAGCAGAAAGAGGTTCTCTTAGTTCTGTAAGCGTCACCTTTGGCTCCGGGAAATCGTCTCTGATTTCTTAAGGTAGCTACGGTGAAGGGAACAGAGCTGTCCCTTTCCGAGAAATGACTTTGCCACGCTGGGAAATGCTCCCATAGCGGAAGATGGCTGTGCGGTTTACATTCTGAATGCCTCTGTCCTAAATTAATTTCAGTGGAACTGTCAGCCTTTGTGTTCTTGGTAACGAATGGCTCTGGAAGAAGCTTGTAGCACGTGAATGTTTTGGCTAGACTCCATTACTGTGCGAGGACAATTAGAAATATTGTCACCTGACGGTTGAACAATGGTTCTTGTGGTTGTTCCCAAGGGGACCCATGTGACTATTTGGGGGGATATAGGGTGGTCCAGTGAAGTCTGTGGCTGATGATTGCTTGGGAAAGTATATATCCATGAGGCTGTGTTGAATCTCAACAGTGTATGTGTCAAATATTTACTTAAAGGTTGAACTTTAAGCAGCTTGTGTTACAAAAAGCATTGTATTTCCGGTGACTTTTGAAATGACTCATATTTTTTTTTTTGTTCTTCTGTTTCTCAATTTCCTATTAATTTTTGTCTTTGAATGAGCCAAATGTCACTGAGATTTATTTCCTCAACTCCCCACCAGCCCTGAGGCTGTGCACCTTTATCATAGGGCCTGGGGCAGATGAAACCAGGAAGATAGACCCTGATCTTGGCGACGCCTTGGGAGGAGGGTTGGAGGGGGAAGCCTTTGCTAGGAGATGAGCTGCTTCCGCCCAGTTCTTACCATGACTGTTTCCCACATGAGGATCCGGGGAACAGGCCTACATAGGGGTGATCGCAGCCATTCTGCAAATCCCTTGAGCATGCTTCTAGTTCCATCACAATCCCGACCTGAGTTTCTGAAAATGCATGACACTCGGGGATTTCCCACATGACTGATTTGTCTCAGTGTTTCTTATACGGCGTGGTGCTATGCTGTGTCATGTCACGGTTCTGTTGTGTCAGGTTGTCAAGCCATAGTTGTATCCCTCAAGGGGTAAGTCACAGTAGATCTTGCAGTCAAATGACAAGATACAAGCTTGCTGTGTGGAATGTGAATTTTTCAGCCACATAATGTCTAGATTGCCCTCTTTTTTTTTTTTTTTTTTTGGTATTTTAACCTTAAACTGCAGTTTTGATTAGGTTATTGGTTTTTATACATCTCGACATTGGCGCATACATTATTGACACATGCGTGTGTCTTACAGTACTCCCAGCAGCGGAAACGGAAGTGGCATTGTAAGTGGACAGCTGAGGTGATGGGTCACTCAGGGTTCAGCCATGGCTGTGGCCGAGTTAGATTTGACTTGCACCACACTGCCTCAAGCTTGTGGCCACCAAGGGACTAATGAGGCTCATGGGACTCTGCAGCCGAGCGCTGGTCTCAGCTGGAAAGGAAGCATGGCAGATGCTAAGAGATTTGATGTCTACTCTCCTGTGCCCCCCCCAGAGACCCCCGGCCCAGCAATCAGCGCATCAACAAGCACGTCAACAATGACGTGAATCTGCGGATCCAGAACCTCAGCATCCTGGTGAGGAACATCAAGACCTACTACCAGGTGAGGCGCCCTGCTCCCTGCGTCTGCTGTGTGCAGAGGGGCCCCTCGGGGGGTTCCCACAGGAAGCCAGGAGGAAGTGGTGGTCACTGTCTGCTGCTGACCCTTGGCGCTTTTTGCTTTAGCTCTTTCGCAGGACGTCAGAGTAGGCGGAGCTCTGGGATGGAGCATTGGTTCATCCCAGTGCCATGGGGGTCTGCAGGCCTGGTTTGCAGCCGCGTCGCTGCGTGCCAGGGAGACTCAGGAAGGGGCTTATGACGCATGTCTTGGCTTAGTGACTTGTGCAGGAACCGTTTGGGTATTGAGCAGGAGAAGGAATCGCTCTGAACGGAATCAGTGTCCTCTGGGTTCCGGCAGGAGCCCAAGGGGTTGTGGTCACCATGTCTGGTCAGAGTATGCCCGGGGAAGAGCAGATTGAAAAACTGGTGTCTCCTGTCCTGGGAAGGCCAACAGGGGCGGTGGTGGGTACGCCGACTCTTTGTGGCCAACACTAGTGGGAAGTGGCTGTAGTTGAGACCCTTGGGCCCTGATAGTCAAGCGGTTGCTTGACAGTGAAGTTCATCTCTCTCGTTTTCTCGAGACCCCGGATGAAGCCGTAGTCTCTCTGACTGTCTTGGCCCTTTGTCCTCCAGAAGCCCCATGAAACGTGGTGTAAGACCCCCCCCTCTCATGCTGGTTTCACTGACTCTGCCCCAAAACCCCATCCTAGTCCTCAGCTGCCTGGGCCTTAGCCGAGTCCTGCGCTGAGAGCTGGGCCCCCCTCGCGCGTGGCAAGGTCTCTAGTGCCCTGTGCTGAGCTTCCCCACTGCCCGGTCGCTGGCTCAGGGGACGGTGCTGAGGGAGGGGCCATTGGAGCGTTGGTTCTGGGCACCCATGAGCTCATCCCCTTGCCCAAGACCAGTTCACAGCGCTGCACAGGGGACGTTTCAGCGAGTACCACCTTGTGACTGCTGGCATCTGCGCCGAGGGGCCCAGAGGAAGCAGGGGCTGCCGAGGGCTCGAGAGAAGGCTTGGAAAGGGGTCACCTGCCTGGACTGTGTGGGCAGCTGAGTTTCTGAGTTTGTAGAGTCCCACGTGGGGGCTCGTAAGACCTTGTCCCTGACCGTCTGGCTCAGCACACTTAATGGGATAAAGACCTTTTTATTGACCTTCAGGAAGGGCAAAGCGGGGCAGGATGTTAGCGAGAGAGAGAGGCGCAGCCAGGATTCAGAGCACACGCAGGCAGGACCCAAGCCTCTGGCTGAGGGTGGGCGTCCACTCCTGGCGACAGGAGGCAGTCGCTTCTGCAGGGGGCCAGGAGGCCTCAGAAGTGCTGAGGACCTGCGCGAGCTGCGTGGAGCAGCGCCCTCCTGTAGCTCTTGGGCCGCCAAGCTGCTGCCTTCAGGTTCATCGGATCAAGTGGGCTTCCTGCCATTGGTGACAGCAGCGGCGAGGGTCCTGGCCAGACCGAAGGCCTCAGCGCCTAATCATAATGGCGGCCGTCCGAGAGGCCGTTTACTGCTCTTGGGATGCTACGTAGAGTTCTAAGAAATGGATTATAGTCATCGAAGGGACTGCTGGGTAGTCAGGACTTAGAGATAGGACGGGGGGGGGGCTGTGCCTTGTTCTCTTCCTTATCCCTCGTAGCTCTTTGGGGGCAGCATGGCTGGCATGCGTGGGCTGCCCCATCCCCAGCTGGAGAGCAGGGTACATTAACCCTGGCAGGGTGCCCCAGTTGCTGGCTGCCGTCGGTGGTCCCTTGGGTCCTGCTGACGAGGTGCTGGCCTTCAGGGCTCACTTGTTACCTCCGCTCCGTGTCCTGCCTGTGTATTTTTTCCCTGCTGATTTATCGCGAACACACTGAATTCTTATGCTGGAAGTAATGCTTGCTCTTAATAAACAGTGTGGAAAACAAGCAGAGAGAAAGCAGAACACCAGGTAAGCCCACCCGAGACGACCACTGACCGCGGCTAGTGCTTCCTCTCGAGTCTCGAGTGCATGGGTTTTGGATTGTGCCATTGTGGGCTTGCCTCAGTGTAACCTCACTTCCTGCTCTTCCCTTCCTCCTCAGCGCCGTGGCACAAGCACGTGCGCTTGTTGTGAAGTGGACATCTTCTCAAAGAACTCTGCCTACCTTCCGCCCACGCTGGAGGGTGGCTCACAAGGGTGGCTCACAAGGGTGGCTCACAGTGGTACCCTTCAATGGGTACCGTTCCCAGCCACCCAGCCAGGCGTGGTGGGATGTGCCTGTGGTTCCCTTGGGAGGGTGCTTTACCGGGGGGCCAAAAAGCCGTCTAAGAAGGAGCCCTGTTCCGTGGGAGCGAACTCTCCCCCTCCCAGCCACACCGGTCAGAGCTGGGAACATCTGGTTGGTTGCTTGGTTTGAGGCAACAAAAACCGTTATGTTGCCCAGACTGGCCTCAAATTCTCTCTCTGCTGAGACCACAGACAGGGTCTTGGAGGGAGAGACTCTGGACCGACTCTGTTTTAATGAAGCTGGTCTACTGGAGGTGGGGGTACCAACTCTAGAACAAGCACCTCTTACCAGGACATGGGCTGAGAGCGTGGCAGAGCGGGGTGGATGCCACACGGCCCCACCACCAGGCTGGTTCCCCTTGCCTCCTTGTCTGTTCATTCACTAACCACCTTAGTTGTCCTCTAAATCATTTGCTTTTCTGAAATGATCTCGTTCTGTAGCCCGGGTGGGTCTCAGACTTGCTGTGTAATGGAGCAACATTGGCCTCTGACTAACTCGAGGCTTGTACCTGACTCCGCCTTCCCAGGGCTGGGTTTACAAAGGGCTTGTTTTGTTCCATTCTGAGTCTTGAATGTGTACATTAGATGCACGTTCATTTGAGAGTAAAGTCTGAAAGTAGATATGATATAGCAGAAATCTATGCTGGCAAGCAAATCGTGGACACATTTATTCTTTTATTTCCCAGGCTACCTCTTGTACCTTCTCCTGTGATTGATTTGTGACATCCAGTTCATGTGTTATGCCATGTGTGTGTGTGTGTGAGAGAGAGAGAGAGAGAGCACTTCGTGTTTTGAGGTGCTGGGCCTTGGGCGTATTAGGCCCATGACTGGCACCGTGCTGCTGCCTCGTGCCTTTGCCCCCGCTCTGCTTGTTCGTGAATCAGATCCCCTTCCTCAGCAGTTGAATTAGATAAGCCGATGGCCACTGCAGATGAGGGTATCTGAAGAAACGTGCACGGTCACTTTGAAGAGAGGGAAACTTCTGTCAAAAGTGAGAATAGAGGGCTCAGCTGCTTGCTGAGCAAACCATGCGACTTCAGTTAATCCCTGGAAGCCCACCTGATGCCTGTGTGCGCCTCTTGGACTATGGGAGATCCTGTCTCAAAAAAAAAACATATATATGTATATGTATATACACACACACATACATACACATACATATATATATTAGAAGTAAATAACGCCTTCAGCGTCATGGTGGAAGCCGCCTGGCGTGCGGCTGGGTCGGGCCCCTGCAGAGGCAGCGAGCGTCCAGCCGTAGCTGCAGGTGCACCCAGCGCTTGCTTCATGAATAACACATTGTGTTGCTTTTGCAGAGGAGAAATTACTTTCTCCTCTGTTGACTTCAAAGGTTAAAGAGGCCTGTCCCCTTGGTGCATCTCTCTAGCATCCACGTTCTGAGGAAATTAAAGGTAATGTTTCGATGATGAAAACGTCTTGTCCCGGTGGGCTGGGAAATTAAACTTGCCCAAGTCTTCTCCCACGCAGGGAGGCCGCCGTCACTGCCTTGGCGCTTACGTTTGCTTTCTTTGTTTGTGTGTCTTCAGCATTGTCGTCTGTCTGCAGCCTGCTCTCTTTTATTCATGCGCAGTGCGGTGAGCGTTTTCCCTTGCTATTAAATATTGAGCTTTGGCATCCACAGGATGCTATATGTGGCTGTGCCGTCATGGACACTGCCTGTATTATTTGTTTCTGAATTGAGGACAGCACCACTGTAAACACACACATATTTCAGCAAATGTTTTTCATTTCCTCGGAGTAAATTCCTGGCGGGGATCTCCTGGGTCAGGGGGCATGAACACTTTGAGGGTGTTTGCTCCTGCGGCCACAATTGACCTATTCTTTTTTCTGGTGAATCGCTATTTGTGCCTTTCACCCCTGGTGACTGGGGCGGCGTTTGGAAGAGGCAGGATTCTCTGTTGCCACCGAACACTGCAGATTTCTGTGTTCCTACCACCCGCCCCAAGTCCCGGGACACATGTTTGTTTGCTTGTCTCGCAGCCACCGAGCCTCACGGTGCCGTGAGCCGTGCTGCCGGCTCCCGTTTCTGCTGGGAAGTCGCTGAAGGCCGGCGGCTGTCACAGGGTCAGCTGAACAGGGCAGCGGCAGCCCCTAGACTTTCCTGTGCGGGCAGCAGGAGCCCTCTGTCTGCCCATGGGCCTGAGGGCTTCGGTGTGAATCCGGGGTGCTCAGCTCAGAGTTCAGAAGCACCTGGGGAAGTGAGCTGGGTGGGAGGGCAGCAGTCCGAGGGCCCCTCCTTTCCTCTTCCCGTTCTCCACCCCTCACTGGTTGGTGCAGATTGATGGACTGTGGGAGAGGAAGCCCTGGAGACCCGGAGGTGGATGTGGTTCACTGGGCCACCCAGATCTTTGAACCCCTGTTTCTCCTGGTTCTGGAGACGGTTGTCCACACCTGAGAAGTGGTAGGAGAGGACTCAGCTGTCAGCGCAGGTGACGCACAGACATGCTGCTGTCCTGAGATCCCAAGAAGGCTGACGACCTAGGACAGTTTCCTCTAAGCCGGGCTGGGGGCGAGGAGGACACTTGGTCTCGGGGAACTAGACTGGTGGAGGGTGTCCTTGAGGCAGAAAGTCGCCTAAAAGCAATCAGAAAGTGGAGATCTGTGGGCAGGGGAGGAGATGTAGCACCTGGCACTGCGACCTCCAGCTTTGTCCTGACAGACTCTGGGGTCTTTAACTTTTCATTCTTCTTAAAAAATGTTACATGTTTATTTTGAGAGAGACAGACAGACAGACAGACAGACCTGAGTGGATGTCAGAAGTCAGTCAGTTCTCTCTGTTCACCATGTGGACCTCTGGGGACTGACCCAGGCTACCATGTTTGTGAGTGGATCGATGCCTTACTGCGAGCTCTCTCCCCAGCCAGCCTCTCATTGTTTTAAAATGGGATGTGTGTGTGTGTGTGTGTGTGTGTGTGTGCATGCGTGTGCGAGTGCGTTTTTGAGAGAGAACACAGGTGCACATTTGCCACAGCACAGATGTGGAGGTCAGAGGACAAGTTTCAAGAATTGACTCTCCTTCCAACCATCTGGGCCCCAGGAATTGAACTCAGGTCTCTAGGTTTGCATGCAGAACCTTTTCCCACTGGACCTTTTTTCCTTATATTGGGAGATTATATCTGGGGCCTCACTTATACTGGACAGCTATGAGCTACATCCCCAGCCTATAATTTTTAAAAGGAAAGGTTTGAGATAAAACCTGGAAAATGAATGAAAGAGCTGGCGTTGGGGATGGGTGGGGCACACGGTGGGTCGTGGGGTCTGGATCAAGAGCAGAAGGACTGATTGCTGAGACCTAGTGGTAGAACTTGCATCTTGGGAGGAGGCGAGGGGCCTCTCGGCTGCTGGTGTCGCTCGCTATGAGGGTCTGTGCTGCTTGTTGGGGAGAAAACTGCTTTCTCTTGGCTGCTGGCTGCCTGGAGAAACTTCTTTTCAAAGCCAGGCTTGGGGGGGCAGGAAGGCGACTCCTCGGGACACTGTGTTGAGGTCAGAGGGTCTGCCCCCACCTTGGTGTGGCTCCATCCCGTAGGAGACAACTCAGTTCAAAAGAAGGGAGCAGGTTGCTTCAGGCGCCTTTGAAACCAGCATTTCCGGGGTTGGGCAGAGAGAACAGCTGGCCTCAGACTTCTCTCCTCACCCCTAGAGCAGCAACAGCAGGAAGTGGAGACTCAGGGCTAATTGCAGCTGATGGGAGGGGTGAAAGGTGGGTCCAGTTTAATTAGCTAAGTTGGGATACTGCCAGTCCTGTTGGTGAGAGAGAGAATGTGTGGGTGCTTGTGTCTGTATGTACATATACACGTGTATGCATGTGCATTGTGTGTTTTGCACATGTACGTGTGTATGCATGCGTGCTTGCAGATATAATCTGGTCTCTATGGGCTCCTTCCCCTCAAGTCCAGATCTTGAGTTGCCAGAGTTTTCCTTCTGTCCCTGGAGTGCCACACTTTTGGGGAGGAAGGAAGGCGCCCTGTAGCTCCAGCCTCCTGCTCTTAGGGGGACCGTTGCAACCCAGCCCGAGGCTCCTCCTGCCAGCCTTACACTCAGGTGTGTGGGAATCTGCCCGGGCCTCAAGACAGAGGCTCACCTGACCTCTTCTCCATCCTCCCAGGGGCATTTCCTTGGGGACCAAGTTTCTGGTATGTGTTTTGCACTGATCAAGTCGTGATTTTTCACCTGTGTCTCAGTCTTAAGAGGGATCATGCATACCATCCTCGTGGGCAGTAAGGTGCACAGGAGTGAGTGACAAGCCCATTGGCGTGGGAAGCTGAGGTCACTGTTGATTCCAGGGTGAGAGTGTGAATTTGTGCTGCCAGCAAAATTGCAGCTAAAAACCACACATTGTACCTCAAACGCCAAGAGTGCTCCGCCTCTCTGGACCACGTGTTCCTGGTTAGCACACACCTGGCGCCCAATGCCATGAGGTCTGTAATAGTCACATCCCTGATGGGATGGTCGTATTCTCCACACCAGAGAGGTAAGACGTGGCAGGCGGTTCCTGTTTTTTGGTGACAGCATGGGCATTGTTGCCGTTGCTCGGAGTTAGGTGTCGGTTAGATGTTGTAACTGGTTTGTCAGATGGCGTCTGACAAGAACTTGTCCAGGCAGGCTTAGCTGCTCCCTAAAGCTAGCTGCATGGCACCCTGCCAGGCCACAACAGTTTTTGCTATTCAACTGTTCGTTTTGGAAAGGCAGAGATTTTTCTTTGTTTTTTTGTTTTTTTTTTTTAAACCATGCGTTCAAGGCTCCGGTCCTGTCTGTGATAATTTCAGTCTAATGTTTCTGCTAATGAGAGGAAGAGGCGGGGCTGTAGAGATGATGGGCAGGCTATACCTCACTCCTGATGCTGCTTCTCAGTGACATTACAGGGTGGTCGAGGGTTCAGAAGGGTAGATACACGAGAAAGACACTGCAGGGGTCTGTTGATTTGGGGGTTGAGTTTCCAGCAGGGTACAAATACTGCAAAGGCAGAGGTGGGGTGAGCAGACCCTCAGAGAACTGTGCCCTGTGTCTTCGTAGCTGCTGGTCTATTAAGGGGAGAGGGGATCCACAGGCAGCCTTCCTCACTGGAGGGCTCTGGTCCTACGGGCAGTCTTTGTGGGCACTGGTAGTCTGTGAACGTGAAACCACGGCAGGGCAGGATGAGGGGCGGGGGAGCTCTTCTACGGGGGCGGCTCGGGCGTCACACTTGTATTTGAGTCTTGAAACTCATGTTTCTAGCAGTGTGAACCAGCATCAAAGACCTGCGTTTGTCATCTCACCAGTAACATGCAGTGCTTGTGGCCAGTCAACATTTTACCATGGACAGGAAGAGATCTCAAGAGGCCCCCACACCTCTCTGATGACGATGAGGGTTCATGCTCATGGGGCAGTGAGCGTGTTGCGGGAAAACACTTTTCCTCGGTGCTGTGCCCTCCTGTGATTCATGGTCTAGCAAGTACTCGGACACATGCCGTCAAAGGCAAACCGGATAAAACTCGGTGGGTCCCACTTGCAAGAAGGTATGAAAGTACGGGCTAGAGAGATGGCTCAGGGGTTAAGACTCTGCCACAGAAGCAGAACGTCCTGAGTTCGGATCCCAGGTCCCACGTTAAAACAGCCAAGCAGAAACTGCAGTGGCTGCACTTCCGGCCTGGTGGGTGGAGCCTGAGAAATCCCAGAGAGAAGCAAGAAGGAGGTGGAAGCAATTAAGGATGATTCACAAAGTCACCCTTGGGTCCCCATAGGGACACATGTGCCCTCTGATATACACACAAAAATAAATAAAAATTAAAAAAAAAGAAGATATGAAAGTCCTAGGGAGACGGGCAGGGACAAAGAAGGACTGTAACGGGAAAAGGAGGGGCATAGGGTTGGGGACTAAGGTGTGAATATACCATACGTTCAGTATATTCATGTATGAAACACTAAAAAACTAAAAAAAAAACAGACTTTTACCAATAATGAGTTCTTTCGGTTGTTTGAGAGGCTCAGACGAAGTGATGAATCGTGTGGAATCGCTGAGCCTCAGCAGCGTGGCCCTGGCCCGAGGCCTGGTGTTCCAGAACTCTTGGACAGGGGGCTTGCAGAGGGAGCTGGTGGGCGTTGAGAGGAAGATCCACGGGAAAGAGCAAGAAGGGATGGCGCAGACCTCGCTGTGTGGGCCCAGGTGAGCGGCAGGTTCCCTAGACTCTTCTCCCCGAGGATCCTTCCAGACCGAACAAGAAGGAGGTTGGTGGTGCCTGTCTGAGAGGGTTAAGTAAGGGTCTTATGCCAGGGCCGCGCTGCAGTGTGATTGGCAGCAGGTAGGTGGGCTACCTGCTGGCCAGCCCCTTGGCTGTGCTTTAGGATCATTACAAAGTGGATTAGCAGAGGATCCTTTCAGGGGCAGTGGGCGAGTTCCGATTCGTTTGGATCTGTCCAGCGAGCGTGCACGTGTGTGCTTGACAGTTTCTGGTCCTCTTTCTCCCCTGTGAGCTTTCTGTTTTATGCCTTTCGAGTACACGCAGAGTGGAGTGCCAGGGGGTTTCCACACTTTATCTTACCAAAGACAGCATCTCAGTTTTGTCCTGCTGCCGGCCACAAAACTCTCTAAAGAACAGGTGCCAACTCTTATTACGTTTGTCTCTCACCTCACCCATGTGGGAAGTGACAAGCCATGTAATCCCCATGTGGCAAAGTAAATCCTTCAGAGTAAGTCACTTCAGGGACTGGCGCGTGGGGGCTCCGGGCCTGTGGGGGGGGCTCTGGGCCTGTGGGGGGCTCCGGGCCTGGACCGATCCTAGCTCAAGGCGCAGTGACTCTACAAACACCCCTTGGCCTGCTGTTCTTCCTGGACTGTTGGATAATTGGAGGACAGAGGCAGGGTCTGGGGCCTGACTGCTCAGGGGTAACTGGGGGTGTCCTGTCCATGTGCAGTGCTGAGGGGCCCACACTCTTGGAGCCCCCGCTGTTCTCACACCGACCTGCAGGCTCTTCGCGTGCTGTTTGCTTTGTTGATGGAAATGCCATATGTCAGGTACAGAGCCTCTATCCCTGAGGGGTGGAAATCAGATGGATGTTTTCAGCTCTGTCTAGTCAGCCTGACTCCCCTGAGCCTTCCGAGGTTTTAAGCTTAATGACCTTAAACTTAAAAAAAGGGTGTGTGTGTGTGGGGGGGGCTTCTTTCCAAACTTAAAATCCCCAGCTTCTCTGCGCAGCCCCCACCAGCTCCTGAGTCAGTTAATGGTTTTCGTGATCACCATCGAAGGACGCCGCACTCACTTGCTTCCATCCTAAGGGCAGAAACTCTGCTGCCAGCCGCCTCCCACTTTCTTACTCACCTGTCACCCTTGTGGGATTCCATGACCAGCGCTTTCCTGAAGGCGACCCAGCGGTTTCCCTCCCTGGTCCCGGATCCCATCCCCAGCCCAAGAAGTCCCTGAGCAGGCGCCTCCAAGATGGTCTTGCTTTTATCGCTTCTGTATTGAAATGCTGGGTCTTTCTTCGTCCACCGAAATTCAAAAGGCAGAATAGGTAATTTCTCAAGGCAGAGATTTCTGAAGTCAAGGCCACTTGACAAGCCTTTTGATGTCATCCTTACAAGCTCAGGGTTCTTAAACAGAAAGTAATTAGAAATGTGACCAGCAAGGCTGCCCCTTTTTCTTCCTGTTGTGATTGATGGAGGTGCCTGCCCTGCCCTGCCCTGCCCTGGGAGGTCGGGGTCATGACCTCTGTGCTCCAAGACCTCAACCTGTTTCCACCTCCCACTTCACTGGTGGGGATTTGTGGGGCTGTGGGAAGAAGGAACAATCCAGTGCCAAATTTTACAGGTGATTCAAGTGCCCGGATCTGTTTGAACTGCAGCTAGATAGAGTCTCCGGAAGAGAGAACTAAATCGCCACCGTGGTGGGGTGGCGGGAGCACATCTCCTGAGAGCTGCTGTCTGCTGGCCTGTGTGTGTGGCTGTGGGTGTACGAGTGGGCGGCTAGCACGTTAGGCTTCACAGCGCCGGGACAGGAGTGGGAAGGGAAAGTCATGCTCGGGCTGGTTAGTAGAATTTAGAGAAAGAATAACTGGACTTTAAACTCTAGAGAACAACCAGAACTTTTAAAAAAAAAAAAACAGTAAGTGAAGAGGCCTGGGGAGTTGACTGGGCGTCTTGCTGCACAGCGAGAGAGCCGCGATTCACACCTGCGCAGCAGACCAGACCTGGGAGCAGAGGCCTGGGGACCGGGGGCGGAGCAGAGCAGGCTGGCCGGCTACACCAGCCAGAGCTCTGGGCTTCACCGAGCAGCCCTGCCTCCGAAAATCAAGCGGAGGGTAATGGAGGAAGGCACCTGCCATGGACTTTGTGTTTCCACACACGTGCACAGAGAGAGGGGGGAGGGTCGCTCATAGGAATATGGAGTCCTGTTCTTGTAGCAGCTACCCAGTGTTAGAAATCACCAAGTTCTTACAAAGGAGTTACTTTGAGGGCCGCAGTTTCAGTTCTGCAAGATCAGAAATGTTCTGGAAGTGGATGGAGGGCAGGGATAGCTGCACTGCAATGTGTGAGCTGAAGGCCACCGAAAACACAAAACTGCCGAACTGCTCAGTCTCACGTCTTAACTTGCACAGAAACAAAAGCAAGGAACTCCAGTAGGCGGCGGGCAGTAAGAGGGTATTGTAGTTCATCTGCACAGTTGCTGATAAATGACCATCCGATGGCTTAAGGGAACGAGGGGTTTATTTCCTTAAGACAGTCCAGTTACAGTTCACAGTCCAGCTTGACCGGAAAGCACACACCACCAGGGCCGAGGGAACTGGCCACACCATCTTTATATAACAGCCGAGAGAGGGATGATCCTTACTTGCCAGACCAGCATGTCTGGCCAAGTGTACACAAGGATGCCAACTTTCTCAACCAGCTGTCTGTATTTTATTCCAGGGCCTAATCCCACCCACCATGGGCGGGGCCTTTCCCATCAGCTAGACAATCTCCTGCAGGTTTGCTCTGGGCCTAACTCAACAACCAATTCTTTACAAATGTGCCCAGAGCTCAAACCCTCAACTGTCAAGTTGATACCTGTGCCTAACTATGACAGAGGGTTTGTATTGTGATAATGTAATGTAAAAAATGAAAACTAAGTGTTTCATGTTCAAGGGTCTCTCATAAGGCCTGGCACATAGGAAGTCAGTTCTCTCCTTCCCCCCATGTGGGCTTCTAGGGACTGAACTTAGGTCGCCAGGCTTGGAGCAAGCCCCGTATTTTCTGAGCTATCTCACTAGCCCCTGGATTTACATTTTATATTCATTTCAGGTCGGGGACTCTTGTTCCAGAACAAAACCAGCTGCTGCAGCAGAGGGCTGCACAAGGGTGTTTATAAATAGAAGTTTCTTGGACTCACAGTTCTCAAGGCCAGCGAGTCTGAGACGGCCGGGAAGCATCTGACGAGGGCCTTCATTTTGTGTCATGGATGTGGATGTGGCAAGGAGAGGGAAAGAGGACTGAGAAAAGATCACTCCTAAGACTGTTGAGGCAGACCTGATCTATGATAAGGGCCTTAATCCATTTCAGGGAGCAGAGCCCTGGGGTGCTATCACCTCCCCACACTGCCTTGGGAATCCAGTTTCCACACATCTTGAACTTGGAGAAGGACTCTGCTCAGACCTACCAGTGGCACTCAGTGTCACACCCCGGAGGTTTTCTGTAGCCAGAGGCCTAGTTTAAAGATTGAGAAAGTTCCATAGGCCAGTTTGCTTAAAAAAAAAAAAAAACCCACAGAGCATGTTGGTGGCTGTCGGTGTTACACTGAGCCGGGCCCCTCCTCTTGACTGATAAGGCATAAATTAAGAGGCTAAGAGGTTTCTTGGCACATAGGGCTGTGTGTCAGATGCTGTGCTGAGATATGTTTTGAAGGCGTGAAATGGGCATCTAATAAAAAAAATATGCTGTTAATCATAATCAACCTTGAGATGGGGTAGATAGGCTGTGGCCAGCTACCTAAGCTGAATCAATCAGCCAGTACCTCCTCTCCTCCTCCTCTTCCTTTCCTTCCCTTTTTGTCCTCCTCCTCTTCCTTCTTTCCTTCCTTCCTCCCCTCCCCTTCCCGTGTCTCTTCTATCAGAAAAACCTTTCTGTTTGGGAGTCGGCACAGGGTTCCACATCGAGTCAGTCAAGTCCCAGCAGCTGAGATGGTTGTCCTGTGGCCGGTGGCCGGCCTAATACGGGGCTTTTCAGAATCATGTTGAAGTCAAGCCAGGGTTCACCTGGCAAGGTGGGAAGCGCCTCTTGCCACTCGAAACCCGTTGTTCCAGTCAGCGGCCTTGGCTTAGAACCTGGAATCGCATCTAGAGGAGAAATTGGTGACATCCCCTTTCTCCCCAGTGGGGGCTGATGGGTGCGCATGTTTGTGTGGTGTGAAGAGGGAGTTGTGGCTGCAAGTCCAAGAGGTGAGGACACACACGCTTCCCTTCCTCTCTGATGGACGTGGAGGGAGGGTGGGTGGTGGAAAAGTGCCTGTCTTGCTGGAATCCCCCTCCCTGCAGCCTTCCTCTGCTTGGCCATCAGCTGCCGAGGCCCTGGCGACTCCACAAAGCCCTTACATGAACTAATTTGACCTCGTCCAGGTGGAGGGCTGGCGTCCTTTGGTGTGTTGGCTTTACTCGGTACTGCTGCTGATCTGGTGTTGAGATCAATGTCCTGCCTCCAGAGCATCAAGAACCTAGGTGCTTTATTTCCGCCTATTTATTTTTATCACCTCAACTGATCGGTGTGTGACTAAAAATCATACAGGACAAGCGGAGAAAGATGCGCTCACTCCCCAGCGGGCTGTTAAAGTGGGTCGCAGTTGACTGTCCTGCTGAGGCTGTGGCCGTCCCAGGGGAAGGAATCTGTGGCTTCCTTGTGACAGCTGAGGGCTATTAATACCAAGGAACTCCTTTTCCGTGGGTCCGTAAAGGGAGGGGCTGGCAAGTCCTCTCCCCAAGTGTGCCCCTGAGTCATAGCCCGCTGTTGGAACACATTTCGGTCTGTGTATGGTGGGAGCGCCATGTGTTTGAGGGTTTCGATCCTTTTTTAGTCATTTTCAGCGTTTGGCACCAGCTGACAGCTCGCCATGTGTGTTTCTTGTTTACACATCCGTCTGAGCCCCTACTGTGAACTGCTGAGTTAGGCCGCCAGCCACAGGCTGCTGGTGACGAGCTGTCGTGGTCTGATGGTGGAAGTCGCTGTGTCTCCTGGTGCTCGGTTAAAAGCGTGGCTCAGCCAGCCAGGGTCGGGAATCTTCTCGAGCAGATCCCCGAGCTGCTGCAGAACAAGTACTGGCTGCCTGGGTCTCGGTTAGGGCCTGTGTCAGGCCGTCAGAGACCGGGGTTGAGACTTCAGCTGCACAACCCAGCCCCCTTCACTGTACGTGGGTGGGGGCTTGGCTGAGACCTTATAAATGAGTCAGTAGTAGGTGGTGGGCTTGGGGGGTGTGACTTCAGTGGTAAGGCACTTGACTGGCATGTCTGAGCCCTTGGGTTGATCCCCGGCAGCACACACTAAGTGATAGAGCTATCGTTTGACTCCTTGTAACAGATCCGGACAGAAGTCTGGCGTGCGTCTGCATTGGGACACCCCGTTCTCAACTGTTTGCTGACTACATACAGTTGCATAGCCCCGGGCTTGACTGATGTTCTTCAGTGTTTCTGAGACTCCAGCGGTGGTTATTTGGTGGGTGGGGTTTTCAAGAACTCGAAGGCTCGAGGGAGCACTGGGCACGTGGAAGGTCCCTGGGGACACTGATTGCTTTGACTCTGGACAGCACAGACTAGGGGGTTGGGGTTGCGCAGGCCCCGCCCCGGGTGCCCTGTCACCACAGTGCCTTGGAACCAGGGTTGGTCTCGGTGAGCCTGCTGCTCCTGGCCTGGGTGCCAGCGGGTGTTCCCGTGCCAGGAACCTCGACCTAAAGAAGAGGCTCCAGGGTGCCAGGTGTCAGGCTGTATGGGGCACGTTCCATGCCGGGCCTTGGCAGAGCCCTGGATGCCCCTGCCCAGTCGCCACTTCTCTCCAGGGGCTGTTCCCATGAAGCATCTGCTGCGTCTTCAGCCTCACCGGGGACTGCTCTCGAGGGGCAGGAACGGGGAGCCGGAGGCCAGGAGTGTGGCCGAACCGTGCTTTAAGGCACGGTCTTAACTCCAGAGCCATCTCTCCAGCCCGCTTGAACTTTTTACAAATGTTTTATTTATCTGAGGGGAAGGGGCGAAGGCATGCAAGCCAGCATGCTTTTACTTTGCCTTTTCGAGGTCCTTGGTTCTTGTCCTTCAGCTCATACCGTCATGTGATCTGAGTGGTGGTGGTTTGTCAAAAAATACGGAAGTCTGAGAGTTTGTATTTCATGGACGGGGCGGTGCTTGCGCTTGCCACAGCACACATGGAGGTCAGAGGACAGTATTTCAGAAGTCAGGAATATCTTTCCATCATGGGGGTCCAGGAGCTGAACTTGGGTTGCTAGGTTAGTGTGTAGGAGCCTTTACCCTAGTGAACCATCCTATCGGCCCATGCGTTTAGCTTTTTATTATTTGTCTTAAGAGGAAGAATAAGCCCAGTCATCAAAAAGAACCTATAAAAACGACGAGGCAGATGGTTCAGGAGTTACTATCCTCATTTAGATGAAGACGACGATGCCCTGGGGTTCTGTGGCTTGCTCTAGGTCACACCCAGCTGCAGGGGGAGAGGGGGAGGGAGAGATGACATCAGAACCCAGGTCTTTCTGCTCCCTGGTTTCCTCTGCACAGTTCTACCTGTGAGACAGGAACGCACGTGGATGTTTCTGCTGGAGGTGGAGCTGAGTCATGGGTAATAAGCCCTGTGTCCCCTCAGGACAAAATTAGTCCTATTAATACCCTGGAATAGAAGCTGAATGTAGTGCACGTTTATGATCTTAGCCCTTGGGAAGCTGGGAGATTGAAGTTCCTGGGCTTCGTATTAAGACCCCATCTCTAAAGAAGAAAAAGAAACCCTGGGCCATGGTTTATACCTCCGGTATAAACTGGTGTCTTGGGACAGGACTCTAGCTTCCGGCTTACTAACCTGTCCTGCTACCTTGTGACCTGACACCCGTCTCTAGGGGCAGATGTTCTGCGGCCTGAGTGGACGCGGCAGCCTTTACCTGGAGCCAAGCAAGCTATTTTTTGGCGGTCCTCATAAGGATGTCCCCGGCCTTTGTGCCTGAGCTGCTCGTGCTCTGGGGCCCTGCAGACCTCCCAGCAGTGCCGTCCCAGGCTGCCGTACTCCAGAAAGAGAGGCGTGCTGTCGTCTCGCCATGTCATGGGTTAGGAAAGGCTTTTCTTCAGAGGATGAAGATTGGGCTGGGAGAGGTGGCTCAGGGTTAGGCCTCTGCCTTGCCCCAGCAGAAGGAGCCGAGTTCGGATCTCAGATCCCATGTAAAATGCCAGGTGGACGTTTGGCTACCTGCACTTATGACCCTGGAAGGCGGAGCCTGGGACGCCCAGAGCAAAGCAACAAGGAGATAGGGCAATCCAGAGTGATTGCTGCAGTCACCCTTGGGCCTCCAGAGGCATACACATGCGCGTGCATGCGCGCGCGCGCACACCCACACAAATAAAATTATATTGTGTTTGTCGCTGGGTGGCCAATCCCATGCTGCTGTGGACTTGAGGGACAGGTTTAGGGCATCACTAGATGCAAGCAGCCCTGCGTGCTCCTTTGGACATCTTCGGTGAAATGGGTTTGATGCTGCCTGGGGGCTCTGACCAGAGGGAACGGAGGGAGACGCAGGACCCGAGTCCGCGTGCTCGTTAGCAACACCGTGACGTGCTGCTTCACTAGCCGGACCTGTGCATGGAGGAGCTGCAAGTGCCGGAGACCTGAGGCTGGGGGTGCTCCAGAGTGGGGGGGGGTCATAGGCCTGTGCTTGAAGACTGGCTTTTCCTCATGGCTTGGGTTTTGATGGGTTCCTTGTCTCACTTCAGTCTTGCTGGGATGACTCAGTCCCGTTGGTACCCAGCTGTGCTGCCCTCCAGGTGCCCTCCAGGTGCCACACCTTCTCCACCTTCTGGGTACCCAGACGCGGCACCTGGAACGCGGCACCTCATGCTGGAGGTAGAAGAGAACTGCTCAAGGGAGGCTGCTTCTCTGCCATCTCCCGGCAGCCGCTTACACAGATGAGTTTGTGTCATTGCGAGAACAGCCACCTCATCTTTTTGACACGATCATGTTTCTGCGCATGTCCTTTCTGTACTGGAGAGTCAGACTCCCAGCCCAGCACGGACCCAACAATAAAATGGCTTAGGACCCGCAGAAGTGCTTGTGTCTTTCCCAGTGCCTCATGTCACCAAGAATGGAGCCGTTCCCAGGAGTGTCCGGTTTCCCACCCCCATTCACCAAGCGCCACGCTACTCTCAAGGGGGAGAACTGGTTGTGCAAAGTAAGCCGATAGCTCACTGGAATATCCTCAGCGGGAGGGAGTGACGGTTTATGGCAGACTTGGGAGGAGGCAGAATGTACCCGACTTCTGGCCTTTTTCTCCCCCACCATCTCTTTAGGCTCCTCTGCATTCAAGCAGAATAAGGGAGGAGCCCCCCCCCCTTTCCTGGGTGGGTGGGAGGAAGCCTAGATCAAAGGCCACTGCTGGGTAGAAACAAAGCCAGTCATGCCTGACTGATCACGGCCCCTCCAGTTCCTGGCCGGACCTCCCCCTCCCCTTTCTGGAGTAGGGCCAACCTGGGAGATGAAGTGCTCCAAGGGCAGAAAATAAGGGCTAGAATCGGAGCTGCAGGGGTGATTCACCTGTGCAGAGCAGCCCTTCACCCCCAAGTCTGCACGTGGGACGGAAACTTGGGCACAGGATGCCCCACAGTGCAGCTCTTGGACCCTGGCTGCAGAAGAGATCGCTTCTGGCTTAAGAGGAAGCTTGAGCCAAGCTCGGTGTGTGGATCTTTAACCCGGTTACTGGGAGGCTGAGGCAGGAGGATCACAAAAGAAAAAAGGCAACTTGGTAAAGAGCAAGTTCCAGGCAGCTTGGATTATAGAGTAAAACTCTGGGTTTAAAGAAAAAAGTGTCCCTGCGATGAGACTTGTCCTTAACCAGACTTGCATAAAGACTGACATGCCAACATGCCCCCCTAGACTAGTGGGGAATCTCAAGAGAGATAATTACATGCACTGGAAACCTTGGGGATTAAAGCTGGATGAGTGAAGGGACATGCCCCTCTCAATGGAACAGTCCAAAGAGGGGTCACTTGGTATATGCCACAGAGACCTGAACACCGTAAGAGCTGACAAGCCAGAGGGAACCTTGGGGCATAGACGTGGACAGGCAGGAAGGTGGGAGGAAGTGGGATGGATTGATGAAAGGAGAGGAAGGGGAATGAATGGGAAGGAGGGGGGGAGGAGGGAGGCAGGGATAAGTACTCAATATACTTGTAAAACTACGGAAAAAATTTTAAAAAATATCTGGATAAAGGCAAAAAAAAATCACAAAAAAGTGAAAAAAGAGCTAGGGATATAGGCCATGGGCCTCAGGGGAGAGAGAGAGAGGGGGGGAGAGAGAGAGAGAAAGAGGCATGGTGCACACACCTGTAGTCCCAACATTTGGCAACATGGATTAGGAGCTGGAGCTCAGTCTGGGCTACACAGGTTCTACACATATACAAACACGTGTGTTTGTGCATACGTACGTATGTATGTGTGTGTGCATGTATTCACAAATGCACGCAGCAAAAGAAATGAAGAGAGGGGGGTGTGGCTTGGTGGTGGAACAGTGGCCTGGGCTGTGGGAGACCTGGGTTCCCTCCCGAGTAGGGAGCATTTGAACCTGTGTTTCTCGTCTGGAAAGACTATGGTCCTTTCAAGTTTTCTCTCAGGTGGGATACGCTGTGGGAGCTAAGGAGCTGATGCCAGGTGTAATTCCATCCCCAGAGGGTCCTCCTGCGGGGGTCCTGTGTTTCCTGTGCTCAGCGTTCCCTCCCGTCCTGCTGGCTGCTTCTGTGGGACCCACCGTGAACCAGGGTCAGCCTGGGGCCCCAAGGACGGATGCAGAGTTGTCCGGCTCGAAGGTGCTCCGAACCAGCTGGAGAAGGAACAGCGCCGGCACAAGAGCCTTCACTTGAAGAGCGCGCTTCAGACTGCTTGCTGCTCCAACAAAGACCCCTTGGGGTCCAGCTCATGTGTGGCGGATCCATTCTGCTCCCACTTTTGCATACTTCTGCTCAGAGCCACATCGTGGGCCCGAACAATTTTACAGTGTCTTTGGAGACCAGCTAGGCCAGGGAGTGGCAAACAAGTTTAATCTTGGGGGTGCAGATTGATTAGTTTGGGCTGGATCAGGAGACTTTTCACCTTAATCTTTGGAAAAAGTGCCCAGTCGTTTATTAGTGATGTCTGTCCTGGAGGCAGGAAGAAGGAGGCAGAAGTAGCATTCCGAGGCGAAATGTGCGGAGTCTGTCACTTTACAATGAAGAGAAGCCCAGGGAAAGTGGCTCTGTGGAACTAGAATCTAAGACTTGTAACTTCCATTCCAGCATTCCTTCGTTGCCCTGACATTAAGGAATCATTTTAGTTAGAGATGTTAGGGCAAAACATCAGTGAGTTGTGGAGGAAGTTCACTGTAAAGGAGTCGGAGATTTGCTGAGACTGGAGGGGGCAGAGCTGGGTTGTGGAAGATTCCGAGGTGTAGAAGAAATTTCTTTCACCCCTTCGGGGGCTGTCACAGCCAGACTGCACTGGAGTAAAAGGGTAAAAACTGCTACTTTAATTCCTTTCTGTGCTTTTTTAAAAAAAACTATTTTTAAAGATGATTGATTGCGTGCGTGCGTGTGTGCGCGCGCGTGTCTGTCTGTATATCAGAGGGCACTCTGTGCCTGAGGAAGGGCACAGCCACCCTGGAGTGCTCTGCCTCCTCTTTGCTTTGCTCTGGAGTGTCCCAGGCTCCGCCTTCCAGGATCAGAGTGCAGGCCACTGCCATTTCCTCCTGGGATCTTCATGTGGGATCCGGGATCCAAACTCAGCTTTCTGTTTGCAAGGGAGACGCTGAACCCCTGAGCCATCTCTCAGGCCGTGTGTTGGGCTTTAAAGTGTTTTTCTTCCGCTCCTGTTCTCCACGTTCAGGTTGGCCTTCGAACGTACGCTGAAACCTTTAGTTTATGAAGCGTATCGTCATGGTCCTGTGAGGAAGCGCCATGTTCTTTGGAGGGGTGTCCTGGTGGCGGTGCGGAGCCGCACAGCCCGTGGGCTTGCTTTGCTGGTCTGCTTTGCAGCAAATGAGGAATACACTGAACGCAGAAGATCCATGCGTCACACCTGCTATGCCCAGCACATCTCCTCTAGTTGTTTCAGACTTGGAGTGACATGATGCTGGCGTTTGTTTTAAATTTTCATCCATTCATTCATTCATACATTCATTCATTCATTCAGTGTGTGTATATGGAGTGGCGTGTCTGTGTTCCCGGTACTGCGTGTGCCTACGAAGGCCCAAAAGTGACTTGGATTGTTCTACCTTCTTTTTGCTTGTCTCCCAGGGTGGGAAATACAGGCTGCTGCCACTGTGTTTTTAATGCGGGATATGGAATTGAAACTCAGGTCCTGCTGCTTTCGAGGCAGAATCTTAACCCCTGAGCTATCTCTCTAGCCTTAAAATATTTTAAAATTATATTTTGCTTATTTTTTTAGTGAGAGAGAGAGAGAACTTGTAGAGTTAGCTCTTTCCTTCCACCGCGTGCATTTCGAGTGACTCGGCTCGTCAGGCTGCGGAGCAGGCGCCTTCTGCTGAGCATTGGGCCCTGCTCTACCGTTCTTTCACAGCAAAGGGCCGGAAGGTGAAGCAGCTCCCTGCTTTGAACTAGAAGGATGGGCGCAGGGGCTGATGTAATGCTCTCGCCACTCCTTGTGCTGTCATTTGCAGATTGTCACAGTAAAAATGTTTGCAAATTTTTAGCATTGTGCAGAAGCCCTTTTGGCGCTTTTCTGTCAAACTAATTGACCTACTTAGAGATGCTCCGACGTGAGCACTCGGTTCTGCTGTCTTTGTTCCTCCCTCTTGTTGAACACTGAGGGGCTTCCGATGTAAATGACATGGAGTTACAGTACATCCATCCAGCTATGCCCCCCACACCTCTCACTAGACACGACCCCACATCATTGGTAACTTTGCAAGGGTTATTTTGTAGGACTCCTTTATAATTAGCAACGAGCTTTGTTTTCTTGGAATTGAAAGAGGCGGCGTGAGGCCCTGGTTATCCCAGCATTGCCCCCTGCAGCAGAGGCCTGGGGAGAAGGGTCCCATCCTGATCCCACGCTACAGCCCGGAAGTGCTTCCCCACAATGGGTGTGGCCGGCCTGTAGCAGCACACCTGCTTTGAAATCCCCCCACGGATGTGATGTGTGTGCCAGGACCTGCTGTGGAAGGCCGTGGCTGCCAGCTGCTCGGCAGCCTCGAGCTGGCAGCAGCAGAAGGAGCAGGTGCCAGGCTGCAGTGGAGGGGGGTTGGAGTGCATTCTTTGGGGGCACACTCAGCCTCAGCTCACAGGGGCTGGTTGAGGAAGCAAAGGAGTCGGGGACCAAATAGAGTGAGAGATACTAGTCGCGTAAGACCAGTCAGAACTCGGTGATGCCTTCCCCGGCTCATTCCCAAACCACTCTGCGACCTGGCAAGATCTTGTACAGACTGGTCCGAGAGTGTTATGTGTTTCGTTTCGACTCCGAAGCTAACCTCGTGTAGGTGTTGTCTTTGATGTACTACTCTGATCAAGGTGTTGTTCTTTGTTAGAGACGCAGCCCCAGGCAAGAGCCGCCTGGCGTTTCTGACCCTGTCGGTGAGAGGCGTGGGTGCAGGAGCACAGGGTTTGAGATTCAGGTGGGCAGTGGGTCAGGACCCTGCTCTTGCGCACATTGGTCTGTGATGCTGGGTTATGATGGGTTTCGCTTGCTCTCAGGTGCTGCTGCTGTTCCCCACCTGCTCCTGGTGGGAGTGTGAAACGGTGTGGTCGCTGGAAAAAGAACCTGGCGTTGCCTGAAGTTCCTTCTGCCCTGCAGCCTGGCCACTTGCCTTGTAGGCGCATTCCCGAAACTGGCCCACAGAAGTCAGGAGACAGAGGCACGCGGGCCCGATGTACTTGTGTGCACAATAACAAAAATCCTGGAAACAGTCCATCAGTGGGAGAGTGCTGGATACACTAAGACATGATCACACAATGGAATATTATCCAGCTGTCCAAACAAATTAACTGCAGCGGCGTGCAGTGCTGTAGATGAATTCTAGCAGTACATAAATATTAGGTAAAAATAGCACGCTCCCAGACACCACGTGCAGCGTGCTCGTCTTCCTCTGTCATGAGGTCAGAAGCAACCAGAAGTGCTGTGCTTTCTAGGGATAGTCACAGATGCACTGAAAACATCTGGAAAAGCACATGTGCCCTTGTGACTCAGGTCGTGAGATTTGGGGGGATCGGTATTTGGTTAACTGTGGGCACAGGAGGGGTCTTGGCTTTTGCATTGGGTGGAAGTTACTGCATGTGTGGAAAGTGGCTGAAAGATCTGCTAAGACGAACTTCAGGACTCAGGATTATTCTCAACCCACTTGTGCACTTGTTGGGCTAATGCTCCCCCCTCCCCAAATGAAATTGGCTTTAGCCAAGGCTGCAGTCATCCAGTGTTCTCTGGGGGTTGGAGTGGAGTTCGTGTTTCCATGGTTACTCTCTCCTGTCCATCCCAGCTCAGTCTCCCTTTTCCAAAACGCCTGCTGGCTACTGTGACCTGAGTGGGCTTATGGGTTTTCTCCTCCTTAACTACTTACTTCCTATCAGTGTTGTACAATTAGCACCTCGTTATAGATGGCCTCCCTGGTAATCATCTCCACATGTGTGAGGGCGTCTCCCCGGGGCAGAGATCAGCTTTATCTTCACGATGCTGGGTGGCTGGCAGACCATGTGGCCTGTGAAGTGTAAGTAGGTAGTGCTGCTGCCGCTCCCCTAGGAAACCTTCCTGAGGGGAGGTGGTTGTCTGCTTAATCCTCTTCTGCTGCTGCTGCTGCTGCCGCCCACATTTCAACAAAATGCCCAGGACTCCATGGAGGGGCAGCCAGACCAAGGCCCAGGCCCCCGACACTCTGTGCTGGGGGTGCTCAAAGTAGCTTCGGGTTGTCTGGCTTCTCATAAACTTGGGTCTCATTTGAGCGTCTCTTCAACGTAATTATTCTGTGATACATCATGTAGCCCTCACGCGTCTCTTTCCTTGCATTTTTGTGTGTATGGAGTGCATATCTGGGTGTGTGTGTGCGTGTTTGCATGTTAGTATGTGGAGGCTGCAGGTTAATAGGGAGAATGGTCTTCAATTACTCTTCAACTTTATTGTTTTGAAAAAGGGTCTCTAATTAAACCCAGAGCATGCCTGTAGTCTAGTCTGCCCAGCCAGCTTGCTCTAGAGATTCCCAGGCTGGAATTATATAGCTGGGCTACCGTTACCCATCTGGCATTTTTACCTCAAATCTAGGGATCCAAATTCTAGGCCTTTTGCTTATGTGGTAAGCACTTAAATCACCGAGCCATCACCCCAGTCCCTCCCACATGTGGGGATACAATACAGGACCAGTGTCCCTGGTCACTGTAATAAGAGTCAGCAGAATTTCAAGTTTGCATCTAGATTCTGGGATCATTGGCATTTAGCGAGAAGTCTAGACCCCCGGGAACTCACTTTTGTTCTATGCTCACTCGCCCTTGGGTGACCTGGGTAGTCACTTGACTCCTCTGAACTCCGCTTGCCCACTAGTTCATCCAAGTTGACAGTACCTGTCGTAGATTGCCAGGCAGATGGAGGCTCATTCGCATAAACCGCCGCCCTCATGGCAGTGGGCAGAGCTCCACCTCGGGCGCATGCCCTCGGCCTGACCAGCCCTGCGCCCAGCATCCCTGCACGGGAACGAATGCTGCATGATACCCACCCCTGTTGAAGGTACACATTGGTCCCTGTTTCTCCCCCCTGGAGGAAAGCCACGGGGGGGGGGGCAGCACTGTGTGTATGGGGGGCTTTACTGAGGTTTCTGTGTTTCTTCATCCTCCTCTTGTGGAGACCAGTGTCTTGATAGACTAATGTAGTGTCCACTCACCCCCGGCATGGCGTGTCTGCACCCACTCACACGCTCATTCACACGATTGCACAGCTCCTGGCTGGAGGACGAAGAAAAGCAGGTTCTGGTCATCCTGGCCTCCGCCTCAATTTCCCAGAGACTTGACCACGGGACGGGGAGTTTGTTGTTGGGGGAAACAAAGGAGCTTATATAGACAAAAGACCAAAAGGCGCCAAACAGGCAGCCAGTTGTGTCAAAGGTCAACACAACATACAGGTAACACAGGTGAAACAGAGGGTAGGTCAGTACCTGAAAACCAATTAGGAGGTCCCTGTAATGTGATCAAGGTTATGCCCAGGATATTAGCCCTCAGTGCCATCTTTAGTCCCATGTGCTCAGCCATGCCCTGGGGCAAATCCTGGGCGGGCCCAACGAACTAAAGATGAAGAGTCACATGGGGAGAAGCCGCAAGGGCAGCCTCTGTGTATGGGGTGCATATCTGGGTGTGTGTGTGTGTGTGTACACATGTACACTCAGACACACTCAGGCACACACAAACACATGCATTCACACACACACCGACACACCTATGTACGCTCACAGACAAGCACATACATACATGTACACTCACATACGCACACAGGCAAGTGCATACACACAGACACATGCATTCACACACGTGCACACACAATGTGCACACACAAGCACACACATGCACTCACATACAGAGACACGCGTGTGCATGTGTATGCATGTGTGAGTGCATGTGTGCACATGTATGTGTTCCTGAGTGCGCGTGTGCATCTCTGTGTGTGAGTGCATGTGTGTGCTTGTGTGTGTGCATTATGTGTGTGCACGTGTGTGAATGCATGTCTGTGTGTATGCACTTGCCTGTGTGCGTATGTGAGTGTACATGTATGTGTGTGTGCGTGTCTGTGTGAGTGCTTGTGAATGCATGTGTTTGTGTGTGCCTGTGTCTGAGTGTACGTGTGTGTGCGCACATGTGTGTCTGTGTACATGTGTACACGTGCATGAGTGTGTGCATGTGAGTGTAAGTGCGTGTCTGTGAATGGACGTGTGTCTCTGCATGCGTTCATGTTAGCGTGTGTGTGTGTGTGTGTGTGTGTGTGTGTGTGTGTGTGTGTCTGTGTGCGCCTCGCAGGGCAGTCCCATCCAAGCTCCACTTCAGCCTTGCTTTGGGCTCTGGATGGCCAGCAGCACCGGTCACTCTGGAACGCTAATAATCTCAGCTGCTGTGACTGCCGGACAGAAAGTCCTTTCCACTTGGGCAGGCCTGGGGTGTCCTGTGGGCCACCGGTCGGCTGCCGAGCCAACAGCACGTCCAGGGGCTGAGCTGGGAGACGCTGCCAGGAAGGGGAATGGTTGTTGCTCTCCATCTCCCAGGGAAGGCGGTTCAGAACGACTGGGACCTTCCGGCACGTTCCTGAGCGAGTACAGTGTCTCCCCTGCCTGACTGGGTTCCCCGCTGAGCTCACCGCGAGGACAGTGGGTCAGCGCCGTGGCTCTGACCACGTTCCCGGAGGGCAGGGAATGTCTGCTTGCTTATTGTTGAACCCGCTCCCAGCGCTGTGAGCAGACCAAGGCTCGGTTCCACTTGAGAGGACGCAGACCTGAGGGTCTACAAACAAGGCAGTTTCTGAGTCTACAAAGCAGTGCGGGCTGAGGTGGGGAGGTTGTGTCCATCTAAGGACCCACACCTGCTTGGTGCCAAGTCCTGACAGAACGCGTAGGCTGTGCAGAGTCTGTGATCACGGGCTGCCGTTGCCCTGAAGAGAAGGCTGGTGCATTTACCATCTCTCTCCTCGGAGCCTCGGTCATGCGTGGTCAGTGAGGCCTTTGCTGGCCCTGGGGGTAGAGGCCTCTGCACCTGACTCCTCTGCCCCCTGGGAGGACATGTGATGCTGCAGGCTCACCATGTCGAAGCCCTCTCACGCCCTCATCTCCAGGGTGGGAAGGTCTAGACTCGCAGCCCTGCTGCGCTGTGCCCCGGGGCTGTGGTCTGCATCCGTCTATGATTCTCTACTATCCGGCACAGTGACAGCAGCTTCCCTTCTGCAGACACTGAGGACAAACTGGAGAATGTTTAACCAGAATGAGGTTCACCTGCTCGGTGCCTGTCGCCGGGCAATCGGTGGGTCCCCAGTTAATGTATAGAGTTGGGTCTTGGGGCTCCAGCCAGAGGAGTCCACTGCTGCCACACGGGGGAGGGGGTAGACAGTTGGTTTGGGGACACGATGTCTCTGATTGCCTCACGTCTGGGCTGCAGCGACGGCCATGGGACTGCGGGGTGGGGTCGTAGACTCCATTTCCTGTTCCCCAAAGTTGCTCGTTGGTGCTGGCGCCTTCCTCACGTCCACCTTATCCATAGCTGAAGAAGCCTTTCCTGCTGGGAAAAGAAAGATGGCAAAGGCTGTTTCATTCTCAGACAGTGGCTGATGTGACTGGTAGACGGGCAGGTGTGACTGGGGGGCGGTGTTTGCCATGCCCTTAGGATTCACCTGCAGCTGACCACAGGGCACAGGGACATGCTGCGCTGCGCCTGGGGCGATGGTTTTCCGTTAGTTCCTTTGACGAATGGCAGCCAGCTCTCCTCTGTGTCAGGTCCTGGAAGCAACAGCCGCCATTGCTACCCTTGAGAGCACACAGGCCAGGGACGCCTGGAAAAGCGAAGCCACTTGAACCAGGATACCTAAATCATGGTGGGATTGCTCCTCTCTGGTTTGCAGTCTCAGCATGTGATAACACGTGGGAACAGTGCTTACCACATGTGGTTATGTAAAGAGTGCCACCACACCTTCATTCCTGGCTCAGGACATCTCTAATCAACCTTGGCGCACTCCACCCCTGAGTTCTGATGTGATCTCAGAATCCTTAACACGGTGCCCTAGTCCCCTCCTCTCTAGTCTACATCTGGGTGTAGAAGCTAGGCAGAAACCCTGTCGTGTGAAAGTTTCTTGGTGCCTCAGAATGGGACCTTTGACTACAAGAGCCCAAGCCAGTAAGGTCGGACTGTCGGAAACATAGCATCTTTTGTCTGCGAGACCTTCCCACATGGTCTTCGCTCTGTTGGGAGCTCTGATTCCACATCTCTGCTCACTGCATTCCTGTCCTGTTCAGCATGTTATCCAGGGCCCATGTCACCGGAGCATGCACGTCCTTATCTCGTGTATATGGGGATTGTGCGTGTGTTTGTGTATGTGGGCACATGCGCGTGGAGGCACGAGGTTGATAGCAAGAATCACGCTTCCAGGTTGCTGGTTTTGAGTCGGGGTCTCTAACCAAACTCAGAGCCCACCAGTAGGGCTAATCTGGCTAGGCACCTTGCTGTGGGTAGTCCCAGTCTCTGCCTTCTAAGGCTGGACTTACAGATGGGCCAGTACTTCCATTTTACGTGGCACCTTGGGTTCCGAACTCAGGTCCTGTAGCGAGCGCTTTACCTGTTAAGCCACCTTCCCAGCCTTCACACTTGCCACTTCTGTCACAACAGTATCCTGAGTCATCAGAGGTGTCTGAACTGAATGGATCTTGTATTATCAGTGGAGAACAACCTAACCCTGGGCTCTGCCTGTTTGACTTAGGACTAAATGACATAATTCCGCACAGGTGCCTGGCAGGCTTCTGGACAGTGGACCTCTGATTTATGATTGTTCAAAGTAAAGCAGCCTCTGCACTACAGATGGACAGGGTATGCTGAGGTCCTGTGGTCTCGAAGACCTTCCTTCTTGGAGCGCGTCTCCAAGGACCAGCATGTGAGGTCTCCCAGCTCACCAGTGCAGGGACACGGGGTAGGGGTAGGTTTGGCAGGTGGGTATCGTAGGACAGAGTGGGTCGTGTCAGACAGGGTGATTAGAAGGCAGCCTGGCTGAGCCACCAACCCCTGCTCAGTCCCCAGCCTGGGTGCTCTGAAGAGGTGGCGTCTGTTGAGTTTTTCACTTCCTGTGAGATACTACTCACGACACTTGTTAAATTCTTGGTGATGAAAGTTTCTTGCTCTCTACATGACGGCTCACCCCTTGCTGCAAACTCCTGTAGTGGGAAGTGGCTGGTTGGCAGGGTTGGTCCGAGGGCACTGTGTGTCCCTGTGGAGGAACGAGGGTGGCTTCTGGAATCATCCTGGAATGCTCTAGCTCCTTCTTGCTTCACTCTGGGATCTCCCAGGCTCTGCCCACTACAGCTGGAAGTGCAGGCTGCTGTCGTTTCTGCCTGGAGTTTTTACACGAGACTTGGGGTCTGAACTCAGGACCTTCTGCTTTCGAGGCAGAGTCTGAACCCCTAAGCCATTGCTCCAGCTCACACCCTTGTGTTTTGATTAACTCTGCTTCTCTGCAGTCCCAGTCACTCATTCCCCCTGGCACACACTAGGTTGGTATACAGCAGCAGGCGTCAGCCATCAATGCCAGCAGCACCCTTCCCCACCGAGCCCAGTCCTGCAGCAGCCCTGGGGAGTCCAAACTCCTTTTGATGGTACAAGTCTCTCTCTCTCTCTCTCTCTCTCTCTCTCTCCTGCCTCTTCCTCTCTTCCTCCCTCCTTCCCTCTTCTCCTTCCTTTTCCTTTTCTTCTGAAGCACGAGCAGATGCCTGCTCAGCTCTCCTCCTTCCTGCCGGGTCCTGAGTGATGGCGGGGGAAAGGGCTGTGAGGCCCCTGGGTTTCCTGAGCAGACCTGTCCTCTATCCAAAAGTAGCTGTAGCCTGTCTTTTGTGGGCTCCATTTTCTGGGCCTGTGGCCTCCTGCCTCTGCCACAGGAAGACCGTATAAGCTGGTTCAGGACGGATGAGGTGTCAGGGCCCCTGAGCACGCTGAGAGTGGCACCCGCAGAACCCAGGCACACCAGAGCGGCGTCGGTTTAGCCTGCTCATGTCAGGCACAGAAAGAAGCCTGGTGACCTGTGGGTCAGGTGTGCTGCCCGCCTGCTCAGTTGGAGCTGAAGCTGAGCTCAGCAGTGACCAGCTGGAGCTCGAGAGGGACTCTGAGGCCACCGCTGTCACCACCTGACCAGCGCAGATGTCGCAGGGCTGGTGGGTCTGACCCTCATGCGCTGAGGCCTGTGTTCGTGCTGGGGCGTGGGGCGGTGGGCGTGTCTGCACAGCTGCCGTTTCCCTCTCACTCCTGCCTGCCTTTCTGCACACGCAGGTCCCGGCAGGCTTTGGCTGAGTTGCCACCTGCAGCTGGAAGATCCTGGGCACTCACTGCTCACCCGCTCCGACTTGCACCCCGGGACTAAAGGGAACCGAGGGCAGAGGTGCCAGGCAGCGAGGGGCGGAATGCCAGGGGTGAGGCTGTCCCAGCTCTGCCCTGAGGTGGGCGAGCTGCAGAGTGGCACACAGTAGGAAGGGGAGGCACCACTTGGTGGGCCTAGGGTCCCCTGCCTTGCTGGAGGTCCAGGGCGGCGCCTCCCTCCCTGTCCTGAAGCTGCAGCGTCAACTACCCCGCCGCACCCCGGTCGGCGTGCGTCGTATCTGTCCCAACACATCCAGACCCCTTTGGCAGAGCCAGGCTCACTCACCATAACAACCTTGTCTCCTGGTGTCTTGGCTTTGCGTGTCTGTTGCAGTAATGAACACGTGACTCTAGCAATTTAGGGGAACAAGGAGTTTTTATTCCAGCCGACGATTCTCTAGGCTGTAGTTCGTGATGATGGCAGGAGGGTTCGTGCCCGCAGGGACTGAGGAAACGGTTCGTACCACAGGCACAGGAAGACCTGAGAGAGGGCTGCACTTGCAGCTTCCCAGTCTGCCAGAGCCCACCAGCCTCTCCCATCTTACCAGCCTGCTCAGGGATGGTCCTACCCTCTCTGGGCGGGGTCTTCCCATGTCAGTTATCTTTTCCAGGAAGTTCAAAGAAAGGCTCTCTACTGCCCGAGCGACAGCGTCATAACCGTAAGGTTGGACTCCTTGTCTAGCCCTGATGCTGTCCTTTAGGTCAGGAGTGGATGCTGTTGGGGTCCTGAAGCACTGCTATGTGGCCCTACCCCTCCTCTAGCCTCCTGAGTCCTTCCCTGCCTCCTTCTCTGGAAGCCTGGCCATGGGCCCCAGGAACCGCGTGAATGAAGAACTCTGTGATTGGTCCAAGGACGCAGAGTCTAAGGGACCCTGGGTTTAGACCCACTGTGGTGCGATCCCTGTCATATTCCAGGCCAGTGGTGTTCCTGGCTCTAACCTAAGGCTCTTATGGCCCTAAAATGTAGATTCTTACTCTCCCTGCTGACCTGGATGTGCACAGATGAGAGCCCCCCTCCACAAAAAAAAAAAAAAAAAAAAAAAAACCTACCTGTAGAGGTTTGTCCACAAAGCCCAACTCTAGCAGCCAGTGACTTTATAAGCTGTAAACGTTCCTACAGCTCCTGTCCCGCTTCCCAGAGGCGTGCTGCCTCCCCCCGTCTGCAGGGCAGGCACTGAGCGGGGTACTTGCAACGTGCTGTGTATTCCCTGCGCTCTCTCTGGGCGACGTGTGTGCACTTGCCGCTGGTGAGAGTCCGCAGCCCGGGGAGATGGGCTGGTTCCTTCTGTCCCTCCCTTTCCTTGTGAACGACCCAGTGCTACAGTCCTGCCCTGCTGCAGGTAAGGCTGGGGCCAGTTTGCTCTTCCCTAGTCCTGCCAGGGCTTGGGAGTATGAAGGGGGGGGTCCTTCCCCCACAGTTCTCCTCTGTCCTCCGCACAGAGGCATACGCGCCTTCCTTTCTGTCCACAGACAACAGGCTTGTACTTGGCTCTGTGCTGTGCAAGGGGGTTTCTGGTGACTCGTGACCCCGGACAGACCTTAAAATTGCTGCGTCCTGGAGCCCAGCATGGCCTAATTGGGGTCCCGGCTTGCACAGATCCGGCTGGTTTCAGGCCCTGGGGACCCTGGATTAATTGAAACGTGGCGGAACAGATGGGTCGAGTCTATCAGCGGCCTCGCATGGCAGCCTCTGCTCGCAAAAGCACTTCATTACCCACTGATTGCCAGGGCCCCTGCCCCAGGCAGCGGACAGGAGGCCTCGTGCAGATGGAATTACAAGCTTGTGCCCCCTCTGCTCCCCCAGGCTGCGCTTTGAGCAGGTGTCATGGATAAATCATTACTTACTTTCCTCTCTATAGATAAATCAGGAAATCGTGTTCCTAGTGGTAACACTTCCAGAAAACTGACTTTGACTTGTGTGTTTGGGGCGCCATATCCCTGTTGCCTGCCAAGGGGGGACACTGTGGGAAGTACGATGGGCCCCAACGGGGTTGACAGGCTGCCAATGTCATGGGTCAGTATTGAAGGTGTAAAGCAGGAACCAGCCGCAGAAACAGGCATGAGGAGACCCTGTGGTGTGGGGCCCGTTCAGCCCTGTTCCCTTCACTTTGGATCCCACCCTGAACCTCTTTGATCAGCATTGCATGTCCACAGACTGGACACACTGGTGGTTCTTGCCCTGGGCCCTGGATGGGAACATCGGGAGGAGAAAGGGACAGGGACCCCTCTGACCGGGTATTTCCATTAAAAAAAGCAGAGGTGGGTTGGTCGTATGTCAGTGTCAGTTGTTAGCTTTTATTTTGGCTTGCAAGCTGCCAGAGAGCATTCTGGGAACCCCCTTGGCCAAATGCAAGTGAGAGGTTGTGAGACGCAGCTTTTGGAAGAGGAGTGTGCGTCGATGGCCTGAGCATCAAGGCCCGCTGGGTTGTGAAAGCCCCCGGCTACCCGCTGCGGCGGCTTGTCACTCTCTGAAGCTGATGGAGAGGCTCTGGCCGTGCGTCTCTCCTTCAGCGCTGGACTGGACATCTGAACACTGGGCCAGCCCTCCCCAAGGCCAGTCACTGCCGTAATTAGCAAATTGAGAATCCTTGTTTGCCTTGCTCACATTCGGGATTTTACAATTTACAGAGCACAGTATATTCACACTAACTCTGCAGATTCGCTTTAAAATGTTTCTTTTAAATTTATATTCAGTGCTCTGTGTATAGAAGTTTTCATGGAAGATCATAAGACATTCTAAAACCATTTCTTTTTTTCCCCTGCTTTGAAATATTTCATCTTTTACTAACCGCTGCAGGCTGTGAATCATAAAGAAATGGTGTCAGGTTTTGCCAGGTTTGAAGTCATAGGAAATAACTAGGTAGAGGAAAAGCACTTGGTTTTCAAGCTCTGGTTTCTCATTGTTATTGGAGAGAGAGAGAGAGAGAGAGAAAGAGAACTACACAAAAGCCTTGGCTTTGTAACAGAGCCTTAATGCAAATCCTCAAGAATATTTTTCGCTGTAATTTTCCCAGCTGTCACTATTAGCAGCTTTTTGCTGCCTCTGAGTGGGGAGCTGATTGACAAGCAGAAGGTGGGGTGTGCCTTGAAAGGGGCAGATGAAGCATCAGATATGCGGAGAAGGCCCCGTGTGATGGTGGGCATTGTGGACGCATGTTAGAGGAGGTGTTTGGCCAAGGCTTGAGGCAAGTGGGGTCTAGCAGGGATGTGTGTGGAAGGACATCCCCGTGGAAGGAGGTTGGCAACCTTGGTGTGCTGGACAGCGGACCCTCAGGCTTGGTTAGCTACTCTTACATGGAACTGTTAGATGCTTCTGGGCTCAGTTCTTCACCTGTCAGGCTGTGAAACTTCTCCCCGCCCCCTGGGAAGTCTTTGGGAGCCTTCGCTCGGGGCTGGCTGCCCCTCTGCCAGTCTCACCCGGTGGCAATGCCTGCAGTGCGCGTCTTTCAAATATCCGAACCAAGAATAAACCTGAGGGTGTGCAAACAGCTTGTAAGTGATTGACGTCATCCGTGTTTCTTCGTCATTGTATTTTGTCTCCGTAGAAAGGTTGATTGGTTTTCCCAGACCATCCAGATCTCCTTGGAAACAGCGGCACCATTTTACTCCTCCTGCCTGTCGCAGGGTGTTTGTCTTAACTTTTTTGGGTTCTCCACCCTAGCTAGGCGTCACATTAATAGCAGCCGTGCTGCCTCCCCCCCCCACAGGGTCACCCATTTGACCTCAACAGCACTTACTTTCCCTTCTAGACAAATTATCAAACTACAAGATTCAGTTTTACCATCAGGAACGCCTCCCCCTTCTTTTTCAAAATCATTGTGATGCCGCAATCCCTATGATTCTAGTGGAAACCCAAGCTAGCCTCCTCCTCACTTGCATACAAAAGTGCTTTTATCCTGATTCTTGTGATGTTTTGGAAACAGGGTCTCATTTATAATCTCAGCGGGCCTGGAGCTGTATGCACCCCAGATTGGCTTCTAGCTGCGCATTCCTCTGTGCTGGGGTTATAGGTATGCACTGCCACGTCAGGCTTGGTTTCTATTGCGATTGTTTTGAGACACATTTTGCTGTGTAGCCCAGGCTGGCTTCTAATTTGTATCGAATTTCTTGCCTCTGTCTCCTGAGCACTTGGATTATAGGCACGCTCCACTACCCCCGTGCTTCATTTACCCCGAATTTTATATCTGTGGAGAGACTTTGCAGAGAATGTGTCTTCTCTTTGGGTGGGTATCTGGGCTTTTCAGTGATATTTGCTCCACCTTGGCTTCCAGCTGTGGTAAGATGCTCTTCTGGGACCCCTGATCTCTGTCTGCAGTGTACCTGTGTCCTGAGGGGGCATCCCAGAGCTTCTGCCCGTCTCATCTCTTGTTGCAGGACCCTCCCCCACTCTACAGATCCTTAAGTTCTGCTAGCCAGTGTTTGCTCCACCCAACTGACGGAGGCGTTGCCTTTCCCCGTGGGGCCATTAAGGATATTATTTGCTTGCTTGTTTCTTAATTTTTTTTAATGTTAATGTACCACTGGGCTCTACCTTCAGTTTTTATTTTTCTCTTCAAATGCATGTGAACTGTATCAAGAAAGGATGATTTATATATATGGGTCTGTCAGTCTCTGCAGCTCAAATGCCTGGTGAATGGATGCCTCTTTATGTGTGAGGCTAGGCCTCAAGGGTTGGAATATTTTAATTTAAGATGATGTGACCATAATATCTAATCCTTAGAGAAGGTGCTGGAAGGCTTGCTCTAATCCCGATCACTGTAACAGACAGCATTCTTTATTTTGATCTCTTCTCCTCTCTGTTAAATGTACATTAAATATATGCTTTATTGGAGAGACAGAGAGAGAGAGAGAACAAGTCATGACACGAGTAGGAAGTCAGAGGACAGCTCTAGAAGTTCTGGGAGCTGAACTCAGGTTGCCAGTTTGCATGCAAGCACCGTACTCACTTAGCTGTCTCACTGGCCCCAAATATGAGTTTAATACGTTGATTATGTGTCCGTTCAGCTTATTTTTTAGTTGGTTCTGTTTTTAGAACTCTTTTTGTTTTGAGACAGGGTCACGCTGTGTAGCCCAGGCTGGCCTGGAATCCCTGTGTAGCCCAGGCTTCACCCAAGTGTGACCGTTAGAAGCATGTTTGTAGAACTGACAGCCACGCCATGGGCTTGAGATTGGCTACCCCGTGCCTCCTGCCAGTTGAGATCAGGACACTGCAGGGAGGCAGCTCGCTGGCCGGGAATACAGGCCCAGCTGCTGCGCCCGGGCCCACCAAGGCTGGGGTATAGACGTCCCTGGAGGATGCTGGCCGCTCCTCCCCGCGCTTTGCCTCATTTGGTCTCGGGCTGTTGACAAGATACTGTATTTTGGATTTGAGGCCCCGCGAGGACTGATGGCTGAGTGGTGGGCTTCTTTTACAAGTACAGTGAGCTTTCCAGCCTGCCTCCTCTCGGGGCACAAGCTGCCTGTGCGGGAGCCAAGCACACCCTCCTGTGACCTAGATTTGGGGGATTGTTTCAAGCACTTAATCATTCCAGGGTTGGATTGGTCCACTTTCATACATGAAAAGAAAAATCTGATCTGGGGTTTCCCCAGCATGGGATATGAGGATCTGAAAATAGATATATAGTGGAGCAGCCGGAAGAGGGAACGAGAGAAATCTTTTATACCCCACCCCACCTTGCATGCTCCACCGAGGGTACCTAAGGAAAAACCCATGCCAAGCTGCAGGCTGCACCCAGACCTGCCCCTCAGATCCCTGCATGGTGATGTGCCTGCGCTGCTTTGGGGTGGCACAAGGAGGGCTGGTGGTCAGCTGTGGGGGGCTACACTGGAGCGTCAGCCCTGCTGCCCGCAGCCCGCCTGGTGGGACCAGGTGCCCCGAGCAGACTGTGCAGCCGCTTCACAGTGGCTTTCTGTTTCGAGTGCCAGGCAGAGGGGCCCCTCATCAGCACCCCGCTCACATCCTCGCTAGGCCGAGGGTCTGGCCTGCCGCCCTGGAGGCCCCACCACTGCAGGAGCCTCTCACACACTTACTTTGGGAAGGGCAAAGGTGCACGGGAACTCGTGGGCCCCTGTGGGCCAGGCACTGGTGTTGAGTTGCCTCCCCTGGTTGGCAGGGCCTTGATGTGGCTGCTATGTCTGGGGAAGTGAATTTCTTATTTTAGTTGATATAAATTTAAATGCATAATTAATTCAGCTATAAGAAAATGTTTTCCTGTGTTAAGAACCACTAGTGAATTGGTATTTTACATTTCATAAATTTGTGAAATCTGTATACGTTCCAAATCATGAAGTACTATAAGTAATAAAATGCATACTGGATTTCCGTGATAATAGAAGAATTAAAGTGATTTTTTTTATCTTGGAATGATAAATGATTCTGTTTATATGTACTGACTGAGATGTGTTATTAGAATATGTTCGCTTTTGTTTACTTTTTATCTTTTTGACTTTATTGTATGTGTATGTGTATGTATCAGAGGGCACTGTATGTCCCTGTGGAGGACCAAGGGTGACTTCAGGAATCAGAATCGTCCTGCATTGCTTCTACCTCCTTTTTGCTTTACTCTAAGATTTCTCAGACTGTACCCACCAGGGCTGGAAGTGCAGGCCACTGCATATCCTGGCATTCTTTTATGTGGGACCTGGGATCCAAACTCAGGACTTTCTGCTTGCGAGGCAGAATGTTAGCCTCTGAGCCATCTCTCTAGCTCCTTGTTTACTTTTTAAAAGGAGGCTGGCTACTAAAGACTTGGGGTCACTGTGTGACTTGAGTTAATCTATTCCTGCCAGCTCTGGCCTGTGAACCAGTTTTTGATGGGAATGTGGTTGATGTGCTTTGGGGGAACTAGTTAATGGCTTGAGCATTTTTTGAACATTGACTTAGATTTTAGGAGACTAATGGTGTTTCAAAAGGACCATATTTTATGTATGAATATATGTATTTATTTATTTATGAGAGGACAAAGAGTGTGCTGTATGCCACAGCAACAGAGGATGTTGGAGGGCCAAGAACATAAAAGTGTTGGTAAAACATTGTTTCTTCTGTTGTTGGTGATGATTTCTTTGAGATGGAGTCTTGCTGTGTGGCCCAGACTGGCCAGGAATTCATGGCTGTCCTACACTCCCAAGAGTTGGAATTACAGCTGTGCACCGCCATGCGCTCTTAAACCATTGTCTCTTCTTGTGGGAAATTAGAAAGTGCTGATTACTGGTGAAAGATGGAAGGGGATAAGAGAAGGGGGAACTTTGGTCAAAGAACATTATATATGTATAAAATTCTGAAAGGATAATGGCTGGCGAGTAGCTGAGTGGATAAGACACCTGCTCAGGAACCTGGTTGCCCGTTTGATCTCCAGAAGCCCATGTGGTGGGAGGATAGAGCTGATTTCTTAAAGTTGTTCTCTGACGTCCACCCACGTACCGTGGCATGCGCATGTGTGTCTTCCCCCAAGTTAAAAAATGTGAAGGAATAAGCTAATAAAGTACTCGTTAGGCAGCTAACTATTGGGATCGCCTCCCTGCTTCAGAAAGGACATATGTTCTTTTACTTCACAATAAATTTCTCTCGCCCCCTGAAAAGAAAAGGAAAAAAAAAAAAACTATTTAAATGAAGAGACACTTCCTCTTGTTCTGGAAGACTGGTTTTTCAGATGGTAATTTTTAGTGATACTTTGCTTAGCTTAAGTTAGTGTGAAATAGCACTCTGTAGGTACCTTCAGATTAGATTATCTCAAAAGCAGTAAAAAAAAAAAAAAAAAAACATTATTTCCTATACTTCATTTTGTTTATTAATGGTGCATGGTGACGGGGGCTGCCGGCAAGCAGCCAGGGTGTGGATGGTTGGTGATGGTTGGTGAGGTGGTCTCTGTTCTCCCACGGTGATCTGATGCTGGAAGTCTGGGGTGGGCATGAGGGCAGGCAGGAGAACCCTGATTTCCAGATGAGCTGGCTGGGAGGTGAGCCTCGTGCTGGCAGACAGCTTGGTGCACTGACGCTTCCGAGGCGGAAGGTGCGGCTCCCACACCCGTGTGTGCGCTAACGGGTCCCGACAACAGCCAGGGCCGTGGTAGGCAGGCAGCATGTGAGCCTGGGTACTGGACTGAGTCCCCAGCATGGAGGGGAGCAGGAGGAGTGTTGGGGATTGGGGGTGCCTTATGCGTGCACCTCCTCTCTTGCCAGTTTCCAGTATGGACAGGGGCCGTAGAGGGAGGGACAGAGTCATGGAGTGAGTTCTCCAAGGGGGGGCTGGCCTTTGCCAGCACCCTGTAGATTTCACCTCCCTGTTACGCACCGCTCCGCCGTGGGATTAGCCCATTGGGTAGTCATCGTCGTAAGTGCCGGGGCGCTGCCCGCTGACCACGGACAGAGCCACTGCCCAGCGGAGGAGACACTTCTGGCCCTAGCTGCATCTCACCCACTCCCTGCCTTGCCTTCTAGAAAACTGGTTTTGTATCTTTGTTTCTGAAAAGCAAGGTGCATCTGGGTTGGGAAGAAAACTGGCCCCACCCAGCCTGAGGGGCACCCAGGGGGATGCGAGTGGGAGTTACTGCTGGTCTGGAAGCCAGAGCTCATGAAACACCTAGATGGGAGCTGGGGCGAATGGCCACCCCCCCCCCAGACTGTCAAAGACTCTTGTATGAGGTACAGCTTCTGTGTCTAGCGGGACTGGGTGGTATATTCCTGTCCCAGAAGGTCGCTCCTGTCCGTGATATGAGTCTCCTCTTCCAGAACATGTCCTCAGTCATTCCTCCACGTTATTGTTGTAAACCTGGGGATTACCACATTCTGCCTTCCAGGGCTAGAATGTAGGCCGTCTGCCACACCCATCCAGCATTTTACATGGGATCTGGGGATTCGAACTTAGGCCCCTTTGCTTGGGAGGCAAAGGCTTTAAATGTTGAGACATCTCCCTAGCCTCCCGTTATATGTTACTATCTTTATCTTTATTCTGTTTTAGTGGCACAGGTCACACAATGAAAATAATCAAGGATAACTAAAAAGAAATGGCTCGTCTGAGCATGTCATTCATTCCCCGCCAAGTTCCTGTGCAGACATCATTTTTGCTTTATAGTGATCAGGCAGTGTGATTAGACTCTGGCTTAAATAGCCCTTCCTGTTGTGTAGTGTCTTCCCAGCAGCCTGTGGGGGCTGCACGCTCCTCCAGTGACTTCATTAGCTGTGACTTACTAATCGCTCCTCACTTTTGTTCCCTGTTCTTAATGTTGATGTCTTCCCCCTTTGTCTCTGCAGGAAGTTCTCCAGCAGCTGATTGTGATGAATTTGCCCAATGTTTTGATGATTGGCAAAGACCCACTCTCTGGTGAGTAACGGCGCACCCTTCCATTTACCCCCTGTCGCGCCTGGGCAGTGCCACCGGTTTGGACAGCTGTTGGCCACAGAGCTCTGGCTGCCAGCTTGCAGCCAGCGCAGAGGAACCACGTGATGGTTTGGGTGCGATTCTAAAGAGTGGGTTTACTGCCCGAAGGCATTAAGCCAAGGGCACGTTGCTTCCTTAGACAGCGAATCCTTCCCAGGCCTTGGACGGGCACCAGTCAGTCAGACGGGGCCATGGCTCCGTCCCTCCTGAAAAGATAGGTCTGCGTTTGGCTGTCTGGGTTGTGTGATGCGTTCCCCAGGGTCTACTTCCCCTGTCACATGCAGTCAGACCCGCTGTGATGGCTGTGGCGGATCTCCTGGGTCAGGAAGGGAGCATCTTTTTAGTCCTGTAGTGGGGGCCCAGTGATACTTTGCTTAGGTTCCGTGATAGCGCTCACTAGAGTGTGTGGTCTTCATGTGTGATCTGTCACGTGTCTCCTGATAGACTCAGGGCACCTGGTGGGCAGAGGTCCTGAGTGCTTTCGGTCTCTGACAGTGGCTATTAGTAAGACTGGAGTGAAGTGAAGCGTCCCTCAGGCATCTTCCAGGAGTTGATGCTCACTTTATACCTGCCAGGTAACTCCCGGGTGGTCTGGCGAGGGCAATGAGTCGGTGCCCTTTTACCTGTCATCACACGGTAGCTCGGGGACAGGTTCAGCTCCCGGGTCAGCAGCTCACAGGCTGGCTTCTCCTCCCTAGCATTTAGGATTCCGGCTGGGTTTGGACTTTCTAGAACAGAAAAAAATAGTTGAACTCTGGCAATCGCTGACATAGGATATGTCATTATAAAAATGGCAGGACCCCTCTTCCCCCCCCCCGGCCGGTTAGCTCAGTTGGGTAGATGGCAGCGGTGGGGACTGGTGGTGTGGCTTAGCTCAGCTGGTGGAGTGCTGGCCCAGCACGCATGACGCCTTGGGTCTGACTCGCAGCACCATCAATAGGTGTGTGCACACGCGTAGGAGGTAGAGGCGGGATACTCAGGAGTTCAAGGTCATAGCAAGTTGGAGGCTCCCTTGAGCTCAGCTGCCCTGACGTGCCACACAGCGGCTTGCACAGATGGGTAGGTTTGACACTGGACCTTGTTTTTTAAAATAAATGGCAGAGGTGTGTGAATCGCCCCAGTATTAACTTTATTTCCCTTGCCTGTCCCCAGACACTCGGTCATCTGTACCTCTTTCTTACCTTCCCGCTGACTCTCCCTAATCCCCAATCTGAAGCCTGTCCTCTCTGCGCCCCTCATCCCTTAGGCCCCTTCTCCTGGCCAGAGGTAGACGGTCCATGTACAAGTCCCTGCTCTTGCCTGTCACCAAACTGAAGCATCTGCAGAGAAATGGCTGCTGGTTTCTTTCTGAACAGCGTTATTTGCATACTGTACGATCTCCTCATTTTTAAGTCGTTGTTCAGTGATTTTTTTTTTCTCCCTTACAGGTGTAGGGCGTTGTGTAACAACCAGTTGAGATTGTTGTCACTGGTTGTCAGGCGAGGCCTGACCTGTGAGTAACAGACACATGTCGGTCTCAGAGTCTAGGGTCCGTTCCTGGGGGGGAGTGTCGAGGAGGACAGCGTTGGGAGTCAGGGCAATCAGAGTGACACCTTGGCAGGGTCGACTGACGTGCCAGACAGGGGCCTGCACGGATGGGCAGGTCTGACAGGGCTCCCCGGAGAGTCCTGAGAGCCGGGAGGGTGTCAGGGGACTGGCCAGCTAGTAGACGCCAACACAAATGTCAGAGCCAGAGAGACGTATTGATGGAAGAGAATTTTCAGTTTTGAATCTTAAAAATAGACGTGTGAAGCATTTTGTGTTTCCTTTTAAACAAAGAACAGAATCGGCTTTTTGAAAATGTTCCTGCGGTTGCCTGGGGCGGGGAGCGTCGCGTTCTGTCTCCAGGGCAGCAAGGGGGGCACACGAGCTCTTTTTGCCAGATGCAGGCACCCTCCGTTCGTTGTCCCTCCCTGCAGTTTGAGCCGGGTGTTCCGTTGCTGACATACGTCACAATGGAGCAGCTCTCGGTTGGCATGAGATCTGCCCCAGCGCACCCTGCCGGGCGCTGGAAGGCCCGAGGCTCAGAGCTCATGTCCACTCTCCGCCTTCCTCTTCCCGAGACTATGCAGGTCTCCCCGTCCTGCAGCAGCCTGTGCTTCTGCTGGCTGTCCCCGCAGCGTGGCCCTGCTAACCGCCTCCCGTCCACCAGCGCCTCCATTCCCTCCATCCTGCCTGCCCGGCGCGCCTTCCTCCTTCCCAGCCCAGTCTGTGAAACTCGGTGAGCTTGGCACGTATGCCGGACACCTGCTTCTGCCTCCTCTCCGCTCTCGAGTTCCTCCCTTGAGCCGGCTCCTTAGAGCCATGCCGCCCCTCAGCTTTCCTGCGTAACAACCGTCAGGGCCAGGCGAGTTTTAGTTCCTGCTCCCCTCCAGCTGTAAAACAAAGGAGGGCGTTGAATGTAGCAGACCATCTTTGGCTTCTCTGTAGCTTCTCTAACAACACACACACACACACACACACACACACACACACACACACACACACCGCGCATAAATTTGTTTAACGGAAAGACAGTGTTAGCAAGTGAATTATTCTGGGATGCACCGTAGAGCAGGCAGGTGCTCTGCAGAAGAGCGTTGTGTTTCCTTGCAAGGCTGGTGTCGAAGGGCAGGTGATGAGCTGGTCCGTGCGGAAGCTCGGAGAGGGGAGGACCTTGCTTAGAGCGCACGCAGCGTGGACGCCCCTAGGCGAGCATGTTTAAAGCCGTGTACTACACAGGTAGTTGTGTGAGTGGGTGTTTGTGCCATGGGTCCACACAGGACCGCTGGTCTGGTCTGGAATTCGAGATTCCTAGTGGTCTGTAGGGTCTGTCTGGTGAGGACGGAACCTTTGCAAGTGGCCTTGGGGGCTTTGAACTGCTGCCAGTGGTCTGACGCCGGGTTGAAGTTGCTGAAGGGGCTGCAGTTTCAGGAAGACTCAAGGCTCCGAGCGCTGTGGGCACCTCCTTCCCCGGCCCCTGCGGGACTGACTGTCGTTCTGGCTGAGGAAGCCAGAGGCCCAGTGTGGACCCTGCCAAGAGAAGACCCCAGCGCCCCCACATCCCTCCTCATCTTGGCTGGCCGCTCCTGGCCAGAGCTTGAGGAAGGAGCTCAACCCGAGCTGTCAGCCAGCATTTGTTGTCCAAGTGATGGGGACTTTGGAGAAGCAGGCCGTGCTCAGGAAGGGAGGCAGGGCCCGTAACAACGGCTCTACCAGGAGGCAAAGCGTCCCGGCAGCGTGCTTCAGCGTGCACAGAGGATAATGTCCTACCTCAGGAGGCCTTCCTGGGGGAAGTGGCGTTTGGGCAGAGCTTTTGGTGAATTCTGAGATAATCCCTTTACAGTAAAGAAAGAAAAGATGTGTTGGAGGTTCCAGGCCAGAATTCAGGTGTGCTTCAGGCTTGGGGCATATGGTAGAGCAAAGCTACCCACCTCAGGGCCAGGAAGCCAAGAAAGAAAACGCCAGGCTCCCTCGGCCCCCTTTATGACGGCCCCGGTGAACTGATTAATCCCACAATGCCTGGCTCTCACTGTGCCCCTTCTCGGGAGTTCTGGGGACAGCTCTTCGATGTGCGGCCTTTGGGGGACGTTTCCCACGCACACTGCAGTGGGAAGAGGGGTGTCCTCCGTGGAGCTCAGGGGTGGAGCTGCCCCCACCCAGCCCCTCAGGGAGTTGCTGGTCTGGTGTAGGAGGAAGGTTTGGAGCACCCTGGTGTTTTCTTGACCCTGGTCGAGGTGACCCTGAAGGTTTTCTAGATTCCAGGGGAAGCTCCCTCTGTAGCCACATGGCGCTGACTGCACGGGCAGGGCGGGTGCTCCCAGGAGGCCGGCAGCCCTGCGAAGGGCTTGGCCCTCATGAGCAGGAGCAGCTCCCCTTGCTGGCTTCCTTCCCAGCCGCCTGCCTCTAGCCTCATCCTCCTCAGACCCCCACTTGCTGTGGGGTGGGGTGGCCACGGAGGGGCTGGTGGGGCTGCAGGGCTGCACAGGGTCTGCAAAGCTAGTCTCGTGTTCTTTTCCCAGCTTCTCTTGTTTTTTATTTCATTTCTACTGGCTCATAGTCTAATCCTGTTTTGTTTGTTTGTTTATTATTTATTTTATCATTGTGAGCACCTTATACCCCCTGAGGAGGGAAAACCCCAGTTCTGCTCACCTTCACATCACCTTAGCTAGAGTGGGAGGCGCACCTGAGTTGTCTGTCAGGTGTGGCCAGGGAGGGGCTGCTGAGGAGGGAAGACCCTCCCAAGTGGGAGCGGCACCGTCCCGGGGCTGGGGTCTCAGATCAAATAGAAGGAGAGCAGGACCCACCGGCCTTCATCTCGCTCTGCTGCCTGGCTGCAGTACCAGGCGAGCGGCCGTCTCCACTCCCACAACCATGGTGTCCCCTCAAGCCATGAGCACAGGCACGTCTGTCATAGTCAAGCACGGGTGTCAACTTGACAGTTGAGGGTTCGAGCTCTGGGCACATTTGTGGAGAATTATTGGTTGAGTTAAGCCCAGAGCGAACCTACAGGAGATTGTCTAGCTGATGGGGAAGGCCCAGCCCATGGTGGGTGGGACTAGGCCCTGGAATAAATCACAGAGAGCTGGTTGAGAGAGGTGGCATCCTTCTGTACACTTGGCCAGCACATGCTGATCTGGCAAGTAAGGATCGTCCCTCTCTCAGCTGTTATGTGGTGATGGTGTGGCCAGTTCCCTCGGCCCTGGTGTTGGCATGAGCTCTCCCATCAGGCTGGACTGAGAACTGTAACCAGGAATTGTAAGAGAGAATAAACCCTTGTTCCCTTAAGCTGTTTGATGGTCGTTTATCAGCAACCATGCAGGCGAACTGCAACAGAGTCCTTCTTTAGGTTGCCTTCGTCAGGCATTTTGTCACCACAGTAGAAAGGTAACTGGTATAGAAAGATGATTTTTCGCAGAGTCAAAGGTGACTTTCAGGAATCATCCTGGATTGCTTTGAACTCCTTTTTGCTTTTAAGCTCTGGGACTTGCTAGGCTCCACCCACCAGAGTGGGAAGCTGGGGCCAACACTGTTTCTGCTTGTTTTCTTATGTGAGACTCAGGATCTGAACTCAGATCCTTCTGTTTGCAAAGCAGAGTCTCAACCCCTGAGCCATCGGTAAAAGTCTCTCTCACCAGCATTGGGATCATCTGTTTCCTGCTGGGCCCCTGGGAGAGCAGGTCAGTGGAGCCCAGGCGCTGCTCCCCATCCTCGGCGGGCCACAGAGCTGGGGGTGGGGGGGCTGGGTCCTGGAAGCCCATGCTGTGCTCCCCGCTTCCGGCACGCCCAGGCCTAGTGTCACAGCCCAGGGTCGGCCCTCTGGCCAGCCAGGCCTGCCTGGATACCAGCTTTGTTTGGTAAACTCCCGCGTGGCCAGAGCCCTGAGAGTGGGGCAGCCGCCATGGCCTCCAGGAGGACGGCTCTGTGCGGCCTCAGGGGGCCGAGGAGGAGGAAGAGGAAGGAGGACGTGCTGTTTGTCAGAGGTCTCGATACCCTTTCTTGGGCCTGGAATTTTCCTAGTGCAGGGAGGGACCCTTGCTTGCTCTGACTTTCTGTTACTCCCCCTCCCTCCCCCACAGAAGCTGGGTCTCAGCTGAGGACTGGCATCCGAGCTCCTGCTCTGTGTTCTTACTGCTTGGTTCTGGGGAGTAAGGATGTCGTCAGGCTTCTGCTGCCCCGGGCTGGTAGGGAGGGGCAAGGGAGGCGTCGTGAGCGCTGAGGAGGCTGCTCTGAGGGTTCGTGTGGTTTTAAGGTGTCACACAGGGGCAGTGTCTTTGTCCTGCATGGCGATGCGGGACGTCAGGTAGTATAGGAGAGACTTGACACAGAGACACTGAGACTGGATGACCAACTGGAGAGGGGCCACTTGGAGACCCTCTACCGTTGCACACGGATGCCTGGCTCCATGTCTGCCGAAGTGTATACTGATAAACGTTTGCTGTGTGAATAAGCAAGTGGGGTTTGCCTGGTCTCTTCCGTGCTTGTGGGGGCTTGTGTGGTAGCATTCTGGTCCTAAGAAAGCTGGTGAGGGTTTATAGGGCGTGTCAGAATGCAGGCCTGCTTCTTGCCCGTGGATGGGGCATGGTGGCGGAGGTCATTTCACGCACCCACACCTGAGAGACTGTGTGTGTGGTTCCCTGGCAGTGCCCATGGAGGTGGGCTCTGGGTGGACCTGTAATTGGGACAAAAGGGAATTGTACTAAAAATCCTGTTTCCACAAATCAGACAGCCCTATAACCGTGAAGTGGCTGGTTTTTAAATAGGAAACTAGAGAAGGCAGAATTAGCATTCTACTCTGTGTGTGAGTCAGAGAGGAGCAGAATGCAGAATTACTCGGAAAGACTAAGAACTACTAAGGAGTCTGTAGAAACCAAACAGTTCTCTTGACTGATCTCGCGTAACAGTTGACGTCAATTAGTCAGTCAGCAAATGTGGGGGGAATGCCTGAAGTGTGTGGGTGTTGGGGTGCCTGCGGAACTAGGTGGTAGGGCACAGCAGATCCAGAGGCCTATCTCAGCTGTGACTGACCTCACCGAGCCTTGTTCGCAAGAGGGAGATGTGCTGCCCTCATTTTGGGACTGCTTTGGGGTGGACATAAATAACACACAGTGTTGAAATGCGTGTTAATGGCAGTAGGTAGGGAGGCTGCGCCCATCTGCCAGAGGAGGCCAGTCCTCTTGGGTGTGAGGCTGTGACAGTCTCAGATTTTGAATTGACACTTAATAGCTAAGCCTTGGGCCAGAGAGATGGCTCAGGGGTTAAGCCTCTGCCTGGCAAGTGAAGGTCCTGAGTTCGGATCCTGCATCCAACGTAAAAATACCAAGCCGAATTGTTGGCAGCCTATACTTCAGATCCTTTAAGGCACAGCAAACTCCAGAGCAAAACTCCAGGTAGAGCAATCTGGGGTCACCCTTGGGCCTCCACAGGCACACATAGTGCCCTCTGATACCCACGGACATACATGCAAAGATGGATGGATGGATGGATGGATGGATGGATGGATGGATGGATGGATGGATGGATGGATGGATGATAATTTTTTAAAAAGAGCTAAGCCTTCAGGCACAGTTGTGAGGAGTTAAGGCAAGAGTGCAGATTGTCTTAATTATGTAATTGAACAGACTTCCTTGTTCTCTTAAATTAATCGGGGTTACATCTTCATTGCAGCTGTGGAATATGAAACTAAGGTGCTCACCTCCTAGCCTGGTCGATCCGCAGGTCCCCACTGCTGGGCCGGCCGTTCATGCCCATGCTGTCCTCTGACTGGCAGGGCGTGTGCAGCCCAACAGGAAGGGCCCCCTTAAAAAGCGGGGCTCCCACAGATAGGGGCACTTGCCTTCCCCTCAGCCTCTGGTTATAGATGACAGGATTCATTTTCTGAATCCAGAAACTAAGAGATAGGTGCTAAGCTTTCCAGTGGCTTTGTAGAAAATGAAAGCGAGTTGAGGGGGTTCTGTAGGGATCACGTGCTATGTGGAAGACAAGTTTTGTCTTGGTGGCCGGCTGCAGAGTCTTGTTTAGGATCCTGAAGCTGAGCTCTGTGCTACTAACAGGTGGTGTGATTTCTAACTGTGTCTGGGCTTGGGATGGGCAGTCCCCACCTGGTCTAACGTAGCTCTGCTTCGTAGTGGTCCAGCCACGTGCTGACCCTCAGAGCACATGTGGAATCATGCTTCCCTCCGTGTCGGACGCTGCTTGCTGTGCACAGCACTCAGTCGCAAACTTTGGGCAGCTTGTCCGCTGAGAGGCTTGTGGTACCCGTGTCGGGACGGCAGGAAGGAAACTACCGTTAATTAGCCAGACTGTCTGGGATTTCCCTGGGGTTCCCTGCACTCAGCACAGCATAGAGAGAGAGGTAGACACAGAAGGTGCCTGCTGTTGATTACCTCCAGGGTGCTTCTGACTCATTAGAAATCTACGTTTTAAAACCCCTGCACCTTCTCACTCCGAAAAACCAGAGTCCCCAGTAAGCTTAACCACAGAGCATTTGCATTTTGATTAGCGTCAGGCTGTCTTACCTCAGGACCTTTGCATATGCTGTTGCCTTTGTCTGGAAGCCTAGCCTGGTTCTTCCTGTAAGCTAGAAGTCTTTCCCAGGCTCCCATAGCATCTGCCAGCTTTCAGGATCCTCTGCTGTGGGCTTCTGAGTCCCCAGCTGCATTCTGAGAACTCCTAACATCGCAGTTGGTCCCAGCTTATATTAGGTGCTTGGCAGGGAGTCGATTGTCCTTGGCCTGCTGACCGAGTCGCGATGTCCTGTTTGCCTGAAGGGACCCAGGAGAATCTTCTGGTGTGTTTTGAAACCACTGAAACTACAATCTGAAAGATTTATGAAAATAGACATTTTTTTCTTATTAATGAAATCCCTGAAAAAATTTTTGATGAGAAATGGGAAGTTTGCCTTTGCCCCCCAACCCTCTTACAGGAAGGAATCTGTCGAGGGGGACGCACACACTGCGAGTGTTGGCAGTGGGTGGAGGGCAGTGAGTGGCATGGGGGTGAGAAGATCACCACTAGGTTTGTTCCTAAGTTTAGTTCTCTACCTTTTAACCGTCTTCCCCAGTAGAAAAGAGTCTGTATTTTTCTAACAGTGCTCTGCAGAGAACACTCAAGGCTTTTTGTTCTATTTTGCCTTATTTTGAAACCAAGTCTCACAACGTAAATCAAGGCTGGCTTTGAACTCCTGATCCTCCTGTCTGAGCTGTCCAGTGCTGGTATTACAGGCGCCCACCACACCTGGCTCTTGGGTATTTATTACACGTGCCCACCACGCCTGGCTCCTGACTTCTCCCTGCTGTCTGGTTTTGCTTGGGAGAGATGAGTAAACACGGTGTGGCACAGGGGTGACGTCAGGAAGCTGAGGGAGTCCAACCTTTGCTCTGTCACCGAGCAACCTCTGTGTGGTTTTGGGCCCGCACATGTGTGTAAAGTTCTAGTTGCTTCTTGGCTATCCAAAGTACTGGTTTGTATTCTCACTGCTGGCCCAGGCCTCTCCAGCACTCATTCCCACGACTCCTTGGTGAGTTTTCAGTTGACAGATGGCAGGCACGGATCTCAGTGTGGGGCACGGTACGTTTGTAGTGTACATAGAACAGACGGGGATGCTTAGGTAGGTATCAGCTCAGACATGGACCATTGCTATGGGAATGCCCTGGCCCGCCCTTGGAGCTCTTAAGAATGTACAGTATGATACTGCGAACTGTAATCACCTCTGTGGAGAACACATTGGTGGTCCCTGGCCCCGTGAGCCCACCTCTCCCTGCTGTTTGAGTCCGCTCTTCCCGTGGCTCACAGAAGCCGTCTGAACTGGTCTCAAGAATGGTATGATTTGATCCTCTGAGCCGTGAACAGATCGCTCAAAGATGTTCTGTCTCAGGCCTTTGAGGTGCCTTCCGTGTGTCTCAGCCGTGGGGACCCAGTAAGCGTGGAGGTGGAGCATCGCATCGTAGGACGTGGTGCCAGTACTGGTGTGCCCACCCGAGGGCATGCAGGAGGCTCGTTCCAGTGACCTCTGGACCACAGAGGGGAGAGAGGTGGGTTGGTGACCCGGCCGGGCAGACTGACTAGCAGCGCTTGGTACTGGGTGGGGAAATTCCCTTTTCTCAGGAAAGACTGAGGTCCTCTGTCTGATAATAGAGAAGAAGCAAGTTGTGGTGACATGTGGTCTGTGGACTAGAGCCTTGTCCAAAAAGAAGGCTGATAGACCACGCCACCGGATCTCTTCCGCCGGCGTGTCCCCAAGAGCAGGGAGGTGGCCTTGGCCCTGCTTTCAGGCTGAGAGGCCTGGCGGCTCCCAGCTCCCTGTGGCTTCCCTACTGTGCCAGCGTCAGGAAGCACAGCTGGTCTCGGTTGAGGGGAATTAGGAGGTGCTTACCTGTTCTCCCTGCACCCCTGTGTCCCAGATACCTAAAGGAACCGCATGTTCTTAGGATTTGGGTTTTCCATTCTAAGCGATGTTATTTTTCTCTTTGTTGCGACGAAACAGTTGACCGAGGCAGCCTAAGGGAGGGAGGGTTTATTCGGCTTGTGAGTTAGGGGAGGAAGGCATGGAAGAGGAGGGAAGTGCAGTGCTGAGCCTTGGCGTGCGAACCACCAATCTATCTGGAAGCAGAGAGCAGGAAATACTGGCATTTATACTGCTCCCCCTCCCCGTTTTTAGTCCGTCTGGAACCCCGTGGAAGGATGCTGCCTACATTCGGGGCGGGTCTTCCCTCCTCACATAAACTTCTGAAGTGCCCTCAAGAACATCCAGCAGTGTGCCTCCTCAGACTCAGTCAAGCTAAAGACTCATAGGCACTGGTCTTTCTGATTCTTTTGCCCAGCCAGTTGGCACAATGTAACAGGAATTGTAAGCCTCTCAAGGGAAACAGTGCTATTTTTGGCATGCCCCCTGTCATGGTTAGGCATAGCTGTCACCTTGATAGTTGAGGGTTTGAGCTCTGGGCACATTTGTAGAGAATTGATAGTTGACTTAAGCCAGAACAAACCTGCAGGAGATTGTCTGGTGGATGGGGAAGGCCCAGCCATGGGGGGTGAGACTAGGCCCTAGAATAAAGTACAGATTGCTGGTTAAGAAGTTGGCATCTTTGTATACACTTGGACAGACATGCTGGTCTGGCAAGTAAGGATTGTCCCCTTAGCCCTGGCGTTGACATGAGCTGTCCTGTCAAGCTGGACTGAGAACTGTAACTGGACAATTATAAGAGAAAATAAACCCCTTGTTCCCTTAAGCCATTTGATGGTGATTTATCAGCAACTACACAGGCTAACTGCTACTCCCCCCCCCAAAAAAAATGACAGTATGTGTTGGAAAAAGCAGAAAGTCGCAGGTTTTTTCTCCTCTTTTCCCACATTGGATTGTGTTGGGAATCTAGGCTCTAGGTCACATGCATGTTTGCATGTGTGTGAGCGTTGGTGCATGTTTGCATGTGTGAGCGTGCGTGCATGTTTGCATGTCTGTGAGTGTGCATGCATGTTAGCATGTGTAAGCGTGCATGCATGTTTGCATGTCTGTGCGCGTGCATACGGAACGTGTTGATTTTGGGAATCATCCTCAGTCTCTCTTCGACCTTATTCATTCTGTGAAAGGGTCTCTAATAAAACCCAGAGTGCTGATAATGGCTAGTCTGGGGACCAGAACTCCGCTCCTTTCGGTTGTGTGGCAAGCGCCGTAATTCACTGAGCCACCTCCTCAGCCCGCCATGGCTTGTTACCGTTTTTGAAACCTGAATGTGAACCCCAGACACCACCAAGGGCAGCTGGGTCCATTTTCAAGATGTGGAAATTGAGGCTTGGAGACAGAGTGTAAAAAACACAGCACAACTTGTTCTATCATTCCATTTTGTAGTGTCCAAGCCAGATCTGGAGCTCAAGTAGTCTGGCTCTGGTTAGGCAACTCATTGAGTTAGACGCCTTCAGCGTCGAGCATAATCAAGAACTCACAACTTTAAATGCTTGAGGTGAGGTTGGGGCTGTCCGAGTGGCAAGTTGACCGAGAATGGTATACAAGTATGGTCAAGGACAGGGGGTGTTGTCTCGTGTGAGTGTGACGGGGGGGGGGGGGGGCCCATCTCTCTAGGGCACTTGGGCAACATGAAACATGTAAAAATATTTGCCCCCAAGGAAGTAGATAAGGATGTGCATAAAGAATTAGCACCAAAATGCCCTGAGTCGCATCCTTTAAAGAGACCTTGCGCACGGCAGTCTTGTAGCTGTCAGAAATTGTGTAGAGTTGGAGAGGTGGCTCAGCAGGAACCCACGAAAAAGCCTGGTTGGCATAGCGCCCACCTGTAAGCCCAGGCAAGAAGAGAGGCAGGAATCCTCCTGGCAGCTGGCTCGCTGGATGAGTCAAAAAGGCTGGTTTAGCCAGAGGTACTGCCTCCCTGATACATTAAGTAGAGGCCCGTGAGGAAGGCACGTGGTGGCAGCCCACACACACGCTCATGCACACTCACGTATGAACACACACAGTACATACACATTCCGCGTGTACACATTTATTTTTTTAAAAAACATGCTCCAGGGGGAAATGTGTATCGAGGTGTGGGCGCAGACTGTAGCCCCAGCTCTTGAAGCACAAGTGCCAGGCTGGCCGGGATCACCCGGCAAGACCCTGTCTCAGAAAGAAAAAGAAAGATGTTTACACGTTGTCTGCGGTTTGCATTAGAATACTCCAGCCCAGCACTGAGCCTCACAAGCCAAAAGGGCGTTAGGTAGGTGTGCAGAATCGGTGGTTGTGAACCAAGTAGACAGAGGCTCCCTGTCCTCCAAGAGTGTCACCTAGTAACGGGGAAGGAGGCCCACAGCTCTCTTCTTGAGCGTTGCTTACCCACACGCTAAAAACGGTTGCAAACGCAGAGGTGCATTAATTATCATGGGAGGTGTGTATGAGGTATTTGGAAAGGGACTTCAGGTAGTTACGCACAGAATTCTCATATGGTAAAAAAGAACTTTATTTATTCATAGTGTGTACACCAAAGAGCTTGTCATGTGGATCCTATGATTTTTTTTTTTTTGGTCTTTATCTTATCTGATCCTCCTTCACTGATACCCCCCACCCCTTAAAGTAAACACGTGTCCCTGGGAGATTTTATAAACAGTTGCGCTTAATGGAATCTTCACTTTTGGTGCAGGGAAGAGCATGGAAGAGATCAAGAAGGTGCTGCTGCTGGTGCTGGGCTGTGCCGTCCAGGTAGGGCTGGGCGTGGACGGGGCTCCACGCATATGACCGTGTTTGAATTTATGGGATCACCATGTCCCTGGGCTGGCAATACGACTGTCTTCAGTCTAGCACGACAGGCCACTGAGTCCTTAGGAGATGGAGGCAGCCGTTTCTAGCACTAGGCACCTCGTCCTCAGACCTGGTAGGGGACATCTCAGGCCAGGGTACCATTTGCAGATTGTCTCCATTAAAGAAGAATCTATTGTAAAGCGCTGTTCCCTCCAGCCTGTGGGCAGAGTTCACTGACACTAGTTTTTCTTTAATATTTTATTTTATATGTGTGTGTGTGTCAGAGGGCACCTTGTGTTCTTGTGGAGGGCCAGGAGTGACTTCAGGAATCATCCTGGATGGCTTCTACCTCCTCCTTGCTTTGCTCTGGGACTTCCCAGGCGCCATCCACCAGGACCGGAAGTTGAGGCTGCTGTTGTTTTCTGCCTGGCATCTGGGACCTGGGATCTGAACTCAGGACCTTCTGCTTGCGAGGCAGAGTTTTAACCCCCGAGCCATCTCTCCAGCCCATTGGCACTAATTTTTGTAGATAGTTTTATTTGGGTTGTCTTCTAGATCCTTTTGGGCTGCACTGGCAGAGTGGTAGGCGGCTGGAGCAGCTTTGTGAGAAACCTCGGTCTGAGGGAGCTAAGAGAACCCTAGGCTGGGGTGGGAGTGGACTCAACTCAGGTTTGTTGTCCCTCAAAAACTGCTTTTGTTAACTCGTATAATCGCTTCGCAGTGTGAAAGGAAAGAGGAGTTCATTGAAAGAATCAAACAGCTGGACATTGAGACCCAGGCGGGCATCGTGGCTCACATCCAGGAGGTAGGCACTCGTGGGGGCTTAGCCTGGGGCCAGAGGGGGCACCGTCCTGCATGGTGGAAAAGCTTAAAAGACTACATCATCCCTGAACATTTTGCCAATTGTAGGTTTCAGGCACATTGATTCTGTTTGGAAAGGTAGCCTCTAGAGAGCTAAAATAAAATAGGGGTAAAAATGAAAAATGAAAGAAAAAAACTACACCTCAATCAAGTCATCTCCTGCGGCTTCTTCTTGCCTTATATGGTCTCAGACTATTTTAAGAGCTGTCAAGTGGTTTAGGCTCAGAATTTGATTTACAGACCCCAAAAGTGTATTCTGGCAAATGTCACCTTGAGCTGAATGGCTGATCTTTATAGAGAGTTTCTATGACAGCTGTCATTGACACGCAGGGAAACAGGCTGCCCCACGTGGGTCGTCAAAAGCCAGTGAGTCCCAGGAGTGCAGCCTTGGGTGTTTAGGCCCAGGGTCGGGTCCAGAGACTTTGCTCTGAGCATCTGCCACAGAGGACAAGGCACACCTGCCATCCTTCTCCATTGTTGGCAGAGTTGGTATCCAAGGAGAGGGTAGCTTCCGAGGGGCAGAGCACACCTGGAAATGGATTTTTGCTTTAAGTACTGGGTGTCTCCTGAGGGCTCAGCACTCAGTCTAATGAGACCAAGGAGATACGCGCAGGGACGAGGCACTCAGGGGAGCTGCCGTGCGCTCTGCAAAGCCAGCCAAGCACAGAGATCACATGGTGGAGGGAGGCAGCATGGCCGGGCGGCCCGAGTTTCAAGCCATCATTTGAAGAAGGAGACAGATGATTGTGGGGAGGACACCCCACAAAACTGACCTCAGGAGAAAGTCGGTGTACATATTCTTTATCATTCCGGCTCCCTGTTATCCTAGGAATCGTGTTGCCTTTTCTTTGTGAGTCTTGCATGCTTTGAAAAGTGTCTGACTACACACTGGGTCCTTGAGATCTGTCAGTTCTTTGCTGCACACTGTCCTTCCTGCACACATACTTAGAGAGAGAGATTGAGATTCTGCAAGGTTATCACAGTTAGTGTCTGCCACTGGGAGCTGGCTTGGGGATTCATTGGGTGTATTTTATGAATCTAGTTGCCCAGAGTCCACAAGGGAGCCACTTGTCAGAGTGGAGAGCAGCATGAGCCTTAATGAAAAGTTCAGTAGGTGGCCACATGGGAGTCCCCACAGCCAGCAGTGTGGCCCTGAGTCTTGGAGTCTCCCCAGCCCTGGCGTAGACCAGGCTGAGCACCTGAACTCTGGCTTGGCTCCTGCCTTCAGGATGCCACGGGATGAGATTTTCTTCTAATTCAGATGTCATGAAGCACTTCCTTAGTGAGCACCCCTCTTCCCTTGATTTTTGCTTTTCCCTTCGGAGGCTCCAACACGAAGCCATTTTTCTCCCAAGAATGAAAGCTGACATTTCACCAGACTCTGGGCTGCCTGCTGGGGAAAAGGTTGCAAGCAGACCATATTGTCTGGCCTCTGGGCATGACGGACAGGTTTGCCTCAAAATTGCTTTCGATTGTGAATAGTTCTCCAGAGAGAGCCAAGGTTGCAGCGTACTCACTATCCTAAGACATTTACTATTTTTCCCTAATTGCATTAGATTTTTAAAATATATTTTTTATTTATGTGGGAGGAGGGGAGCAGGTACATGCGGGTCACAGTGCATGAGTGGAGAACAGAGGACATGCAGGCTTCTAGGGATTGAACTTGGGTCTCCAGGTTTGAGAGCAGGCTCCTTACCTGCTCCCCTGGGTTAGATTTTAAGAACACTGAGGCCGGTTCCTCGGTTCTTCATTCTCCCACCCAGAGGCTTGCCGTCTCTGTGTTGTAAGGTGACGAAGTGTCAGTGTGACTATCTTCTCATCACAGGAAAGGAGGGTGGATTTTGTGGGTGGGGCCTAAGCTCACTTCAGGAGCCGTCCTGTTAAGCCATGGGAAATTCACCACCGAGGGCCTAATGGTGCCAGTGTCCGGGGAGCAAAGCGTCTTTCTTGGTGTGACAGGGAGGCGTGGGACAGTGCTCGGCCTCACGGTGTTACGCCATGTGCCCACAGGTGACCCACAACCAGGAGAACGTGTTCGACCTGCAGTGGTTGGAGCTGCCAGACGTGGCCCCGGAGGAGCTGGAGGCCCTGTCCAGGAGCATGGTGCTGCACCTGCGCAGACTCATCGATGAGCGTGACGAGTGTACCGAGGTGACGGGGTGGGCCCCCCTCATCCCCTCCCTCTCCACATCTGGTCTACATGCCTCCCAGTCAGGATCTGGTGGGATGGGTGGGGGTGTTTCTCAATGTTGGGTGGTCCCTTCCGGGGCGCCCATGTGAGGACAGAAGCAGCTCAGAACGCCGAGCATGGGGTCCCTACACCACTCCTTCTGCTTTTCCCTAGGGAGTGGTACTTGTCACACCCTCTCCTGTCTCCCTCCAGAGGCGTCTTTGGTCTCTTCTCTCTGGATGCTGTTTTGCATGGTGTGGCCCAGCACACCGGTGACCCCTCTAACTCCCCCTGTCCGCGCTCTGCCCCGCACAGCTGATCGTGGACCTGACGCAGGAGCGAGACTACCTCCAGGCACAGCACCCGCCCAGCCCCATCAAGTCCTCCAGCGCCGACTCCACGCCCAGCCCCACGAGCAGCCTCTCCAGCGAGGACAGGCAGCACCTGGCCGTGGAGCTGGCCGACACCAAGGCCAGGCTGCGGCGCGTCAGGCAGGAATTGTGAGTCCCCTGCTGCCTTCTGCTTCCGCTGTGTCCCCACACCCGTCCAGTGTGTGATAGGCTAGCACGAGGGGAGCTGCAGCCTGGTGAACTCAGGTGCATGTGGAGCCAGCAGTAGCTGGAGCCCAACACTGGTCCTCCTTGCCTCCCCGGATACACACACCCTCATGGACCTCAGATTGCTACCCAAGTGTCCACAGAAATAAATGGCCGTCTTCCACGCAGACCCAGTATGGGGATGGGATGGTCACACAGTAGGTAGTGTATTCCGTGTATAGACTGTGCGTGGATGTTGGCACATGCAAAGAGATCAGTTCTGTGGAGTCTTTCAGTTTTACATGGGTCATAGGGATTGAGTTCAAGCTATCTGGCTTTCACAGCAAGCACTTCTACCCACCGACTCACCTAGCCTGCCTACCACACTGTATTTTCTCAGTTGGAGGGAAGATTTGCCTCCCTCCACGGTGGGGGCTGCTCCCCACTTCTCACAGTCGGTAAACGTCACTCATCCATCTCGGAAGCTTTGACCTCTCTCTCCTCAGACCACCGAGCCCATAGCTGGGTGGTCTTCACCCTTCTTGTGTAGTCACAGGGAGACACGGGCGCAAGGTGGATGCAGTTGGAGGGTACGTGTCAGAAACTTGAGAATTGTAAGTTAGAAATGTTTTCACAGACCCCAAAGGTAGATCTGCTGTCTGCCCCCAGGAGCCTGGGTCCCCTCCCCCCACCTGGTTTCAGGAAGCAACAGCTTGCTCCCAGAACCTGCTGAGGAATTCTCTCGGAACCTCCTCCCCATCTCTGATCTCACCTGCAGGGAGGAGAAGACCGAGCAGCTTGTTGACACCAGACACGAAGTAGATCAGCTGGTGCTGGAGTTGCAGAAGGTCAAGCAAGAGGTGATTAGAAGCCCTTGGTCTGGGCGTCCGAGGATGGAGAGGGCTGGGGGGCCCCAAGCATGGGCCAGGGAGTCAGAATGCAGTGTCGGGCATGTGCAGCAAAGCCGTGCAGAGCTTCCTGTGCAGGTGATCGTGTTTCTTGGAGAGATTCTGCAGGGTGGTGTGAACAGGAGCATCTTGGACCTGCTGGAGACCCCACACTGCAGGTGCTCCCTAAGCTGGGTTTCCGCCTTCCCCGCTTTGCAGAACATCCAGCTAGCGGCTGATGCCCGGTCAGCCCGTGCCTGTCGTGATGAGCTGGACTCGCTGAGGGAGAAGGCGAACCGCGTGGAGAGGCTGGAGATGGAGCTGGTGCGCTGCAAAGAGAAGCTGCATGACGTGGACTTCTATAAAGCTCGAATGGAGGTAGGTGGGCGGCCTGGGGGTGGGGCGGGGCGGGGTGGGGCGGGGCAGAGTCTGGCTTCCAGATGCTGCGCCTGGACCAGTCCTCCTCAGAAGTCTGTGGAGGATCTGGGAGGATCCATGAAACACTACAGCTGCTGGTTCCCTTGCGCCCCACCTGCCTGGAACCCCAGGGCCTTCCTCTTGCTCCTCTCCCATCTCAAGAGTCAGGTGGGCAAGCGGAGCAGTAACGTTGGCTGATGAAGCCAGCGGTTCCTTCCAGGGTTTTGTCTTCTCGCACTTGACGCCAGAACAGTGATTTACTTGTTGGTTGGTTGGTTGGTTGTTCTTTTTTAAAGATTTACTTGTAAAATAAAAATAATGCTACTTAAGTTGCATGACAGGTGAGCAGGGTGGAAGGTCCATGCAGTAGCTGGTGTTTGGGCAGCTTCCTAGTCCACCCAAGATGATGGAAGCCATGCTGGCCTGCTTCATGCTGGCTTGCCTTCCTCCCTCCTCTCTTTCCCTTCCTCCTCTCCCCTTCCCTCCTCTCCCTTGTCTTCCTCTCTCCTCCCTTCCCCTCTTTTTTTCTACTCTCCTCTTTCTCCCTCCCCTCTCCCCTTTCCCTCTCCCCTCTCCCCTTTCCCTCTCCCTTCTCCCCTTTCCCTTCTTTTTTTTTAATTTATTCAACTGTGTGTTGTGTGTGCGTGTGTGTTGTATGTATGTGTGTGTGCGTGTGTGTGTATGTATGTATGTGTGTGTAGAATCACAGGCGAATTCGGGAACCACCATGGACTGTCTCCACCTCCTCGTTTACTCTGCCTGGGGATTCACAGGCTCCGCCCTACCAGGACCAGAAACGCAGGCCGCCCCTGCTTCCGCCTGGCATCTATATGTGGGGTCTAGGATCTGAACTCAGGACCTTCTGCCTGCAAGGCAGAGGCTTAACCCCAAGCCACCTCTCCAGCCCCTCCCTTTCCCTTCTTAACTGGGTTTTGATGTGTTACTCGGCTGGCCTTGAACACTGTACTCATGCAACCCTCCTCCTGAGCGTCCTTGTGCTGCAGCCACAGCTGCCCTGTCCCATGTCTGGCCCAGATCTTTATTTTAGACCCCGTGCAGGTTAGCAGTAAGTGCAGTTGAAAGGGTCAAGGACAAACCAAGCTCCCCCCTCCCCCTGCTCAGGAAAGCACCCTGATGCTTGGATCACTCTTCCCCATGTCCTTCTGTTTACGGCTCCTGGACCCTGTTTTCTGACTGAGGGTTTGTGCGGGTCACTTGTGAACTGCGTCCATAAGAGCCGGCGGGTCACCTGATTGTTGGCACCTGCTGAGGGAACTGATTTGCTGTAAGACATGATCAGTGTCTCTTCTCAGAGGCCTGGAGGCTTCTGGGGTGACTGAGCACAGATCTGAGAGCTGGGGGACGCCCTCCCATGCTGGCAGACTCACTCTCTGCTGACTCTGGGATGGATTGGGGGGGGAGCTGGAGATGCTGTGATCGGGCACCGCTTGCTCCTCAGACCCACTCAGGACGGTCTCCTGAGGAATGCGGTTGGCTGGGTGGCTCGCCTCGCCCCTCTGCTGAAACAGGGTCCCGAATGCTGGGCAAAGGCAGTGTGGGGACCAGCTCAGTGAGCGCCGAGCCCTGGCCTGGAGGTCAGGGCGTGTGTGGACTGGCTCCGACGCCCTCTGAGGTGCTCCACTGGAGCCGTATTCACTGCCGTGTAAAATTACCCACACGGCTGCCTCAGCAGCTCCTCCTGCACTCTGGGACCTTGTGCAGCCCCCCAAACAGCATCGGAGGTGCCACGTGATACCGTGACTCCCCTAGCGTGCTGATCCCTGGAGGCGGGTGGGTCCATTCCCAGCTGCGCGCTGGGGTCTTACCTCCTTGAAAACCTTCCTGCTCTATAGCTCTTGCTCTGGGAGCCGAGGGTCTGGCCAAACCACATGCTCCCTGCAACAAGGAGCGTTTTTCAGACAAGTTTTGTAGGGAGATTCACTTCCCATCTTGTCTCATTTCCTGCCTCTTTGTACTAACAGCAGTGTTATTTACATTGATTAATTTCACAACAAAACGTTTCTGTGAAAGTGATACTTTAGGTTTTAGGTTCACTTAGTTGTGACAGAGACTGGATCCTCCTGTATAGGACTTTCCCTCCAAGGCAGAGGATACACATGGAAGGATGGTGTTTGCAGACCCTGGGGATGGCCAGGGCCAGCTAGCACATCGGGCCTAGCTGGTTGTGTCCGGGGCACTGGAGAGAGGAGAATTAATCTTCTCAGACGCCCCAAGACTCAGGCAACAGTGAAGAACAGTATTTCCCAGATACTCCACTTTGGATTGAAGAGATCCCAATAGCCTTGCAGAATGCACAGAAAGAACAGTTCTCGATTCCCTCCTCAGCTCCCGCCTGAGACCTTTCTGTGTAGAAGGAGCTTTGTCTCTGTGCTGCAGTAACGCTGGCTGAGCAGAGTGGAGACAGTGACAGGGACGGGGGTGGGGGGGTGCTGCTGTCCTCGGCTGCTTGGGATGAGGTCAGGGGCTCAGCGCTGTGGCGTGTTCCGGACAGCGTGAGGTGAGGATGGAGGGTCAGGCGTGCGAAGTGTTCCAGGTGTACCATCCTCATCTAGCATCTTATGAGTGATGCATTCTCTGAGCTATGCGTCCCCCAAAACTGCCTGGCCTTGAGCTTTGCAAGCCCTGCTTCCCCAGGTCCCATCAGAATAGTGTTCTTGGAACAGCTGGTTTGTGTTGCTCATGAATATGTTCTCCGCATGGGGGCAGCTCCTGGTCCACAGGAGGGCGTAGAGAACGTGTGTTGACGGGATTCTGTCGAGGGCTTTACTCGGGCAACTCTGCATGTGCAGATCTGGCGTCTGCTGTGCTTCTGCACCTCACGAGCCCGCAGAGGCCCAGGCCTCCTTGACTGCCACCGAGCAGCATACTGGGGAAACAGCTTGGAGTGCAGCTCTGAGACCAAGGGCAGGGCGCTCTGCCGGGAGACCCACGTGCTGTCTGGGCCGCAGTTGAGATAGGCCCCTCCCACACAAAGGAGCTGGCCTGAGCTAGCCAGTATCTCAGTGTTAAGTGAGTCCATGTGGGGGGAGGGCCTTAATGTCTAGCGACTTGGATGAGTCTGCTCACGTTCAGTAAGTGTTCCCTACTTGTATCAAAGTCAAGATTCTTTTTTGAGTGTAAGGTTAGACATTTCTAAGGGATTAACCATGAGTTCCTAAAAAGTCATTTCTAAGTAGTTAAAAAGATGATCATGTAGACTAGTCTACGAACAAAGGCTTGTGTATGTCCATTTGAGGTGTAGAAATGTATAAAGTAAAATTTATAAAATAGTAGACATTGAGATACACAATAGAGCAAATGTAGTAAAATGTTTATTGTAGAATCTGGGTAATGTATGCACAGGTGTAGACAGTATGGTTTTTCAGGACATTTTATGTTTTTCATAACAAAATACTGGTATTAGAAGAGGACAGTGCAAACCACACTAGGTGGCGCGCACCTGTAATCCCAGCAGTGAGGAAGTGGAGACGGGACGATCAAAGCTCAAGATCATTTTGGAGACCCTGGCTCCAAAAAAAAAAAATCCAACACACACACAAAGGAACAATCTAAGAAAAACAACACAGATATTAACCCTTTAGAACAGATTCATACCTGCCTGACACATCAACTTTATAATGAAACAGGAAATCAGTCAATTTAAAGCTCTAAAACACCTTCCTTTTCTGTCTCTGCTCTTCAGATGTGGTCTGAATCAGCTGAGCGGCCAGTTGTGTTCTCCTGAGTCCTTAGAGAGCAGGACTCTGAAATCTGTTCTCCAGGCGATCCTTCCAGGCCCCCACACAGGAGAACCCCCGCTGATTTTAAACTAGACTGGCCCAGAGCTAGAGATCCTTCCGCCTCTGCCTCCTGGGATTATAGGTGGGCGTCAGGGCACCCACCTTCTGGGAACTTCATTCCCAGGCTCTGGGCTGCGAGCTTCCCTGTTCCACAGACTTGTCTAGAAGGTTCACTGTGGGCCTTGAGCTGAAGACGGGGCTCCAGCTCACGTGACGGCAGGGCACAGCTCCTGTGCTCCTGAGGCCTGTGGGGACCCTGACAACAGTGAAAGAGACGATTGCTCAGCAATGAATTTTGCAATCTGGGCAGAATGCAGGGAAGGTATGGGAGCTGCTCGAGCCCCCAGACTAGAGCCCAAGGCATCAGCTGCAAAGGAGCCTAGCTATGGATTTCACATGGGCCTCCCACACCTGTGAAACTTTCACGTAGCAGTGCCTGGGGCGCCGGGGGTGGCCAGGACATCCTCTCTGAGAGTGGTCCCGTCCTGACCAGGGAAGTGCACCAATGCAGCTGGCCAGAGGAAGCGCACCCCTCGCCCAGCCGGAGATGACGGACTCTGGTCCAGGGCAAAGGCAGGGTTAGCCAAACATGGAACACAAACTTACATGGTTTCTTTTTAAACTTGTCTCCTGGTCTAGTTCATATAGGGATTGAAACTATAGCAGCAGCATCACCTGGAGACAGGAGCAAACAGCAGTCCTGCTCAGAGCCACCACCCGGGGGCAAGACCCATCTTGTGAGAGGAAGCAGAGGCGCCAGTCATGTGACCTGGGAGGTAGTCCTTCCACCATATTTCATGACAGACTAAAATTTCTGCTGAAGGCAAAGCGCAGATACCCAGATGGTGTGTGCTTCCCTGGCAGAGTGGCGGGGGTCTTTCTGGTGTGGTCTTGTGTGTGAATAACGGTCATCTAGACAGTACTGACTGCAAACTAACCAGCTCAAGAAGCAGGACACCATCTTGGGCAAGTCTTATCCTATCTGTGAAGAGGAGGGTTGTGATCTGGGTTATCTCCCACACCCTGGCACTCTGACCCACCAGACACAGATAATGTCTGCCAGGAGTTTGTCTTAGCCTGTTCCTTTCTATAAGGAACCTCTGGGTGAGATTAAGGCTCTAGGAACAGATCTGACAGTAAGGAGAGGCAGCCAAAGGGATGGGTGGGTCGGGGCCCCAGCCCTTAGGAGTTGGGTTAATGATCAACCTGGAGTCTCGCACCCTTCCTCACTTTCCATCCCCTTCCAAGGTCACATCCCTAAGATAACAGCTGGTTCATAGGGCAGATCTTCGGATTGGTCTGGTCTCCGTTCATCTGTATCTGAGAGATGGGGCCCTCTGCCAGCTCTGCCAACCCTAGGCCTGAACCTAGGCTTAATCAATCTGTCCCTGGGGTTTCTGTAGCTCTCCTTGGCGAGCCTGTCACCTTCCATGGGAGATCCTCAGAATTCTGTGCTGGTTGGAATCCGTGGGTTCCTGTGTCCATGTTCCTCGGCTACCCTCTGTGGGCTGCCTGGCTCGTGTCTGGATTATAGACCCATCGTTGGTGCCCAAGCACGAGCAAGGGTCCACTCCTCTTCTTTCCTCTTCCTCTCTCCTCTTCCCTTCCTCCTCCTTCCTTTTCCCTCCTCTTCCCCCTCCTTTTCTTCTCCCTCATTCCCTTTTCCTCTTTCCCCTTCCCTTTTTCTTACTCCACCTACATCTGGCCCAGACCCAGGCCTAAGGGCTCAGCAGTCCTCTGAGCCCACATTCCCATCTTCCAGCATGCTGTCCACTTCCACAGCACGTGTCCAGGGCCCATACCCACCTTCCTAGCTGCCTCCTGCTGGTCTGCTCTGGTTACTCCAGCGTCTGTGCATAGAAGCCTGTCCAGCTATCAGGGTGTCCTCTCCAGCAGGCACCTCTGCATTGCTGGGATGAACACGCGCACACGCACGCAGTTTCATCCTGACGGCCCTTAGGTCCCCCAGGCCTCTGCAGCTTCGTCCAGGTGCTTCCTGGGCTGTCCGCCTCTCCCTGTGCTGACTGTTCAGATCAGGAGACTTGAGGGCCAGAGTGAGGCTTGGCCTGTGAGCTCAAAAGGCCGTGGCCCAGCCTCCTGCTTTACACTTCCTTTAGAAAACCCCATGCATCAGCCCAGGAGATGGCTCAGTAGGAAAAGGGCTTGCCATTTAAGCATGAAAACCAGGGTTCGGATCCCTTGCATCCATAAAAGCCAGTGGGCATGGCAACCCACTCCAGAGGCAAAGAAGGGTCTCTACCTAGAGCAGCTGGTTAGCTAAACTAGCCAAATCCACATCTAACATTGATCTCTAGCTTTCACATACACACATGTGAGCACACACACACTTGGTATGTATTATTGTCATTATACTGTTTTTCCGATAAGACTGAACCAGGGAAGATAGTCCTGTGTCTTACTGACAGTCAGTCCTCTGTGCCTAGCAATGTGTCTAGTCACTGGCAGCCAACAGACTAGTTAGGTAGACTAAATCCAGCCAGCCACCCTTTTTATGAATAAAGTTTTATTGAAATACTGCTACCATGCAGGGTCAGGACATTGTAGTAGAGAGGTTCAGGACCTGCCTGGTCACCTATTTCCCTGGTCCTTCACAGAGCAGGTGCGCGGAAAAGTTTTGAGGTTTGCCTCATTGGCTATTTATAAAGCCTAGAACTGTGGTAAATTCTAGATCCTCTATTGCAGTTTGCCTGTGCGTTGCTGAGAATTCACAACCAGAGAGCTTAAGGAAACTGGGGAAGTTTTATTCTGAGATTCAGCATGCTGAGGAGTGGTAGTGGTGGGGGGAGCTGGGGGAGTGCCAGTTTCTTGTCTGGTCCCCCCACATTCCTCTGATTAGGCCATGTTCCAGCTGTGTAGCCTTCCTGGGGGGGGGGATCCTTCAAAGGTCCCTTGATTCTGCGCGCCGGTGGAGCTGATAAGCAGAGGTGCCCAGCGAGGTCTGGTTCATACAGAGGAGGAGCAGGAAGCCCGCATGCTGGACATGCCTCCTGCCTGCCCACCCCTCCGAGATGATGTCTACTGTGACTGCCCCTGCCTTGCCCATTGCAGTGGACGCTAGGGAGTCGCTGTGTGTTGTGTTCCCAAGCTTGCAGCGAAGGAGCCGTTTCTTGGACTCCACGTCCTCAACTGTTTGGTGCTCCTGGGGGGTCAGGAGGTTCTTGGAAACCAGAATATTTTTGTTGCTTGCTTTTGTTTAGCTGCTCACACTTGCTAGGCAAGCACTGGGCTACACCCCAGCCCTTGGAAAGCAAATTTTTGTTGATTAATAAAGACGGGGGTGGGGTGGGGGGGTGTTGGGTAAGTGGATTGAACTGTCCTTCAGTAGTGTGAAGTGAGGGGCTATACCCAGAGGACTCCCACACATCAGGAAACCCACGTTCCCTCCTTGAGCGTAGAAATCCGTTTTGGCACTCTCGCAGCAAGAACCTTGGCGGGTCCAGGAGTTAACCTGCTAGCCCCACCTGGCCACACTTCAGTCAGACTGTCCGCACTTGGAGACAAGCCCCCTGGTTTTATAAGCACCCTAGCTGTTGGCCGGCTGGGCTGGGTCAGGCCTGCTATAAATAGCTTCCGGTCGGGGTGGGGGTAGGTGTGCCAGCCTTGGGCAGCTGTCTAGAGCTGTGAGGTGGACCTCTCCCCCCTACATACCTCCAGCCGCAGCCTGCAGGAGTGTCTGTCAAGGCTCGTCTCTTACTTGTGAGGTGGAATGTGCACAAGGTAAAACAACATTCTGTCAGTTAGTACTGTAGAGGTTGAAGTTCACTAGACAGCTGAGACATTTCGAAAGGGGGATAGAAATGCACTCCACTCCACTCTTGGGCACAGTTCTGTCCCGCCTGTCTCATGTGCCACCTCCAGTTTCCCCTCACTGCTTGGTTCAGCCGGTATCATCATTAAACACACGAGGCTCCTGAGAACAGGCGAGTTTCCTGCCCAGGGAAGCAGGAAGAAGGAATGACAGGAACTGAGGTCCCTGACTCAACCCAGTGGTTCCAGTCTCTTTTCAGCTCAGGGTAGGAGTGGCTGTGTGCATGAAGTTGTAGTCAACCTGTTGAGTGTTGCTTCTTCCCTGAGAGTAGAGGTGCTAAGAAGACTGTGGACCCTGCACAACACAGCGCGAGAACAGGTGGATGGTTGCCAGAAAGGGCCTGATGGGCCTGTTTCCTGCACAAGACCCTCACTGTGCTCTGTCTGGGTCTCTTTTATTCCCTAGAGACACTTGAGGGAGGGTCTTCTGGGAGCTAAGGACCACAGACAAAACGCAGAGTCTGAGCCTGTAGCGAACCTCACTCTGGCCGTCTCTGAGGGCGGCTGTTAACAATGGGCAAGGCAGGGGCAGTCACAGTAGACCTCATCTCTGAGGGGTGGGCATGGACAGTATGCAGGTAACTTCAGAACTAATAAGCCGCCTTTCCCAGGCTAGCTTGGGTGAAGCCCGTGTCCACCAGGAGGCTTGGATTCAGCCTGGGTGGGCAGATGTCCGAGTGGTTGATAGACAGAAGCTCCTGACCCCTTCCCCCCATTGTGGTTCACATATGGGACAAACGTTGAGAGGCGTGCGTGCACGGGATGCAGCAGGTTCCCAGTGTGCGTTGTCTGTGAGTTATGAAGGCATGTGGGAGACATGCAGGTTGCTGAGATACCAAGTGCTATGGGGTACTCAGCAGACCACAAAAATGGAGAAGGCCCAACACAGAGTCTGACCGAGACTTGATGCAGAGATTTGCTTCCTCAAGCGATACTCATTGAGACTCCTAGGCCGCCCCTGCCCATGGGGCTCACATATGCTTGCTTTGCTTTGCTGGGACCTTTCTGTTTCCAGGAAACTGCCAGGCAATTTTGTCAGAGTCCATGTGTGAAATATTCAAGTCACAACTTTGTTGAGTGAAAAGTTTATCTGAAGGACTATTTTTCCCAGAGCCTGATCCAATGGGATGAATGTGTCCTGTCCTCCCCTCCCCCCATAGACTCAGTCCTCCCCGACCCTCTCCCTGCCCCCCTTATTAAGGAAGCTCAGACCACATCTGTCAGAAGAGTCCACTCATCCATGATGTAAGGTTGAAAGATCCAGGCCTTAGCACCATCTGGCCGGTCGAAAACCTCTGAGAGGAATGCTTGAGTTCCTCCAGTACTAGCCTGTGGACTGCCACTGGCCACACCCCAGTCCGATTGAATGTTTTCTTGATACACGAAGCTCTCGTGGCATAGGAAAATCCCCTCGTCCGGTCTCTTGCAAGCAGGTGAGACTGACCAGTGGGAACGGCTCCTGCTGTAGGCCGCATCGGTTGCTTAGCTGCAGGGGCCTCAGAAACACTCCAGAATCCCATGGCCACCAGCCCGGACTTTATGTTCAAGTTTCTCTTGTTCCTACATTCACCAGGAGCTGAGAGAAGACAACATCATCTTAATCGAGACCAAGGCCATGTTGGAGGAGCAGCTGACGGCCTCCCGAGCCCGCAGCGATAAGGTTCATGAGCTGGAGAAAGAGAACCTGCAGCTGAAATCCAAACTCCACGACCTAGAACTGGTACCTTGCAGGAGTAAAGAGGGACAGGGGGATACCACGTGCAGGGCCAGTGGGTGCTGTCAGGTCCGGGACCCTCCTCTTTGATGTCCCTCCTACCTGCTGAGTTTGCTGCTGCTCCTGCCACCAGCAATTTGTTGACTATAGACAGCAAATTGCCAAACTTGGCGGCTCGAGTGGGGCACTCACTCCCTGGAAACGTGTTCCTGATTTCATGTTCTTTTTCTGCAAGGACGAATGCACATGTATGTTTTTCCAAAAGTCTTGGCTGGTATTTATTGTGGGTTGAGCACGGGATGCTGGCCCCTTCGCAGCTTTCAAAGCTTTGGAGTCTTGCCCTGGAGCCCAGTTGTTCTGAGAACATTCACTTAGACCTTGAGTTGTCTTCTTGACCCGCATCGCCAGGTCAAGGTAGCGTCTAGTGCTGGTACCTTTCTGGATAGCTCTTTAAAGGGGAGCAGACGCATGCCACCCTTTACCCACAGTGGATGGCGGTAGACAATACCCCAGGTAAGTCTTAGCTGGCCGTAGGTCTGTCCTTCAGCCTTTTCCCCTCTTTCTGTCCTAGGACCGGGACACAGACAAGAAACGAATCGAGGAGCTTCTGGAAGAAAACATGGTTCTGGAGATAGCACAGAAGCAGAGCATGAACGAGTCGGCGCACCTGGGCTGGGAGCTGGAGCAGCTGTCTAAGAATGCAGACCTGTCGGACGGTGGGTAGTGCCTAGTGCTCGCCGCCTCCCATCCAGGGAGCTGAGCCCTTGGCTCCGAGTCCTCCTGGCAGCCCACCCGTTCTCCCCAAGTAAATAAGATTTCCTTCAAGTGCCATTTGGAACTGTTTCGTTACATTTCTCCCCAGGGAAAACATGAGGGATCTGGCAGCCCTGATGTCAGGACGATGCGAGGTATATACATTCAGCGTCGCCAGGTTTCTCAGTTTCCCATATGGGCACCGCTGAGAGCTTCCGGAGCATGGCTCGCTGAGGACATCTTACCCTGTCTGCAGATGACGGAAAGCCCTCGTGTTAGGAGCGTCCCCAGTGATCACTAACCCTCGCTCTGAACATACCCAGGGCATTCGTTGCTCCATTCATTTGCATAATTGAGCAGGATGGAAGCAGCCTGTCCTGTCTCCAGGGCGAGCGTGCTAAGTGGCTGATGCTCTTCAGGTGAAGGCTCTCACGGGTCTGCCAGGCCCCTTCCCTCCTGGACACGGGTTGCTGCCCTCTGCCGGCACCCCGAGATGAGGTCACCATTGTGGAAGGGTGGGGAACCCCAGTCAACACCGGAGCAGGAAGCTTTAGTGCTCAACAAACAATAAGTTAGTTCCTGTGTTTGAAAACAGCCACGTTCACCTTTCCCATGCACTTGATATTGCAACTTAGTATTGACTTAGCATTTTACAGGGCGGGTTAAGACTTTGAGCTTGTTTTTGGTTTGACAGATTCTGATAAATACTACCTGAGAATACTACCAAGGTCATTGAAAGCTGATACTCCTTCTTCCAGGGATCTTGTCAGTTTTGAACTTAATCATGGAATTGTTACTTGGGAAAGTAGTTTTGTCTGCTTCCACACCTGTGTGCTGAACCGGGGTGCTTGGAAACTAGGAGACCCCCTTTCCTTGCCTCTGGAAGACTCAGTCAGTCAGGGGTTTTGCTGCCCCCTGATGGAGTGGAGAAGTGGTGTGGGCTGTTAAGGTTGGTCTCCCATCCCGAGGACTGTGTGTGGAAGGCCTCACCAGTTCACACTGCGCGATATAGTTTGTGAGCCCCTTGGGGTCAGTAGTTAGGTTTTATTTTTAGTGGTAACATTGGTCTCTCTATTTATCAGGCTGGTCTAAAACTCCTGAATTCCAGTGCTCTGAGTGGTTGGGATTACAGCTGTCCCTGGTTCTGAATGATCTCTCTCTCTCTCTCCTTCCTTCCTTCCTTCCTTCCTTCCTTCCTTCCTTCCTTCCTTCCTTCCTTTCTCCCTTCTCCCTCTCTCTTTCTCCCTCCCTCTCTCCCTCCCTCTTTTCTCTCCCTCTCTCCCTCCCTCCCTCCTTCCCTCTTTCTTTTTCTTTTCATATTGATTGAAGCCAGGACCTCAGGTATGTCTAGCCCACTCCAGCACGGAATTGCACCTTCCTTCCAACCTCCAATAGCTTCTAAGTCAGAAAGATCTAGAAGGACCTTGCTTAATGCTCTGGCTCCTCTCCTCGTTAGCACGGTGGCCTGGGGCAGTAAATACTGTGCCTTAAACTCCTTCATCTGCAACATGAGGGCATCTAGTCTATATCCACGGTCACCCGAGTATAAGTGAGGTGAAACCATGAAGATTTAGCCCCACCTGGCCCAGAGGCGTTTACCTGCTCTCATCCTGCCCTTGCAATAGAGCACGGAGGAAATCCCTCTGGCTGCTCAGCCATCAGATGGCAGGTGCTCCGTGTGCAGTGACGAACTTGTTTCGGCGATAAGCCGCTTGCATGCGATCCCATTACTGCACTTGTAGAACCTAAAAAGCTTGTTCTACACGTGTAGAGTCTCGGATTAGGACGACAAAAAAGTAGATGATGTGGATGGCTGCGGAACATGTGGCTGTTGCTAGTACCATAGTCCTACGCTGCGGTACCATCCACGTGGCCACAGCTGGGCCAGGTGAGTTTTATTTTAGGCTAGGAACGGGTCTGTGCGTTGATACTGGAACGGCAAGTTACGAGTCTTCATCCCCGTCTCTGTCTGCCTCGCCCGGTGTTGCTTTGGGTCCCTTCTGGTCCTATTGGATTTGTCTGTACTGTTTGGTGGTTCTGATAGGTGGTAGTAATACGCAGTGGGATATGTCCCCTTTTGTCCTTGTGATCATACTGAGGGTTGGAACACACACGCCCCGTGTCGCGTTTGCAGGTGGGCGGCTTTGCTGTGAAACCAGCTCCCTCTCGCGCCTCCACCTCTAGGTTGATGAGCCGGGGGCTGCAGAGTGGCGCCTGCAGCTCTCGCAGCGCGGCGTGATAAGGCTCAGAGATGAGGGACGAGGAACATTTTTAAAATCTGTATTTGTTTATGATGTATGGATGGAGATCAGAAGACGACCTTCGAAAGACTGTCCTCCCACCCTGTAGGCTTCTGGGGCCGAGTCTCAGGTTGCCAAGTGTCGCATCAGCCGCAGGACCCGCTGAGCTATTTCGCTGGCCCCCTGAGGAACATTCTTGGCCCTTTATGTAGAAGATTTTATACCCACCGTTTTTCTCCCAGGAAGCCCACGATTTCTTTAAAGTTCCGTGCTGGCTTTTAGGTGGGAACGGGCAGAGAATTCCAGTTCTCGTCTCTCACATTACGCTGAGCTGTTGTAGAGCAGAGAAGCTAATTTGCTTCTATTTAGCTTATATTTTATCTCACTCACTCGGAAATTTTAAAGGACTCTGCATGTTCCGTCATTTTTTTCTTCAACATAATTGTGGAACCACAAAAAGAAATGTCAGAACCAGCCCAGGCTGGCAAACACTGGGTGTATGTATGGGCTCAGCTTTCCTTTGCCCACGAACGACACTCAGTGTGGCCTTCCTGCCGAGCGGCCCTGCTCCAGTCGGGTGAGCAGCCGGCTGAACCGTGTTCCCGTCAGTCCCACCAGTGTCTTTAACTCCTGCACTGGCCCCGCAGTGCCGCTGCTTTCTCTTGAGCTCTAGCTTGTTCTGAGCAGATTCCCACGTCAAGGGAGCCCACAGCAGCCCCGCTGAGATGGGAAGGCAGAGGAGGAGCGCGGCGCCCCTGGCTCGGGTCGTGGCGGCAGGGGCTCTGGCTCCCTGGGCCCTGACGGGCTTGCGCTTCAGCCTCCAGGAAGTCCTTCGTGTTTGAGCTGAACGAGTGCGCCTCCAGCCGCATCCTGAAGCTGGAGAAGGAGAACCAGAGTCTCCAGAGCACCATCCAGGGCCTGCGGGATGCGTCGCTGGCGCTGGAGGAGAGCGGCCTCAAGTGCGGGGAGCTGGAGAAGGAGAACCAGCAGCTCAGCACGAAGGTGACTCGCCTGGGCGGGGCGCGGGGCGGGCGTCCGCTCTGCACGTCTGCGCTGTGGGAGAGACGGTTGCTCCTGGTCCCTGGCACCCCCACTGCCAGACTCCAGGGAGGAGGGAGAAGAAGGCAAGCGTGTTCTCTTGCCGTGGCCCGCTGCAGAGCCTTCAGCCCCCTTTGTCTGCCTGTGTCCTGACCCATCTCTGAGTCACACAGCTATATTAATGGAGGCCACGCGTGCCGTGGGAAGAATGTGGACTGCAGGCATGAGACCAGGTCCTTGGGTTCCTGCCTCCACTAACTCCTTCCCTGAGTGGGGTTCGGCACACCCCCTCTTGTTAAGGAGGGATCTGCGTGGGGGCTCCTAACCCAGTGCCCCTCCTCTGGTCTCTTTGAAGTGCTCTGTGCATTGTAGCTGCCAAGCGGCTTGTCCTGTCTTTGTAGGGCAGTAAAAGATGCCCCGTCTCATGCTGTATCTTTTGGTTTCTTAGATTCCTGTGGGACTTGGGCAGGAAATGTCTTTATAAATGGGCATTTATGCAGGGCAGATAAGGCCTGTAATTGCAGCCCTGAAAGATAGAGCCTGGAACGTTCCAAAAGCAAGAAAGTAGAAGAACATTCAAGTATGATTCCCAGCGTCACTCTTGGATCCCATACACACACTCAAGTGCACGCTTGTACACGTGCACGCACACATGTGCATACATACTGCACACAAAATAAATAATGAATAGTAGATAGGCTTTTGCTCTTGCCCGGTACTAAAAGAAACAACATTTAAGAAGATGGGACCTTCCAACTCTGTGTCTTCTTGGGGTCTGCTGAGGAAAGCTTGCAGTGTCCTCTTACTGGCCCAGGGACAGTGTGGGTCACCTTTGCGCAGGTCCCAGCAGTAGCACTCGCTGGCCTGTGCTGTGTTGAGGATTGTGTGCAGTGGACACTGCCGCGTGTGACTGCTATGTCACCAGCCCTGTCCTGCAGTATCCACAGGGAGGCCACATCTTAACCCAGGCTTCCTGGGGGCTGGGGAGACAAGAGCTGCTGGTCCCTGGCTGGAGCCGCCCTCTTTCCGGTGCACAGTCCTGCTCCGTGTGCTGCCTCACATACCCTGGGCCTGGCCGCAGCATCCCAGAAAAGAGGGTGTGTTCTCCCCATCCTTTGTACACATCACTGTTTGGTGGAGGAGCACTTCGGGGGGACTGTGACCCTCAACCAACTTAGCCCCCTTGAATTTCCTTTCTTTCGCCCTCAGCCCCTCGCCTTGTGGGGTTTGTCAAGGAGCTACTAAAAACATAGCTCGCTTGATACGCTGATTTTAACGCATGGGCCGGATCTTTCAACTCTGCAGATTGAAAAGTTGCAAACCCAGCTGGAGCGAGAAAAGCAGAGCAACCAGGACCTGGAGACCCTCAGCGAGGAGCTGATCCGCGAGAAGGAGCAGCTGAAGAGCGACATGGAGGCCCTGAAGGCCGACAGGGCCCGGCAGGTAGACGTCGTCATCACCAGTACCGGTCTTGGGATGCCGGCACCGTCCCCGGATGCAGAGGCTGTCCCTTGCCCAGTAATTCTTGCCAGGGGTGGGATAAGGTGGGGTGGACATTTGGTGATATTGAAAGACAGCTGTGATTGCCTTGCCTGGGAAGGAGATTTGCCATTCCTGCTTGCCTTGTATGGAGGCCAAGGTGGCCGTTAAACATTACGCAGTCGCTGGATGCCATAGACTCGGGCCCTTGTTCCTGCCCTGGCGACCTTAACTGAACATCCCTGAGGCAGGGCCAGTAGGAGACTTGGAGGTGAAGAGGCAATGAGAGGTTCTCACACGATGTGATATACAGAGCCCATTGGCCAGCGAGGTGGGGTGTCAGGTATTTTAGGTTTTCTAGAGCAATAAGGAGTTGGGGAGAAGAGTTGTGGAAAGACAGATGGGGTCCTGTGTACAAAGCTCAGCCTGGAAGGCAGGCGTCCGTTGAAAGAGATCTAGAGAATGAATGGGGGAAGGATATTGCGATGTGGGACCCCTTCAGAGCCATCGCTCAGGGCTGTGTGGAGTGCTGGTTATGGGGCTGAGGAGGACCCAGGAAAAAGCCTGAGGCGCAGAGAGCTGCCTGCGTCTGCAGGGGAGGAAGTTACTAGCCACGAGCCAGGGGAGGGCAACCTAAGAGGGGGGTTCTAGCGGTGACCAAGGTGGTCACTGCAGCCCTCTGGCCTGCACAGAAAGGGACCAAGGAAATAATGAACGCTTTTAAGAAAGGGAGGGAGATGATCCGCAATTGAGTTTAACCTGCGTTTGCTGTGCCCAGTGCATTTCGAAGAGCACTTCTTGGCAGTGACTCTCGTGCCCTCTCACCTGATGCCACGCTTCTGGGATGGTCGGGATGCTTGTGGGTGCGCGGTGGGATGACCCCTGAAGGCTTCCACTTTGCACGCTCCAATGTGAGCCCCTCAGTGGCGCAGGATCACGTGGCAGCCCAGGTGGTGCCCGATGTGTTCTCTCCTAGATCAAGGATCTGGAGCAGGAGAAGGGTCACCTCCACCAGGCGGTGTGGTCGCTGCGGGAGAGGCCGCCGGCCAACAGCGGGAAGGACGTGGAGAAGGAGAACAGAGCCCTCCATCAGGCCGTGGTGGAAGCCGGCAGCAAACTCAGCCAGCTGGAGCTGGAGAAGCGGCAACTGCACAGGGACCTGGAGCAGGCCAAGGAGAAGGGGGAGCAGGCAGAGACGCTGGAGAAGGAGCTGCGCCGACTGGAGAAGGAGAACGAGCAACTGGCCGAGAAGGTGACCTCCCTGAAGGTGGCCAGCGAGAAGGTCGAGGCCCTGGAGCACGAGAGCCAGGGCCTGGAGCTGGAGAACCGAACACTGAGGAAGTCCCTGGACACGCTGCAGAACGTGTCCGTGCAGCTCGAGGGCCTCGAGCGGGACAACAAGCAGCTGGACCAGGAGAACCTGGAGCTGCGCAAGATGGTGGAGACCATGCGCTTCACCAGCGCCAAGATGGCGCAGATAGAGCGGGAGAACCAGCAGCTGGAACGCGAGAAGGAGGAGCTGCGGAGGAACGTGGAGCTGCTCAAGGCTCTGAGCAAGAAGTCGGAGCGCCTGGAGCTCACCTACCAGAGCGTGAGCGCCGAGAACCTCCGGCTGCAGCAGAGCCTGGAGAGCAGCAGCCACAAGTCGCAGGCGCTGGAGAGGGAGCTGGCTGAGCTGGAGGCCGAGCGGCAGGCCCTGCAGAGGGAGCTGGACGCCCTGCGGCTCACCCACGGGCAGCTGGAGGAGGCCGAGACAGACAGGAAGACCCTGCAGCAGGAGGTGGCCCAGCTGGAGAAGGACAAGAAGCTGCTGGAGAAGGAGACCAAGCGGCTGTGGCAGCAGGTGGAGCTCAAGGACGCCGTCTTGGACGACAGCGCTGCCAAGCTGTCGGCGGCTGAGAAGGAGAGCCGGGCGCTGGACAAGGAGCTGGCCCGCTGCCGGGAGGCCGCCAGCAAGCTGAAGGAGCTGGAGAAGGACAACAGGGACCTCACCAAGCAGGTCACCATGCACACGAGGACGCTGACCACTCTGAGGGAGGTGAGCTGGGAACAGGGGCGACTGAGAGAGGTGGGTTCAGGCTGCACTGTTCCAGAAGAGAGGGGGGACTTGGCTTCGATCCCTTAGGTGTTTCCCTCCAGTGCTCAGCATATTTAGCTGAAGTCGGACACGACTGGGAGAACCATTGGGCACATGGTTGCACTGACTCCCCTAATTATTTCTTCCCACTTTGTATGTATGTGCATGTTCATGCATTGTACCTGTGCACAACGTGTACAGCATGCCCGCATGTTCTGTGCCACTCGCTAGGGGTCAGGTCCCATAAACCCACTGCAGGTCTCATACCCTATGTGGACAGTTATTTAACACAACTGATCCGCGGCACACCTAGCTTAGCCACCCAGCACGCTGGAGTACCAGTGGTTTCCCCACCTCGTCTGATCATTGATTGGCAGCTTTGACTTGCTGCTACGGTCCAGTCTTTAGAGACAGAATCTAACCACACATTGTTAGCTGGGATAGGACCAAATTCAAGCTGCGTCGCTCTTCGGATTTCACTCTCTTGACACTATGGGCTCTTGTCACAGCTGCTGGTCAGAGCTAATGGGGTGACAGGGAAACTTAGGGAAGTCGTGACGGCAAGTGTCACTGTTGCTTTATCTTGCATGTGAAAAGTGGTAGGAATAAGTGTGCACAGGAAAAGCTGGGGTACCAGACAGGACCTGGCAGCTCTCCTCGGCTACAGAAGGGGGAGCAGAGGGGGTTGGAGAGGTGAACCCTGAGCTCAATGCCCACATGCAGAAAAGTCAACCAAAGTCAAGGTTTAAAATATTCTTTTGTGTGTGTGTGTGTTTCAAATGCAATGAGCATTTGTTCCCTGCTGCTTTAAAGTCAGTACAGTGAGAGGTTCTAACGCATCTTAGAAAGGAGTTCATTGCATCTGCGTGCACAGATTGCCATGTGGTCTGTTCCCAGCGCAGAGAGCTGGGAAGGTTCATTCCCTTGCTTCTCGCAAAGCATTCTGGGCCGACCATCATGTCCTCCATCCTGCCTGCCTGGCTTCTCACCAGCTCAGGCAGGCGCGGTTCAGAGCTAACACTCTTAGGAGATCTGACCTCTCCCCACGTGTCCGCCACGCTCTCATCCACGTTCCTGTCTCTTGTCTCGAAGGACCTAGTGTCGGAGAAGTTGAAGAGCCAGCAGCTGGCCAGCGAACTGGACAAACTGAGCCAAGAGCTGGAGAAGGTCGGCCTCAGCAAGGAGCTGGTGCTGCAGGACGACAACAGCCACAGTGACACGTGAGGAAGTCCCTGCCCCGTGGCACTCCCTTCGCTGAGGAGTCTGAGCTCTTTGTCCTCAGCCTGAGGCCTGGCCGTGGTCAGGAAATGATGTAACTCCTTGAGTCCGTCCTTCGTGATTTAGAACTTGTCCCTGGAGGGTGTTACGGTAGCACTAGCACGGAAGAAGTTTCACATGCTCAAAAGGCTTCGGTGAACCCAGGGCTCCGGTCTGCGCCTTAAGTGCTGGGCGCTGACACTCGGCCCCCAAAGGCCTTTTCTTTTTAATGCGACTGTTGGCGGCTCTTGCGGCCGTGATTCCTTAAAATGGTCTTTTCTTAAGGAAATGATTTGTAATGACTAGCCACCCACATTCTGTTATGGGGTGATGCCAGTTTGATGTGGCGATAAGCTGCAGACTTCACATGCAGCTAGCACCGTGACCTTAGGGTAATCGTTTACCTTTTCCAAGACTCAGTTTCCCCATCTGTAAAGTGGCCACGATGGCAGTGACTGTGAAATGTAGCGCTGGTGTTTTGTGTGAAATTTTCACGGGCGCGTCTGCTGAGACCCCCGAGAAGGGCTCTGGGTGGTGGATTTGGCTCCCAGGGCCTGTTGGAAGCCTTCTGTAGGTGGTGGAGAAAAACAGCCCCATGTGAGGGTCCGCGGTTGGCAGCAGGGATATGGGATGGAGGTGAGGAGGAAGGTAAATTTTGCTGCTGTTATCATATTTTTCAGGAAATTCAAGATTTTGGAGAGCAAAAATGAATCCGCATTAAAAACAGCACTGGCCATGAAAGAGGAAAAGATTGCGTTCCTGGAGGCGCAGGTGGAAGAGAAAGCGAGTCTGAGTCACCAGCTGCAGACCGAGCTGCAGATGGTGAGGGCCGGGCTCGCCGCCCCTAGCCAGGGGTCTGCAGCAGGCGTAGGGGAACCAGAGGCATGTTGTGAAGGAGGCTGGCTCAGGGTAGCACCGCGTTTAAGCAGGGGTGATGTGGGTACAACCGAGAGAGCCCCGCATGAAGCTGAGCGTGGGATACCAGATCCAGGCCCGCAGGCTCAGAGGCTCCCTCAGGTGACACAGAATTAAGGACATGCTTGTGAGCGCTTGGGTACGAAGATGTACGTGTTTCCGCATGTACAGTCAAGTGGAGAGCATGTGTATCCACACCCTCCACATGCATGTAGACACACTGCCCTCGTGCATACTTCCTCCGTGTGGAGGTAGATGCTCTGCACGTGCACATACTCCACACGCACGCGTCTGTGCACATGTGATCTCCACCTTTGGGTGGATTCACTCCACATGTATATGTTCCAAGCACACATACTTTCCACACATGCGTGCCTCTGTCGCGCGATGTAGTCTGCAGTAGAGGCGAGAGAGACCTGTCAGTCATGTGTTTGAGAAGGGGGTTCCATGGATCTGCCCTTCCTGCTCCTGTTTGATGGGGGAGAGGAGGCGTGTGTCTGAGGCCTTGGCGCGGGGCCAGCCACCGCCGCAAAGACTTCCTTGACAGCTGCTGGTTTGCAGGTGAAGGAGGAACGCGAGCAGCTCAGGCAGACCCAGGAGGAAGGGACACAGAACGTGCTCAAGCACCCCGTGCGTACGTCAGTCCCCAGTCCCCAGGAGGAGGCCTGGGGACCCAGTCCCCAGGAGGCCACCATGGAGCTGCTCCGCGTGAAGGACCGGGCCATTGAGCTAGAGCGCAACGTGAGTGGACTCCCCTGACCCTCGTCATACACAGTGACCAGCCTGTTACTAGCCCCCCGGTAGCCTGTCGTCACTGTGCCAAGCAGCGCGCAGGGTATTGAAGTTCGTTGGATCTCGTAGCCACTCTGAGTTGTCCCAGTAGCACCTTTTCGTTACTCAGCTGCCGTGACAACTTGGCCTGTAGCTTATCTTCCCGTCTCTGTCCCCCTTGGTGCTTCCAGAGCTGCGTCCTGGTGTTGGGTCCCACGGCCCCTGCTGTGTCTAAATAAAGTTTTATTGGAACACAGCCACACCGTTCATTTGCACGTAGTCTGGGCTGCTTTCCCATTGCAACAGCAGCCTTCAGTACTGGGATAGAGACAGTATGGCTGGCAGACTCAGAAGAAGTCTTTATTGGTCCGTCAGAAAAAGTTTGCCGGTGCGTGTCTATCCGTGTGGTTTTGTTGGATTCCTGACGACGGTTTTGTGAAGTCCATGAGGAGTTTTGTTATTTCACGGATGAGCAGGCTGAGAGAGAACACAGGCGGCTCTCTGAGTCCCACGCCAGCGGAGGCAGCTCCAGCCGCAGCTCATGCCCAGGCCCCTAGACCCGTTGGTGACGTGACCGAAGTGAAGTGCTCTGTCCACCCGCTGTCTCCAGCACAGGGACAGTCACTGCTGAGGACTTTAGAGTCCTCGTCCTAGGAGGTTGTCAGGTTCAGGTCCGCAGCGGTGGCTCCAGCTCACAGAGCAATATTCATTCCTGGGTCGTCAGTGTGCCCCAACTCCCATTCGCCTCAGTTCCCAGCAGTAGCCCTTGGGACGCGTTGTCTGCTTTTCAGAGAGGAAAACTGTTACTTCCTTGCCCCTGAAAGACTGGGTCCACCCTTGTGGTTAGAGACAACCCTGGTGCCGGCGGCTGGGCACAGCTTGCCCCGCGGTGTTTGATGGGCGCATGTTCCCTCCCCTAGAACGCAGCTCTGCAGGCCGAGAAGCAGCTGCTGAAGGAGCAGCTGCAGCACCTGGAGACGCAGAACGTGGCCTTCAGCAGCCAGATCCTGACGCTGCAGAAGCAGAGCGCCTTCCTGCAGGAGCACACCACCACGCTGCAGACCCAGACCGCCAAGCTGCAGGTGCGGGGGACCTGGGGGCGCCCGGGAGCGAGCGTGGGGGTGCTGGGTGGTCGCTAAGAGGTCACCGTTGACAAGAATCTTTGAAGGTGGTATTGACCGTGGCTCATGGCACATTTCCAGGCTGCCCAGCTGCAAGACCTCTCCACTCGTGTGTGTGTGTTTAGTGTGTATCACTTTATTTTAGTTTCTCTCCTTCAGACTGGGGATGAAACCAGGCCCTCGAGCCTGCTTGGCCAGTGCTCTACCATTGACCTGCGTCCCGAGTCCATTTCTTTCATTTTTATCCATGTTTTGCAGAGTCTGTTCCTAAAGACGTTAATAGGAAAGACTTTTAACAAGAGATTTAAAGAGCAACTAATGTGGTGGTTGCAGCTTCCTACAACTTGCTGTGCAGTAGAGTCGAGCAGAGTTTCCTGAGCCGATGTCACTGTTCAGCTGCGAGGGGTAGAGGAATACAAAGCGATGTAGGACTGGTGTTGTGTGCCACTTAGCATACTGGTTTTATGAATGTCATTTCTGAGAAAAGTTCGAAAACATTACTTACAGGATAGGAACAATAAACAGGAAACTTACTTGGCAAAGAAATGGGTGTGTGTTCTGTTAAAACCAGAAAGTAGAATACTGGTCGGTTATTTTGTTTTGTCTTGGAAAAAGCCTTTGTCTGGTTTTGATATCAGGATAGTTCTGGCTCCTGTTCAGTTTTCTAATAGCCTGGACTGTTTTGTAAAAATCAGAGGTTCAAAGGTTGGGAGGATGGTTCGGCAGTTAAGCTATGCAAGCAAGAAGACCAGAGTTTGGAACTCCGATCTCACATAAAATGCCAGATAGATGTAGTGGCCTCTTCCACACCCTCCGTAATTCCAGCCTTGGAAGGCATAGACTGGGAATTCCCCAGAGCAAACTGGTTAGCCAAACTGACTAGACCTATTGATGAACTCTGGGTTCGATTAAAGACCCTGTCTTAACAACAGCCAGGTGGATGAGCAACCGAGGATGATTCCTGATATCAACCTTGCACACATTGCACAAACATGTGCACCCACACGTGTACATGCATACACACAGGCACTCTGCACATGCATACACATGAAAAGGAAAAACGAAAAGAAAACCTCGAGGCTCGGGCGTGACTGTGGTAGACTCTTTGGCATGCACAAAGCCCACAGCCATTCTCTAACATCACAAAAATCAATTAATAAAAATCAGATATGCTAAGTTGAGTGATACTGTTTTCTATATTCTTATCTGTACAGGTTTTTCTGTTGGCTCATTCTAGAAAGTGGGCTTCTAAAATGATCAGTGGGAACACGGGGCGGGGGGGGAGTTTATCTAGAGGACGGATGGCTCAGGACAACACTGTCCTATGGTTAAATCTTGCCACTTAAGTTTCATCCTGGAGCAATTCCTTCCCTAAGTTCTGGTAGCGCTGCCCTGGGCCTGGCCTGCTTGCTGTTTCTCTGCGTGCTGTGTGCCCGCAGGAGCCCTTGCCCGCCCACCACCCACACGGGTCTGCTCTCCCTGTAGGTGGAGAACTCCACGCTGAGCTCCCAGAGCGCCTCCCTCAGTGCACAGTACGCCCTGCTGCAGAGCCAGCAGGCAGCCAAGGAGTCAGAACACGAGGGCCTCCAGCGGCAGCACGAGCAGCTGGCAGCCGCCTATGAGGCGCTGCTCCAGGACCACGGGCACCTGGGCGCCCTGCACGAGCGCCAATCCTCTGAGTACGAATCGCTCATCCGCCAGCACAGCTGCCTGAAGACGCTGCACCGGAACCTGGAGCAGGAGCACAAGGAGCTTGGGGAGAGGTGGGGCCGGAGGGGCAGGAGGCGGGTCCCGGGGATCAGGGTGGGCAGAGGCGGGGCGGGAGGGCTCAGAGAGGGCAAAAGTCCTGGGACAGGGATAGTGGGGATACAGAGGTGAGACCTCCCAGAGGGCCCTGGGGCAGGAAGTGGCTGCGGTGGAGCGAGGCTGGGAACAGGGGGCCAGTCAAGCTGTCCCAAAGGTCGGGGCTTTCCTGAAGTCTGCATGCGCCTCTGTCTCTGCGCCTGCGTTTCCTCTTGGCCGCCTGTTTCCCATTGTTGAAGCACCTGAACTTTCCCAAAGGGAAGGAAATGACACGTCGCCTTCAGCAATTGGAAGTTTGCCCAGCTAGGGACTGAGTGGCAAAGTTGCCAAGGGAGAAGGATTGCCGTGGCTTGTCCGACTTGTGACTCTTGATGACCTGTGGGCCTTTCTCTCTTTCTCTCCTATCTCTTCTCTCCCTTTTCCTGACCTGTACCCTTGGGGAAGTTTCCTCAAGCTATCAGTATGTGAGGGTGGGAGAGGAACGCCCGCCCGACTCCTTGAACTACGTACTCTTATCTGTTGGTGTGAGAGAACTCCCTAACTGGCTGGCTGCCGAGGCTGGAGACAGACTCCTGCTGCAAAGCAGACTTCTCCAGGAGGTGGTGGGACGCATCCATTTCAAGGCCCACCCCTGGGACTCGCTTCCTCCAGCAGGGCTCCCCCTCTCAAAGGTGCCTAGACCTTCCCAAACACATGAGACGTGGGTGGGGGGGGCACATTTCCAACCATAACTGTACCTTTTTCAAGTCAGTTTCCAACTTGCTTGCTCTGAAACAACCACCACTACCAACAACAGAAAAGCTCAATTATATTAACTATTGAATGTCTACATAGTAAGGACAAAGTAATGGTAGCACACTTGGGAGGAGAGGGCAGCATGAGAGTGAATTTAAGGCCAGCCTGGGCTATATTGGGGATGGGGGAGAAAGAGAGACAGGCAGTACTGCTTTGACAGTCGTCTACACCGTCTTTTCTCCTTTTGTCTACACCTGTTGCTTTGTACCCACACTTTTTTTTTAGCGTAAAATTTACATCAAGATGCACAAACATTAACTTTTGACCCTTCACAATCTGAGGTCCCGGGCTACGTGTGTCATTAAGTCAGCTCCTGTTGGCTGAGCTCCTGCCCATGTATCGAAAGTTCCAGATCCCTGGGCAGGTATAACTGGTCCAGAAAGACCATTGCCCTCCCCAGAGATTGTGGGAGATGGGACAGGCGTCAGAAGGAGTCTCGTCCAAGAGGGACCCTCAGACGCCATTGCCAAGGAGTCCATCCTCTTCCTCTGCCAGAGCAATCCAAGCTGCAGCTTTTCCTTGGAGCCCCCAGCAGGACGGCTAGGCACGGCGCACGCGGGTCTTTCAGGCGGGAGCGGCTGACACCCACAGACGTCACTGAGCTGGCAAAATCTTGATGATTCTGGTGGTGGGCTCAGGGCGGACACGCCGGTTGGCTCACCTAGTGTGTCCCCGTCCACCCATCTCCATCCCCTGATAGATTGTTCTTCCCACCAATGGCACAGCCTCTGCTTCTTGACACCTTCATCCCTCAACCCAGCCTGTGCTGTTGGTCACATTTACAGAATCCGTGGTACTGTTTGCAGACACCTCTAGAGCAGTAAAGTGGAACACGGTACCCACACTGCTCGTCAGACCCTTGCATAAAGTCTTATTCTTAGTGTGCAGTGTATTATGCTGTATTGAAAGTGTCTTGTATTCTTATGACCATGGGGAGAGTTTGTTTTGTAAGTGGAGTTAGGTTGGCTCTGAGTGGCGAATCACCAGCTCTCTGCAGCATTCTGTAGCTGTTCAGCGTGTTTCTGCTTCCTGCAAGACGTTGTGACAGGTCTAGATTCTTAAACTGTGCAAGCTGCCACTCCCCTGGCACATGTTTACCATGCTATGCCAGGAACATGGTAGTGACTGCTTAGAGCCCTCCTGCAGGTGGTTGTCACTAACTCCTGGGGGTGTACTTGATCTGCGTGCTTGAAAGTGCCGTCAGGGGGTAGGAGTTGGAGAAGTTTGCTGGTTAGCACAACCCTTACTTGGCAAATGGGTGATTCTTCCAGAATCCTTAGCAGAGATGAGCAGGGTCTGAGCCACCTTGTCTGTCTGTCACTTCATGGAGTGGCCTTCACCCCGTGGCCAACAGCTCGCAAATGTCTGTCTTTCGTGGATTTCCTGGTTGGATCCTGCACGTGGGCTCCAGTGGTAGCAGAGATGTGGAGGTGGAGAGCCCTGGAACAGGACGCACAGAGGGGTGTGAGGTGAAGGAAGGGGTTTTCCTGAACAGGAATCAAGGCTCGTGCCCCTCAGTCCTATTCCCTTTGGCCGAGTCTCTCAGACTTGGGGAAGATCCTTGGTCTTCTGTGAACTTGAGCTGTTACGGAGCAAAGTTGTCAGGGCTCAACCTTGTGTTCTGCTGCCCCCCAGTGGTAGCTCTGCAGCCTACAGGGATGAGCCTTTCACAGGGCTCTGTGTGTGTGTGTGTGTGTGTGTGTGTGTGTGTGTATCTTTGCATATCTGTGCAAGCGTGTGGGTGCGTTTTTCTGGAGATTCCACAGGAACAGAAAGGGGAGGGTATGAGGAGGGATTAGCTATTGCTCTCGGTGGAATTTGGCTTTTTTCCCCCCTCTGATTTTTTTTTTTAGTTTCTATCATGCTTCATGAACCGCCTCAAACGTGATTCCGTCCCTCAAATGGAAGGACGCGGGGTTCAGGGAGCAGCTGTCATGCTCTTACATGTCTGAAGAGCTGCTGTGACAGGGACCACTAAGATAGGAAAGGATTCTGCGCTCTGGGCTGGTAACGGCTGACCTGGCTCTGGCAACCCCATCATGCTCTTCTACGATGCGCCCATGTCTACTTAAGCCCTGTCCTGTCCCCACTCTCTACAGATAGAAGGTTCTGGAGAGACCCTATCTTTCTCAGCGAACTCATCAGTCTACGGAGGTCTGAGTCGCTTGTTGTAGAGACGGCCCGGGCCACTGTCCCAACCGTGTTCCTCCCAACAGGCACGAGGACTTGCTGAAGCACAAGGCGGAGCTGGAGGAACTGGAGAAGGTGCTGAGCTCCGAGCGCGAGGCGCTGAAGCAGGAGCAGAGGACCAGCGCCATTGCTGCTAGCGAGAACCAGAGGCTGCGGGGCGAGCTGGACCGGTGAGCACCGGCCACTGGGGGGCAGTGCAGGGACACCCGCGAGTCTGTTCAGTCACTGAACAGCTGTGGGGCTGAGGGTCAAATGAGCCCTGGTCTTCGTCAGTGGTTTCATGAATCTTGTCTCAGGGGCTACAGCCGCTGGTGTCTGGCACGGGGTGCTCCGTGGTTCAGGTTGGGGTGTATCACGCATCAAACAGGTGTGTTTGTCTTCAGGTGTAAGCCAACACTACGTGGAAGGAGCCACTGTGGTCCCTCAGTGGCAGGTTTACCTTCTTGCTAGTGTTTGTTTAGAACCAGAATTGTTTTAATACCTGTGGGGCTTTGTCACTTGCACAGAGTCTACAGAAAATTAGCATTGCCGGATTCTTGCTTCATTTCTTCCCTGTGAACAAAAGTCCTTTTCAGATCTTGTCTAATGCCATGTTCTGTGTTGTGTTTTTTGTTTTTGCATGTATAGGTATGTGCAAAACGGGCACTATGTGCCTGCGGAGGCCCAGGGGTGACATCAGGAATCATCCTGGTTTGCTCTACTTCCTTATTGCTTTGCTCTGGGATTTTCCAGGCTCCGTCTAGTTAAGGCTGCCACCATTTCCTTGCAGCATTTTTATGTGGGATCTGGGATCCAACCACAGGTCTTTTTGCTTGCAAGGCAAATGTTTAACCCCTGAGCTCTCTCTCCAGCTCCTAGTACTATTTACTGCTTTGCACTTCCGTGCTAAGTACACCCCGCCCTAGTGCAGAAAGGCTGTGGTGTACCTACCAGCGCGCACAGCACACCGTGCGATGGTCATGAATGTCACCTAAGGTGCCTGCTCCAACCTGGCTGAACCCAGGTTTCCTCTCATTCCAAGATCTTGACTGAGCCAAGCTCTGCTTCCTTCCACGTGCTCACGTTACCACAGTAGACTGGGGGTTTCAAAGCCAGGTGCCCGTGGTGAACGGGCAGGTAAAGGCAAGGGAAAACGGGGTCCTTGTGGTTACCGACCGTGAGACGGACAGGACAGGTGAGCAGTGCAGAAGGGACTACAGGTGGCCTGAGCACAGGGCTTCTGGTGAAGTTATTCTGTTCTGTTCTCTCAGGGAAGCTGGGCACCTGGGGTAGACGTGGAGCTTCTTGGCTGTTAGATTTAGTCTGCGGTGTCGTCGAAGAGCACGTCTGTGTCCCTGGGCCCAACAGCCACGGTGGCCATCAGGACTTTAAGAAGCCAGCTAGCTGCTGGAGCTAGAGCGACGGCTGTAGTGGATATACGGGGCACCCTTACTTCACCCCATTTTACAATCTCAGGGCTTAAAATTAGAAAGCAGCCTAGAATTGGGAAGAAAAAGCTAAGTACAGAAACCTGGGAGAAAAAAAGATTCTGGCTCCGTGTTAAAAGCATTTTTAAAAATGGAGCCATTCTTTTTTCTTTTCTTCTTTTTTTTTTTTTAAACAATTCTTTTTTTCTGAGAATGCCAGATTGCCTAAACCAGGCATTCCGCCAAAAGTGCTGGCAACCCGTATGCCCTATTGTGGCCAGCGTCTGAGCCTACCTGTCTCCCCACCAACACAATGTGGTGGAGCCAGCGGTGCTTTCCTAAAACCCCAAGGGGCACAATTTGAAAACTGGCAATTTTGTTCGACGCTCACTCTGCCAGCCGGAAAAACACGTGCGGCCCAGCAAGGGCCGTGGCTTGGCCTGAGGCTGCCCGGCCTGCCACCATCAGCTGGGACAGAGCCCAGCTGCAGGCCGCCTCTCTTGGGGATACTCCTCAGCCCTGACCCCGGGTCCCTCCGCCCCTAGGGTCAGTTTCCTGCACCATCAGCTGAAGGGGGAGTACGAGGAGCTGCACGCCCACACCAAGGAGCTGAAGACCTCGCTGAACGCCTCGCAGCTGGAGCTGAACCGCTGGCAGGCGCGCTTCGACCAGCTGAAGGAGCAGCACCAGAGCATGGACATCTCGCTGACCAAGCTGGACACCCACTGCGAGGTGAGCGCCGCCCACCCGCAGGGTCTGCGGGGCTGACCGCGAGGGGGTGTCTGCTCTGAGGCTCAGGTGGCCTTGGGGCTGAGTGCCCTGCGGGTGTCAGAGTCTCCTGGTCTGACCTTGCTCCCCGAGGTCAGCCGAGGTGCTTGTGACTTTACCGGGGGTTCTCCCGGCCAGGTGACACTCTCTTCCCCTCTTATTTCAGTAGCTTAGCCCTGTGCTAAGCAAAGCCGCCTAGATTTGGGCGTGACCGGCTTGGGTGTTGGAACCCCGGGGCAGACCAAGGGCTGGTGGGTTGGACGTGGTCGTCGTGGGTATAGCAAAGTCTGTCTTCACGCGGAATCTCAGACCCCACTACACAGAAAAGCAGGAGAACAGGTAGGACATGTCTGAGACATCCACGTGAGGACTGGGCTCCTGAGATGCCCAGTTTTCAGTCACTAAACCATATCAGGGACTAGGTAGGAGATGTACTGGGGTGTGTGTGTGTGTGTGTGTGTGAGAGAGAGAGAGAGAGACATTGATTGCCTGGGTTCTGTTGTTGTTGTTTGTGCGTTTATGTGAATGTGGGCACGTGTATGTGGAAGTTAGAAGGAGCTGGTTCTCTCTCTTCTCTCTGTGGCGAAGGGGATGAAAGGAATAAGTAGAGCTGGTTCCTTCTGATCCGTAGACAGCCATCTTCTGCGCCGTCTTTACACTGCGTTCCTTCCTGGCTTTTCCCCATGTGTCCTGCTTTCTCTTCTCAGACATGCCGGTCAGTCTGGATTAGGGCCCATATTCATGGCCAGCATAGCTGTGGCTTGATCACATCTTAAAAGACCATGTTTCCAAATCCTGTGGGCCCCCCCTTCCCCTCCTCAACTTTTCTCGGGGTGTCCACGTGTCATTAGCTGGGTTGGTTTGTTTCTAGGGTGAGTCATGACTGATGAGACCCCCTGGGTGGTGGACTCAGATCGGAGTAAAGTCCGGTGTTGGTCCCTCAGGGCCCGAGGCTGCAGCCGGGTCTTCCAGAAAGAGGGGGGAGGTTTGCCAAGAAGAGCGTCATCTTCAAACAGCTGACATACCACGTGGGTGATGCGCTTCACCCCAAGCCTGGTTCACCCCAAGCCTGGTTCAGTTCTGTATAGTGTGGACGGTGAATTTTCTGTCACATAATTATTTTATTGGCTCAGTACTAAACAACAATCGTAGAAATATTCTTGGCGTGGCTCGGGAGATGGCTCAGTGGGTAAAGTGCTTGTTACGTAAGTGTGAGGGACCTGAGTTCAGATCCCCAGAACCCATGTAAAAGCTGTGCATTGGCCACACACACATAAGTTCTACACACTGAGTTTCAAGAAGGGGCGTCTTTTAGTCTTTCTGTTACTGGGTGGCAGTAGGACGGAGACACAGTCTCTCTGCTGTGGCAGTTCACATCGTGCCCGTCTGTGCTAATCTCAGCGATCCAGGATCCCGGTCTCTGCCCTTGAGGCCTCCGGCCTTCCCACGGTACCACAGTTGAGTTCTAGAACAGAAGTCAGTGAGCTTCAGTCCACAAGTCAAATTCTCCTTACCACCTGTTTTTATACGCCCACAAAGAATAGTTCTAAGCTTTTTTTGTTTTTAATGATTGAGGGGGAATCGAATAAATGATATTTCTGGTAAATGAAAATTATATGACATTCAAATGTCAGTGTCTGCAGGTAGTTTTGTTGGAACATGGTCCTCCTCAGCTCGCCCGTGGCTGGTTTGATGCCACGGCGCCGAGTGGCGGCGGCTCCCACCAGATGCCTGTGGAGCCCAAGATCTTTGTTCTCTGGCTTTGGACAAGAAAGAAATGTTCCTTCTCTTTTTTTTCTTTTTAATTTATTTGTATTATCATTTTATATTTCTAGTCATTCAATAAAGGTTAAATGACTTAGCTGCTTCTCTTTTAGAGCAAAGCTGTCCAGTTGAAATATATTGGAAGCCATATATGCAACTTAGCATGTTGTGATAGCCAGCTTCAAAATGGCTTTATCAACGAGCTTAATTTTTCCTCTGGCAGCACTGGGGGGAGAAAGCCAGGGCCTTGCCAGAGCTAGGCGGTGCTCTACCACAGACTCACATCCCTGGCCCTAATGAAGATAATTTTAATAGTGATTATTTAAGCATGTATCTAAAATACCATTTTAAATGTTTTTGTTTGTTTGTTTTTTGGTGTGTATGTGAAGATGTGGGAGTATGTGGGAAGATTAGGGGGTGTGTATAGGTGTAGAGAGGGCACTGTGGTTCCCGTGGAGGCCCAAGGATGACTTTGGGAATCATCACGGAGTACTCTTCTGCCTCCTCATGACTCTGCTCTGGGGTTGCCCAGTCTCTGCCCTCTAGAAACCTGGACTCAGGTCTTTTTGCTTACGAGGCAAAGGCAGTAAACCCAGAGCCATCTCCCCAGCCCATTTTGATATGTAGTCAATAGTCAATAAAACGGTGCCAGTCTCCCGTATTCTTTTTTCATGTCAAGCCTTCAACATCTGTGGCCTCTCTCATTGGCCTCCACCTCGTGCACGCCCTTGATAGCCACACGCTGCCAGGTGGCTGCTGCACTGCGTGGTGCAGCCGGCTCGTTGGTCCTTTTTGGGGGCTCTCACTACCATAGACAAGGCCAAGGTGGAAATCTTTGTGCACGTCTTCCTTTCCTCCACTGGGAAACCGGGTTTCCAGCGTGGGGTCGCAGGGTGGTCGGGTGGCGTCTGAGCAGATGTGGGTCTGTGTTCCAGCTGCTCTCCCGCCTCAAGGGGAACTTGGAGGAGGAGAATCACCACCTGCTGAGTCAGATCCAGCTGCTGAGCCAGCAGAACCAGATGCTGCTGGAGCAGAACATGGAGAGCAAGGAGCAGTACCACGAGGAGCAGAAGCAGTACATGTAAGAGGCCAACAGCGTCCTCTCCAGACCCCGCCCCCATGCCTGTGACAGAGAAGGCCAACAGCGTCCTCTGCAGACCCCGCCCCCATGCCTGTGACAGAGAAGGAGAAGCGTTCCCGACCACACCGTTCAGTTCTTAGGCCAAGAACCAGTCTCCTTCTCCACAGTGTGGAAAGCGGGCTTGCTGTGCCCTGCTCGTGTCCCCCGCCCCCCACTTTGGTGCAGGCCCTGGGACGGGCCGGGCAGATGTTGGGAAGATACAAGCACAAAAGGAGGCCGGTGGGAGTTTGTTTTTTGCCGAGGGGTGAGGTGAGCGGAGGCAGGAAAGATGAGTATGGCAGGTGGCCTAGGCACAGGAGATGTGCAGGAACAGTGAGAAGGAGGGGTGCTCAGCTGTGGGAGGCCTATATGCCCAGTTAAGGATGTTGAGTCCGCCGGGGGGTTTTGGAGGAGACGGCCAACATGATTGAATTCTAGTGCTGAAAACCGCGGTTGAATGACTCAAGCTCTATTCTCCCTCTATACTGCTGTGGCTGCCCGTCCCTTCCCAGGACAGGTGTGCTGACCTGGGAGACAGGAAGTGACACACGTGGAAAGGTGTGGTCACTGAACCCTGCGCTGCCCCGGCGCTCTTCCTGCCTCTCTGATCTGACGTGCTCTCCTTTGCCCCACTTCATCTGCCTGCCACCTACTGAGGATTGGTTAACGTGCAAACCCGCCCTGTAATTTGGGGTTGACCTGGCAGTTGCTTGAAGTTGACTCTCTGTAATCCGAATGCTAGACTTGCCGGTCGAGGCTGGGCAGGTGCTAACTAGAAGGCGCAGGAGCCTGGTCTCAGAGAGATTATTGGTGACGTTCTTTGCATTAGAGAGTGTCTGCCTCAGACCAGCGGCTTGGCACACCTCAGCCTGCTCCAGAGCCTGAGCATTTGTGGGGTCAACACAGCCATGGAAGCACCGAGCCTGCCTGGCGGTCCCGTTCCCCAGGGTCAGCCTTCACAGAGAGCTCTTGGGACAGCGACCTTGGCAGCTGCAAGTGTGAAGGAACCTGGGCTGCTCCTGCCTGTCTGGAGCCTCATTTTCCCAGGGGGAAGCCACATCTGAGCTTCCTGACCACACAACAGAGTCCCTAGGGAGTAGAAGTACCCTGGTTCAAGTGGGGCTTCAGCTCCTTGCTGTGATTTTCACAGTGTTGCTAGTTTCCGTCAGTTAGAAACCAGTAGATTCCCTTCATCCCCTGGTTTTTGACTCCTCTTAAAAATCCACCCCACCAGGCCTGCTTGGCTTTCTAAGCTCGCACAGCTGCTCTTCTGGGGCTGCCTGCCTGGGGCATGAGGCTTGTTGCAGTGCCCCCCCCCCAGTATTCCCTCTCCCACCCCCTATCCTTACCCCCTTTCTTCCTCCTTCCCTCCTCCCAATCCTGTTCACCTCTCTGTCCCCTCAGAGCAGTCAGGCTTGTTCTTGAAAGGGGTTACCAGGGGTTACCAGTTGGGGGGGACCCTAGTCAGAGCTCCAGCTTTGCTTCACTGACTTTTCAGCCTCAGTGCCCAGGTGTTAATGTGTACCCCAGGAATACCCAGTGCCTTGCGTGACCGGACCTAGCTGGGAAGTCATGGAGGCCACTGAGCATAAGTTCTTAGGTGATGGGGGATGTGGGTCTCCTGAGCCCACTTGGCTGCATCCCAGGTGGTGTGAGGGCTGCGGGTCCCCTGGCCCCGCGGCAGGTGCTTCCCTTCCGGTATCCCCAACTCTGACCAGTATGGTTATGAGCAACCACAGGTCTGACTTCCAGACAGACATGAGGAGCTGATGTAGGCCGGGGAGTGAACGTGCCTGTTCATTTAGAACAGAATTGATCGATTTCCTTCGCCTTCTGTTCACAGAGATAAATTAAATGCCTTACGGAGACATAAGGAAAAACTGGAAGAAAAAATAATGGATCAGTACAAGTTCTATGATCCTGCTCCAAAGAAGTGAGTGGATCTAAGATGTGTGTGTGTGTGTGTGTGTGTGTGTGTGTGTGTGTGTGTGTGTGTATAAAATGGGCATCGCTCATGTTCATGCTGGGCAGACATGGAGGCTCGACACCAATCCCAGGTCTCAGGAGACGGAGACGAGCCCCAGAGAACTAGCCAGCTGGACTAGCTTGGAGCGCAGTGAGAAACCCTGCTTATTATGGGAAGGAAGAGGGAATGAGGAGGATGAATGAGGAGGACGCCCAGCATCGGTCTCTGGTCTCCACACACACCGCACACGTGTGCACCTGCACACATAACATACGTGTGCACTTGGCAGGTCTCACACAGAGGGAGTGGGGAGAAAGACGGAGGAGGAGGGATGAGGCAGCACAGTTGCCGCTCCCACCGCCAAGGTCCTCGTCCCAGTCGCAGTTCCTCACCTGCACCCCAGGAGCAGCCCCAGCCTTGAAGCTGGAATCCTCGTGAATCCTCGGGGGAGTTACAGAACCACAGCTTGAGATCCCCGGTCTTGGTCTCCTGTGCGACAGATGGGGAAACTGAGGCTGAAAGGAAGGCTGGGTGTGAGGAGCAAAGAGCAGCTGTTCCGCTTCTGCCTATGGTGTCTGACTAGCTGCACATCATCCTTTTCCTTTAAACGTGCTGACTTTAGTGCAGACACCCTTGGCACCCCAGTCCAGAGCGCACAGGGCCAGTGAAGTAGTCAGTGAACACCAGTTCGTTTCACTTGTTAACTTGGACAGAAAATAGCCTCGGATGAACTTTTCACAGAAAAATTACCAACCAGCGTAATCTAGCTGAGCAGAGCAGCTTTCTTATGCTTGTGTATGTTTTGCGTGTGGGTGGGGGTACTTGAGTGCATGCACCTGTGGGGGCCCTAGGGCGACTTCAGGAATCATCTGGATTGCTGTACCTCCTTATTGCTTTCTCTGGTATTTCCCAGGCTTTGCCTTCCAGAGCCGGAATTACAGGTCGCTGCCATATCTGCTTGATACTGCTTATGTGGGATGTAGCGATCTGAACTCAGGTCCTTTTGCTTTCAAGGGAAAGGGTTTAACCCCCAAGCCATCTCCACAGCCCAGATCAGCATGGGTTCCTGACACCCTGCACCCTTCCACATTCCCCAGCCTACACCTGAGAATTAGGTTCCAGCGGGTCCAGCCCGCACGTGGACAAGTGGTGGGTGTGTTGCTGAGGAAGGCCTTCCTTTTCTGTGCTTGATGGAACTAGGCAGGAGCCCCTGTTTGTCCGTGAGCGTGGACTACTTGCTAACACCCTCCTTCTGCTAGGAAGAACCACTGGATTGGAGCCAAAGCCCTAGTCAAACTCATCAAGCCAAAGAAAGAAGGTTCCAGAGAACGGTTAAAGTCAACTACAGATAGCCCTCCCTGGCAGTCGGAGTCTTCAGATCCCACCTCGCCATCCGCCTCTCAGCCTCTCAGGTCACAGCCAGAGAACCCTGACACCCCTCCATTGGGCTCCAACTGCGCAGAAGCACGAGATACCCAGAATGGGCCTGTGGGGAAAGGTAGGGTGTGCACCTGGTTGTGGCAGGGGGAGAGGGAAGGGGTGTGGAAGTTTCACTCACTGGGGTATGTACTGTTCCTCTGTGGGAATGTGGAAGTGTGTATGTCCATGTCACCAACTGGGTGGAAATGCACACGTGTGTGCAGTGCTGCCCATGAAGTTCCACCGAGACCATAGCACAACTGGTGGGTACTTGAGCATCCCCACTGGACACGTGAAAGGCGCCCTGACAGGCATAGCAATAGAGATGCTTGGGTCTTTGTCAGAGATGGTGGTCCCACGTGCACATTACCCATCCTTCATGTGCCCTGGAGCGAGTCCTCCTTGGCTGTCACCTGGCGTAATTTGTAAACACCTTGGTTTCCTCTCCACCCAAACATACCCTCAAGTCCTACCAGCCATGGGGCATAGGGTGCTCGCTCCCCATCCCCTGAGAGTTAACATCTGACATTGGCCCCAAGGCTCTGAACTAAGCACAGGATTTCCAGCAGCATGTGCTGTGCTTCAAGTCTTGGGCCACATGAGCTCAGTAACTTCCTATCTGGAGGAAACTGACGGGTCAGCAGTATCGTGGCACTTCTCCACTGAGGAGCCCCCACACACTACCATGCCATGAAAGCTCCCCCAAGACAGAGCGCCATGCACACACACTCCAGGAAAATAGCAGGAGGTAACTTGATTATGGTAATGCACAATCACCGTAAGATATTGTTAGAGCTGTGTCTGAATTTCACATCCGTTAAGCTATAGAAACTGCACCATCAGGTCTGTGAAATTGCCTTAAACACTGAAAATTCAGGTTTACTTCACAGTATTTTTTTTATTGCTCATGCCAGTCCTTCACACTGAGCGATTCAAATTTTTATTAAAGACTCCGGGATTTTGTGCATAGATGTTCAGGAGCTCAGTGCTCTTGGGGGCTGCGGTGGGACACGGAGACAAGTCCTCTCTGTGGCATGTGTCACATTCATCATTGTAAGTACTTGTGCCATTTCCAGCTGCAAATGTAGCAGTGTGCACCCGTTTGCTTGCGCATTCATGCTTCATGTGATGAGGAGTAGGTGAAGGCGTGTCTGCCAGGAAGGTTAATACGTACTGTGGCCTTTGAGATGGGCACTCACGCTGTAGCACCCCAGGTGGGCTTGGAGCTCAAAGCAATCCTACTGCCTCAGCCTCCAAATGCTGGGGTTAAAGGAACAAGCACAAGCTACCGTAACTGACTCTTAACATGTTTAAATTTTTTTCATGCTGATAGTTGTGTAATTTTTTGGACATTCCTCATGTCAGTCTGTTTCTTAATATTTTATTTTCTTAAAAGAAGGATGAATACCGTGGGCGTCAGGACAACTTGACAAGTTGATTCTCTCATTCCACCTGCACACAGGCCCGAGATCAAACTTAAATTTGCTTATTTTTTGTGTGCTTTACTTTTGTTTTTTAATTTTGAAGATGTAGCTCAGCTGGATCAGTTTAAACCAGGGCTGATGGAGTGAGGCTCAGTCCTGGCTCCTGAGCTCTTACTGCCTCCATTAAAACCTCCTTAGTTCCTGAGATTCTGAATAATCTTGCTTGGGAGCAGTTCCACCCAGAGCCACCGAACTCGACATCAGTGGTTTCTTATTCTGTGATGTGAGATGCAGCCACTAGATGGTGCTGCAGCGGAGAAATGGCAGAGATCCTGGTTTTCAGCTTTAATCCTAAATTAGCTCAGTGACTAGAAGTCATGGTCAAGATGTTAGGCTGGTTGTCTGCTTTGTGGAGTTGCTAAAGGCCAAGGAGTGGAGGAAGTATTAGAGATCAAAAGGAAAATGTTAATCATGATTTTTTTTCCTGGCATTAGGGGCTTGGGATATGAAAAAGAAGCGTCTTAACTTCTCAAATGTATCCTACCAACAGAGGTGATTTTAGAAATGCAGATGTTACTTGCAAGTCCTTCTGGTAGCCTGCATCTTGCTAGCGGGCCAGAAATGTGTTATTAAATGTTTCTAGGTCTTGGAGTGGAAGTAGGAGCTGTGTGAGCTGAGTTGTCAAGAGACCCTGTCATTAAAGTGGATGAGTAAGAAAGGCTGGCTACTAGTTAATAAGCATTCTTATTTAATAATTTAGCACACATTGAAAAATCATCTAAAACCAGTGGCAGCGTATAATTCTGATGTGCTGTGTGGGGAATGGTTGGCATTAGAGTGTTACTAGATTAAATTGAGTCACAGCATAATTGGGCTGAGTGCTGAGTATCAGTTAGATAGGATTCTACTTTCCTAAGTACATTTTGCTAATTTAGACTTCGTTCGTTATGATCATTCATTTCATTTGTTGTGTTTTTGTTTTCTTTTGGGTTATCCCGATGATAACAATTTAGCATCCCAGCGCAAAAAGAGTCCCTTTTTGAGAAGCAAAAGCAAGGACAAAGACAAGTCTCCAACGGCCCACCCAACTCTCTCTAAACGCCTGCGGTTCTGGTCTTCCTCCGACATCCCATCCTCTCCTAACGAGCCTGTCTCTTTCTCAGACATTGGGGATTTCTGATCCCTCCCTTTTCCATATGTCTGCATCATTCGTCCTCCTCCATTTCTAAAATCTAAATAACCATCCAAAAAAAAAAGAAAAAAGAAAAAAAAAACTAAACACATTCCTAAGGGCCACATGGCACATGGCCCCTAGTGGAACCCCACTCCGCACCCCGATTCCACCGTAGCCAGCCTGGATTATTATTGGAAAATAGAAGATGAGTTGGCACACTCCCTGGACCATTTCTCCAGCGCAGCAGTTAGGGGACGCTCAGGACACACTGCCCGCTTGTCCTTGGGCAGGTGTTCACACTGAGTAAGTGAAGAGGCTGTGTGCTCTACAAGCGTACGTCATGCCTGTATGTAAAGCGGAAGTGGTTGGTTGTCGCTTTGCTTCCTGAAGTGTACGCCCTCTGCCAAGGGGCTTAGTTTCAAGCAGCTCAATTTTTGCCAAAACTGTTACTGGCTTCTGCTCCTCAGGCCCTTTTCACATGCGTTCTGTGTGTCTGAAGGATCCAATGCCCGTCCTGGCATTTGGGGTAATTGGATTGATTTGCTCAGCCAAGGTCCAGCCCAGAATGGAGTTGTGTGGCTGTGCTGTGATCTTCTGACTCCTTGGATGCTATAATTAAAGCCATAATGAGCAAGAAAGGGCCTTGGCGTAGAAGCCACACCCAGAGCAGGAGAGTAGGCTAGCCAAAGAGGCCACCACTCGCCTCTGCATTTCCTGTCCACAGCTATTCTTGTCATCTCTGATTGTCACCTATGCAGTGTTTGAAATAATGCAGATGTATTCTCCCTTAAATCAATTCACTGCAGTTAACCTTACCTTAAAAGGAAAGGTTATTGTCAGTACCGTATCACACATGGAAAACAAGTGTCACCATGAAAACAAGGTAACAAAGGTAAATCTCTAACTCTGACAGAGTCAAGGTTGGCAGCATGCTTTTGGCTCCAGCTCATGGCCCTTGCTTTTAAGACCTTCCTAACCACAGTGGCTCAGCTCCCGGAGCCACCCCCCCCCATGCCATTGGAGTTGTGCTTGTCTCTGTCTGGCGCTCACGCTAACATGTTTGCTCCTCTGTACCCCACTGCTGGGCTCTCATTGCACCTCCCCCATGGGGCGACCTGTCCATCCATTCTTCACTCCACCAGACTTGAATCTTGCTTCTCATCAAGGTTACCGTTCAAAACCCAAATTCCCCCCTGCAGCTCAGATTCTAAGATCTGGACCCTTGAAACGGCTCAGGGAGAGCAGTCCAGATGTTGCGGGGCCGAGTCTACAGAAGTGGACCTCCCTGAGACACGCAAAGTTGACGTTGGGCAGAAAACTTTGCCAGCCGTTAGAAGTACGCTCAGCTTTTTTTCTTCTTTTTTTTTAAGGTGCTGGGTTTGAACCCTGGGCCTTATACATTAGAGGCAGGCACTCTCGTCAACTGAGCTCTATTCCTGGCCCTCCATGCTCATCGTGTGTTTAGAGAGTCCATCTTCTCTTCCACTTGGTTTTTAGGTGTTTGGTGGGGGGAAGACAGGAATAAAACTTTTTAAAAATGAGACTTTAATATTTGACAAGGGAGTAAGATCACGGTAGAAAAATTAATGCTACGAAAAAACAAAAGATTCAAAAGAAAAAAAAAAATCACCTTGCAGAGATTAAAGTACTTTTCTTTCCCCCTGGAAACAAAGTGTCTTAAGGAAAACCTGTTGGCAGGGTTCTCAGCGCCTCAGTGCCAGGTTTGGAGTGGCCGTCCTTGGTCAGGTGTTGAGACCACCGGAAAGCAGAGATTGGAGCTCTGCACAGGTGCCTGAGGACTTGGGCCCCATAGCTGGTGGTATGATGGTCTCCAACATTGCTTCTTTCGAATGCTGTTTCCTCCCAGCCTTCCCACGCTGCCCATATGGTTCACACAAGCGCCAGAGCTACCCCCCTGGAAGCTCCCCCATGTTACAGTGCAGCCAGGAGGGTTGGCCACCCAGCTTTGTGTCTCTGTGGTCTGTGTGCCCCGCCGTGCCTGCTTCAGGCGTCAGTGTGCTTGCCCAGCCCACCCCCGTTTGCAGCCTCATTTCTCAATGTCCCCTTCTGCCCCAGGCCCTGGGGATCTGAAGCCTAAACGAGGGTCCCCACATGGAGGTAGAGACATTTCCACTGCCGACCCAGCCGCGAAGTCCTGGCCCGTGGAGTCCGGCTCCCGAACCTTTTCGACCTCAGCCACCACAGTAGCCCCTTCCAGCTCCACCCCTGTCCCCCGGCACCCAGGCCGCGCCAAAGGTGAGTATGGCCCCTCTGAAGGGGAGCTTTGGGCCTGGTGCCCTCCCAAAGACCCAGGCTCAGGGGTGTGAGCGGAGGGTCAAGCAGTTGAAGACTTGTGAGTCACAGACCTGGGCGCAAGTCTCATTTCTTACTACCAGCCGAGAGATGGTGGACAAGTCACTCAACCATCTGAGATCCTAGTGTCGTGGGAAAAGAATCCCTCGGAGCCCAGCACTAGCATTCGGGCATTGGCGGCACCTGAGCTGGACAGAAACCAGGCAAGCGCCCTTGTCCGCCGAGGCAAGAGTGAGGAAGTGCTGCTTCTGGAGAGCGAGGGAGAGGAAGAACTGCAGCCTGGAACACGGGCAGTGTCTGAAGGCAAGTGTCCCACGCCAAAGACGGGTCTCATTGAAAGTTAGCAAACGTCCTCCCTTCCCTCACGCCAGCGGCTGCACGCGGTCACACAGCGGTCGCAAGATTCAAAGTCTTCTGATCAGCCGAGAGCTTCCCAGCTGCGTGGCTCAACCAGGTATTGCCAGCTGAAGCCCACGGAAACACAAGGGTTTTCAGGACACCGGAGGAGGATATGCGGCCCCCAGACAGCAAAACCAGTGCAAAGGGCATTGGAGTGAACCAGAAAGTCTGGAAACAGAAAAACGCAACATTTAACGTCAGGCATGAGAGAAGCCGCTGTAGTTATGAAACAAGAACAGATGCTTTGAAAAAGGGATAATGGTAAGAGGCAGGCAGCTGAAAATCTAAAATATACAGACAAAGGAAAGAAATGCTTATACTGAAGAAAAAACCCCTGTAATTGAAGAGAGATCAGAAATATCCAAAGAAACAGCTGAAGGAAGGTGGTGTCATTGCCTTTGGGGTTCTGGAAACGGCTGTTTTTCTAATGACGACGCCATCGCTCAAGCTGGAAGGTGTAAGCGGGCACAGCCTCGGTGCCTCCGAAGATCACAGAGCACCACAGATGAATCCCTGCCTCGGGGACCCTCCGCTCTTGACCCACGGTGCTGGTGTTGTCAGTGGGGAGACCCTCTTGTCACTTTGGAGGGGGCCAGATTCTGTTCCTGTGCTCAGACAGAAGCTGGCAGGCTGGGACCAGAGGGTGTCTGTCCGTGCGCAGTCGCTGGGTTCCTGGGTCCACACCTGCCTAGAGGCTGTGGGTGCAAGGTTAGTGTGGAGAGGGGCTCTCCCCTCGGGCGATGAGTTTCAGCTCTTCCTCTTCCCTTTCCTTCTGCCACAAGATATCATTGTGGACCTTAAACATGAGTAGCTTCTACACGCTCTGCTTTCGAAGGGCCTTCCCTGTGAGGGGCCTTGGGGCAGTAGGCAGTCCACTCCTTTAACTTGTAGTTGGAGCCTGCCTCACACAGGCGCAAGTGTTAAGTTATTAAGGCAGGATGGACAAAGTTGCCATGGGCAGTTCAGCCCAGGATAGAGGGAAAAGGGGAGTCTCAGTGGGTGGCAGTCATTCCAAAACTCCACCCCTGCTCATCGGTGTTATTCCGCCTTAGGCTACAGTTCAGATGAAAACATCTGTGAGCTGTCTCCCGAGAGCGCCCACCACAGGCAGCCAGGTGAGTGGCCCCAGACGGGGTTTTGTCAAGAGCCCTTTTCTTTTATTCTAAGCAATGTGGGAGTCATGGAAATCCAATGGACAAAAGAGGTTAAAGTGGATTGTTACGGTGGATGGTGGGTGGAGTGGGAATGGGGGCCTGAAGCCTTACTTTGTCTGTCCTTCCTTCCCCCACTTCCTTTCTCAGAGGCCTGAGCACACAGCTCCTGCCTGCAGCCTGCACGGGTTCGGGACTTAGCAGCCTCTTCAGAGCCCCATTCTTGGTTTTTGGAAAGCCGTAGGAAAATAACCCTTAAAAAGGAAAATTTGGGGCTGGAGAGATGGCTCAGGGGTTAAGCCTCTGCCTTGCAGGCGCAAGGTCCTGAGTTCGGATCCTAGACCCCACGTATAGACGCCAGGCAGAAGCGGGGGCGGCCTGCGTTTCTGGTCCTGGTAGGGCGGAGCCTGTGAATCCCGGGGGAGAGTAAATGAGGAGGAGGTGAAGGCGTCCATGGTGGTTCTCGAATTTGCCCGTGGTTCTACACACACACACACACACACACACACACACACACACACACACACACACAGAGAGAGAGAGAGAGCAACTCATCCCTGTTGGAAAGAGCTGTTCGCATGTGTTGGAAACTCTGTGTAGTACAACGTAACCCTACAGCCCTGGCTCACCCAGACCAGCTCTAGAGTTCTGTTACACGGTCTGTCTCACTGCCATTTATTATTGTGTGTGTGTATCAGAGTGCATTGTATGTTTCTGTGGAGGACCAAGGGTGACTTCAGGAATCATCCTGGATTGCTTCTACCTCCTTGTTTCACTCTGGGATTTCCCAGGCTCCGCCCACCAGGACTGGAAGTGCCGGCGGCTGCTGTTTCCACAGGGCATTTTTACATGGAACCTGGGATCCGAACTCAGGACCTTCTGCTTGCAAGGCAGAGTCTTAACCCCTGAGCCATCTCTCTAGCCCCACTCGCTGCCATTTTAAACTGCCTTTCTGGACCTGTTTAAAAATAGATAGGTAGCCAGAGTTGCCTGTTTCCGTGAGCCTGCTGATGTCTAGCGCTGCACGCAGAAGCCCAAGCACCGGAAAAGAGCGTATGCTGCGTCCCACACACCCTTGCCGAGGGCATTGGCTTGAACTCGGGCAGAAAATTTTCCTCCCTTACACGTTTTCTTCTCTCGGGGGTGGTTTAACCTAGAGTCCCTCATCTAACAGCTCTGTGTGTTAAACGCGGCTCCTCGCTTTCAGTGTCTTGGCCAAGCAGCGTGGAAAGCAGCAGAAACACATCCAGCAATAGCTCACCTCTGAGCCTCAAGGGTAAGTCTCCCTTCAGCACGCTTTCGAGCATTTATTTGGGCTCCTCATCATCGTTCAAACCATTATCATAGGTGGAAGAATGTTTTAAAAACGCACTGAGTTGCACATCCTGAGGTTTCTTTGTTTTAAAGATTTATTGTTTCAAGCATGCACGTGTGTGTGTCTGTGTTATCAGAGGCATTACGTGCCTGTGGAGGTCCAGAGGCGACGTCTGGAATCACCCCGGATTGCAGTACCTCCTTTTTGCTTTGCTCTGGAGTCTCCAAGGCTCTGCCTTCCAGAATTGGAAGCATAGGACATTTCCTCCTGGCATTTTTACATGGGATCCAAGGTCAGAACTCAGGACTGTCTGCTTTCGAGGCAGCGGTTTAACCCCTGAGCCATCTCCCCAGCCCCACTCTGACATGTCAAGCATAGGACCAGGGAGTTTTGAAGAGTCAGGCCTCAGATTGTCTTTCTCCTCTCCTCCCCGGAGCATGTGGGCGAGTCACATCCTCCGGATCTGAGCTGCTGTCTGCATGGAATGGGGACAAGAAACAGAAAGTAATTACAGATGAATTTTATTCTTGATATAGTTTTTATTAGGGGTGTGTGTGTGTGTGTGTGTGTGTGTGTGTATGTCCACAGGTTCCAGGGATTTAACTCAGGTTATTAGGCTTGATAACAAGTGTCTTCACCTACTGAACTACTGAACTTCCAGCCCTGAATTTGATTCTTCAACAGAAGTTTTAAGTTTATTTCCAATCTAGGTTATTATTTACCTAAATGCAGAGGAAGAGGATGTGTGTGCCGTCACATGCTTTCCTTGAGACTGTGCATTCATAAGGACTTTATCTCCTTAGCGTTTGTGTGACTGGCCCCTAGAAGATCTGTCTAGCATGTATTAATAACTAAATAACCTTTTCCGACGTAAGCGAATGAGAGCTGACAAGGCTGGCAGCTTGCTTCAGCAACGCAGGCCCTGAGATTGAGCAGCACAGAAGAGAAGTGTGGTCCCCAAGCAAGGATGGCGCGCAAATTGCTGAAGCCTGCGAAGCAGGCTTTGTAGAGCTCACCCACTCTTCATCTAAGAGTCTCTGTCTTCTACAGCACAAAGGAAGTGTTGGGAGTAAAAAAAAAAAAAAAGTTAAAAAAAGGAAAGAGAGAAAGAGGGAGGGAGGGAGGGAGGAAGATCAGTTGGCAGAATGCTTGCTTAGCATGCATGAAGCCTAGGTTTGAGCTCTTGAACTGCATAAACTAAATGTCCTGGTGCACATCTGTAATCCTAAGCAGCAGAGGCAAGAGAATCCGGTTCACAGCCATCCTTTAGCTGCATATTGCATCTAAAAGTACAAGAGACCTTGTCTTTAAAAAAACAAAAACAAAACCAAGTCACTTGCTGGCTGGGAGATGACATCTTTTAAAATACATACTTTCTTTATTCGAGCTTCAGCCAAGGCTGCCTGTTTTTACTTCTTGTTCTAAAAGCCAAAGTGGAGTGCTAAAGGGCTTAAGGAGCCTCACAGCCGTATAGGAGTTATGCCCAGGATTTGGGCTAGGTGTTCTTGCTTGGGTTGATTGTCGATGAGCCTCGGGCAGCGAGGAGAGGGAGAACTGATGTGACCCCGTGTCGCCCACCCAGGTTCCTCCGACCAGCTGCACAGCCGCTCCGAGAGCTTCAGCAGCGCAGACCTCATCCCCAGCAGGGATCCCGCCAGCACCCTAGGACGCGGCGCCTTCAGCCGTCATGAGCACCCCCCACCCCGGAACGGGCCTCTGCCCCAGGAAAGTGCACAGAAGAGGGGATCGGCCCCTCCCCACACTGGAGCGCGACCCTGCTCGGCCTCCCCTAGCAGTGAGATGGTCACCTTGGAGGAATTCTTGGAGGAGAGTAACCGCAGCTCCCCCACCCACGTGAGTACTCGGTCCTGCAGGTGCAGGGAGGGACGGCAGGATACTGAGAGCCGCCAGCCTGGCGACCACTGCATTGCCAGGCACCAGTCAGCAGGGTCCCCCCCCCAGCTGACACAGTGTCGGCCCATGCAGATTGATGAAGCCACAAACTAGCTCTGATGAAGGGGCCACATTTGTTGGAAATGCTCAGCTCTGCTGCTGCGCACTCACGGGTCCTGTCCAGTACAGCTTGGATGCTACGTGATCGTTACGCGCCATGACGGTCATTGTTTGCAGTCCTGGGGTGTGCACCAGGGCCTTGTACGTGCTCAGCTGAACTGTACCCCCTGCCCTAGTCCTCCATCCCCCCCAGCCCCCAGTGGTTAAGGTGCTTGCCATGCAAACAAGAAGACCAGAATGTAGATTCCCCGCAACCCATATAAATGCTGAGTAGACCTGGCATCCTGCAGAGACAGCGGATCCCCAGCACGGGCAAGGCTGGCTATATCCAGGGCTCTGGGTTAGATTAAAAGACCGTGTCTCAGGGAATAAGGAAGAAGAGTGATGGAGAGAGAGGCTCAGCGTCGACCTCAGGTTCCGCACTTGCGCGCCCACATGCATGTGAACACACATACACATGTATGTAAAATTTTTTAAAAAGTTAATGTGCACAGTATCTGAGGAAGACAAACACCCGAGGTTTTCCTCTGATTTCCACGTTCGTGCCACCTATACACGTGTACGTCCCCGCCCCTTCCCCATCAATTAAAGCTTGTTTACCCACTCGCTGCATGAGAACAGGCAGCAGGGGACTGGTATTCAGTGGAAGAGGACATGTCTGGCTTGGAGAAGGACTTTGCTTCAATTTACTGCTCCCTACTCCCCTACTTCCCCCCCCCCAAAAAAAAGCCCCACCAAACTTTAAAAGGCATGGTCTTAAGGAGATGGCTCACTGGTTAAAGTCTTTGCCTTGGAAGCACAGGGACCTGAGTTCAGATCCCCAGATCCCATGTAAACATGTCAGATGGGTGTGTGGTTCACCTGTAATTCTAGCCCTAGAGAGTAGAACCTGGGAATTCCCAGAGCAAGATGTCTAGCCAGACTAGTCCTAATTGCATGCTCTGGATTTAATCAGAGACCCAGATTCAGAACAAGACGGAAGAGTGATTGAGGATGGTTCCCATTACCATCCTCGTTTCTTCGCACTCTTACTCATCTGTGGGGAGCAGGCGGCAAGCTATGCTAGGCCCTTAGCCCCATCGTGTTGGTCTGTCCCGCAGCTCCTCACACCCCTCACTACTTGCCCACAGATCTTCCTCCGTGCCCCTCCAACACAGCGTCTGGGTGCCGCTGGGTGCTGTCTGAATTCGGGAACACAAGACATCGTTCGGGTCTCAGGGAGGAACACTGCTTGAGAACCGTTAATACATCTCTCCTCCCCTCAATCTCAAACACAGTTAAAGTCTGCAGCCTGCGCTGCGGGGCACAGCGACACGGGCGTGTTGCTCGTAGGTGTGTGTGGGGTGCCCGGTGTCTGCAGGGAGCGAGCACAATGCCTGCTCTCCACAAGTTGAAGCCAGTTCCTCTGTGTTGGCTCAGCTGCCTCACAGTCTGCCCAGAAAGAAACAAAATCCACATTTCTGTCTACCAAGTGCTCGCTCTGCGCAACACTGGAAGACCCCCAGCTGAGAAAGGCAAGTCCACCCTGGGGGTGTTCATGTCCAGTGTGTTGGGTTTTGAGCTCCAGTAGGCATCTGAACTGCCCGTGCCTGGGCTCGCCACACCCCAGGACTGGGCTGTGGTTCCTGATCGGGCGGGTCTGAGCTCACGCAACAGATTTGCATCTTTGGTAAGGTGCCAGCTGCCGCTCTTGTGCATCTTACGAACCGTGATCCAATGACGGAGCCCATAGAAATGGGACAACTAGAAGGCGTTCCTTGCCAGCCCGAGACAGTGTGTGTCCTCTCCCTCTGCAGGTCCCGAGCCAGGGAAGGGCCTGTCTCTGCCCACATCTGTCCTCAGTACAGATCCCCAGGCTGTGCGATCGCCGCTCCTTCTCAGTCTACGAGAGGCCTGCACAGTCTTGATTGAGTGGTTTCTGTTGGAATCCGGTGGGGGCAGCCGTCAAGCCTCCCACCCTTCCTTCGAGTGCCCAGGACATTTCGTCCCTCTGGCCTCACGTGCTGACGTGCCCACCTGCCGTCACTGAGCCGGGGTCCTCTGTTCTCGAGAAGATGGGTGCCTAGGACTCGAAGGATGCTGCATGTTCTCACTGATAACGTAGATGCTAAAAGAGCTGGTACGATAGAAGAGAGCAGACTGGTAAATGCTGGCAGCGGGGCTGAGAGGAGGAGGTTAGACAGTGCACACCAAAACCCAGTCAGCAGGCTCGAGCGCTGCTCCTGGCAGACAGAAGGGTGACTGTAGTTTACAGATGTTATGCATCTTGCAAAGAACTAGAAAGGAGGCGTTTGGAGGCTCCAGACACAAATGATTAATGTGTTAGGAGATTGGAGGCCACTTGCCCTGATTTGAGCATTACACCTTGCACATCAAACATAACTGTGAGTCACTAAAAACAAAACATGGCAGCATGTAGAGAGGAGCCCAGAGTCAGACAGCACCATGGTCACCTGCACCTGCGCTCGGGTTCTGTGGCCCCCTTAGCCGGCATCCATCAGAACCTCTGCACAACACTGCAGAGAGCGTGGTCAGGTCACAGGTCAGTTACATCACGGAGCAGGAGTCGTTAGCAGGTGGGGGTGGCTCCTGTCCTTCACGCTGGCACCCCAAAACAGCCACAGCAGACCAGGATCTGAATCTTCTCAGGCAGCCCCTGACTGTCGGCTCTGAGCCCCCATGCCATCTTCTTCCAGGTCTGTCAGCCTTGGGAAAACCCTGCCGCCAGGCTGCCAGTGGCAGGCTGTAGTGAGCCGCGCTGGGAATTTCCTGCAAGGGGCAGAGAGGAAGGCCGGTTCACCCAGCAGCTCTCCCTACTGCCAGTCGAGCCAGGGGCTCATGCATGAGTAGTCACTTCCTCTTTGAGTTTGGGGGCTGACTGGGTTCTTTGCCAGTGACCCCTTCCTCACTCCCGGCCTCTCGCCATGCTGTTTCTGGAGATCGCCTTGAGAACCGAAATGGCAGCGCGGACTCTCAGGGATCCGTAGGCCTTGCTCCCATCTCTCTTCTCTCCTCTGCACAGGACACGCCCAGCTGCCGAGACGACCTGCTCAGTGACTACTTCCGAAAGGCCCCCGACTCCCCAGCTGCGGCAGGCCAGCCGGGACCACCCACCAGGAGAGATGGAGTCAAGATGCCCACCAGCTTTGTAACCCCCACCGTCAAGATGGCACTCAACACCTCGGAGGGGCAGCAGCTGAAGCCCGGGCATCACGTGAAACCAAACTTCAGAGCAGCTGAGGCCGAGGACCCCGCTGGGACCCCTCCCAGGCAGGTCCAGCCGCCCCAGAGCCTGTCTCTGGGCCGACCCAGGCAAGCCACGGTGCCCCCACCCTGTCACGTGCCTGCCGGCAGGAGTGCGTCTCTGAGCCGGGCCTTTAGCCTGGCCTCGGCTGACCTTCTCCGGGCCAGTGGCCCGGAAGCCTGCAGACCGGAGTCGCCCCAGAAGCTAAGGGGTCCTGAGGCTGCAGGGGTCAGAGAGACAGGCAGCCACAACCTGCAAAGTCCCGTGCCTCCCGGCTCTCACAGCCTAGCCCGGGAGCGGACTCCATTGGTGGCAAAGGCCGAGATCCCCTCCACGAGCCCTGGAACCCGCAGCCGGCCCCTGGACATGAGACGCTTCTCTCTAGCCCCCCCCAAGGAGGAGAGGCTGGCACCCCTGCAGCAGTCTGCCACGGCTCCAGCCCTTGCCACAGCAGGGAACACTGGCAGAAGTCTCTGCCCCCAGCCCTTCTCCCCCACCACAGCCCCTACTGCCAGGACCAAACCCAAAATGCCACCACACTCGGGGGAGGTGGCCACCATCGCCCCCGTGCGGCCCGGGTTCAGCATCTCTGAGGGAGACGGGGGCCCAGGGCAGGGCTGCGGCGAGGAGCTCCTGGCCAAGAGCCCCGGCCGGTCCCCTGACGTGGCTCCTCACGTCAGCAGAGGCCCTGATGACTTCGGCCGAGGGGGCAGCTCGAAGAGCACACCGGCATCCCCAGAGCCGGGTGGGGACCAGCAGACGGTGTGGTACGAGTATGGCTGTGTGTGACTCGTGGGTCCGCAGCTCCCAAACGTAAGCTTCCGGCGCGCCTTCCGATTCCAGTAGCCTTTTTCCCGTCTGCCTGTGGTGCCAGGGCAGGATGTAGACGTGCTTCTGATTGTCGGCGGAGTCCTGTGCCAAGCCCTAAGAGAGCTCCAGGGTGTGCGACTCGTCTTCTGCATCTCCAGCTCCCAGCAGCTGGTGTCTTAGGAACAAATCCATCTAGCATGGGGACCGGTTAGAATGCAGTAGCAAAACCCACCTACCCCAAAGCAGACACTACTTGAGTAGCCCCAGTAGAATACTCACTCGCAACCTATTGACCTCCGTTAAAGTGTGTGTGTGCACGTGTGCACGCCACGCCAGGCTCACAGAACTAAACCCGTGGTGGGCCTGAAAACTTCACTCCCTCCTAAAGCCACGAGTCCTGGGAGAAGCATGAAGTAGCCAAATGCCATGTCTCTGTAGGGCTTCAGCAGACCCCAGAGGAACTGGCTGTGAAACCCAGGACTTGCCTGGGTTTTCTTATTCTTGGGGTCCAAGCACTCCCTCATACCCCAGGGATAAGGTAGGCTTCAGGGACCTCTAGTCTTTGCAGCTAGCTCCTGGGCTCTGCCTGCCTGGTGGGCTGAGACCACCCAGGGACCAGCCCGCCTCAGCTGCGCTGGCTCACTTTTCTACAAACACTGGATCGGCTGGGTCTGGGGCGTAGGACACAGAAGTGCCCATCCCCTGTCCCGGCAAGTGACTGTTCCCGACAGGTGTAGATAGCGCTCTAAGGGAGGCCGAGGTGCATGCTGGGATTGCTCTGAATGCGGCTGCAGCAACCCGGCTCCCCCATCTCAGATGGGGTGTTGATTATTATTTCCGAATAACTTTTGGGGGTAGAAACCAAATTTCTTTTAATATATATGTACACACATGAATATATATACTTTCGGGGGGCACTATTTATGTTCCATTGGAAGTCATTTCTTTTTCAGGAATCTGACCTGCTGCTCTGTGTATTTGGTCAGATTTCTGATGTGTTTAGTTCCCTATTGTAATGGTGCTTTTCCTGGGATGGACTAAACTAAAAGATCCCCACCTCCCCACCCCCCCACACACCTTTTGATGTAACATACTGAGAAAGAGATGAGGAGACCTTTGAATGTTAACAGGATCCATGGTAGGAGTGTTTGGGTTTGTATTAATAGCCATCCATTCTGGAACTCAAGGACGGGGCTGTAATAAAATGGAATGGAACTTATGCGAGTCCCGACTTTCTTTGCTGAGCAACGTTGCGGTGTCCAGCAGACTGCAGACAGCTTGTGTTTCTGGCCCCAGTGCCCCGGGGCACTTCCTTAAATGGGACTCCATAGCTTGCTTAACCACTAGGTACACAGAACTAGTGAGCCCCAGCAGACATGGAACTCACTTCCTGCCGGGACAGGGATCTCCTTTTGATCTTCCCAAAGCTTTTCAACTCCCAAGTGCTAGGACTGGGATCCTTAGAACTTCATGCATAAAGTGGTGGAATGAATGGGCCATAAATTCCCCCCTCTTTCCCTGTCTACCTGCTGCCTCAAATCTTTTCTCACCAGCCTCCTTCCTGCTTCGGCCCCTCTGCCTCCAGGCCTCATCCTTCCCAAGGCCCTGCCGTCTGTTGTGTCTGGTCACTCGGTGGGAAATGCTATCACTCAGTGGCTTTTGGGCAGCACTCATCTTGAGTGGCCTTTGCAGGATTTGACACCTGGCCAGTCCCGCCTGGACACTGGCGGCCTCCATCTTGCAATTCTCTCTCTTCTGGGTCAGACTTCCTGAGCTCACACTTGTGGTTTCATTTGTTTGTTCATTCCTTCCTTCCACAACCATTCACAGAGCCCATAGGCTGCCTTGGGTTCTCGCAGCCGCTTCTCTGCCCTCTGCCCCTTCCCTCGCCCCCAGCTCGGGTATGGGCCGCCAGCCCTGCCGCCTGCAGCTCCAGGCGTGAATCCGTCACGCACGCGTTGGCCTCCACCTCTTGGCTCATCTCTCGGAGCCTCATCCATGGTACCGTCTGCCACGCGTTTGCAGAAACCCAAGTTTGATCTGCCACTCTACTCTCTTATCCACATCCTGAACCCCTCCTTCTTCCGGCTGCTTCCATTCCCAAGCCACGCCCCCAGCTCTGGATCATGCGCTCATGTCCTTCCTTCTCCGTGACTCTTGGCCAGTGGCCCACGCGACTACTAAACCAAAAGCAGCTGGTCAGTCCCCTGTGCATGCATCTTGGGGACCTTGCTTTTGAAGCATTCCCCTCCCTGGGTCTCTGCCGAGCACCCCTTGCCCTTCACAGGTGTGCCTCTGCTGGGCACACCTAGGCCTCGCCGCCCCTCACGTCCTTACAAGCCCCCAATATCCACAGCTGTAATTATGTAATTATGTTCCCAGAAGGCCCCAGGTCATCTCCAGCTCCCATCTCCTCTGTGTTCCATCTCCGCACACACTGGGATGTCCCGAGGCACTGTGAACAGCTGTCTGTAGCTCACCACCCAAGCTAGGCTTGTGTCCCCCTCCCCCCCCCCCCTCTCACCACACTTGCCCCGATTCATACTCTGAAGGTGCCCTGCTCCTCATGTCCTGTCCTTCAGCTGGTTTCAGCTCTGAAGACTCCACAGCAACCCCAAGGGGTGATGGCTCCAGGCTGAGTCTTGACACCCCTTGGCCTCAGACTGGGGTGGGTCGGTGGCTGCAGGGGGTGCCCCAGATCCCAGCCACTCACAGAACTCAGCCCCCCCACACACACTTTCTGCTCTGTTGTGATCTTCCAGTGCCTGGGAGTACCCAAATGGGTCCTCATACTCGGAGCATAAGGGTAAGATCTGACTAAAGAGAGATTTGGGGTTACCTGTGGAGCAGTGGGGTTCGACCTAGAGAGAACACCAAGAAAAACTGGGAGAAGCAGAACATATACTTTAAGGATCATCTACCAAATGGTTACAACTGGATCAGGAGAGAGAAGGGTAAGTATACATGCATACATATCTTACTACATAAACTACATGTAACCTTATAAGTAAAATATATGCGCTGTACTACAAGATCTATACAGTCGATTGGTTATCATAAGATGTTCTTGTTCCTTTTTTCCACCCTTTTTCACATATGTGTATATAGAATGTGTCTGTGTCTTTGCTTACATGTGAATGGATGTACATATGTGGGGGTGTATGCACCTGAGTGCACTTGAATGTGTGTTTGGAGACCCAAGAATGATAATGGAAATCACCCTCAGTCCATCTTCCACCTTGTCCTAAGCCTGAGTCTCTCATTAAACCCAGAGTTGACCATTGAGGCTACTCTGGTTAGCCATCTCGCTCCGGGGATTCCCGGGCTTCACTCCAGGCTAGAATTACAGGTGAACCACCTCATCCATCCTTCTTCACGTGAGATCTGAGGTCCTTTCGCTTGCAAGGCAAGGGCTTTATATCCCGAGCCATCTCCCCAGACCCGTTGTCGTTACTTTCTGCCGTTATGTACCAGTTCTATAGTGATGTAGCTGACAGGTCGTTCCAACGTGAGTGTGGGGCATCAAGACACAAGGCTAACAAGTCACATGTCTGTGCCTTTTACCCACTGAGCCATCTTGCCAGCCCCAAGACACATTTTAAAATTTATGCTAACTTTTCTCCATCGTTAAGTTTTAGAGACTGAAGAGCTTATACTAGACCAGCTAGCCGTGGGGCGCACACTGTAATCCCAGCACTCAAAGAGGCCGAGGCAGAAAGGATCCTGAGTTTCAGTCACCCTGGACTGCATAGAAGTTCCAAGTTGGCCTGGGCCACAGTCAGGCCCCGTCTAAAACTGAAAGCCAGCGATAAATCGAGTCCTGAATGCAGCCCGTTTCTGTGGCGTTACCACGCCCTTTGGCTGATTCCCAGCTTCTGCGTGGTGATGTGCAGCCGGGTGGTGGGGAAGCGCGAACACCAGCACTGCATTGTGTGAGTGCATTCTGTGCAGGTCCAGTGTGTGGAAACCTCAAAGGCGCAGATACCAGGAAGAATTAGGAAGTTCTGAGTTTGCTTTCACTACATTGTTTAATTGTTGCTTGACCCGTAAGCACATTTTCACTAACTGCGCAGTTTCTGGAAGTTCATTCTGCTTGCCAACTTCAGCCTAGCACGGGGAGACCCACCTCTTGCAAGTGAGGTGAAGCGCAAGGGGAAGAAGAGGGAGAAGAAATAGCCAAAGAAGCTGGAACGTAAGAAAAATGAGGCGGGGCCTTGGGCGCCTGGGGAGCTGGCCCCCCACACCCTCCTTACATGAGGCCTTGTGAGGCGGGAACCATTGCTGTTCCCTTGGGGGGCTCCCAAGCTCCTTCCAGCCAAGGCTTGTGGGGCTGGCACCAGAGACAAGGAGGGCCAAGGGAGCTCACCTGGTGTCTGCTGAGGCAGGCCCACTGTGCAGAGGTCAGCCGGTCTAAACCAGCTGCCTTCTGAGCGGTCTTGGAGGAGCCTGGCTTTGAACCTTGGAGTGGGGTGACCAGTTCCCACCGTGCAGCCCACCAGGCCAGCCTGGATACAGAAATTCTGCTGTGGGTCTCGCTGCCCCGGGCTTCTTTACCTGCCCTTCTCTAGGGAGCACAGCAGAAAACCAGCCTGGCTGCGGAAGACATTCCTGCTCAGCCTGGGGGGACCTCCCTCCCTCCTTTGCTCTTCCCGGCAGTAGACAGTCTGAAGTCAGCCAGAGCAAGGATGCAAAGGGTCTCTACAGGACCCGCTCAGTGCCTGGGGAGCGACGAGGCAGGACTCAGAACTCACTTTGCGTTTCCAGATTCAAGCTTGTCTGACTGACAGCTGCCCGGGCCAAACCCTCCACCCGCTCCTGGTTATGGGCAAAGGGCTGTTCTGGAAGTTGCTTCTTCCAGGCCAGGGAGGGGGTGCAGAGTGGGGGGGGTGTGCGGTCCCTGCACTCTGACCTGCTATTCTCAGGCCCAGGGCGGGTGGATTGGGTGCGGAGTCCTCTGCCCCTCCGGGAGCAAGAGCCTGACACTGAGCAAGGTGAGTGGCCACGGGGATGTGAGTGGGCGACAGCTAGGAGAGGGACAAACGCGCCCGCAGTGGCCAGTGAGGACCACTGACCTTCAGCCAGGATGATTCCGCCACCCCTCCGGTCACAGGAATCAAAATCTGGGTTCAGGAATGAAGCCCTTTGAGGCAGGAAGAATGGAGAAGGAGGAGGATAGGACCGGCTATGCAGAGGTGCGCCCTGAGGGTCCTATTTCAGGGGACCGCAGGCTAGAGGGTCGCCTGGCCTAGGCTTTCCGAGGAGGGAGCAGGTGGCCACCTTCCCTGACCCTCCTAGCGGCATGGCAGAGAGAAAGAGGACAAGGCCCGACCACAGCATCAGATGGAAGTGGGGTTTGGAAATGCGGGCCTCGCTGGCCCGGGGAGAGGGAGGAGGGAGGAGGAAGCCCAGAGTTTGCTGAGCCTTCACTTTGCCCTTGGAGCTGTTCCCTCATTAATTGGTCCACTCCCAGGGCGCACTGCTGGACTTTGGCCTGCGGGGTTGGAGGGAGCTGCTTCCTATCATACAGTTCAGAGGAGTCATCAAGAGGACCCCACAGCTTCTCTCCTTCTTGCCCGGGTTTGTTACACTCAAAGACATTATGGGTAAAAAGAAATTACATTCCACACCCTGTTGCAAAAGGAAGACAGCTGCACTAATTAATGGCAGCAAGGTGAGTCCAGCGGGGCTCTCAGGCCTCACCAGCTCCTGCTGCCCGCAGACCAGGCCTGCTCTTAGGTTACAGTGGCGGGGGCAAGAACTCTGGGGGTCTTTATGACACATCGGCACCCAACGGGGACTTTATCCTTAGTGTAATCTGATGAATTAGAAAATAATCAGAGAATAACAAGACAATAACAGACCACTGGGGCCAGCAAGATGGGTCGACGCGCAAAGCTGTGCAAACGGCGCAAGCCACCATTGTGCTAGAGTATCACAAATGCAGTGTCTCTGAACAACACGGATGTATGAGTTGGAATTCTGGGTGTCAGAAATGGTTCTCCAGGACTCAAATCCAAGTGTTGGCTCAGTGAACCTCTAGGAGAACAAATGTTTCGGCACGGCCTCCATTTGATGGGCTTTTTTCCTCTAGAGCTGCCTATATTTTTGTGTGCCCCCTTCTCCCCATTCAAATGAGGTCCCTCTCGCCTCCTCACCCTGAATCCTCTCCCTCTTTGATTGTCGTCATTTCATAGGATCCTTGGAACATTCCAAATAACCTCCCTTGCTGTCTCAGGATGCTCAGCTCAATCACGCTTGCCGTGGTCCCTTTTGCCACGTAAGGCCACGATCACAGGCTTCAGAGAGCAGTACGCAGACAGCATTGGAGGTCATCGTTCTGCCCACGGCAGCTGTGGCTGGCATCGCTGTGGCTGGACTTGTGAACATAGCTGGCATTGCTCAAATACTTATTCTGAGCCATGAACAGTTCCAGGACAGGGCCGGACACCCTGCGAGGATGGAACCCTCGCATGCCATCAACATACATATAAGGTACTAGAAAGTTCTAGAACTTTTGCGAGTGGCAGAGCGGGGCTCCAGTGCCCCTTCCTGACCTCTAGGTGCTACCGCCTCTCCGGTGCCACTGTTGCTTTTGTTCATTTTTGTTTCTTGGACAGGATCTTCCTGAGTTACCCAAGCTGGTCTCGAACTCTTGCTTTCCTGCCTGAGCCTGGAGTATTGAGATTACAGGTGTGTACCACCATGCCGGGCACCAGTGGCTTTCTCTGGGAACTGTTGGCCCTAAAGAATGGCCAAGGTCTCATGTATCAGATATCCCTCTGTCCATGCTGGTCATCTCCCAAGTCTCCACACACCAACTTGCCAAGGAGGAAAGTCTTCCTCGGTAAATAAAAAAAATTAAAAAATCAGTCTTTGTTAAAAGGAAGCCAGAGCGGAACATGCCAGTCTTCTACATGGCACGGGATGAAGGAGAGACGGCCTAATATTCACGAAACACACATTAGGGGCATGCTTGGTGGAAGACTTTAACTTATGGGCTCATTTACTACAGCCCTGCTTGCTGCCATTAGTACCCCGCTTTACAAATAAGAAAATGGGAGCGCTGAGAGGCACTTGAGGTCAGAAAGCTAGTAAGTGGAGGAGTTGGGGTCCAATACATTTTCCACAAGCAAGGACTACGGCAGATGCTTGCACAGTCCCAGCGTGGCCACATGAGCTCAGCTGGCAAAGCCCCCTTCTGTGCCTGTTCCGCCTCACCTGTTTTCTTCACACCCCCTTTACTGGTAATGAAGCCCAGGGTCTCTGCACGCCAGGCGAATGCTATACCACTGAACTACATCCCGACTCATTTAAATAATTTTATTTTATTTATTCAATTGTGTATGTGTGTGTGTGTGTGTGTGTGTGTGTGTGTGTGTGTGTGTGTGTGTGTAGAACCACGGGCGAATTTGGAAACCACCATGGACCGCCTCCACCTTCTCCTTGTTTACTCTGCCCTGGGATTCACAGGCTCCACTCTACCAGGACCAGAAACGCAGGCTGCCCCCACTTCCGCCTGGCGTCCTATACGTGGGGTCTAGGATCCAAACTCAGGACCTTCTGCCTGCAAGGCAGAGGCTTAACCTCTGAGCCACCTCTCCAGCCCCCCAACTCATTTAATTTTGTGATTGGGTCTCGCTAAGTCATTGAGGCTGGCCTCAAACTTGTTATATAACCCAAACAGGCCTTGAACTAGTAATCCTCCTGCCTCACCCTCCTGAGCATCAGGATTTCAGGCCTGTAGCACCACACCTCCTGATTTCTAGTTATCCAGAACTAAGGGCAGGTTTATGTCTGAGTCTTAGGCTGATCTACACCTAAACCCCGTCTTAAAGAAACACCCAAGGCCCAGGGAAACTGTTTACCTCTCACAGCCACAGATCTGCAAAGCTCCTTGCACTGCCTGTTCCCCAGAGGAGTTCAACCTGAGTAAATCCAGCCTCTAGGTGTCTTCCTGGAGACCCCTAGAGCCCCACTCGCTCAGAGTCTACCTGGATTTCAGTTGACCACTCTCCCCTCTCGGCATTTCTTGCCTTCAGGTGTCCGTCCCCACCCCCCACCCCTTAGTCACAGTCCTCCGAGAACCCTCATGATCCAGGTAAACCACTTTGTGGCACAAATCGAATCATCCCATGAATCAGGTTCGGCCCAAGCCTGCCGGTTGCGGTTGAAGCCAGAAATGATGGTTCAAAGACCAACCAGCCTCCTGCTGCCTGGACTGTTCTGGAAGATGCTTGACTCAGCAAGAACTGATTACTTTTCAGGAGGAGGAAAAATTGTCCACCTGCATGAGCGTCTCTCCTCCGGGGACACGCTCTCGCTGATGGGACGCGCAGGACGGGGCGGTCAGCAATGGGGGCTCGTGGACTCTGAGCAGGCTCAGAGATGAACGGGCACTGTGCCCAGGGAGGAAGGAGCCAGCCTCCTACTGAGTGGAGGATGAAGAGAGACCTGTGCTCGTTGGAAGAAGGAGCTGGGAAACCAGGCGTTCCTCTTCTCCATCGAGCCCTCTACAGCAAGGCCACTGTGCTGGGGTGAGCGCCCTTCTGCGTCAGTCACGGTCTCAGTGGGAAGATGGACACGTGGGACCAGGTTCAGGGACTGAGCCGGGGGTGGTCTGCTAGCATGTCTGAGGAACAGATCTAGGACCCTCTGGAATATTGCAGGAAGAGGGGTACGAGGGAGAGGCCGGTGAGAGCTGACATCTTTAGGCACCAGAGGCAGCTAATCTGAAAGCACCCTGACAGAGGGGCTGAGGCCCTGGGTCCCCACCCTTCTCCATTGGCTAACTGCAGGCAGAAGCAGAGGGCGGCACACCAGAACTCAGTCCTCCAAGGACACGCAGAGTGGACACGGACAGGCAAGGAAAGCACGGAGCACTTTCCTGTCTGGGCCAGAGCGTCAAGCGCAGGATCTTCTGTCAGCCATTTTCTAGACAGCCGCTGGGTGGCCCTCTGAGTGTGACAGAGTTAGCCAGAACTCAGCATAAACCCCAAGGCAAAATGCCAACACAAAACAAAAACAAAACGAGAGAAAAGAAGAAATGAATTGAACAGTTGAGAATGTCTGGCCCTATCGTTGGAGCCCAACCTCAAGTAGGAGAGTATTTCTGTGGGCAAGAAAGACGGTCATTAACGCAGTATTTCGAATCAGCATTCTGAGAGCATGAGCCGTAATTTACCATTCTAGGCCCAAGAGGGCTCCTGAAGGGAACTCATGCTTCCTTTTGACTTCTGGACCTGTGTGTAGTTTACAAGGCTGCTGTTGTCGGGTTTCATGTGCAGCACCACAGATTCTGCCAATGCCAAGAACCTCAGCAAAGTGCAGCTGGAAGGTGGCCAAGCGGGCAATGGGGTGAGCCTTCGCCTTTCCAAATCAAGTATTCGCTGAGGTAGCGCTGGGCCAGAAATGCTCCACCTGCGCCGTCCCACCGGATCCACAGCTTTGCTGGGCCTCGCCGTGCTGTCTCCATGATGCCAAGGGAGCTTATTCCAAGAGCGTTTAGGGGTTGGCGCCATAGCTCAGTGGTAGAGCACTTGCCTCCTATGTAGGAGTTCTGGGTTCAATCCCCAGCACTGCAGAGTATCTAGGTAGTGAGAGGTAAGAGACACTGTAGAAAAAGGGAGACAGGGTCATTAAGCACTGGCACCCTGAGTCAGGGACCACCAGCCAGGAGGTTATGATAATCACAGCACCCCAGGAATCCTCCCAGCACGCAAGAAAGAGGGAGTTCATCTGCACCTCAGTTTTCTGCTCTGAGAAATAGAGAAAACCACTTGCTGCCATGAAAACTCACACATAAGTACTAAGAACGCAGTTAAGCATGAATAAATCAGTAAATAAACAAATGAACAAAAGCCAGGAACTGAGACACAGCACGTGGGAGGCAAGACAGAGGGACACTAAATTCTAGGCCAGCTTGGGTACTTAAAGAAGATGAGACACAGAGAGAGAGAGAGAGAGAGAGAGAGAGAGAGAGAGAGAGAGAGAGAGGAGGTATTGATTTGGAATTATATAATCCCAGCAGCTAACATCTATTGAACCTTAGCATGTGGTGGACGTTAACCTGAGGGTTTCACTTGATTTAACTTACATAATCATCTTGGTTTCACTCTTGAGTGTTGTCCCCATTTTATGTTCAAGAAAATGCGTACATGGGGAATGTGGAATTGTGAAAGAATAAATTAAAAGCATTTACCAAAAAAAAAAAAAAAAAGGAAAGGAAAGGAATACCAAGAGGCTAAGAGACTGGACCAAGGTCACCTTGACAGTTAGGAAACCTTTCAAAATCAAACTCTGAAATACATTCAGTGTGGCAATTTTCTTTTAAAAGGCAGATGTACATTGGTGAAGTTTTTTTGGGGGGTGCAGCAGCAGGAGTATGAGCCCCTAGCGCCCCTGCCGTTCTGGCTCCCTTGGTACCGGCTGCTCTCTTCTTCCTCAAGCTTCATCTCCCGCTAAACTCGCAGTCACCCAGAGGCCACATCTCGGGGCAGTGGCCCATCCAGAGGGACCTGCAGCTAAGAGGACCGCTCTCTCTGTCCCTCCCCAGCGGAGACAGACCCCCATTCACCGCTCATCTTCACTCCGTCGTCTGTCTGTCCCAGATCAGGGGAGCTGTGCAGACTGCCCACCAACCAATTCCAGACAGTCTCTCCGCGTCCGTGAATGGGCTAGAGCAAAACCATGCGCTCAGGCCACGTGCACCAGCCGCAGGCAACGCTAAGAAGGCTGTGCAGGACACTGAGCAAGGACATTTGGGGCTCAGCCTGCGCTCCACGAGGCAACCAAGATGTTCCGCAGTTGAGGCGAGGGGTGTCTTTAAAGAGAAGAGATCCACAGGAGCCCAGGGATGCAGCAGAAAGTGAACGAGCAGAATGTACGGAGGCCTCCGAGGCCTCGGGCCTGGGAAGCTGGAATGGGATCCGGATTCTGATCTCTAGCGTCTAGAACTGCCCTGTGCACACAGGAAGTGCTCGAGAAATGCAAGCCAAGATTATTATTACTAGTATCTGAGAACACCTGGAGCAAGGTATTTTGAATTTTCTTGATATCTCCAGAAAACCAGCAGGAAATCTAAGTGAGGTCTCCCGAGCAATCCCTGCTGCGGGCGACCCCAACCCTGGGGGTCCAATGGCAGAAGCACAGGAAACGACCACCCCGAGGGCGGACTCCCAAGCCCTGTGGTCTATAGACCTGAGACCGGCAGACAAGAGGCCCACAGCAGTAACACTCCCTCCCCCCAAGCAGTCACTCAGAGGCCACTGATGTGTGGGGCGTGGGCTAGAGACCAGCGGTGGACGCAGAAAGGCTGCCTGCCCTGTCCCCCTTTCTCCCAGCTTCCCACCCTGGGAGTCCAGTTGACAGCCGAAGCTCCAGCGGTGCAAACAAGTGCCGGGAGGCTCCTTGTCCCTGGCAGACCGGTCCACTGGGTGTGTGTGGGGGGGGGGACAGCTAGCGCTGGGGAGCAGTCGCCAGGTCAGGATGGGAGTGGGGGCGGGGTCACGCTGCACCTCCGGACCGGCGCGCGCCCCGCCACCTCGGCCTGGCTGGTAGGCGCCCGGCCTGTGGCCTGCGGTCGGTGAGCAGCAGGGCGTGGACCGGCAGGTCTGGCTGTGCCCGACGGGGTCTGGGAGCCGGAGGATCAGGCGCAGCGTGCCCGGGGCCTCCCAGGGGGAAGGGATCTGCCTGCCAAAGCCCCCCAGCCGGCTCCTGGCAGCGCGTGCACGCTGGCACTAACGGGGGGCCGGACGCCGCGGCGCAGAGTAACGGTGGTCGGGGTCCCGGACTGTCACGGCGCAGGTACGTGTCCCCGCGAGCCTGGCTCCTTCCTCTCGGCACGGTCACGGGGCGCCAGCGCGCCAGGGTCGGCGGATCCGCGCGGGGTGGAGGGAGGGCGCCGCGGCGGGGTCCTGGGCTCCAGCCGCCGGCTCTGCGCCTCCCCGGAGCGCGCGCCGTGGGGTCGGACCCGAGACCGCGGCGTGTGTGCGGGGAGCTCGGGCAGGTGCGGAGGGTCGTGTGCGCCGCTTGGGCGCTGCATAGGCGGCACACCCCCAAACCAGCAGTGTGTGCGTGCCGCGAACCCGCAGCCTGTGAGCGGCCAAGGCCACGCGATGTCCTTTCCCGAGCGCCGCGGGCGCGTCCGGATCCCTCTCCTGGGTGGGGTGTCTTCTCCTGTGGTCGCCGCCCGGGTTTAGCAGCCGCCCCCGCGCCTGGCTGCCTGGTAATTACTTAACCCCCCAAAAGTGTAAGATTACCCACCCTTCATTCTCCAGAGCTCTGAAGATCCAAAGGTTGCGTTGGGGGGCTTTTCTTAGGTTTCCCCTTCACCTCCATCTGAGCGTCTCCTCTTCCGGTATACAGAGACCCAAAACTGTACCCCTGCCCGGGAGGGGGAAGTTGGTGTCCTGGGGGTCCACAGTAGGAGCATCACCTGATCGCTGGTCCCCGCCTCTAGCCCGCTTCGAAATTCAAATGACCCAGAGCTAAAGCAGCCGCCAACATCCCATCCGGAGAGCGAGGACAGTGGTGGGCACTTGGCTGACCTGGGGCAAGGAAAGCTCTCTGGGACTCAGCCGTGGGCAGGAACTGTGCTGTCTTGGAGTCAGTGTGGCCGTATGGCTTTGGGCACATCATGCCGGGAGAGGGGGGACACGCCATCTAGCCAGGCAGATCTCACCAGTCGTCTCTGGAGTTCACCGAGGTGACACACGGCAGTCATCGGACACAATGTGGAGAGGATGCAGTTAAGGCTTGCTGCTCACCTCCCGCCGCACCTCTGCATCTGCCTCCCAACTCACCGGTGAGAGAGGGAGAACTCTTGAGCGCATCAGAGGATACAGCGGGCAGTGTGAGCTTACAGGTACAGAGTGATTTCTATTGCTGCCTAAATCCAGAATCAGATGCTTCATTCAAAACCCACCTCTTCCATTCATTAAAGCTACTGCTTTGAGCAAATCCCCCCCCCCTCTGTGTTCATTCTGTATCTAGCTCTCCTTTCCTCCTATCTTCTTCCCTCTTCTCGCCCTCGTCCAGAACCTCATGCGTGCTATCTTTGTATATCCTGCATCATGGAGCTACATCCCCAGTTCAGATGTCTTCGTTTTAAGCCTGGAGTCCCCTTGTCCCCTCCTAAGAAAGGGACTCACAGATGGAGGTCACCTCTAGGACAGTCGTGAGATCACCCAGGCAAAGCTCTGCTCTCCAAAGCCTCACCGGGCCTCTAAGGTTTCACTCTGAGAATTACTGTTTTTGTGAGGGCGTGGTGCCTTCTGGGTAAAATGCATGCTATATATATATATATATATATATATATTCAGAAGACAGTGTCCACTGTTGTCAACACCATAAGGATGGTAGAATTGCCGGGAGCTTTGGTTGGCCAAAATTCCTCTTTCAGTCTTGCTAACTGGTTGGCCTCAAATGATACCTTTTCCTTCCTGTTCCCTAATATCTCATAGGAAAATGGAGATATTATAAAACGTACTTCACAGAATTGATATAAAATGGAAGTCAAACAACCATGAGAATGAACCCAGCACATGATAGTCCCTAAGGTGATCATTCGGTTACCCGCCACTTCACATGGCACTCCATGTTGGACAGGAGCTCAGAAAAGATGCTCCTTTATGCTGCTGCAAGCCTGTGATTCGGGCAGGACTTGGCAGATGGTTGCCCTCTGCTCCTGGTGCCATAGGCTGGGTCACACTCTTGTGTGCCAGGAGGTTGGTTCAGGCTGTCACCTGGGGCTGAGCTGTAGCTTTCAGCCTGGCTCTTGGTAGGTGGACTTCCTCCAGCCTGACACTTACATTTCAGTAACGACTAATCCCAGAGACACAGGAAGTGTGAATTACCCTCCCTTCAGGTCTGGACTCAGAAGCTGGAAGAGTAGTTTATCCAGAGGAGACTTAGGCTCCTCCTCCAGAGAAGTTTAAAAGTGCTTACGGCACCTTGAACATACCACGATGCGAGTCTTCCCCACACACACCACTCTCTGCATTAACTCGACCTTGGCAGAGATAAAGGGTCTCTCCAGTGAGGCCCAGCAGTGACATGTGTGTTCTGCCGAAGACATCACAGAGTCAGTCTTCCGGTCCTGAGTCAGGGCTCAGGGAACAGGCATGCAATTTGGTGGGTTCCCCAGAGTCTGTTTGCCCCCCGCAAATCTCTGACATATCAGCTACCTCTGGTCAACCCAATGCCTTTAAAACAAGAGAGAGAAGCTAGGGCGAGAGTAACCTGAATTGGGGAGACTTTAGAAGGTGGCCTGGGGTCAAGTGTAAAGAATATCTGTGTGGCTCTCAGTTCCCTGGAGAAGTCTGCTTGTTTTCAGGACGTCTGCTGCCCCTACGTTATTAGCTTTTTAGTTTATGGTGGGGAGACAGGAGGCAGGGAGAAGGGTGCAGTGGGTCCAGGGGTTGCCATGGCAATCTCAAGGTCTGCAGTCTGTGTTCTGGTGTGTAGCAGGAAGGATGCCCCTGCAGTCCCCACCTCCTCAGACCACAGACACCCTGGCTAGAAGCCTCTGGTTCAGTAGCAGGCTTCTGTTATGGTGTATTTTCACCCAGGGCCACCCACCCACACCTTTTGAGTCAAAATCCACCCTCTTCCTGTTGCCTCATCCCAGGTTGTCAGCCTTCCCCAGTTTGTTAGCTTCTGACTTCAGATCCAGAAATGAATGCAGATTTACTTATTCATTCAAGCATCATCCCTGACAGAGGGTGAAATAGACCACACGGCTCGCCGTCTGAAGCAGGAGACAGAGGGTTAAATCCTGCCTACCACATGAGAGACTCTAGGTGCAATTTCTAGTGCCACAACCAGAACACAGAAAACCAAAGGAAGTGGGCATGCGTCACACGCTCCTGTGAGCGACACTGGCAGTTATTAAAATACACTGAGCTTGGATTTCAACCTGAATCTAGTCGTACCATGTGATGATCATGTCTGCCCTTCCAAGGGAGTGTTTTCAAGGCATCCCTGAATGCCTACAGTAGTGGTAGCTCAAGGCACGGCCGTACCCAGCCATCAACTCTCTTTCTGTGCCATCTGTCATCAGAACACCTCTTCTGTGTGAGGAGTTGGGTCCAGCCAAGACGTGAGAACACCCACCTTTCAGAGCCTCAGTCAGCCCAGGAAGGATGGAAGGGATCCAGAAAAGGGTGGAGTGGAGGGGAAATCGGTTACCTTCTTCTGCAAATCATTTACACCAGAGATGGAGGCGTGCAGGGAAAATCCTTTGCCCTCTGGACGTCAGGTTGGGCTGTGTAGAGATGCTGGTGTTATAGCTGGCCAGAAAATTTTGGTGTTTGACAGGGAGACAGAGAGAGAGAGAGAGAGAGAGAGAGAGAGAGAGAGAGAGAGAGAGAGAGAGAATGCTGGCATTCAGTTTCCTGAACTTCATTCCTAAGAGAATCAGAGAATGTAGTTTAAGGCAGGACCTGGAATATTCCACAGGGACCCAGGGACCACCGATGTAGGTGAACCCACAAAAAGTCAACTGAGAAATGGTGACTCGTGTGGTAGTGGGGGGAAGCAGAGATAAGGCTAAGAGGCATTTTGGGAAGAGACACAGAGGTCTGGAAAGCTGTGAGTTGGTGTGGAGAGCCTGAGGGGTCTTCCTACCTTTATGCTCCCGCTGTCCTCTGCCCACTCTCTGCTCTCAGGGTGCATACCAAAGCCCATTGCCACCCAAGAGGCTCCACAGTACCCCTCTCCCTCCTCACCCATGACGGGTTCCTGTGGCTTTGGTCTGATCGCTCCAGACCTTGTTCTATTGGGAACAGAGGACGGTGCCCAGGTCTCTGTCTTCCTTTCTCCAGATAGACAGTTCCTAATCCCAGGACTTGTGACCGAGGTGCTTTAGCAAAAGGGACTTAAGATCTCAGGGTGCTTCAGCTTAAATTTAGGGGAGCAAGGGATTTTTTATTTTTGCTCACAATTCTCTGTTGAAATTCACAGTCCAGCTTGGCAGAAGAGTTCATACCAATAGCATGGCTAGGGAACTGGCTATTCCGTATCCACAGGGATTGCTGAGAGAGGGGCAAACGTCACTTGTCAGCAGCGAGACTACCAAAGTATACCAAGTATTCCAAAGCTCTGAACTAATTTCCTCTCCATCTTATCCACTTGCCTAGGGAATAGTCCCGCCCACCATGGGCCGGGCCTTCCCATGTCAATTATATACTTTCCTGTAGTGGGCTTAGGGTTTGCCCCAACTCTATGTTCTTTACAGATGTTCCCAAAGCTCGGCCTTCAATTGTCAAGTTGACACCTGTATCTAATTAACAAATGGATCTGAAGTTCCTAATCAGTGGACTTTATTTTTTTTAAAAAAATATTTATTTATTTTGTGTGCATGTCGGTGTATATCAGAGGGGACTGCGTGTGCCTGTGGAGATCCTAATGTGACTTCAGGAATCACCCTAAATGACTAAGTCCTCTTCGCTTTGCTCTGGAGTTACCCAGGTTCCTCTTTCCAGGACCAGAAGTACAGGCACCTCCATTTCCACATATCTCCAGCCCTATCAGCGGACCTAAAATCAATGTGATATGGTAGCTAAGAAGTTATTAAGGGCTGGGGAGATGGTTCAGGGGCCAAAGCCTTTGCTTCACAAGCAAAAGGAGCTGAGTTCAGATCCCCGCCTATCCCATGTAAAAATGCCAGGTAGATATGGTGACAACCTGTAATTCTGATCCTGAAAGGCAGAGCCTGGGAAACCCCAGAGCAAAATAAGGAAGAACTAGAGCAACCTAGAATGATTCCTGATGTCATTCTCCATAGACACATACACTCAAGTACATACACATGCCAAAAATAAATACATTTAAGAAAAAAAGCTATTAAGACTATAAACATCCAGTAGACAAAATACGAACCTGTCCCTTAGATTCATAGTTATACAAAGACACATTCTTCTTCTCCTTTGTGTGTGTGTGTGTGTGTAAGAGGACACATGAGTGTGTGTGCCTGTGGAGGCCCAAGGGTGACATCAGGAATCATCCTGCAAAGCGGTGAAGTGACAGACACGCCGTTGTGAAAGAGCCACATTTTGGTTTCATTTCTTACTTGCTTTTCTGGATGTGAGGTATAAAGGAAGCTTTTACTAACTAGCCAGTGTCTAGTTTCATACGAGGGTTTCATTTCACTAAAGAACCTTTGCACGAAAGTTTTAAAAAATGTGTCAAGAGCTGAATTCTGTAAGGAGTCAAGTTGGAAATGCATACATAATATTTATATATTTGGTGGTGCAGAATATTGGAAAACATGAGACCATCCTAAGTCATCCGGGTGGGCCCAGTTTGTCACAAGGGTACTAGAAAGTGGAAGACGGAGGCAACAGAGAGAAGGAGGCTTAGGGGCTGCAGACAATGATGCGATGTGAGGAGGACTCAGGTCACCACCGAAATTGGAGATGGAAAGAAGCTTCTAGAAATCAGGAAAAGGGGCCTGATTTCCCTGGAGAACCCCAGGAAGAAATACAATTGCCAACAGATTGATTTCAGCCTAGTAAGAGTTATCACACTTTGAACTCCCAGAACTGTAAGATGAGAAATGTGTGTGTGTGTGTGTGTGTGTGTGTGTGTGTGTGTGTGTGTGTGTTTGCGCACCTGAGGTTTGTGACAGTTTGTCACAGTAACAACAGGACCAGGAAAACAGAGAGTCCAGCAGTCCTGGGTTTCTAATCACAGTTCTTCTGCCCCCCAGCAATGGAGCCCCTGGGCAGGGTTCTTTTGTCTGAGTCTAATTTGCCTTGTCTCTAAAGCAGGGCCAGTCCCTGCCTCGCAGGAGTGGCGTCAGGATTAAAGCCGACTGCACACTGTTGCCTTCACAGCGCAAGCTTAGGAAGTACAGTGGCTGTTGGAATGCTGAAGTGGTCGACTCTTCTCTGTCCTCAGGAAGGTCTCGGTGGCAGGGGCCAGGCAGTTTGGGAAATGCCCAGCTGCAAACCGAGTCCTTGCTGCCTACAGCAGAACCAACCTTGATTCAGAGCCGGCCCTCTTTGGCACCTGAAGCCCCCCCAGGTGTGCAGGTGACCTTTGCAGCAGTCTTCAGATAGAACCTATAAGCATAAAGCAGAAGCCAGTGGAGACCTAAGTCAGTAATGGCTCCCAGCAATCAAACGGCAGATGGCTAATTATAGGCATCACTTACCTTTGTCAGTGACTCTGGGGAATCCTCAGGATTCCACCCAATTAACCTCAAGCCGGTGGGATAATTGAGTGCCATAGATCCCCGATGGGCATAAGTAAAGTTCTCCTTCACCACTTCCCAAGTTGGCTTGCCCATCCCCCAACCTTATCCAGAGTAATTAGATGGTGGAGCAGAAACTTCCATCTAGCTCAAGGGGCGCTTTCGTCGGTGTCGTTGTCGTCATCATCATCATCATCATCTCATTAGCTCTTTCCAGGACCTACTAAGTGCCAGCCATTTGCTGGACCTCATCTCCTTGGACCTCCACGAAGTCCACTGGTCGCTGGGATGTGGGATTCTCAGCATCACAGGAAGTGGCGGTGCTACCCTTGACCTCTGGTCTAGACCGGAGCTTGCATGCCCAGGGTCCATCCCGCGCTGACATCCAGGTGTCCCTGGGGTTGCTGCTCAGCAGACATTCTAGGGGACCCCCCTGCTGCCTCGCAGGCTGGCTGGATCTTTGTGGGGCTGGTGGGTGCCTTGCGGCTCAGGACTGGTCTTAAAGAAGCCGGCTGCACCGGATAACCGGGGCTCAGCCTGACATTCCAGGGGCTGCCATCCCAGCGTGTGAATGGGGGGGGTGGGGGGAGGGCCCATGGTCCTTCGCAACTGCAATCACCCGGGTGGGAGTGTGGAGAAGCAGAGACAGACTTAGCCAGGTGTGATGCACATCTGTAATCCTAGTACTCCAGAACTGAGGTGGCAGGATCATGAGTTCAAAGTCAGCCTGGGTTATAGAGCAAAGTTTCAAGTCAGTGTGAACTATGTGTGTGGGGGGGGGGAGGCTGGAGCCCTGCCTTCCTCTCTGCTTCTGGTCAGTGGCTGCCCCTGAAATTGTCCCCTTCATCTGAAGAGTAGGATCCTGGAGACGGGCTGAGCTTCTTTTGAAGTTGCAGAGTGTGGCCGGCTCCCTGCTCTTATTTAATTGTAGGTTATCTTGGAGGAGTTTAGTGAAAGGAGATTAGGGGAGCCTCTAGATCTGTGAGGCCACTGCACGACTGCCACGACTCCAGACAAAACCCCAGCACTAGAGTACATGGATAAAGCTCTGCTTCTCCTTACGGCGTGGGCATTTGAAGGACACAGACTAAGCAGTCCTTCCACTGACGTCCCTGGAGCACGGGGCGTGGAGCGTTGCGGGGCGTCCCACTGCAGTGGAAACTGACATGTGTTGGCACTTTCTGGTGTGTGTCCTGGTGTACGTGAGGGTCATAGTATCATTAGTGTGTGTCAGCTAGAATCTGTGTACCCTGCTGAGTTGGACTGCCTCATAGAGAGCGTCAGGGGTGCTATCTTTAGCCAGAGGTGACTTGGGGGTGGTCACTGTTAGGCCTCTCCCTCTTCTCCCCCTGGTCTCCCATATGATGTCAGAGAATGCCAAGAATACCCTCATCTCAGGATCAGCATCTGTGTGTACCAGCAGACACTGTCCCGGAACAAGCGGCAGTCTTGCTGCAACTTAAGACAGCCAAGAGTAGCAATTAACGTAAAGGGACAGCTGAAAAAAAAGCCGGCCATGTGGTGACGTTTCTTGGAAGGACTCCAAGCAGCATAGCCCCATACAGGGCAAAGCGCTTTGCTCTCAGGAGAAGGCGGATCCTACACATTAGCCTATGGAACAGAATGAACTGCTGTCTTCTTGGACCTCCGTGTGTGGTATGGTGGGCTTCCTGGCTTCTAGGTGTATCTTACTATGAGTTTCCAAGAGCCTGTCTTGGAGGGAAGAGTTAAGCCAAGAGAACAAGGCTGTAATCACAGCCTGGTCATCTTTCATTGCCTGGGCTCGGTCCAGTCTCTGGGGTCTGAGTTTCCCACTTGCGAAGGCTGTGCTGGGGAACCTTCTACACTTGCATCCTGCAGTGCCTGGCTACCCGAGGGTTTCAGGAGTGTTTCCCCGAGCAGGAAGAGCTCCTGGGCGGAGCCCTGTGCTGTCTCTACTCCAGGCCACACAGGTAGGAACCCAAATGGGTCTCATCCCCCCCAGAGCGTTGGTCCTCACCTTGTGGGCCTGTAGAGTGGGTTCCGTCAGCCCCTCCTCCTTAGAGTCGCCCAGAGAGCCTTGCAAAATACCGATGCTTGTACAATTCAATTAGCCTGGGGCAGGGCCTGGCACTTGCATTTTGTTTTCGTGGACTCTGGGGATTTTCTGATGCAGGTGGCCGGAGCTGGCACCCACTAACTGGTTGCCACTGGAGCAGGATATAGTAGCTTGAGGGGAGAGGCGCCAATGGCGGCTTCGCTTGTCCTTCCCTGTTGCCTTTGTTCGCCACTCTCCACTCTCTGTCAGTGACCAGGGTGTGCTCTAGTTACTGGGTGTGAGCCTGAGAGCTTCCAGGGGTTCCAGCGAGAACTCAGGGGGGTTGTGGGTGGGAGAGAAGGGGGAGTTGGTTGCTCCGTGTTCTGTTTCTCCCGGGATCCGGCAGGTACGGAGAGATGGTTTGATGACTAGCATGAAGGTACCCGGCTTTTCCTAAGCCCCCCCCCAACTCCCAGCACCAGACCCTATTCAAGTGTTAACATTGAATGCTCCCTCTTGCACAGGGGGCTGGGGCAGGCGAAAGGGTGTGTGGAGGGGGCGGCTCCCCGCCCCCCTGCAGGCGGGTGTCTGGTTCCTCAGCAACCGGCCCGCCTGACACCAGATTGGAGTTCACATGATTCTGCCTCAGCTCAGGAATGGGTGAACCTCCAGCTGGGAATCTTCTAGATAGGTGGGAGGCCCTTCTGGAGGAACCGAGGGAGGGAGCACCGTGGGGTCTTCCAGGCTCTGCAGAGCCGAGCCGGTGTGGGCAGAGCCCAGCCGGTGGGTGAGGCAGAGCCAGCTCCTGCCAGGTTCTCTCCAGAGGACTTCCTGGGTCCTGATTCCCGGAGCTGCTGAGACTGGGATGTCGCCGCCGGCTCCCTGCCTGTCCCTTGCTCAGCCGCAGAGACCAACACTACCTTCCTTGGGCCAGGAGGCTCCGGGAAAAACCTTGGCAGGACAGGACAGGACAGACAGTTTCTAAACCGTCTGACCCACTTGTGGGTCAGAAATAAATTTAGGAGTTCAAGACCTATTTTATTTTAAATGAAACAGACCAGAAAATGCCAATATGCGTGGCAAACAGTAAGGTAAGCACTGCTGGGAGAAGGCTGCCTCTCTGTACCTGTGCATGTGTGTGGCTACGTCTGTGTTGCTGTTCACATTGTCAAATGTGTTTCCTGCGATGGTTTTGTGGTTGTCTGGGGGTCTGGCTTGAGACCCATCCTGACTTACTGTGTGAGCTTTGGGAACTAAGTCAGCCTCTCTGGGCTTCTGGTTCTGTGAAACAGCTTGGCAGTACTAGCCCCACAAACGGTCACAGGCCTCCCTGACCACGCACGTGACCGATTTGAACTTTGAAGCTGTTGCAGGACTTTAGAAATGAGACAAAACACACTTGTCCCTTTCACTTGTAGAGTAGGGCTATTTGGAGGGAAGATGGGAACCGAAGGGAGGGGGGGAGATAGAGATTTCTATACCTTCCTCGGGGGGAAATCCCCTTGATATGGGGCCCTCTTAGGAAGGGAAGCTGCTTACAGAGGAAAGGCCGTGGACCTGGGCAGGGGGAACCCCAGCTCCATGGGCTCAGGGCTCAAGTATCTCTGGTGCCAGGACGCACCGTCTGGGTGTGTGCTGAGCACACTGTGTGGAGAATGTGTCCAGAGGTGGGGCGCGTCTCCAGGTGCATCCGTCTCTCTAGCTCTTCTGCCTCCTGGAACCAGCAGCTCCTGTCCAAGGGGCGCTTCCCTCCTGCCCGGGCTTCTTTTCTCCGGGTCATTAAAAGCCTTGGCGATCTCTGTGCTGATCAGCATGGGGCTGAAGATCTGTCTCAAGGCGTTGAGTCATGTCGCGTGCCGTTCTCAGTTTCCTGTTGGGATGATACATTGCTGCCGCCGTTCCTTTCCGCATGTCCCTCCACCTTGGGAGACTGAGGACCCGGCACCCAGGAGGTAAGTACTGAAGAGATGGGAAGCCTGGTGCAGCACCCCAGGAGCAGGGGGCTGACCCGGCACAAAGCCCGCCAGCAACTTGTGATAGCCTCTGTGAGCTTCAGCGTCAGCCGCGTGGAGGTTGAGACGAGTTGCTCAGTGGTGATCCCGGGCAACCGTCAGAGAACTGGTGTCGAGGACATTGGGGCACAGTACAGAACCTGGCCTGCCACACCCCAACTGTGGAGTCTGCAGTGGGCTGGTTCACCTCTCTGAGACTCAGGCTTCTCATCTGAGAAATGGACGTGCTTGGCTGGCGGCAAGCTCTCCTCAGCTGCGGCCTGGCTCTTCCACTCACGGAACACTTCTGCATCCAGTGTGCTCTTTGGTTTTTGAGGAGGAAGGTGCTCCCGGGTCCCAGGTAGAGATGAGACACTGCTGGAAAGTTTTAGCTCCACCTGCGGCTGCTTGTTCTCAGAGGTGGCAGAAGAGAGTGCTCGCTGTGATAAGGACTCTCTGTCCAGCTAAGGCAGCCTGAGCAAAGAAGGGGCCTCAGAGATTCCCCCTTCTTACTTTCCTGTTTCTCTTAGTGACTTCAGTGCTCCACCTCCCAGCCTCCAACCCCCACCCATCTACTGAGCCATTCACTCACACCCACTTTCCCACCTCACCCATCCATCCATGCACCCACTCGCCTACCTCCCCACCCATTCATCCAGCCTATTTGCACATTTACTCACCCGTCTATTCATGCATCCCTCACCCACAAACCCAACCTACCCACATCTCTACATAAATCTAAAATATAATTTTGGAGAGCCTTAAGGACCAGGTATTGAAGAATTCCTCCCTTCCACTCCATTTCTCGTCCCTATTCTAATTAGCTGTCGGTTCCTATAGCTTCTTGTCTCCTCTCTGGCCACGCCCACCTCATACTTACATCCCATCGTGCCAAGCTTCTTTCAGTTCCCCAAAGACACTCATTTTTCTCCCTCTTGCATTGATGGAACATACACGTTTTCCACAGGCAGAAACTCCTCTGCCTGGGCAGCCCTTTCTCCTTTTCTTGGTCTTGACCTGACTGTCGCTGTTCGACAAGGCTTTCCTCACTGCATCAGGCTCCTTCTGAAGAATTCCCACAAAAATCCCCTGTTCGTCTTAAGTGGTTGCCTCATTTATCTGCTCACCCTTATCGTAAGGCTAAAAGCAACTTGACTCTTGGGGCTGGTAGTGTCTTCCGTAGAAAGGATTCTCAATGAGTATTTGTAACACAGAGAGATACTTCGATGGCTGGATGGATGGTTGGACAAATGGATGGATAGATGGATGGATGCATAGATAGATGAGTGGATAAGTAGATGGTGGATAGATAGAAGAATTATTGAGTAGATGGATTGATGGGGTGGATGTGTGAATTGATGGGTGAATGGATGGATGAATGATGTACAAAGCAATAAGGAGGTAAAGCAGTCCAGGATGACTCCTGATGTCACCGTTGGGCCTCCATAGCATAGGCACATACACGCAAGTGCCCTCTTCTACACACAACACACACACACACACACACACACACACACACACACAGAGAGAGAGAGAGAGAGAGAGATCTTGGGCATCTCTTTTTTTCTGAAGGTCCTCTTTTCAGACCCACTGGCTCAGAGACTCTGAGGGGTGGGACTGTCTTCCCAACCCCTGTTAAGAAACCCTCTGGGGGATCCTGAGGCACCAAGTTCAAGACCAGCTATTCTTTTTGCTCAGTAAACGCAGGAGGTGCTTTAATCTGACAGTGATAAGTGCCTCTTGGCTTTGCAGGCTTCAGTATGTTTGACTTTGGTTGCCAGAAGTAGCTTACTGCTGGCTTAGGAAAGAGGAAGCTAAAAACCCTCACCGCACCCACCGCACCCCACACGTCCATATACTCACCACCAGTAAACAACAGACTTCGGCCTGGTGACTGTCAGGGAATTTCCAAGACCTGACAGGACACGTTTTCACCAAAGATTCCTTTGCTCTGTTTTCTGGGAGCCCAAAGTGTGTGTGTATTTAGGAATGGATTGTTTCTTCCTGTGGCTGCATTTCATCTGAACTGCAACAAAATGAGGGCAGATTTAGAACAGTCCTGAGTGGGGCACAGGGACCTGTGGAGAAAGCCTGGCGAGGCACGCGGCCCCCAGCGTGCATTGGGATTCAAAGACAGGAGAACCGGCAAGAGGAGGGCAAGGAGGGGGACCCTGTTGTGTCTTGGTGGGCTGTGGGCAGTTGGAAGTCATGGCCTCGAGTAAGCCTTTTTCCCTTCCTCTCACCACCGTAGCAGGTGAGAGCAGATAAACAAAGGAGACCCCTCTGGGTGCTGCTGGGGGTGTAAAATAGTGCAGCTGTGGGCTGGGGGAGAGGGCTTGGGTGTTAAAGCCTTTGTCTTGCAAGCTAAAAGTCATTCAGATCCATGGATCCCACATAAAAATGCTGAGAAGATATGGCAGTGCCTGTATTGCAGCCCTGGAAGGCAGAGCCTGGGATATCCCAGAGCCAAGCAATAGGGAGAGAGAGCAATCCAGGATGATTCTTGATATCCCCATTGGGCTTCTGAAGGCACGCACACTCGAGTGCCCTCTTGTATATTCACTGTACACTACATATACACCACCCACATGCAAACACATACACACATAAAAGGATAGTGAATTCTATCACATGCTATGGCATGGATGAGTCTTGAAGACATATTAAATAAAAAAGAAGACACAAGAGAACAAATATTGTATGATCTACATGAGGTATCTAGGAGCAGTCAAAGTCTGAAAGTCATTGACTGAAAATAGACTCTTGGTTGTCAGGAACTAAGGAGTGAGACTTTAGTGAGCATAGAGGTTTATGCTTTGCGGGTGAGGTCTGAGGTGGAGGGTAGTGACGGTTAAACAGTACAGAGGCATTTAATGTCACAGGCCTGTTTACCTTGACGTGGTTGGGAATGGCAAGTTTTATGCTATGTATTTTTTGCCACAATTAAAACGACAAGAAGTGCTTCCCTCCCCATCCCATCACAGAAACTCTAGGCCGGTATCCTGAGCAGGACAAGGAAGGCGAGTCTGCCTGGAACTGTATATCTTCCGGCAATTGAGAGGGTGGGACGTGAGCCTCGGGGACTGAGTCCATGGCAGGGAGGGTTGCAGGGAGCAGAGTCCTGGATTCTAGTGTGGATGTCCCTCCTCCCCCAGCAGGCTTTGGAGAAGTCACTTCTCCTGAATCTCAGTTTCCTCACCTGGAAAATGAGTAGAGTTCACCTACTCGTTTTAGAAGTCACTGCACAGGGCTGGGGAGATGGCTCAGGGATTAAAGTGCTTCCTGTAGAAGCAGAAGGACCAAAGTTTGGATGTCCAGGTCCCATGTAAAATACTAAATTTCTAACCCTGGAAAGCAGAGCCTTTGAGTCTCAGAGCAAACTATCGGCAAGCTTTGGGTTTAGAGACACTGACTCAAAGAAATAAGGTGGAAGAGTGATTGAGAATGATTCCTGGTATCAGTCTTGGGCCTACTTGCATACACATACACAGACGGACCCACACACATGCAAGATAGGCATGCACATGTCCACACATCATTGAAAAAAGGAAAAGAAAAAGAAGTCTCTACACAGTTCAAGCTACTGGCGAAACAGCAGGGAGCAAGCGTATAAGACCTCTGTTAGGTCAGAATTTACATCCCAATATGAGATTGGCCAATAAACATACAGATAAATAAACAAGAAAACTGTAAGAGGAGCTTGTGGGACAATTGAACAGGACATTGAGATGGTATCTTGGTTTCTTTTCCTGTTCTGACAAAAGAAACTTAGGGAGAAAGAGTTTATTTTGACTCAGAGTTCAAGGGTCAGTCCTTGGTGGTGGGAAGTCAAGATGGTTTGAAACGGTTGGTTACAGCATATTCACCCTCAGGAAACAGAGCAACCAGTGCTAGTGATCAGCTAGCTTTCTTTTTTTTTTAAGTTTTTTTTTTTATTATTTATTCAATTGTGCGTGTGTGTGTGTGTGTGTGTGTGTGTGTGTGTGTGTGTGTGTGTGTGTAGAACCACAGGTGAATTCGGGAACACCATGGACGCCTCCACCTCCTCCTTGTTTACTCTGCCCCTGGATTCACAGGCTCCGCCCTACCAGGACCAGAAACGCAGGCCGCCCCCGCTTCTGCTGGGCGTCTATACATGGGGTCTAGTATCCGAACTCGGGACCTTCCACCTGCAAGGCAGAGGTCTAACCCCTGAGCCACCTCTCCAGCCCCAGCTAGCTTTCTTTTTATGCAGTCCACGACTCCAGCCCAGGGAAGGGTACTGCCCTTCTTCAGGGTGAGTCTTCTCAGATCAATGATCCTAATCAAGATGACCCCCCATAGATATGCCCAGAACTAAATAATACCGCACAGGTGTGGCTGGAAGCCTGTCTCCCAGGTGATTCCAGACTCTGATGAGCTGCCAGTCAGCAGTGACCGTCACAGCCGGCGACGGGGAAGGGGCTGTCTTAGGTACTATGGAAGATCTCAGAGGAGGTGGCATCCAATCAGAGCAGCTGCTGTGGTGTAGGCGGTTGGGGCAGGGAGGAGAACTTCAAGAAGGGGCGGCAGCCGACATGCAGATCCAGGCAACATCCTTGTGCAAGGAAAGAGGCACAGGAAACTAGTCATGCGGCTGCAGGGTGGGGGTGGCAGGCAAATTGGGGGAGCTGGTGTGGGCCTAATGTGTCTGGCAAGGGTTTCCTCTCCCTCTCCCTCTCCCTCTCCCTCTCCCTTTCCCTCTCCCTCTCCCTCTCCCTCTCCCTCTCCCTCTCCCTCTCCCTTTCCCTCCTCCTCCTCCCTCCCTCCCTCCTCCCTCCCCCTCCTCCGTCTCCCTCCTCCCTCTCTCTTATCCTTCTCCTTTCTCCTTCTCCCTTCTCTTTCTCCTTCTCCCTTCTCCTTCTCCCTTCTCCTTCTCCCTTCTCCTTTCTCTTCTCTTTTCTTTTCTTTTTTCTCTAGGTGTGAGGGAAGCTGCTTCAGAGAGATATAAAAAGGAAGGGAAAGATCTGGTTTGTTCTTTGGAAAGACAGCAGCGGCGGCAGGTGGATGATGCTCAGGGGTCTGCATGGGAGGGTGGGGGTGAGTTGAGGGAGGAGAGCTGGGAGTGGGCTTCTGGGGAAAGACATTGATGTAGGCAAAAGAAGGAGGGGGCTGTGGTTGAGGAGGGGTCTAGGCTTTGAGGGAGCTGGAGCCAAGTAAGAGATAAGGTGGCTTTGGACCAGACTCATCTCCTACCTGTTCTAGAAACATCTAAGAGCTATAATCCCTTTGTCAAGGAAAAATGACATTCACTGGGCCATCTTATCCCAAAGAGACACATTCTAAGACCCCCGGCAGATGCATAAAACCAGGCAGATAGTGCAAAACCCTGTATACATCAAGGGCTTTTAGGCATACGTACCTGCAATAAAACTTACTTTGTATATTAGCTATAGGAAAAGATGAATATTTAATAATAGGACAATTAAAGCACATGTTGTAATAAAAGTTATATGATTGTGGTTCTTTCTCAAAATATCTTCTTTGTTTTCTAAAAAGTTTTTTATTAATAATTTTTAAATTTTTTACAAGGATATTGAGTACTTATCCCTGCCTCCCTCTTTCCTCCTCTGCCTTCTTCTCCTCCCTTCCTTTTTTCTTTCTTTTAAACAGGGTCTCACTATACAGCCCAGCTTGGCCTCACACTGGCGGTGATCGTCCTGCCTCTGCCCTAAGTGACAGGATTACAGGCGTGTGCCGCCATAATGATTAGCTCATAAAATAAATATATCTGCACGCGCACGCACACATAGTATTTGCTATTGTTTGTTTGCTTGTTTTTTTTGAGACAAGGTCCTGCTGTATATCCGGGTTGGCACTGAATTCACAACCCTCTCACCTCAGCCTCTCAAATTCAAAGTTTCTTACTCTTCTGTCCTCACTCTTCTTCCTTCAACCACAGTTAACCAAGCGTAACTGAGACCACAGTTATGGAAAGCACAGGACCACTGTGATTAGTTGTCTGCAAGGCTGACGGTGACGTCAGCATCGCAGTTGTCCTCGTGGACCCGGAGGCAGCTTCCCTGTCCTCTCTCCTCTGGGGGCAGGGGTCCCCCCCAGTCAGCAGGATCCGGAGCAGCAGAGCAGAACTGGGGGCAAAGGGGAGGGCATGGCTTTGGAGAGAGCTACGGAGGACTGGAGTCGCTCCGTCCGTGAGAACTGCTCCTGGGCTCGGGGGTTTCCCTGTGGAGTCCCAGCTCAGGGCTGAGCGCTCCGAAACAAGTACAAAGGACGACGTGGATCTGCAGGTGCCCCAGAGAAGCTTAATTTAGACCCTGCAACCTCGGAGACTGTAGCTCCTCAAAGAGAGTGGAGATTATTTCTTGACTGTGGACAGGGTGAAAAAAAAAATCTTTAAAAAAATCACGGTGATACACGGTCTTCCAAGGGACGTCAGTACAAGGCTGATTTTATATGCCAACCTGTGATATTAACGCAGAAATATTCAAAAAGACTCCTTCAGGGAGATGAAGAAAAAAGATTGGAAAATGCCAGTTGGGTTGGGCAAGTGGTCCATGGCCGTAATCCCACACTGGGCAAAGGAGTCAGAAATTTGTGAGTCTGGCACCAGTCCTGTGCTGCATGGCAAGACCCTGTCTTATGCAAACTCATTTATATTTTTTTAAATTTTATTTTTTGGCACGTGTGTGTGTGTGTATCAGAGGGCACTGTATGTGCCTGTGGAGGCCCAAGGGTGACTTTGGGATCACGCTGGATTGTGCTATCTCCTCTTTGCTTTGCTCTGCAGTTTTCCAAGTTTTGCCTTCCAGGACTAGAAGTACAGGCTACAGCCATTTCCAGTCTGGCATTTTTTAGGTGGGATCTGTGGAGCTTTAGCTTGCAAGACAGAGGCTTAACCCCTGAGCCATCTCTCCAGTCCTGTGCAAACTCATTTCTGAATCTGAAGTTCTCTTTGTTAAATTTGCAACATCTTCTTCCTTCTCACCGTCTTTGATGCCTCCTTTGCCTCCGGAAAACATTTTGTGGTTCTTCAAACCCATCATTGCTATAGTCCTAATACTGATTCTCAAGGATGGGTGTTTTAGATTTTTCCCCCAAAACTTTATGATTTCAAAAGACTTAAAATAAAGGAGGACACATTACAAAAGTTGTGATAAATAAAATTCCCAAGCTAGAAGTGGAAATGCAACATCACAAATTATAAAATACAAAGACAAAAATAAATTTTGTGGGTTTTTTTTAATACCATTTTATCCAAAAACCCAACCAAACTCCCAGTTCCTGGCTATGGGGATCACATCACCTGTCATAGTTAGGCACAGGTGTCAACTTGACTGTTGAGGGTTTGAACTCTGGGCACATTTGTAGAGAATTAGTGGTTGAGTTAGGCCCAGAGCAAACCTGCAGGAGATTGTCTAGCTGATGGAGAAGGCCCAGCCTATGGTGGGTGGGATTAGGCCTAGGAATAAATTATAGAGAGCTGGTTGAGAAAGTCGACATCCTGTTCACTTGGCTAGACATGCTGGTCTGGCAAGTAAGGATTGTCCATCTCTCAGCTGTTATGTGGTGATGGTAGAGCGAGTTCCCTCGGCCCTGGTGTAGGGTGCGTGCTCTCCCGTCAAGCTGGACTGAGAACTGTAACCTGACTGTCGTAAGAAAGTAAACTCCTTGTTCCCTTAAGTTGTGTGATGGTCATTTATCAGCAACCATGCAGGCGGACTACAACACCGCCACACCAATCTTCCAACACAGTAGCAGAATTCATCACCCAACTATGCAAAATCACCCTCCACCAAACCCTTGACTGTCTCTGCTGTGATCACACCAACATACCCAACCTACAAATCCCACACAACAGAATTTATCAGCTGACCCAAGCATCTCAGGCCCATGAGTAGCTATAATAAACTCAGCATATACAGCAAACTCCTTAACATTGGAATTCTAAGACAAATCCTCCAGACAAGAGTTTAATCTGTGGCGTTTATCTTTCTGTGACTGTGATAAACACACCATCTGCAAATGTGGCTACTTTAACTTTTTCCTTTCTTATTTGCATCCCTTTTATCTCCTTCTCTTTCCCTATTCCTCTGGTTAGAACTTCAAGCATGATATTAAACAGAAGTGGTGAAAGTGGACAGCCTCGTGTTGGTTCAGATTTAAGTGGAGCCCACTTAGAATGATGCTTGCCTCAGGCTTGTTATATCTGGCCTTTACTATGTTGATATATGTCCCCTCCATTCCTGCTTTCTCTAGAGAGTTTTTAAAGAGTGTTTTTAAACGTACGTATTCATTCGTGTGTGTGTGTGTGTGTGTGTGTGTGTGTGTGTGTGTGTGTTTCAGAGGGCACTATGTGTCCCTGTGGAGGCCCAAGGTGACTTTTGGAATCATCTTGGATTGTTTCTACCATCTTTTTGCTTCACTCTGGGATTTCCCACTGGGGCTGTTAGCGCAGGCTGCCATCTCTGCCTGGCATTTTACCTGGGATCCAAACTCAAGACCTCTGCTTATAGGCAGAGTCATAAGCGCTGAGCTGGAGGAAGGGATGCTGAATCTTGTCAAAGGTCTTTTCAGCATCTGTTGAGATGCTGATGTCCGAAATACTTTTCCTGGGGAACCGCCACATGCAATTGTCTTCTTGGCCCAGATAGAAGTTTCACGACAGACCAAACTGACAAAGGACCAGTAAGTTATTGGGGTTAGTTGGAGCAGGGGTGAGGGTTACCGACCTGAGCGGGGGGACGATTCACATGCAGCTCACCGCAGCACGGCTGACAGCTTCTGGGGCACCTAGATGGATCCCTCTTATATACTCCGGGCTCCCCTCCCAATCTCATGTGAACAAGCACATGTATGGGCACGTGCGCAGTACGTGTCCCTACGTGTACAGTCTAGCCCCTCTCAGCCCTTCTGTCGCCGAGGGAATGTCAACAGTTAACAGGAAATGGCAGCCATTTTTTTGTAGGGATGTACTATACAACGGATGCTCATCACATTTATTGACTTACATGTGCTAAACCATTCTTACATCTCTGAAACGAACCCAACTTGGTCAAGAATGTATAATTTTTTGATATATTTCTAGATACAGTTTGAAAGTATTTTATTAAGGATTTTTGCATCTGTATTTAGTGAGATTGGCCTTTAATTTTTTTTTTTTTTGATGTGTCTTTGGCTTTGGAATCTGAGTAATACTGGCCTTATGGAAGGAATTTGGGGCATTCCTTCTTTTTGTATTTCAGGAAATAATTTGAAGAGTAGTGGTGTTAGTTTTATGAAAATCTGATAAAATTCTGCACTAAATCCACCTGGTCTTGGATTTATTTCAATTGGGAGATTTGTAATTACGGTTCGGATGTTTTAAGTGTTTTTATCCCCAGTTTTCCAAGTGAGGAAACTGAGGCTTAAAATGAAGTGACTCCAGCTCTGGCAGTCGTTGTCCCTGGCCTGGCCCTCACGTCTGTTGGCCCCTTACTCCAAGATGTGCCCTAACTCCATGCAGGCTAGGCGGTGCTTGCTAAGGAGTGCCAGGAGCGCAGGCAGGGCTCTGTGAAAAAAAAAAAAATTCACATTGGATTCTTGCCATAGCAAAATAGGATGTGACAAGGTCACGGCTCTTCTGACGCTGAGTGGCGCGTCCACAGGAAGGGCCGTGCCCTGTGCCGGATCTAATTAATTCAGTCCTATGAGGGAGAAGGCAAGTATCACTTCTTGCTCTAGACAAGGTGGCCGAACCCTCCCTATATAGATACTGAAGGTGAGCTTGCCTGCAGTCTCATTTGCAGGGTCAGGCCCGGCTGATGCTCCTAAGATCTGCTGACCTCCTTTGCTTGCCCAAAGGGTCCAGAAGAGGTTTAACCATACTAGTGACTACAGGTTACAGTTGATCACGATGGCAGGAAAGTTACCAGCAGAAGTTGAGGGAACTGGCCACAACGTATCCAAGCAAGAACAAGGGCGAGGACCAAGGCTGCTTTCTGGTTTGTCAGTTTGCCGTGTTATCCGTACCCACACCCAGTTTTCTTTCCATGCTGTCCACTGCGGGCTGGGTCTTCCCATGTCAATGTCCTGCAGGTAACTTACTTAACTAGATAATTCCTTTATAGGCATGCTTTGAGGGCCAGTTTTCAACTGTTAAATTGACAGCTGAAGTGTCAGAAGGAATAAATACAGGGAGCCAGAGACGGGGGTGGGAGCCGTAATCCACATTTCAATGTCTTGGTAGGTGGCCCATTCAGATGTCCCAGTTACACTGGAATGGGTTGGCTGATCTTCTAAGTGAGTGCGGCATATAGCATGGTGTCCAGCATACCATTGGTATTACACACGTTAGCTATGATTATTTTAAGACTGTTTTCTCTTTGACTTGCAGGGGCTTGTTCAGTACCCTTGATGTCCAGTTCTTGATGCAGTTTAAGATGGCAGCAGAAAGATTGGCCCTGTCCCTGCGCCCATGAGGGGTGAGCCCCCCTCCACTCCAAAGATGGGGAACATCACTGCTGACAACGCCTCCATGTCTTGCACTATCGACCACACCATCCACCAGACTCTGGCCCCCGTGGTCTACATCACCGTGCTGGTGGTGGGCTTCCCCGCCAACTGCCTGTCCCTCTACTTCGGCTACCTGCAGATCAAGGCCCGGAACGAGCTCGGTGTGTATCTGTGCAACCTGACAGTCGCAGACCTCTTCTACATCTGCTCGCTCCCTTTCTGGCTGCAGTATGTACTTCAGCACGACAACTGGTCCCACGGGGACCTGTCCTGCCAGGTGTGCGGCATCCTCCTCTACGAGAACATCTACATCAGCGTGGGCTTCCTCTGCTGCATTTCCATCGATCGCTACCTGGCGGTGGCTCACCCCTTCCGCTTCCACCAGTTCCGCACCTTGAAGGCAGCAGTGGGCGTCAGCGCGGTCATCTGGACCAAGGAGCTGCTGACCAGCATTTACTTTTTCAGGCACAAGGAACTCGTCGAGGACGAGGACCGGCACCGGGTCTGCTTCGAGCACTACCCCATTCAGGCGTGGCAGCGGGGCATCAACTACTACCGTTTCTTGGTGGGCTTCCTCTTCCCCATCTGCCTGCTGCTGGCTTCCTACCAGGGCATCCTGCGGGCCGTGCGCCGCAGCCACGGCACGCAGAAGAGCCGCAAAGACCAGATCCAGAGGCTGGTACTCAGCACCGTGGTCATCTTCCTGGCCTGCTTCCTGCCCTACCACGTGCTGCTGCTGGTGCGCAGCGTCTGGGAGGCCAGCTGCGAGTTTGCCAAGAGCATCTTCAACGCCTACCACTTCTCCCTCCTCCTCACCAGCTTCAACTGCGTGGCTGACCCGGTGCTGTACTGCTTCGTCAGTGAGACCACGCACAGGGACCTGGCCCGCCTCCGCGGAGCCTGTCTGGCCTTGCTCACCTGTTCCAGGACTGGCCGGACTAGGGAGGCCCACCCTCTGGGTCCCCCGGAGGCCTCTGGGAAGAGCGGGGCCCCAGGGGAAGAGCCCGAGTTAAGTAAACTCCACTCAGCCTTCCAGACCACTAACTCTCCCGGAGCGGGAGGGTCTGGGTCCTCCCCCGTTGGGTTGGCCTAGATTATGTGGGGCTAGGTGAGCCGTGCTTTCTCCCACAGGCCTGGGGTCTGGAGTTTACACGGTGGCTGCACCCCACTTTGCCTTCCTAGGTACCTCTTTCTGCAGAAGGAGCTGGGGGCCTGGCCCTTCTGATCCATGGCCCTGGTCGACTGGGCCTGGTGACACTGTGAGCGCGTGAATGTGCCCGGTCAGCTCCTGAGTGTCTGCTGCTGCCAACTGAGCTACCGCTGGGAGGGGTCAGTGCATCGCCGCTTCCAGGATGTCTTCAAAGAGCGGCCGGGTGGGATGTGAGATGTTGAGAAGCGGAGGGTTGACAGCTGGGAGGTGAAGGTGGTGACCAGGCGTTCGTCTGCAGAGGCCTCCCAGTGCCACCTCGTCACAGATGATACCTGCCCATATGCACTGCGGTCTTGTGTCACACCTGAGCCCCGCTATACAAGCTGGTGAGGGGTGACTTCTTGGAAAGAAGGAATGCAGGAGTTATTCGATATGCTGGGGTGGGATGGGGAAAATAGAGGTATGCAGGCAGGGGAGAAGCCCCCATTCCAGACACACCCCACTTTTACAGAGAGAGCTAAACAGAGTCCATCCAAGTGCAAAGATTGATGGCAAACAAATCCCAGGGTTCCTATGGAGAGACCTGGAATGTCAGTATTGGGACTCAAGTGGGAGACTAGGCCTGAAGCCTGTAAGCCCCTGGTCAAGTTCCTTGCACAAACTCCTCTTAAACGGCTTTTGATCTCCATCTCCCCAGGAGCATCAAACCTGGGAGCCTGTAGGAGAGGATGAGAACACACCCACATGCAGGGTCTCCATGACACTGCTGTGACAGCTGCCCCCACCTCCTCCCTGCCACGCACCAGTGTCCAGTTTCCTGGACATTGATGACTTTTCCCCAGAGTGCTCAGATACAACCAAGCTATCAAAACACATGTGTCTCTCGGCTCATAGGCCTTAATGAAAGGCCTAGTATAAATCGCTCTTGTGAAGACCACCCTGCCTCAGTCTATGACCTTAGGGGGCAGACGGAGTGCATTGTCCCCCTTCACTCCACAGTATTCCCCCTACTGCGACCTGAAACATCCGCTGGCGTGGACTGGGACAAGCTGTGTGCAGTTCCCTTAACTACTACTGAGAGTTGTATTTTTGTATTGTTTTCTCTTTTGCACCAAGTATAATGTGTTGGACATGCGCGATGGGTTTATGTAGCAAACTTCAGTCTTCAAATAAAGCAAAGTCACCAATCACAATAGAGCGTGCTGTAGTCCTTATAGGGTGGGGATTCCTCTAACACCAATGGGATCCAGAAGGTGCTCAAAACACCCAGAGTGGTCAGGGAGTTCCAAGGGTAGACTTTGGAGAAAACTCAGAGCCGATGGGTGCCTGCCCTTGACCATCCAACAAATGGTCAAGCCCACGACTTCGAGTGGGGCAGGGCCCTCTCTCCCACACTGTAGTGTCACACATGTGTTCAGTGTGTTGCTGCAAATGCACCTGGCCACATCCTTTTTGAGACAGGACAACCTTATGGTTTGGAGCATGAGACCACATGAGACTTCCTTCCTGCTGGGTAGCTGTTCCCAAGTTAGACGGGCTCTACAGACTATTTCCTCCTTGGTAAGATGAGCCGAAAGAGCCTGTCACACTCATCTCCTTGGGGATTTCCTCCCTAGTTGGGTTTTGTTTGGGGAAGTTCATCCTGTTTGCTGATACCCTCTCTGCTGAGGCATCTTCTCAATAGTGCACACTCCGTGTTTGTCTTTAAGGATTAACTGCCTCCTACTGAAACATAAATTTGACTCTGGCGACCTCAGTCATTTGTAGATCAGGCTCCTGGCATCCCAGAGTGTTGTGGAAGAATAAATCCTTTTCCCAAACATGCCAAGCAAAAACACTGTTGGCAACTAAGACTGCTTTCTCTTTGGAGAGAGGAGCTGGGAGAAAAAGTCCATATGGTTTGGACTTTCTCATTCCTTTCTCATTCCTTTCTCATTCACCAGTGTTGCTTAGTAAGACACGGCTCATCTTCCTGTTGATACACACTGGTCTGTGGGCTGGCCCCAGGAGAGTGGGAGAACGCTTCAGCATGGAATACATCCCCATCTGCTGCTTTCTGTCAGCCGAGACACCCAAAAGAGCTAGAATCTGACCCTCTTGGTTTCGTGCTTTTCTGGAAAAAACAGTTTCTTGCATCTGGTGATGGTCCGGCCTCCATTCCTGGAATTCATCTAGTCACAGTGTTGTCTAGTGCTCTGGGGGAAGTGGGGGGATTTGCTTTATTTCAACAACCATCAGAGGAATATTGCTAGATCAGACATTAGCTATCAGAGCGTGAATAAATACGCGAGAGAAGTCAAGACAGCCAAACCCTTCACTGCGACGTGTCCCTTCTGTGTCCCTCAAAAGTGAGGGTCCAGGGGCTGGGGAGATGGCCGCATAAGCACGAGGACCTGAGTTTGGATACCCAGCACCCACATACAAGCCAAAGACAGTGACACACATGTAGCAGCAGGTGGATCACAGTGATCCACTGATCAGCTGGTCCAGCCCAAAGAGCAAGCTCCGGATTCAGTGAGTCTGTCTCAAAAAAGAAGGTGAAGTGTAATATAGAAAGATCCTTGATATCAACCTCTGGCTTTCACACACACACACACACACACACACACACACACACACACACACGTCAAAGATGGTCCAGTTTTTCCACAGACATCACCAATGGCAACTAGCGCACTGCTATTTAGACAAGTGACTCCAGGCTGTCTGGAAAGTCTTATCACCCAAGGAACCAAAGTAGAATTGCTTTACACGTTGGCTCTGTCTGGCTGTTGAAACTATGTTATTTGAAGGCATTTTGAACTGTTACAGCCTTTGACCTTGAATTAGGTAAGGCCAGATTATACTAGAACAACAAATAACCCCTACCTAAATCACACTTCCTTAAAACGAGGAATATAGGGTGTGCGCTTAGCTCTGAGTTCAAAACCTGAGTTCAAAACACAGCCTCCAGATAAACAAAGCAATTCAAGATGACAAACATAAGTCACCAATAAAAGTTTACCTTTGTATTCCAATAACAGGGAGCTGGGGAGATAGTTAAGTAGGTAAAGTGTTTGCTGTGTAAGTCTGAAGACCTGAATTCAGTCTTCAGCGCCCATATTGGGGCTGGAGAGGTGGCTCAGGGGTTAAGCCTCTGCCTTGCAGGCCGAAGGTCCTGAGTGCGGATCCTAGACCCCACGTATAGATGCCGGGTGGAAGCGGAGGCGGCTGTGTTTCTGGTCTTGGTAGGGCGGAGCCTGTGAATCCTGGGGCAGAGTAAACAAGGAGGAGATGGAGGTGGTCCATGGTGGTTTCTGAATTCGCCCGTGGTTCTACACACACACACACACACACACACACACACACACACACACACACACACGTACACATGCACGCACACACGCACACACTTACAATTGAAGAAATAATAAAAAAATTAAAACACAAATAAAAAATAGGGCTTAGACATGTATACTTGTGTGCCAAGTGCTGGGGCGGCACAGACAGGAGAATTTCTGGGATTTGCCGGCCAACCAGTTTAGCTGAACTAAACTGGTTTTAAAACCCCATTTTGGAAAACAAGGTGGAGAGCAATTGAAGACATCAGATGTCAAACTTTGGCCTCAACATGCATATGCACAAAAGTGTGTGTTTGCCTCTTCTACAAGTGCACACACACACACACACACACACACACACACACACACACGCGTCCACACACACACACGTGCACACACACACATGCACACACACACAGTCCAATGAGCCGGTGGTACTGTCCGGCAATTTTTTTTTTCTCAAGTGATACAATTCAGGATCCTTCCATGAAGAGGTTTATGTAGTCTGGGGATCTTCCCTCCCCAAAGCAACACAAAGAATCCCCCCAGGAGGCTTATGGATAAATATGGAGCTTCTTCATAGTAGTACTACTCATACTCCATTATCCAGACACTAGTCATGTGACTCCTGACCTAACTGCAAGGGAAGCTGGGAAATGTAGTTTTCTAGGGTAGCAGACAGAAGTGGAGGAGTTGCTAAGCAGCGACTCAGTCTGACAGACAACTCATAAAGCATTTCTACTTAGGGTTTAAGCTCTTGCCTTCTACTATCTTCACTTGAGCAAAATCCATGTCTTCAAATAAGATAATCAGAAGTGAGACTAAATCTGACATGGCCAAGGAGAAATGATCATTTCCCTCTCGTTTCTGTACTTCTGGCAAGCACATCACGCTGCTGGTGTAAATACACAAATAGTAACTCATGCCTTAACCACCCTGTCTAGAGAGCGCTGCACGTCATGGCAGTGCCAACAGGCAGTAGTAAACTCAATGAGCTGGACCGAGTTAAGGCTGGCATGAAAAAGGAGGGAAGAGATGGCCCCAGCGGAGAGCCTTTCCTCGCTTAGCAAGGAGGAATCAATTGGTCACATCCAGGGAATGAGGATTCCTGACCCCCTTACAGGGTGCACTTGTGTGCCTAAGGTCCCCTTGCTCGTGTGTTATGACCTGCTCCACGGCATCCTGGACAGGCCAAGACTTTCTCTCTCTTTTTTTTTAAATTTATTTTTATTATTTCCACTCATACAAACTTGACAGGTACTTGTATCTAGCAAATCTGTTCTGGTTGGCATCAAGCCAATCGCTCATCGGGGTGACTCGTGTGTTACCCATCACCAGCCTCTCCAGGGCATAACCATGCGGGCCATGAGAGACATAGATGCAGGCCCTTCCCCTAACAGACAAAGCTAGAACAAGGCCAGAGTGAGAACCAGCACGGGGACCCTGCAGGCATGAACCCAGCAAATGACAAAGGAAGATCTGGACTCTGAGACTTCAGAACACATCCTCTCTACGCTTATGCATTGGAGCATAAAATCTAGAGTTAGTTCCTATGCTCTGTGTTCCGTCACGATCAATGCTCCTTAAAGAACGAAAGTAGACAGTGGTGGTGGTTCTTGAGCTACACCTTGGAAGGGGTCTTTCCTGACCCTCCCTTACACCTGCCTCTCCTCTGTGGCAGCTTTAGAGTGCTCCATCCCTCCTCTCAGTTACTGGACTCAACTGCATTTCAGTTTCTTTCCCAGACGGCCTAATCAGTTCCCCATATATTTCTACCTAAGGACAACCATAACTTATTACATGATTACTCCTCAACTTGCTCATTGCGGAAATAAGATTCTGTTACTCCTATTGTAAAATCAAAGCCCAAGAGTGCCTTCCCCCCAAACATGAGTCAGAACATTGGCAGAGTTCTGTAGAGATAATTTCTCTCTTGTACTCACCAAAAATTTCAAGAATGTCAGAGTACCCATTTTTTAACAGTCTCTCATGACGTGAAGTCTGCGGTGGACAAAAATTGTAACTTCAGGAGATCTGGTCAGTGAGGCTGCAGAGCTAATTGGAGTCACTGAGTGGAGAGGTCTCGGGTGGACCATCATTTCAGGTGTGTCCCACCAGCACAGGGACCCTGCAGATATGAACCCCAGCAGAATGACAAAGGAAGATCTAGACACTGGAATTTCAGAACACATCCTCTATTCGCTTATGCTTTATTGGGGCATAAAATCTAGTTAGTTTCTATGCTATGTGTTCTTTCGTCACAATCAATGCTCCTTAAAGAATGAAACGAGACAGTGTTTAGGAAAAGAAATCAAATTTGGCAGGCTCAGTGAAGAGCGGGGACCCAAGCACAAGAGCTGCATGCTCGTTTGGATGAGTTAGCTGCTCTCAGCAGGTCCACACAAGACGTTATCATGGTGCCTGATCTAAGTGCATGATAAGGTGTGGCAACAGCTCCGTTTCTGACTCTGCTAGAAAATGTGCAGTGGGAAGTTTTGAAAAAGATCAGGACAAGCTGATCCACCTAAATCCTGGCAGGCCTGACTTACCCCTGGGCTCGAAGGCTGTACCTAGCTGCCTTCGCACGCAAGGAGGGCAAAGGTGGATTACGTTCTGAGCTGGGTGAGCAGACGGAGCAGGAGAAATGTCCTGGGTCACGGGCGAGGGGCAGTGGGATGCGACAGCTGGAAGGATCTGGTGTCTACAAAACCAGAACGGTGGTGGGGTGAGTGCGAAGCCCCCAGGCTTTGTGACCCCACACTGCACACTTCACCCTTTCTTGGGTAGCCCGAGCGGTGGGGACGTGCGTCCTGAGGCCTCGCAGCTCACGGTTCCCGCAAGTCCTCAGAGTGGAAGGAAATGAGCCATCAGCACAGACTACACGGGCAGCCTGAGGAAGCCATGATGGAGTGTTCTGGAAGCTCCAGAGCCAAACCCTGAAGCCCAAGAGACGTGTTCCGGGTCCTTACTCAGGTGCTGATTTCAGGCAGGTGTGTGGCTTCAGCAGCCTCCGTGCTGACCCAGGGCCAGCGGGCATCTGGAGGACACTGTGGGAAATCCTGCCCATCAAGTGGAAACTTTGCGAACACACAACAAAGTTGGTCACACATGCGCCGTGGTAATATCCACCAGCTTCTGGATCATCTCGGCGTGAACGCCGTGGAAAGGCAGAGCGTCCACTTCCATGCCCACAACACCTGAGACGCCACTCCGGACCTGGTGCTGCATCAGGATGCCCAGCATTTTTTCTTCCTGGAACAAAAACAGAGAGATATATAGATAGAGAGATAGATAGATAGATAGGTAGGTAGATAGATAGATAGAGAGATAGAGAGATAGAGAGATAGATAGAGAGATAGAGACAGAGAGATAGAGAGAGATAGAGATAGAGAGATAGATAGAGGAGAGATAGATAGATAGATGATAGATAGAGATAGATAGAGAGACAGAGAGATAGAGAGATAGATAGATAGAGATAGAGAGAGAGAAAGATGATAGAGAGATAGATAGAGGGAGAGATAGATAGATGATAGATAGATAGAGATAGAGAGAGAGAAAGATGATAGAGAGATAGATGGAGAGATAGATAGATGATAGATAGAGATAGAGAGATAGAGAGATAGATGATAGAGAGATAGATAGATAGATAGATAGATAGATAGAGAGAGAGAGAGAGAGAGAGAGATAAAGTGGAAAAAGAACTTTTGGCTTGATACTTTTTAAAAAGTACGATTTCGGTTAAAAATGCTAGGCTACTGAAAGGTGCCTTATGAAGTCCAGAGCCGACAGCTGAGTATGGCTCACATCTGCAATCCCAACACTCTAGAAGCTTAGGTGGGAGGATTTCAGTGGGTTTGAGGCCAACCTGGCCTATAGAGTAAGTTCTAGGACAGTCTGGGTTACACAGTGCGACCCCGTCTCAACAAAACAAAACAGAACAAAACAGAGCAGCACAACAACAAAAACCAAACCAAACAAGTTCTACAGTATACCTCACTGGCGTCCAGTCACCCAGGGAGATGCCATTTGAACGGGCCAGCTGTTCCTTCAGACATCTGCCTTCATGCGGCTACCTCCCACGCACTGACGGACCCGCATTGACCAGACACCAGCCTCGCCTCTCCCTCGCTGTGATGATCTCTGAGCTGTCTGCTTGTGGCACAAGCTCTGCACATTCTGAACTTAACTCCTACAGGGTGTATGTCAAATACTTCTGCTGCTGGTATTTCCTCAAATGAACGCCGGGACATATGAAGGATGTGGAACCATGGAGAATAGATGGTTCTCACGTGAGTCTTCCTGACGTGTGTCTTAGCCTCTCTGTATCTTGAGGTCCTCATCTGTAAATCTTGGTAGCTATAGTATTCAGAGGCTGCTGTAAGGACTACATGGAATACCATGGTCCTTGTCACAGAGTGGACGTTCATGAAACAAGGCTGATAGCCAATGGCCTCCAATTAGTTTTACTGAGCACTTGTTATGCCAGCCTCTGTCCCGGGGATATAGAGAGTGAAAGGGTTTTCACTCCCAAGATGGTATCAGTCTAGATGATTGACTAGGCTGTACATGGGGGTCTCACACTATAGAACAAGGACACTTTAGGAAGTACTACAGACTGAAACTTTGTCCTCCTCAGTATGTTGGTGTTTGGAGACACTGGGAGGTAATAAGGCTGGGTGCGGTCATGATGGCGGGGGAGGAGAAGCTCCGTGATGGATTAACACCCTTGTAAGATAAGGACTAGGACGTTTTCTGTCTAGACCACACAAGGACATGGAGAGAAAGTGGCCATCTTCAAGTGAGGAGAGCCTCCGCCAGGGCGTACGGGCACCTTGATGTTGGGCTTCCCTGCCGCTACGACTGTGAGGCTACGCACGGTTTAAGCACCTAGTCTACGGTGTTCGTTACAGCTGGTGAAGGCGCAGAGCCACTACGGTCAGAGGTAATGAAAGAGAAGAAGAACCAAGCGAGGGACATTGAAGACGCTTGCTGAGAATTTCAAAACAATGAGGGAGGAGTTGGCAAACATTACCAGGGCACTGTCTTTATAAGTGTATCCCTAGAACCTGTCTTGCTATTCTGCCCCTGGGTGCAGGCAGATGTTCCCCAAGGAGGGAGGTCCAAACACACTTCCACACAAGTTATTGGTCACCAGCCTTGCCAGGGGTGCGTAGCCCAGAGAGACATTCCCCATCTTTTGTTTGGGCTTCACTTCTGCCCCTTCTCTTCCCCATTGACCACATCCTGTCTTTATGGAGCTGTGTATCAGGGTCCCATGGGACCCTGCCTGTTTTCATCATCTTCATCCCTCGGGGATCTGGGGAGGGCTCCAGGGTCCTTGGGGTATATGTAATCATCCAAGAGGTTAGAAGCGGCTGGCACTGGGTCTTGAAGAGCCAGAGACTAGCTGGGCCAATTGCTACTCCCAGCAAATTCCCAGGAACTGCTAAAAACCATGTTCAAAGGGGATACCTCCTCCTTCGCTGGAGGCTGCTGTCCTGTCCAGTGTGGCAGGAGGGAGGAAAGAGGGTCAAATGAGGCAGAGTGGGTGGGTCTTAGAGCTTGAGTCAGTGTGATGGGGCAAGAGGTGACTTCTGGGTTCTGGCAAGAGGTGGGGTGTGTGGGTGCCTGGTACTAATTCACTCAGGAACACAGTGGGCTGATATTTAGGAAAATGTTAATTTTTTCCTACGTAAGTTGGGAAGCTGGGGATACCTGTGGTCCCAGTTTCTCTGGAGGCTGAGAGGAAAGCTAGGATTCTGAGACCAAACTGGGAAATAAAGACTTCTACTCTGCCTCCCTCCCATGCCGCTCTGCTGGTCCCCGCCCCCACTTCTTCTCCAAGGGTCATGTCTGACTCCTCACTATTTCCCAGAACATGCTAGCGCCCCCCGCCCCCAAGGGGGACCTTACAAATGTGCTTCTGCTTTTGCTTTCAAAACATGCCCTTCTGTTTCCGCCTTAAGGACGGTGCATTGTTAATACAGTTCTCAAGGGCCGGGCATCCAGGCCAAGAGAGAATTTTCCATCCCCAGGGGGGATGTGAGGCTATGTGGACCGGTTGGGTGGGGCTCCAGCTGTGTTTATGTGACTCAGGAGTCATGTGGGAGGTAAACTTCCCCCCACCCCCATGTGTTTTCCAGCTCAGACGCAGGAAATATAAAGAAAGTACAAGAAAGCCCTTTGGGCCCCCTAGGGAAGATCAGACCATTTCCCCCTGAAAATGTCACTAAAGCTCCCCGCCCTGGCATTAGCAGCTGCCGAGAAACTTCTGAGCCTCTTTGGGAAAGCCCAGAGTCCAGAGGACAGAGGTCCAGACCCCATCTCTGCTCTAAAGCCTCTTTTCTGGGTGGTCTTGGCAAGACTCATCAGCTCTCTCTCCGTAGAGAGGATAGGACCAATCTAGGGAGATGTGTGAATTCAACAGGTAGGAGACAGAGAAGAGAGGCGGGAAGACAGAAATAGGTAGAAGAACAAGGGAACAGAAAGAGTGCAGGAAACCCCTCACTGGGCCGTCACCACCATGGAGGGGACAGTAAGGACACTCACTGACTACAAGCCCAAAGGCGGCTTCCACAGGCTAGGCCTTTAGTTCTTCCATCAGTGCTGACACTACCTACATTACAGATGGAGAATCAGGCCCCGACAGGCCATGCAACTCGCCTAGAGTCAAACTATAAAGGAAAGGAACCACCAAAACAGGTCTTTGCATGACGCAAACAGGTTTTCACATGATGCAAACAGGTCTGTCTCAGTCCCCCAGTCCCAACCAGCTGGGAGACAGCACCTCAAGAGGGATTATGGCTTGGAACGCCTAGGCTACTTGCTCGCCCCTTTCCCACCAGAAAGCTGCTTCTGGGCCAGTGGCCTGCTAGCTTGTGTTACCTTGGCGACAGACGGCAGGGCCTGAATCCAGCTTTGCTTTCCAGGTATCCTGGAAGGCCCGACTGCCCTCCTTAAGTAGCGCTCATGGACCTCACACGAGTTCAGGATGTACAGTGCACAGGCCAGGGAGTAACCTCCCCAGTTAGAAACACCTAGAACAGAAAAAAAAAAAATCTGCTATAGAGTACAACAGTCCTGTGTTCCCTTGGCAGAACTCACCTCAAAACATGGTTGCAGACAGGGGTATCGGCATCACCTGGGAATTTGTTACAGATTCCTGGGCCCAGCCCAGATCTACTGAATTGAAAATTAGGTAGGAGAATAAGTGAGTTTTAATGAGCCCCTGGTGAGTCTGAGCTACAGTCTGAGGATTATTGCTTGAAACCATCAGGGCTACAAACTTAATGACAGAGAGAAAGATTCTGGCACTAACCCTGGAACCATTAAAGAACTGCTCTAATGGCTGACCCGAATTCTTGGTTCCAGTGGATGCCTGTCCTCCGGGAGTGTGGGGACAAACCCTCGCTCCTAGACTCGACTCTCACAGTCACTCCTGGGGGCTCATTCCTCACTCTCCTCTGATGCTCCCGTTCCCGGTTCAAGGACTAGTGGAGGCCTGCTAAGCATCAGGCCCTGCGCCATTGAAAGAGAGCGCATCCAGCCCGTGGAGAGAGGTGTGCTCGCAGTCACAGTGATGTCAGTGAGATGTTTGCAAAGGGTTATGGGAACACTGAGGAGGGACCAGTGATTCTGACCGGTTTAAGAAACATTCACAGGACAAGGAATTATATAACGGTAGAATTCTGCTGGAGTAGAGAAATGAGGGAGGTTATTGGGTAAACAAACGACCCCCAATGAAAAGCCCAAGTCATGAACATACACGACACAGAGCAAAGTAACATGGGAAAAGACCACGCGACAACAATCATGCTGTATTCCAATGATTCTAAGATGAATTTCTGTTATGCTTGCAGCTCTGAAATTGGCACGTATTGCACAGTCATACCTTATGTCACTGACTGGTTTCCTTTCTTAGAACTATGTACTGAAATAATCTTCAATGACATTTTATGTTCTTAGGAGAAAATAACTTGCTTTGATTGACTATTCAGTGTATGGTCTTGTTGTAAATGTCATATAGGGTTTACTTCTTAGTGTTCCTAGAATAAGTTGGTGAGAAATATTATTACTTCTATTTGAATAAATAGGAAACAGATATGGTGGGTTAAGTGACTTACCAAAGCCATGCATCTAATACATTGTGGATGCATGATGCAACTGTGGATATTGTCTTCACAGTCCATATTCATTTTCTATTAAAAAGCAATTTTTAATTGTGGTGAGACCCACAAGATATAGATATCTTGTAAAAAAAAAAAAATCAGGTGTTTCTCCTCTGCTTTCACATCACAACTATCAACATCGAGGGCATCTGTGATCACAGCAGGAGTTGGAGGGGGTCTCTCCCCACCCACAAGCTAACTTTGAATGAGCAGGTATCAGCTGAATGTCCTCAGGTTCAACTCAGTACTGATGCTATCCATAACATCGGATGCCATAGACTGAGGTCTTGGTTTCCAAGATGACCTCGTGGCCTTTTCAGATGTCAACCCAGGATGGTCCATTCACCCTCTTAACCATCTGTAAGCATATTCCCATTGCTGTACACCTCAGAGCTCATCCTCAACCTCCTTGCCAATGTGGAGAATAAAAACATATTGGAGAAGTCACATTAAAACAACGTGCAGAGTTTAAAGCCTGGTGGCTGAACTTAAATGATATAAGGTGGACATGCATCAGGACAAAGCTGACCTGCACACTAAAACTGCTGGGGGTGCTAAGGCGGATGACACCGCACATTTTTAACTGTATCTGTCACCCTTCACTACCTGCCTTTTGAGATGTCTTTGGTCTTACTATGACATCATCTTTTCAATTAAAACCCATGCTGTATTTAAGCAATGACACTGGCCACGCATGTCAGGATCACGGGGTACATACCAGGTATGGAGAGAAGGCAGAAGTCCAGGAAAGGCAGCTAACCTGAGGCCACCCACTGGAGGCCTCAGGCAAGGTGAGTCCACTGTAAACTTTGACCTCTCTCCCTCAGAGTACCAACAGCTGTGGATCTACTTGCTATCTCCGCAGTTTAACCTTTTCCAGAATTGTCAAATGGTTGGAATCAGATCATACATAGCTTTTTCAAATTGGCTTGTTCCATTTAGTAACATGTTTTTAAAATTTCGTGCTTGAGAGTTAATTCATTTCTTTGTGTCATTGAATAATATTCCATCGTGGATATACCATAGTTTATTCACCCACAGAAGGGTATTTTGGTTGCTTCTAACTTTCAGCAATTATGAATAAAGCTGTAATGGACATCTGTGTGCAGTGCAGGGTTTTGTGTGAACACAAGCTTTTAATTCACTTGAGTAAATACCAAAGAGGGTGATTGCCGGGTTTAATGGTATTATATGTTTAGCTTTGTAAGGAACTGCCAAGAGGTCTTTGAAAGCAGCTATACCTTATAACTTCTCACCAGCAATGAATGAGAGATTGGATTGCTTCACATCCTCTTCACCATTTGGGTGTTCTGGGTGTCTTGGATTTTGGCTATTGTAATAGATGAATAATAGGATTCCATTATTGTTAATTTATACAATATAGAATATTGAATGTTTTTCACATGTGTTATTTTTACCTATTTAATCTTCCTTGGTAAGATTTCTTGCTCATTTATTAACTTGTTTCTTTTTTATTATTGAGTTTTAGGAGTTTTTGTGTATTCTAGATAACAATTCTTTTTCAAGTGTCTTTTGTGACTGCTCTCTTCTGGTCCATACCTTATAGTCTCATGTTTGACACTGCCATTTGCAAAAGTTTTAAGTTCTAATGGAGTCCAATATATCAATAGTTTCTTTCATGTATTGTGCTTGATATTTTATCTAAAAAGTCACGATCACACCAGAGACCATTCAGATTTTCTCCTGGGTTATCTTTAGAGTTTTACAGTTTTATGTTTTTGTTAGTCCTGTGAGCTATTTTAGGGTTATTTTTGTGAAGACTTAAGGTATGTGTCTAGCTTCATGTTTTTTTTTTAATATTTGTGAATGTCCTGTTATTCCACACCATTTGCTAAAAAGGTTGCCTTTGTTCCATTGTAGCGTGTTTACTTTTTTGGCAAAGATCACTTGGCTGTATGTATGTATATGGATCTATTTCTGGATTTGCTATTTTATTCTCCTGCTCCATTGGTCTGTTCTTTTACCAATACTGCAGTGTCTGATTACTGTAGTTTGACAAGTCCCAATGTCAGTGTTAATCTTTGATTTCTCTCTTAGTATCAATTAGTCTTTTGATTTTGTTCTCTTTTAATATGAAATCGGCTATTTTAGGTCTTTGGTCTCTCCAGATAAACCTGAGGATGTTTGTTGATATCTGTGATGGTCAATCTTCATTGTCAACTTGATCTCAGAAAGAAATTTCTAGGTGAGTCTGTGAGGGTGTTTCCCAATGTGAACGTGGGGGGGATGGGGCCTGAATAAAAAGGAAAAAGCAAGATGAGACCAGTTATGTGCTTCCTGACTGCAGACACAATGTGACCAACCAGCTGCCCACGTTCCTGCCATCAGGCTGCTCCTGCCACGGTTGGACTGGCACCTCCTCAAACTGTAAGCTCAAATAAATCCTTCATTACTCGAAGTTGGTCTTGTCAGGTATCTTGCCATGGCAATGGCAAAAGTAACCGACAGAGTACTTGTGAAATAACTTCCTTGGATGGTCACTGATTGAGTTGCATTGAGTTTACAGGTCAAGCTGAGAGAATTAGCATCTTGACCCTATTTAGTCTTCCTATCCATGAACATGATCCGATTATCCATTTATTTAGTTCTTATTTGATATCTTTCATTAAAGTTCTGTACTCCTATAGATGGTGGACAGATGTTACAGTTTTATTCCTAGTACATAATTCCTAAGTACTAATATAAATGGCAATGTGTTCTTAATCCTAAATCCCAATTGCTTATTGTTAATATATAGGAAAGTGATTAGTTTTATATCCCAAAACTTTGATTATAATCATTTATTGGTTCCAGGAGGATTTTTTTGGTCTATTCTCTTGGATTTGTGCTTATGTAAGACATTTATCTGTAGTTTCATTTTCTCGTAATTGCCTTGTCTTGTATTGATTTTAGGGTATTAGCCTCATATAGTGAATTAGAAAGTATTCTCTTTATTTATGTATTTTGGAAGACACTGTAGACAAGTGCCTTAATTTATTTTTAAAATGTTTTAGAATCTACCAGTGAATGTATCTGGGCTTGGTGCTTTTTGTTTTTGAAAGTTAAATGATTCAATTTCCTTAAGAGCATTCAGATTGTCTCAATGGTGTGTGTGTGTGTGTGTGTGTGTGTGTGTGTGTGTGTAGATTATATAATTTAAGAAGTCGGCCCATTTGTCTAAATTGTTAAATTTGTGGACATATAATTGTTCATAATTTCCTTCAGTATATTTTCTGACCATAGACCCTATACAATTGTTTCTTTTTTCTTTTCTGGTATTACAAGTTCATGTTTTTTTCTCCTTTCTGTCTTAGCCTAGCTAGATTATCAATTTCATTAATATTTTCAAAGAAACAGCTTTTGGTATTCTTGATTTTCTCTACTGATTTCCCACTTTTCAACTTCAAATTTCTTGCTCTAATTTTTGGCAATCATTTTCTTCTGCTACTTTTAGACTCATTTTTTTAAGGTTTCCTGAGGTGCAAGCTTAAATGACTGAGGTTAGATATTTCTTATTTTCTAATGCATGATTCAAAATTATAAAGCTTTGCTTTTATTACATTCACCAGTTCTAGAAGGTCACACATCCATTCAGTTCAGAAGTTTTATACATGATAAACATTTACTTTTCAATGTTTGGGAGGCTGGAAAGTGAAAGCTTTAGGGGCTGTCAGATTCAATATCTCGTGAGGGCTCTATTTCTAAGATGGACCCTGGCCACTTCACCTTCTGAAATGCAAAAATACTTGTATTCTCACATGGTGGAAAGAATGAGAGGGTGCTTAGGTATATAAATTTTTCTTTTGCCATTTCTTCTTATATCCATATATCATTTGGACTTGTGCTGATTAATTTCAAAGTATTTTAGAATTTTTTCAGCTATCTTTCTGTTATTTCTATGTAACTTAATTCCATTTGCTTTGAAAGCCGGCATGGCATAACTTTCTAGTCTTTCAATGTGTTAAGGCATCTTTTCATGGCCCAGAATATGGTCTATTTTGGTGACTATTCCATATGCACTTGAAAAGAATATGCAACCCGTCCTTGTTGGATGGAGCAGCCAATGGGTGTCAGTTAGACCCAGATGCTTGATGGCACTGTTGAGTCCACTATGTCCTTACTGATTTTATGCCCACTGTGTCTATCTGTTTGCTTCTGATACAGGGATGTTAAACACCCAACTATAGTTGCTGAGGCATCCATTTTTCTCTGTGGTTCTATCTTTTTCCTCCTATGCATTTTGATGTCCTGTTGTTAGATATATGCACATGAAGGATTGTTACATCTTCCTGGAGTATTGGCTCCTTTATCATTATGTGATACTCTTCTTTTGTGTATATATGTGCATGTCTACCTGTGTGCCCATATGTGTATACAAGTGTATGTGCATGTGTGCACACATGCATGTTTGTATGTGTATATGTGTATGTAAGTACATGCATACGTGTGTGTGTGTGAGAGAGAGAGAGAGAGAGAGAGATCCATCCTTGTATAATGATCAATCTTGTCTCTCAATCTGACTTGATTGAGAGATACCTGGGAGTTAGTAAACCATACTCCTGGACATGTCTGTGAGGGTTTCTAGAGAAGATTGACATGTAGGCTAGCAAGCGATCGGGAAGACCTACCGTGAATGTGGGCAGAACTGTCCACACACTCAGATATAGCACAAGCCACAGAAGCCTGCCATACAGTCATTTTCTCCTGCTCTTTCTGCTTCCTGGCCGCCATGAGATAAGCAGCCCTTCTGTCATCAAGTGCTGTCTCGCCATAAGCCCAGAAACAACGAACCAGCTTCCCATGAGAAGATGGGTGCAAACACGACCTTCCTCCTTTAAGTTGTTTCTTTCAAGTATTTGTCACAGAGATGAAAAACTGCACGCCTGGTGGTCAGCTTCTAAGAGAGGCTCCTCACCCTGGGCATCCGGGCCCTTCTGGGCAGCCATGCAGGCACTTACCAGCAATGACAGCAAAGTCGGCCTCTGCGTCGCAGGCAATGACCTCTCCATTTCGTATGTGCTTCTTCACGGCCTCCTTGACTTTGCCCATCCCCAGCTCATTGCCTCCATCTCCGACCCCTGAAGGAAAGGGGGAGCTGAGTCAGCGCACAGGGTAGAGGCAAAGTGGGGCAAAGCAGCTCCTCCCCGGGCGCCATGAGGCCTCCAGAAGGGCCAATGGTTGGCTCTGGGGATATTATTTTCTGACAACTGAGAGAGGTTGCCTTCTCTTCAGTTCTTCCAGAAACTTCTACAGTTAGAAATGAGTCCAAATTTAGAATTCACTTGAGTGTGAGCATGTTCCCTATGATGGTCATCAGTTCCTGTGTCCCCAACAACAGATGGGGCATTCTGCCTGTTAATGACACCAGGTCCACTGGAGATAAAGGTATGGTGACACTCAGGAGATCCACCAGCGGAACTTAACAACATCCCCCTGGCAGAGGCAAGCTGTTGCTTTGAAGGCTTCTGCTCGAAGAACGTTCAACCCTGCCTGCGATTCTTTTTTATCTAAACCAGTGGGCACCTGGTTAACATCAGAAGCATCCTAATCAAGAATCCACACCCTAGAAGTGACTACTTAGTATTTGAGACCACAGCCTGAGAGAGGCCCAACTGATCACCAGGAGCAGCAGACTTGTTAATTGACACAAGAAATGAATCCTGGAATATGTAAATGCATAGAGGTAATTACATTAATTGATAAAATGAATGGCATTTAAGATTGACTAAAGGTTTTAACAGGCTCCTTGATCCTTACAGAAACGAGGCTTTAAAAATCTAGCAAGCCCAGTGCCTGTGCCCTTGGAAAGCTGCTCTTGACCTATAAAACACTAGACATTTCTGGAGGATTCCACAGGCTTCGAGTTCAGATGGAACCTTCTAATAGAGAGCTCCAGTCACGGCTCCTTGGTGGAGGTAGTGGATAATTGCTCCATCCCAGGTGCTCTGGCCAGCCTGAGCAACGGAAAGCATGGCTTTAATAATTTCTTATACAGGGGTGTGTCCCACCCAGCCCCTCAAGGATAGAAAACCTGGCGTCCCAAGCCTACAGATGTGAGAACACTGTACTCGGGTCTGCTTCCACTTATGGAAGCTCGTGATACGCAGAATTCTGCCAGAGGCCAACATTCATGTGGGACGGTGGAGGGGGAAACAGACCACCTCAAGCCCTGGAGACCAGACTCAAAAGAACCCCACAGTCGTGAATGACTAGACACCTTCCATTTACAGCCTGACATTTTTTTCTTCTCTTCATGCCCTGACCTTTTCATTTACTTATTTTTTTGCAGAACGGTTTTCTAGATGAGCAACAGCCTACTGAAACATCCAGAAATAATTTGACTGCCTAGAGGTGTATAGGAGTCAACTAAGGAGAGAGCGAGAAGCCGTGAATGGCCAGTTCCCCCCGCTTCTTCAGATCTCATAGCACAGATTGGGGTTCCTCCAGTGTGTGTGAAGCTCTCCAGCAGCTCCCCAGGCTCTGACTACTGATTGCTCCTTGGGACTCAGACACCCTTTCCTTCTCCTTGTTGAGGATGCTACCTGTAGGCCTCGGGTTTTCTACCTGCTTACCCAGAGCGACAGGAAATGAGAGACCATAAGCCAGCCACAACGCATGTGCCCACACCCACAGTGTCTTCTGAGAAAGGCTGGGGATTTACAGAAACTTTCTAATCAGCTCAGAAGATTTTCATCGTCTTGTCTCCTCCAAACCTCAAAAGTCAGAGGGGACTAATGGCTCTCGGAAATGCTCTGAAGTGTGTGGAGAACAACAGACAGAATGGACAGAGAGGCTGTAATGACGCCAGGACCCAAGATCCGACCCAGAGGGACTAGGAGAGTTGGATCCTTGGGGGGTTACATGAAACCGTCTACACATTCATAACCACAATGTGATTCCACAGCGAGGCTCTGGAAGTCTGCACTCTGTGCTTATAATTCTACCAGCAATGGTAATTAGCTAGGGTACTTCGGAATACCTCCCAGGGTCTATTCTCTGGATTGTTTACTTTTTTTCTACTTCATAGAGTTTTTTGAATAACATAAACAAATAATGGTTGTGAAACCTCTTGGAAAAAATGTAGCATTCAGTACAAAGATAAATGATTATAGCATTATATTGTTAACAGGAATACTTTACTAATCTTATATTTGATATACTTAAGAATTAATGCATCTCATAAAAACAATACATAGCACATTATACTCTATATGATCATAGTAATATACCATGTGTCAGTTTTATTACTGTTAATATTTCATGATTATTTTTATAATTTAATATTGGGAAAACAGAACGTGTTCTGTATAGGTCACTTCTCTTCCTGGTTGCGGGAGTGCTGCATTTCTAAATAGTGGTGTCATTAGTGTCTAGACAGACCATAATAAATAAAGACCTTTTTTTTTGGATGTGGAAAAAATAGTGATTGTGTAATTCTTTCTTGTCCTGTGCTCAATAGTCAATAAAAAGATGTGCAGTGCTAATGGATCATGTTGAATTTAGTGTCCCCTACTTACCAGTGGATGAAATTCCTGGAATCTTCTGTGCTGCAAGGAAAATATCATCAATGGGATCAACCAAGTGCTTGACGTTCATTTTCCTCGCATTGTAGTAATTGCCATCAGCAGCTCTTCCAGAACGTTCTATGGCCACCAGGTGGTCAAATCTGCCCAGAAGCAATGGTGAGAATCCTCATGAAGAGTATGGCAGCTTTGTTGGCTCTCTCCTTTGTGTCCGTGTGAGGGACACTTGGTTCCTTCTTTAACTGTTTATTTCTATGAATCCAACCGAGTCTCTATCAGTACTGTGCTTAGGGTGTCCACTGGGAACTATCTCGTCACATTATTGGTGGAGGCGCAGCCCAGCCCTGCCTGCCAGGAGCCCAGGGAGTTCCCCATTTAGGGACCTCTACTTCGATAGGTCCTCTGCTCAGGTAAAGTCAGATCCTCGACTACTCTGAAGAATAGTTTTTCAAAACAAATCAGAATGTGTAGCAAAGTTATTAGTAAGTTCTTTAAAAAAATTTTGTGTATGTGTGCATGTGTATGTGTCTGTGTATGTCAGAGGGCACTGTGTGTGCCCATGGAAGCCTGAGGGTGACTTTGGAAATCATTCTGGATTGCTCTACTTCCTTTTTACTTTGCTGTGGGATTTCCCAGTGTAGGCTGTGGACATCTAGAATCCTAATTAGGTCCATAAGCTTGCAAGGCAGAGGCTTAACCTATGAGCCATCAAGAAATAAGAGAGAGTGCACATTTTAGATTTAACATACACATACTTAGGAAAAGGACAGTACACACCTAAGAAATGGATGTAGGCTTCTCAGATAGTAAAGTTGTACATAGGCTGGCTACTGTGGTTTTCTAAGTTTTATTGCTCAAAGGCTATAATTTACAATAGATTGTACAGATTAAATAAATTCAAAATTTAAAGTTAAAAAGTTTACTTTAAAGAATTTTCTTTTTTGAATGAAAATTTTAAGATAGTTTTATGAGGTCTATTGTTAGTATTTAGAGAGAAAGGGAGAAAGAGAAATACTCACATATTAAATGCAAGATCACAACCATTGTGACCCTGAAGTAAGCACAGTTGATTGTGTTTCATATCTGTGCACTATTGCAGTGGGAAATTTTGCCTTTGAAGTTTCTTTCAGGCATATTTGGGAGTTAGAGGTGTGTCTTCCTTCCCATGTCCTGCGAATCTTCCATGACTTTCTATGTAACTTCAGCAGCATTTTCAGAAATTTGTTAGAGTGATCTCCAGCTATTTGCTAGAGTGAGAAGCTTTACAAGCAGGAGGCCAATGGTCTGGGTGACCGGAATGGTGGGTGGGGAGAAGGGAGCGGACACTGGCAGCACCCTGCCTGTACCCAAAACAGCGGCCAGCTCAAGAGGTGCCGAACATGGACCGGCTGTCATGGGCCCACGGTTACCCATCCTAGACACTTGTTTGCGTTATAGACATAACACAGTTGGGAAAGGATTTGAAAGAAAAAACAGTGACTGGAACATAAGATGAACTTCTTGGCAGTGCACAAGAGAGAACGGAGGAACTGAGGTATCATGGTGACTGTGAAATCCCATTACCCAAGTCCAAATACAGTCTCCACTCACCACTGGTCTCAGCTGAGTTGTTTGGCCTTTGTAACCAGGTGTCACTTTCTGTATCAGCAAGGTGCCATGGAATCATGGATTGGGTCTCAGATGGTACTGATGGGGCACCATGGAACCATGGATTGGGTCTCAGATGGTACTGGCAGAGTTACAGAGGAGTTGATCTTGGAGCCCTTGGTGACGTAGAGCTCCTGTCAGCTGTGTTTGCTGCGGGTATTTTTATCAGCAGGAATGTTGCTGTGATAATCTGGAGTGAGAGCATGGAGCTGGCATTCTTATGTTTCTCTAACCCCTGCCCCCCGACAGAGTTCTTCGAAACTCACCCTACGATGGAATGGTATGGGAATTCCTCAAAATATTAAAAAGAAGCTTCTTGTATGCTCCAGAAATTCAGTTTGGGGCATATAACTGGAAAGAATGGAAAGCAGGGACTTAAGGTATTTGCACACCCTTGTTCCTAGCAGCACAATTTAAAACAGGTAAAGGAATAACTAATATGCCTATTAATGGATGAGTTATAAAGCAAAATGTGAACTATACACATCAAGGGAATGTTAGAGAGACTTCAAAAGGGATGAAATTCCAACATAAAGAACCTTGAAAAGGTTAAGCAAAATAAATCCAACATAAAAAGAAAAACAGCATAACTCTACTTAAAGGAGGGAAGGAAGGCAGGGAGGAAGGCCACAGACTGAAGTTGGAACAATGTTGTCAGGAGGCTGAAAAGAGGAGGGACGAGAGGTTGGCGTTCAATGTGTAGAGTTCAGTTTAAGAAGATGAAGATGGCGTTTGCTTGGGCAGCACATATACTAAACCTGGAACAATGCAGAGAGATTAGCACGGCCCTGTGCAAGGATAGTGCGCACCTTGGTGAAGCGTCCATGTTTTTTTTAAAAATGAAAGAAAGAAGACGGATGGTGGTGAAAGTTGTTCAACACTGTGAACTGCTGATATCACTGCTCTGTAGACAATGGATAACATTGAGAACATTTGGAAAAACTTGTCTCTTAACTGTGAATGCCTCGCTGTAAAGTAAGTGTGAGTGTGTGTGTGTGTGTGTGCGCGCGTGTGCACGCATGCACGAGTCTGAGGTCACGTGCACATGGAGGTCAGAGGACAACCTCGGGTATTGCTGTTTGTCAGGTGCCTTCCTTGCTGTCGTCGTTGTTGTTAAGACAGGGTCTCCCACTGACTCACGACTTGTACGGTGGGCTAGGCGGTCTGGACAGCAACCCTTGGGATCGCCTCTTTCCAGTGCCCCAGCATTGTAATGCCTCGTATGCACCACCAGGCCTGGCTTTTGTTTTTAATGTGTCCTCATGCAAGGCCAATACTTTACTGGCTGACATCTCCCTGGCTCCTGTTAAAAAAGATTTTTAAACAAACTCTGTCCTTAGGTTGTGGTGGAACATTGACCTCATCTGTGCCCACTAGGTAGGTCTCGGAGCACAATCCTGAGACTTTGCGTCCTGCACAGGATTGGATAACATTAAGACAGAGTCACCAGGAGGGAGGAGCTTGTTCTAGACCACCTGTTCTGGCAAAAATGGCCAAGGAAAGGCAGGAGAGCCACGGAGGCCGGCACAGTGTTCTTGGTTCTGGTGGGAGGCCTGGTCCTGAGTGTTAAGACTTTTAATCCAGAATGATCCATTTACCTGCAGCAGACAGAGTTCACATCTGGCCTGCTTCATAAGTAGGGCTGGTTCGTGTCCTCCAAGATCAGATTTGTCCCCAAAGCTGGTGGCGCTCACCCCCATGGATACCCACCCCTGTTGGGCCAGTGCACCCCCAACCCCCCAACCCTCCCCCACCTCCCCCCCAGTGCTCACCCCTGCCGGCACACAGGCCAGCACCACAGGGCCCTGCCATCAGGTCTCATCATGAGGACGTCCTCATTTCTCCCTTGGGCACCAGAGCTCTGTCCACATGCCAACAGGAATACCACCATTTCTCACAGGCACCCCATGTAGTCTTATAGCATGCAGGATTCTCAATTTAATTTTTCCTTGGTGACTCATGACCCTCTTGTTTGACTGTGAGGCAGGATATAGCTGTGTGCTGGAGTCTAGTAACTTTGTGTTTTTAAATATAAGTGGGTTGTTAGTAAGTTATGAAGTATGTTTGATGGACCAAGTCAGTGGTTTGTAAAAAGTTTGTAAAAAGTGCAATAGAACATTTGGAAATAGAAAGCACCAGAAGTACTGTTTACCCCAATTCTCTAATTTCACTGTTCTCTAATGAGCTCTGACCTATACAATTTGAGAGACTACTAGCTTATGTGACTCTGTGTGTGTGTGTGTGTGTGTGTGTGTGTGTGTGTGCTTGTGTCTGTGTCTGTGTCTGTGTGTATGTCTGTGTGTATTAGAGGGTACTATGTGTGCCTGTGGAGGCCCAAGGGGTGACTTAGAGAATCACTCTGGATTGTGCTACCTCCTCTTTGCTTTGCTTGGAGTTTCCTAGGTTCTACCTACCAAGGTCAGAAGTACAGGCCACAGACATTTCTGGGCTGTGGAATTTTTACGTGGGACCCGGGATCTGAACTCAGGACCTTCTGCTTGTGAGGCAGAGGGTTTAACCCCTGAGCAATCTCTCCAGACCTTATAATTATATTTTAAAGAATCATCTTCTTCCTCCCTCTCTCTGGAATAGGCTCACCTCTCCCTGCTGGCACAGATCTATTTTCATACATGCCCCAGTATATACAAAGTCCCAGTAGACTACGGATCCCCAGGCTCACGTCTAGTGTGGCCCACAAGAACCCCAACTTCCTGACTCATGGCTTCGTTCTCTTCCACAGGGTGGGGTGAGCAGAAGCCTTGTCAGCAAAGTTAAGAGGTGGTTTCCAGCCCCTCCAGCCACGTACTTGTTCAGCCACATACGGGATATACGTACCTAGGTGACTTGGGGTCTCCATCTTTGCACAAAAATGCCTGGGCCTCTTCCACCGATGCACCTTGGTAAGTCGTTAAAGGGATCTGTGTCTTCAAGACACCTTGAGAATGAAGGCAAAGAATGGACATCCCAGGACTGATGTTGGATGGTAGAAATTCAAATTAACTCTTCAAAAGCTTCTTTAGACTGACTGTGTGTAGTGTGACTGACTGACTACTCATGAATGGCATCCACCTATAGAACATTTTGTTAGGATGCAGAGGACGGAAGATTTGCATTTGGTCCGGAATAAATGCTAGGCTTGGCAGGGCGCAGGGTGGAAGTGGGCCAGTATGCACCAGTGGACAGGCTGCGTTAAGATGCCCATAAGGCCATGTGAACACGAGTCTAAGCAAGTGTTCCGGATACACACTAAGGTGCATAGGCAACAGTATACTGAGCCTCCGTTCTGCACTCGACATGCATGCTTTCATTTAATTTCCACAATAATTCTGTTCTGCAAAACCAGTGCTAATTTAATTTTATAGGGTTACTGAGGCTCAGAGATACCAAATAAGTGGATCGAATCCAAGAATGCATTTTGGGAATGTGAATCTAATTCTCACTCCAAATTCTCATCTGTTCCCTTCAGGGAAGCTCAAGCACTGGGGCAAAGTTCTCCAGATTGAACCTTGGGCTAGGCACTTATGGGAGTGATCTCAAAGTAAACTGGATTCTTAAAAAAAAACCCCACATTTTATGATTACAAAAGTAACACAGATCTTTGTAGAATTTGTGGAAAATATACAAAGATCCCCAAATAAAATGAAATGATCTTGGTTCTCATGGCAGTTAGCAGCATAATACTGACTTATTTACTGGTACCAGGGCAAACCTTCCTGAGAACTGAGGACGGGACTGTGGATCACGTGACACTGGGAAGACTCCTGAGATTTGGTCTCCTGGGTATAGGAATACCCATGTATCCGCTCTGCATGGATGTCACTATGATGGACACGAACCTATCAAGTATCTGGCTGGAGACCACTAGGTGCTAAGTAAAGCCATGCTTTCTCACTTCCTGGGAGTGGATGTAGGATGCTGGATCCTGGCCCAAGAGGTGGTACCAGGAAGTCAGATAGGGCATTGTGGGCCATTCGCCTGAGGAGGGACACATGAGACCCTCTCCCAAGAAGGGGCCCAGAAACATAGTGCCCTCTTCTAAGCTGCAGAAAGATCTTCATAGATTTCTGACCAAGGCAGGAGAGATGCGACCACCTTCTCTTTTCTAGACTGCTTACAAAAATAACACACATCTATGTAGAATAGGAATTAGAAAATATACAAAATATATGCAAAAGTCCCCAAATAAAATTAAAAATTTGGTTTTCACAATGAAACCAACAATCGTAATTTCCTCAGAGAAAAGACCAATATTAAATTTCTTAAAAAGTCCAAGTGTTTTCACTTTCAGGAATGAAAGTTCCTCAAAATCCTGGAGAGCAACTGTTCTCTCCAAAGCCTTACATGGGTAACCCCCCCAGTGGAGCCCCCAAGAGTCATCCAACCAAACTTCTGGGTGAGAGGGGAGGGAACAGCTTGGTGGCGCTAAACAGCCCCAAAGCAATGTTGGGGCGCCTCTCAACCGCTCTGCCTTCAGCGCGTCCCTCCCTATCCTGCTGCTCCCCACCTTCTTTGATAGTGGTTCCCCCTTTTCCTCTTCCTTTGCATCTGAGGGTCAGTCCTAGATCCTTTGCTCCGTCCCCACTTATTCCCACCTGTCACCCCCAGAGCCTTCATCTGTGCCACTGGGGGACAGACCTTGAGGGTTTCCAGGTGGACTCTACTTCCTAGTCTCTCTCCTGCAGCCACGCGGGGATGACCTGCAGCTCCTCACACGTGCATCTCTGGCGTCCTGTAAGAAGTCGCTATTGCTCCACTGAATACTTCACCCATTTCCCCCTTAGCCAGGCACCTCCGATTCTATTTTCTGTCCCTATAAACCGGACTATTCTGGGCACCTTGTAAAAGTGGAATTGAACAGTACTCATCCTTTCCTTGTGGTATTTGCTTGTTTGCTTGTTTTTGAGACAGAGTCTCATTATGTAGCGCAGGCCAGCCTCACTCATGACTGGCCCTCCTACCCCCGCCTCCTGAGTGCTGGGGCTCAGGTATGTGCCACTAAGCCTGACATTACTTATTTTTTTTTTTTTTTTTTTTTTTTTTTTTTTTACTACTGGCTTGTTTCACTTAGCATAACGTCAAAGGTCATCCTTGGGGAGGTTGTGTTAGCATTTCCTTTTTTAAGGCTGAAAATCATTCCATTGCATGCGTATTCTGTGTTTTGCTAACCACCTGCCTGTCTGTGGCTCCTTGGATGGTTTCCAGGCTTTTACTATTGTCAGGCTGCTGCTCTGAACATGGGTGGGTATCACTTGAGCATCTGCTATGATTTCTTTGGAAGCAGAATTGCTGAGTGAAAGGGCGATTTTATTTTGGAACTTTTTTGGCAGCCACCACATTGTTTTGTAATGTCCACACAATTTTACAGCCCAGTGCACAACTGTCAAACCCAGACTCTTGATGGATTCCCTAAGCCCACTCTCACCATGGTCTTCCCTGCTGTCTCAGTTCCCATATTCAGCCAAAAATCTTAGTGTGCGCTCTGATTCTGATCTCATCTGCACTCTCAGTCCACAGCAAGCACGCCGCCATTGCCTATACCTGCAGGGTCCTGGGCTGCTCACCTGCTCCTGTTCCTTCGTTTTGTTTGCTTGGAAACAAGGGCCTGAGCCAAGGTGCAAAAGGTTTCTTGGGAGATGGTGCCAGAAAACTGATGGAGGGAACCAGGAAAGTGGAGCGTGGGTGGGAGTATGCAGGAATGTGCACTTCCAAGGTTGTGGAGATCGAGGTCTCACTTTCACTAAGATGTTTCACTGATGTTCTAGCTCCTGGCCCCACGAGGCCCAGGGTTCTGTGGGGTTTCACACATATGGACTCTGCAGGGCACTGGTGTGTGGTGAGGCCTGGTCGTCGTGAGGCCCATAACACGGCTCGTTACCCCATTCTGATAGATCACCGAGCTTCTGAAGCCTTGGTCTTCCTCTATCAGATGGAATCACTCTGCTCTGAGCAAAAGCTGTTCCGCACTCTGAGAAAGTGCCCGGTGACAAGGGTCTGGGTATGCCGCCCAGGTCCCCGTGTTGACTTCCTCCAGTCCCCGCCCACAAAGGCCTGCTGGGGACAACGGACTGAGCTGCGTCCCTGCTCACCATGCTCGACAGCATCCTCGACAAGCTTCGCAGTGCAGGTTCAAGGCTCTCTGGTCGACCACCATGGCGACGTCCTTGCCCAGGGCCTGCAGGAAGGCGGCCAGGGCAATGGCTCCTGGTGGGCCGTCATTCTCCTCTGGGGGCTCATGTCTGAAATGTGTGGGGAACCCAGTGGTGATCAGCACCGAGCGGGCATGGGACAGTGACAGAGCAGCCTTCAGCAGCTCGTCTTTGCAGAACAGGTGCCCGATCCCTCGGTTACCTGAAACCACAAAAACAAAAGGTTAGAAAAACCCAGAATATTAAGGCGAATGTGTTAAGGTAGAAACATTGATAATTGAGCTTTTTCTTTGCTTTGAAAGACTGAATCATTTGCGGGAATAAATTCTTATCTCCCTGCCTCTTGCATGAATGAAATTTGTTCAGTAAATGGCCTGACCAGTCTCTCCCACAGCTAGAGTGGCCATAAGACTGGATTCATCTCATAGAATGTGAAGAAGGGACAGGTGCCCCTCTGGGCCTATTCCTATATTTCCACCGCATTTCCCCAAGTCCTGTCACTCTTCTTGTCTGCGACGCTGACAGTTAGAACCCCCAGGAGTCACGTGACGTGGCTTCAGAGCCACAGAGCCCCTTCCTGCCATGAGAAATATTCTCCCTGAAGAGTTAGCAGTGGATTGTTAGGTGAGGAAGACACAGGCTTCTGTTGTATCCGATCAAACCACCCTGAGGGCTTAGTTGTTCAGCACTTTAGTGGACCCTAATAATGATAAGGATATGCACAGAAATCATAGGAATATATAAGGAAACTGCCCTGCATTCATTGGCAAGTCCCCTTAAAACAAGGTTTGGGGTCCAAGAATGTCTAGACAGTGATCTTAGGAAATACATCTGAACATAGGAAACAGAAACCACGGAAGGACTGAAGAGTGAGCGAGTGACCACCCAAGACTACTGGAGCTCAGTGCTGCCTGGGGCCCTAGCCAAGGAGGGGTGGTGGCGAAGGGAGAAAAATATTTGCCCATGTCTTCTGCGACGGGTTGGAGGAAGTTGCCTGTCAGAGGAGTGACTCCCCCGCCAAGCCCCTGCATTCCGTAAACGATGTCTGCTGTAGTGGAGAAGGGACATATCTCTGGAGGGAGGGGAACAGAGAGAAGAAGGCACCACCCATTGCCGCTGCAAGTGAACCCGTGTGGGCCGAGAGGACACAGGCGGGGTGGCAGCAGGGAGTGCTAGGGATGCTCAGCTGGCCCAGGTGGGCACAGCTCCTGATTCTTGTCCACACATCACGCCTCTTCTACCCCCAGATCACCTCTGAGCAAGAGCGTCAAATGGAGGTACAGCGTGACTTGGAACTTCCGCTGCAACCAAAGGACATGGAGGGGGGCGGATGTGGCTCATGGGGAGGGCGACAGATACTAGCTCTGGACCCACTGTGAGGAACAGCTCCAGACTGATAGTCTGGAAACAATGCCAGTGCGGGCGCTGGCGCAGGGAGCTGTGTCCATGCCCCAGCCCTTTAGTCTTCCTATAAGGACAATGACAAGGGGCCCAGAGGAGGAAGACTGTGGAATCAAGTCTCTCATCAACTGCTGGTTAGAAACTGGAACAATGGGCTTGAAGGGTGATTTACAACTTAGATTTTAAAAAAAAAAACTTTTTTAACAGTTCCTCCAACGCTAGCGATTTCTCTCTGGTCTCTGGCAAAACGTAATGATAAGGATGCTCATGATGTCCCACAATGGGACATTCATGCAATGTAATTTTGTGCAAACATTGAAAAGAATATGAGAAACAGGACACGGTAGCTCACACCTGTAACTCAGCTCTTAGAAGGCTGAGTAAGTTTCAGGATTGCAGTAAATTTCAGGTGGGCTTGTGTTCCAAAGTGAGACCCTGTCTCAAACAAACAAAACAAAGAAACCAACAAACCAGTTGTGAAATACTATTTCATGATATGGAAAAATATTCAGACTGTGTGTCCAGACTTGAAGCATGAGGTTGGGAGGAGGCAGCTTACGACTGTCTGGACGTGCCAGTTTTAACTTACTGAAGACCTTCTTTAATCTGCAAGAACAGTACATGATTTGATTCCTGCTCTATATGAAAAAATTATTCATATATATTAAGAAGTTAGAAAAGCAAGTACTCAGATAGTATCACAGTAGGGATTCCAATACATAGATACACGTGTGCGAAAGGTCTGAGGCTGGAAAAAAAAAGACTACAGAGGCAAAAATATCGGATTGTTAATGTAGATTAACTGCATTGGATTTCAGTAAAAAAATTTGTGTGTTTGTGAGCACATGGAGAGGTTGCATGCACATCTGTGGGGAGGCCAGAGATTGACCTCCAGGGTCTTTTTCAGTCACTCCCCATCTTATTTTTTGAGACAGGGTCTTTCACTGAAGCTGGAGATCACTGGCTGCTAAACTGGCTGACCAGTGACCTCCAGGGACCTTCCTGTTTTACCTCCCAGCACTAGGCTTACAGGCATGTGCCGCTGCACCCAGCTTTTTGTATTTCACATGGACGACGGTGATCTGAGCTCAGGTCCTGATGCTTGAATGGCAAGCACTTTACCGAATGAACCATCTCTCCAGTCCCCAAGATTCCAATAACTTTCATTGCCTTTTTATTTCATATAGTATGAATTCATTATTTCATACATTATGAACTCATAAAACTAGGTTTAATTAATTAAACAGGTCTTACTATGTAGCCCAAGCCTTGAGTTCATGGTCCTCCTACCTCCCGAAAGTGAGGGGTTAATCCAGTGCTACTATGCCTGGCTACTTTGCATACATTTTCTGGTGTTCCCATAGTGAACATGAAATACTGGTCATATAATAGGACAAGAAAAACATTTTGTAGAACAAAAATGTGTATAATCAAATTTCACAGCATGGTGAGCACTAAAGAGAAGACGAGGGAGCAGACAGTTTGGTAATCTGAAAGTCACATGTACATTTACAATGATTTTATTACCAGTGTGAAAACCATTACTATAAATCTTGTATTTCTATGTACCCCCCAGGCACTCAGAAGCCAGGCGACCTCCTAAAAATGATGGAATGGCTCTATTAATACACTCAGTGAGTAATGCCTAGGACGCTGCTCGCTGCCATTAATTTTACATTTGCTTATTTAGTAAAGCAGGAATCAAAATCACCTATTGTTCTTGCAGATTGAAAATGGTCTTCAGCAGATGAAATCGACACATCCATTCAGTCATAAATCTGCCTCCTCTGGGCCTCATGCTTCAAGTCTGGACACAGTCTGCAAGAGCGCCAATGGCTGGAACAGTGCTTGACCCCTTGGAACATCCTTCTTAAGCAATGGGTGAATCGAGTCAGCAGTAAATCTACTGCTGGACTCTTTCTTCTAAAGTCTAAGCTAATTGCAGAGTTAATAATTCATCTTCCCTTGTGACCCTGTGGTAAGTCAGGGACTCATCGGTTTGGGTAAGAAAATGTATGAGAGAGAAAACATTGTGGAAAAATTTAGACATGTCTACCCAGGCAAGAAATGTGACCACCCGATTTACATTCAGAGTCTAATTTGGCCAGCAGGTATAATCCATGGGTAACGGACTTTGAAGGTGCTGAGTTCAAGTTCTGCCTTGACCAGCTGTTGGGCTTGTGGATTGGCTGTTCCTTCATCTGAAATGCTTCTATTTCCTTTGTTACAAGAAACTAGCAAGTACAACCTCAGGGTCCTTGGGGAAGTTTAAAAATGAAATGTGCTTTTAACACGATGAGAGCAGAAAGTACCTCAGTAGATAGTAGCTGTTGTTCTTACCACTTACAAGAACCCTGGGAGGAAGGTGTAGTTGTCAGCAGTCTTGTTACATGATGAGGAAAGCAAGGCAGAGTCTGCCTCACAATTCTCCATGAAATCTGGCCAACAGATGAAGTAAATATATCGTGGGCTCCACGGCACCCTCTGCTGGCTCCTCAAGATAGATGCAGGAAGACAGACGCTTTCTACAGGATCTTTGCAAACTGTCCTAGCTGGAATCCGCAGACACCCTGGAGGGTCCCACCAGCCCCGTCCAATGCCTGGAAAGTTGGTGCCTTGTAAGTGGCAGGACGGTTAAACTTTCCTTGAGGTAGGCTACCCACATCTGTTGAGACTGGAGCTACCTGGTTCTGTCCACTGGGATCCCCAAAAGAGAAGCAAGCAATCTGGCAGCCCTCCTATTCTCTATCTGTGCCTGACGCTCAGTATATATATGAATAAACCCCTGGACACTAGCACAGAAGGAGAGGATGTGGGAACACTAACAAATATCTGGATAGCATTTCATTTTGTTTTGACACGGGGTCTCACGTATTCCAGGCTAGTCTCAAACCCAAGGTAGCCGAGGATGGCCTTGAACTCCTGATGCTCCTGCCTCTACCACCCAAGGACTAGAATTCCAGGCACCATTCCGGGCTGTATGGATTAACTATTGAATAATAGCAGTGGTTGAACATTTGGGAATTGTCCTCCCGTTTTTGATTACTTAACTGACCCGTTTAATTTTGGGAGACAACATGCCTAGATTATCAACTCGCCCCTTCAGTTGCATGCTCACTATTGGAATTTAGAAAAACAATAGACCTAAGGAAAAAGAAAACATAATGTCCTTACCTATAATCTCTTACCTAAAGACCATAAGTGTGTGTGTTTTTTGGTGTGCCTTCTTCCAGTTATTCTGGAAGTCAGACACAATGTAAGTATTTTAAAGGACCATGGAGTGGATATTTTGCATCCTGCTTTTCTCATCAAGTATCACATTAGTGATGAATTTCTTTAGTCATTAAGGGTGACTGCTTTGTTTCTTTCTATTTGTTTATTCTTTGTGCAGCATATATACATGCATAGCACATGTGTGCTTGTGTGTGTGAGGGGGGAGGCCAGAAGTGGATGTCCTGATGTCTTCCTTGATCAGCTGCTCATATTTTGGGGGGAAGTACCCCTTACTGAACCTGGAGCTAGACTAACTAACCAATGATCATCAGGGAAAAGCCCATCTATTATCTTCCCCCAAGGCCGGGGTTACAGCTATGCACCCTACTATCGTGTCCAGATTTTTATGAAAATTCTGGGAATTTGAACTCAGTTCCTCATACTTAAGCAGCAGGCACTTTACAAGTTAAACTGTTTCTCCCAGACTCCTAAGCTTTTGTTTCTTACCTGGGTCTATGGCAATTGTTGTCTCTAGTTCTCTGATCTTTCGAACGGCAGAGGATGATGCCATGCTGTAATGCAGAGGATCTTGGGAAATTGCAAGGACCTCTGGAATTGTCTCAGTGATGAGACGACTGGCCAGAGACACTGTGTCCTTTAGGTCGATCATAACTGGGTACCCTGGATTGCTGGTGAAAGCCAGGGGAGCATCTGTAAAACACAGCAGAAGGGCTGAGTCATCGTACCCCCAAACCCAGTCTCTTCTCATGGTGTCACTGTGTCCACTGAGGAAAGGCAGGATGGCACCCTGGACACTAACTCTGCCAGGAGCATCTCCTACACTGTGTGCTGATGCCAAGATCTGAATAGCTTATGGCTAGTTCCAAGTTCCAAGTTTAAATGGTTGCCACCAATTCTTAGGAAAGTGGAGATGAGTATAGCAACTGTTCAATGCACAAACCCATTTCACTTTACCTTCTAGCCCGTGTTAGAACGGGTATGCTTGGTTTCCATTTTTATCACCGTATTTATATTTTGCTTTAGTTTATGCTAACTTTGTCCTTTTTTTCAGATGGGGTCTCACATTAGCCTGGTCTCACATGCTCATTACGAGGGCAACTTGAGCTCCTAAACCCGTCCCTGCCCCCTGAGTGCAGGGATCACAGGCAAACACCACCACACCTGTTGACTAACGCTGTTCTGTAGAAAACCTCCTCTGGCTACAGTGCAGCCCGCGAGGCTCTCTTGTCTCGTTATTAGAAGTGACTGCAGTGTGGCACCTGCACTTGTGCTGCAGGGGTGACTTTACCCTCTCTACATCACTCTTCCACCACAGAATGGTGATAATGACTTGGTGGTTTTTTTTTAAATTTATTATTATTTATTCAACTGTGTACATGTGTGTGTGTATGTGCTCGCTCGCGCGTGTGTGTATGTGTGTGTCTGTGTCTGTGTATGTGTAGAACCACGGACGAATTCGCGAACCACCATGGACGCCTCCAGCTCCTTCTGCCCCGGGATTCACAGGCTCCGCCCTACCAGGACCAGAAGCGCAGGCCGCCCCCGCTTCCGCCTGGCGTCTATACGTGGGATCTGGGATCCGAACTCGAGACCTTCCGCCTGCAAGGCGGAGGCTTAACCCCTGAGCCACCTCTCCAGCCCGACTTGGTGGTTTTGTCAGTACTGAACTGGAAAATGCAGATAAAAGTGCTTAGCGAAGTGCCCGATATAGAGTCAGCTCTCAATAAGAGATATGCGTTCCTGAATCAGACACCAGGGTCTTATCTTGTGTCCTGTGACTGGTTTCCAGGTGCTCAGCACGTACTACGCCTAACTTGCCCCTTCGGCCTTCTTGGGCGTCGTTGCTTTCTTCGAGTACTCTCGGCTATATGCTCCTTGACACGAGGAACCACTGCTTCGCCTTGGAATCCCACAGGATGCCTTGCGCATGACAGGTATTCAGTAAACGCTGATGTGACTTCCATAAGTAAGAATGTCTCAGTCTCACAAAATGCTAATTACAAAGCCAGAGCTAGGCGACACTTCAAAAAGAACATCTGCTGGGCTGGGGCGATGGCTCGGGGCTTAAAGCCTCTGCCTCACAAGCAAAAGGACCTGAGTTCAAAACCCCAGATCCCACATAAAAATGCTGGGAGGAAATGACAGTGGCCTGCCCTTCCGACCCTAGCAAAGAGCCTGAGAAACCCCAGAGCAAAGCAATAAGGCAGAAAAGCAACCCAGGAGGATTCCCAGAGTCACTCTTGGACCTCCACAGAGGGCTTCCACTCAAGTGCCATCTAGACACACACACACACACACACACACACACACACACACACACACACACGCAAAATAATTAGATAAATAAAGTTAAAAAAGGAGGAGGCCCGAGAGATATTCACTCTAGGTTTTTGGCTTTTGTGTACAAAGGATGGAAACCCAGGGCCCTGGCCAGGCTGGGCAATTCTTTGTCACTCACCTACATCGCCTGTTTTCTGGCTTTATTTTTAAGTCGTTATTTTGTAAACCAATCCTTCCAAGAACTTGAGACCCACTGAGTCCTATCCTGGGTTAAGCAGTCTCCCCCTTGTGCCCAAACATACTGCAACTGATGATCGCTCCCAGACTGGTCAGCTGAGAAGGCCAGAACGCTGGGACCTCCTCCGGTCCGCACTCCACATAGCTCCCGTAGTCAGGCTTGGAAAGCGTCTTGATTCCCAGCAGTTCTGAAAGTGGAAAAAGAAAAAGTGATTCTCTTGGCAGGTACCATCCGTAGACACATTTTATGGTTCTGTGATGGTTTATCTCAGTTGTTAACTTGATGAGTCAAAAACCACTTGGATTTCTGGGCATGCCTGTGGGACATTATCCCGATTAGATGAAGTAGGAAGACTGGGCCACTGTCAGTAGTACCATTTCCTGGGTTGGAATCCTGAACTATATAGAAAGGAAAAAGTATGTTGAGTATAAGATTGATCTGTCTTTCATCTGATTAAGTTCACAGACTTTTGTTCCTGATCATTTACTACTGAGGGGGAGTGATCTCACCAGAAGAGGAGGGCATATAGACTGGCAGATAAAAAGTAACAATTTTGCAAATGGGTGATAGACCCCTGTCTCACTGTGGTTTCCCACTTTTATTACATCTACCTTTGAAGGTGCTTTCATTACAAGACTCTAACAACTTTTTGTCTCTGGCTAGGGGGTAACATACAATGCCCTCCAGGATGGAGTGAAGGGCATTGCAGGAGCAGCAAAACTGCAAAAGAAAATCAACAAACCACAATCCAGAACTTCAGAGACTCTATATCAACCACCTAGAACTAGGCCAGCTTAGTCTCTCCCCATCTTGAAGCTCAGGGAAATTTGCGGAAGAGGGGGCGGTAAGAGTGTAAGAGCATAAGGATGGGAGGAGCAATGATATGTAAGATACTCTATACAAGTTAGGGCTGAATCAATCATAATTGGACTTTGCATGCTCTGCGCATTGTCCAACACACTGTTGACCTCACAAAGTCTAGCATCTGCTAAAGGCACCAAGATCCTTGGAGGCAAAGACTTGGCAGCCACAGCAGTGTTCCTATACCTAAGGGGAACACGGGTAAGGGTTCGGCAAAGGCCACTGGGTCCTTGTACGTCATCGGAGAGGAGGGCCCAGAGGAAAATCAGTCATGCACAAGAAAGGACTCTCTGGGAATTGGGGTGGGAGGCACTGGGGGATGGGGAGGGAGAGAGGTGGGGAAGGGGAACAGGGGTCACGGGGGGAGGAGGAGGGAGGGAGGGAACAGGTGTACCTAATAAGTTTGTACGAGCTGAAATAATAATAATAAAAAAAAAAAAAAAAGATTGATCTGTCTTTGATTCCTGACTGCAGATGCAAAGTGACCAGCCATTTTAAGCACCTACTAATATGGCATCTCCTGCCAGGATGAACTGTGCCTTCAAACCCTAAGCCTTCCTTCCTTAAATTGCCTTCATCGGGTATTTAATTATAGTAACAGGAAAAGTAATTAAGACAGATTATTTCTCCCGAAGTAACTCTAAGTTGTAGGATTATTTCAGATGCAACTGGAGGAAAAAGAGAAAAGGGGGAAGGAGGAAAAGGAATCAGAAGAGGAAGAAGAGGAAGAGAAGGAGAAAGATGATGAAGAGGAGGAAAAGAGGAGGAAGAATATTAAGGGGAAGTGGAGCATATAAAGAGGAGGAGGAAGATGGTGAAGAAAAGAATCAGAAGGGGAAGGAGGAAGATGAGGAGAAGGAGGAAAAGGAAGAAGACGGAGCGAGGAGGAAGCAGTGACAGCTAGGAATCAAAGCTTTCATGACTCAGAATACTCTGTAACTTATGGTTCATGTTGACAAGCAAAGTCGAGCCTGACTTCGCATATTCCATGAAGGGTTCTAGAAGCCTTGGATACATTGAGCACAATCCTACCCATGCATTACACAGGGTGCAGCAATGTCACCCCTGTGAGTTTCTCTTGTGACAGACTGAGTCACATCACACAGCTCTAACCTCTACCGTTTGCCACCAACAGAACGCCCAGAACTGGCCCGCAGCCACACAGTGCAGATGAGACAGCGAGGCTGGATATGTTGGGTCCAATTCGTCCCCACGCATGAGACTGGGCAACAGAAACATCCTGGCGGGCGGTCCTGAGACGCCTTTAGTGATGAAGGCAGCAGGCACTGTCGGCGTTTTCAGAGAATGCCAGGTTTTCTGTGATTTTGCTGGTTTCTCAATGGAGCAAGTTCAAGAACACAGACCTGGGTTCCCAGTGACAACCCCGAGTCCTTGGCGGTCCTCTGAGAGAGCCAAGAAGGTGGGGGAAAAGTCCGGATATTTTTCCCTTCACCCGTGGATCTCGTTCACTCATTCTTGGGCCAAGTTAATACCCTGGGGAATTGAAGGGTTCTAATCCAAATGACATTTTGGAACAAAACCTTCCTGGCCGCATGTGACCAACAGCCCAAGTTGGAGACCGCATTGAGTTTAATCTTGGGGCAAGGAGTCCCGCTGCCACCCTCTGCCCCCCACATCCAGGGATCATTTAACTTCACAGGAGCTTTGGGCGTCACAGATCCCCAAGAGATGAGGCCGGCCGGCCTAGTGAGGGCAGCAGTTCACACAAGAGCACCTGACTGGTCCTCTGAATCCCCGGTTGTCGCCTCCGAGACATTCCTCCCAAACAGCTCATGTTCTGGTTGCTTCTCAGGCCCAAGTTGGAATCATGAACGAAGGTGGAGACTGACCTGGGTCACCGATGTGGATGGGACATCCCCGTTCACCTGCCGCGGAGCATGCAGCCTGCAGCAGCCTGTCCAGCTTGTCCTTGGGAACGGGCCTCATTGTGACCACCAGAGGGCAGCGGAAACCAGCGACGGTGGCACAAGGCACTGTTGTCTGACAGATCAAGTGAACGATAAACAAAAAAAAAAAAAAAAAGGAAAATACAATAACAACAAAAACCCAAAGAGGAGTTAGCTCAGATCCAACCCCCAAACACCAAGAGGTCCAGGAGACCCCAGCAGCTGTTGCAGAAATACACCTGCTTTTAGGTGCTATGGAGATGAGACAGTGGCTGGTAATTAGTAATTTACAACAGAGGTCCTAACTGTGTGTGTTTATATACACATGTGTATGTATGTGTGTCAGAGGGCACTGTATGCGCCACCACTTTGGGAATCCTCCTGGATTGTTCTATACCCTTTTTGCTTTCTGGGGTTTCTCAGGCTCTGTCTTCCAAGACAGGAAGTACAGGTTGTCCCCATTTCTGCCTGGCATTTTTAGACATGATCTGGGATTTGAATTTAGGTTCTTCTGCTTGCAAAGCAGAGGCTTAATTTTTGAGCCATCTCTCCAGTCTAGAGGTCCTAACTTTTTATCTGTCACAGACCCCTTTAGCAGCCTAGTGCTTCTGAAAGAAATCCTGGTCATGTTTTAACCACACAAAGAAAATTCATACAATGGCAAATGCCTGCAATACCAGCCCTTTGGGAAGCTGAGGCAGGAAGATTTTGAGCTTGAGGCCAGTCTCAACTTCATGGGAAGTAGGCAAGGTTAGCTTGGTTATATGGTGTAACCCCGGTATAATACAAAACAAAAGAAAAAGCAAGTTCTTAAGATTGTGAATGCTCAAAAAAGAAGTTATCAAATGCTGGGAAAACGGGATGTAGCAACAGGGTGTTTCCTGTTCATAGCTAAAGGAGCAAAGTGGCAGATCTACTCCACTGCAATATGGAACAATGGTTAGTGGACGGGTGCTTTTGAGATTCTGAGAACTGTGATGTGATGTGAAAATATCTAAGAATGCTTCAACCACCACCATGCCACGGGGTCTGCTGATCCAACAGCCCTTGGTTGCCAACATGCATAATTCAGGGAAATGCTAAATTTTAGTCGAGAGTTACACAAATTGAAAGAAAATATTTTTTCCACCTAGTTTTATGGACCATCTGCACGTTTTCCTTGGACTTCTGTGGTCTGAGACGCACAGGCGAAGAACCTCTGGAGAGTCAGAGGTAGAAAGTACGAGGGCCAGGTGGCTCCAGGAGGAGCTGCTATCTGCTCTACTTCCAGAATCCACAAAGGGGAAAGACCTGTCCCCGGATGCCCTGAACCTGCCTTCCAATCCCTCCTCCAAGGAGTCTGCCAAGAGTGACCCGGATTGACTTTCACTTCCCCTCCTGCACTGGGGCTTATGAAAGATTTCATGCCTGGCCAGGATGGAGACAGCCTTGGCTGCCACCTAATGGGCATGCTGTTACCACCCTGGCAGCAGCAGGATGAGCAGTGTGCTGCCAGCCTGGTGTCCATGTGACTTGTAAACTGGGCACCAGGGAGGCAGAGACATCATAGGAATCCAAGATGCTGAGAGGCCATCTCTTCTAGCACCAAAGGGCAGGAACAGGAAGGGGCGCTATGGGGCTGAGAGCTACATGGTAACCCAGTAGGGCGCAGGGGACTGTGAAGTGCCTCGGGAAAGCAATATGATGGCAGTGGGTACCTACCACGGATGCCTGCACCTCTGTGCAATGCATCCTTTAGCCATCACATCAGCCACGAGTGTGGATTCATTGGGTGGTGGGATCTGGACAGGCCCTATCTCTCATCCTCTAAGCTTTGGTTTCCTTGTCTCAAAACAAGGGCCATGAAACCCACCTCTTACTTGCTACAAACCATGGTCCCAGATGTTAGCTGGGGCTCTGTTTTGACCCTGCCCTAGAGCTTCAAGCCAATCTCTCAGGTCACGGTTCACTGAGCGTGGCAGTGCGGACTGTAAGCGAGGTTGTTTCTGTTCACAGGCAGCCCGGGGCCTTCCTGGCAGAAGCTAAAGAACAGTATTTTAATAAAATCCCAGAGTTCAAGATGTAATCTCCCAGTCTGAGTTCTTTGGGAGCAGGGAAACCTGAAGGCAAACAGACCCTTGACCATTGACCTGGCAGAGTGAGCTTTGGGATTTGTCTCATGAGCATCCGGAAGGGACAGCGGAGCGAGGGGTCTCACTGTCTCCTCCTAACAGGTTACAATGAGAAGAAAATTCAGGAATTCAGTAGGGACTGCACCCAATAGCAAGCACATTCCAAGAGTAACTAATCCTATGCCTTTGTGGCTACCAGAAGTTTCTCCAGTCAAGAGTACACCTCGGCTTTTAGTCGCCAGTGGTCTGGCTTTTGCTAGAAACATCTGGCATGGATACAGCCTTCATCATTCCTGGGGGCCGCACCAGGGCGGGCTTTCAAAACTCTCACCTAGGTACCCTAAATTAAAAAGGCCCAGAGCATGGAAGAAGCGTGGTTGGTAAAGTCCCTGCCATGTAAGTAGGGAGCCGAGTACAATCTCCAGCACCCGCATAAAAAGCTGGGTGTCATGGTGCTCCATCCACCCTTGTAATCCCGGCACTGGGGAGGCCGAGACAAGCAGATCCCTGAGGCTAGTCAGCCAGTTTAACCTAATTGTGAGCTTCGATCCCAGTGAGAGACGCTGCCTCAAATAACAAGTTGGATAGCGCCTAAGTAACACACCTGAGGTTGACCTCTGGCTTCCACACATATGTAAATGCACGTGTGTAAATGCACACATGGACATACAGGCACCCCCCACACATAAAAGGCCAAATTCCAGATGGCTTTGGTCAGTATAGCTGCAATAAACTGCCTAAAAGTGAACACTGCAGAGGTATCAGAGGTGGTTGGGAGAAAGGCTGGCTCCAGGAGGGCTCCGGGTTGCACAGCTGAAAGTGACTAAACTGGGCCTGAGCTCAGGGTTCCTGTCTCCTGTCTGACGGTCTCCCCACCTCAGGAAATCCGCATCACACACGATCTCAAGTCAAGGATCATCTCTCTCTCTCAGCCGTTATGTGGTGAGAGTGTGGCCAGTTCCCTGCTCTAGGGTTGTGTTCTCACCTTGTATGCTCCTGCGAGTCCGGGACCTTCGGGGTCTCTCTGGAGGAGCCCTGCCTTCTCCAAGGCCCCTTCTGGGGAGAAACTGCAGTCCAGGATGAAGGTCACCATGTCCTTCAGCTGTTCTGCGTACTCCTCCAGCGAGGCCAGGCTGCCCGTGCAAACCCCAAGCTCATATTTCTGGAACCCTGCTTGGCTGGTCCTGGGGATACAAGGCAATGCTCACAGAACCCCTGGGCGTCCAAGAAGGCCCCCGATATCGCACCTTTTAAAATGGTCATGACAGAGGGGACATAGAATGCTGACATCTTAGGAATTGTCCACAAGGTAGGTACCTTGTTTCCAGCTGAGGGACTTGGCCGCCATCTTTAAAAGTGACCAAAGTGTTATTGTTACTAAATCAGTATGTATACAGCGAGCTCCCAGATTCTGCCCTATCTGATTTGTGAACCCCAAGTCAAGACAAGCTAAATAACAAAAAATGACATAATGGGGGCCTTTCTTCCACAGAGGTGAAGCCAGTAGATTACACGGGACAAAGAGGACACGTGGGGAATCTCTCAGAGCCCACAGGGCAAGGCCACCGCGCCCCACGAAGCCATCTCCTATGGGGTTGAAAGCCCCTGGGGTATAAGTATTTCCTCTGCTCACCCTCAACCTTTTTGCTAAACCCATCTTCCTTTCTTGGCACGTGCTGTGGGACGGGCTGTAGGGGAGACAGGCCCCAAGTCCAGGTTTCAGTGGTCATTAGTCTGTACTAGTTGAAGAGGCTGCAGACCACACAGAGTATGTCGAGGAAGAGGAGAGACACGAGGCAACGAGAGAGCCATCCTGCTGCCTGCATCTAGACACCCAGGTATTGAAGGCACGGCGCCCAGCTGTGGCAGTGCCGAGAAGCATGGAACCTTAGGCTGTGGGGATTAGTGGCTTCATAGTTAGGCACGGGTGTCAACTTGACAGTGGAGGGTTTAAGCTCTGGCACCTTTGTAGAGAATTAGTGATTGAGTTAAGCCCAGAGCAAACCTGCAGGAGATTGTCTAGCCGATGGGTAAAGCCCACATGGGTGGGACTAGGCCCTGGAATAAAAAAGAATGAGCTGGTTGAGAAAGTCGGCATCCCTGTGTAGACTTGACCAGACATGCTGGTCTGGCAAGTAAGGATCATCCCTCTCTCAGCCGTTATGTGGTGATGGTGTGGCCAGTTCCCTTGGCCCTGGTGTTGGTGCGTGCTTTCTTGTCAAGCGGGATTGTGAACTGTAACCGGACTACCAGCAAGAAAATAAATCCTTTGTTCCCTTAGGCCGTTTGATGGTCATTTATCAGCAACCAGGGAGGGGCACTGCAACAGTGGCCCTTGAGGAGGCACCGCCATCCCTTGTCTGGCTGGCAGTGAGCAGCTCTGCTTCACCACATGCCCCTCCCACGACGTGCTGCCTCAGCACAGGGCAACGCAACAGTCAGCTCACTGAAACCTCTGAAGCAGCGAGCTGAAATAAACTTCCCTCCTTTGAGTCATCTGTCTTGGGCATCTCGTTGTGGTGGTGGAAAGCTAACATGTACATAGGAGGCATAAAAGAAGTTTACCTATTGGACAAGGAGCAATCCACAATTAGGCAGAGGGGGCTGAATGTAAAAAGTGTGGACCAGGGCTGGAAAGATAGCTTACAGGTTACGATTCTGCCTCAAAAAATAGAAGGTCCTGAGTTTGGATCCCAGGTCCCATGTTAAAAAAAAAAAGAAGGTGTAGCAATCCTGGATGATCCCAAAGTCACCCTTGGTTCTCCACAGGGACACACAGTACCCTCTGATACACACACGCACACACACACACACACACACACACACACACACACACACACACACACTAAATAAAGTAAAAACAAAAGAGTGGAGCACTGAGTATGGCCCATTGGGGTTCTGCTCCAGGAAGCTACATGCTGGCAACACAGGAGGATGGGGGGGGGAGGAGACAGAAGCGACCTCCGGCCTAGGTGGTGTCTCTGAAGAGCCCTCCCACCTCAAAATGTTAAGGATGGGACATTTCCGGGAAACCTTCTGCCTTGGGAACTGCTGAAAGGTGGGGGCGTCCCGGGTGTGTGTGACTGGAGTATCAGGAGTCAGGGGAAGCTGAACTAGGGCTACCATGGGTTCTCAGATGGGGCTTAGGCACGGTCCACGGGGAAAGCCCTCAAGTCTTCTAAACAGGAGGGTCCGTGACCAGAGGCAGATGCATTTGGTGGGAGAGTGGAAGATGGAGGAAGAGTGGGGGAAGAGGGTGGGACGAGAGAGCAGCAGTGATGCCTGACAAGGAAGAGGCAGCCATAGTCTAGTGGGAGCACAATGACTCGTTGGGAAGCACTACAGACGCAGGATCCCAAGACACTGAGAAGACATGTTATACAGGCCCTCCCTTATGACAGGAATTCACTCCAGTACCCCAGCAACTGCCTGAAACCATAGCTGCTCTTAAACCCTATACTTTCGATATTTTTCCCTAAAAATCTACACCTGAAGTTTAATTTTATAAATCAGGCACTTTCACCATAATAACCAGTAATAAAATGTGACAATTTGATAATATACTATAATTTATTTAAAATTTGAAGTATTTTTTCCATAATTTTCCACATAATATTTTTAGATGTTGGTTACCTATAACTGAAACTATGGAAAGTGAACCATAGATAAGATGGGACTTCTATTTATTTATTTATTGACTTATCTATTGTACAGACGTGTGTGTGTGTGTGTGAGGGGGGGGGGGCACTGTATGTCCCTGTGGAGGACCAAGGGTAACTTCAGGAATCATCCTGGATTGCTTCCATCTCCTTTTTGCTTCACTCGGGATTTTCCAGGCTCTGCCCACCAAGACCAGAGGTGCAGGGCTCCGCTGTTTCTGCTTGGCACTTTTTACATGGGACCTGGAGTCTGAACTCAGGACCTTCTGCTTGTGAGCCAGAGGCGTTTAACCCCTGAGCCCTGGGACTTCTTGCAGTTTAAAATCTGGGCAGTGCCCAGACTGCTATTCAGTGAGCAAAGTGCTTGCCAGGCAAACATGAGGACCCAGGATGCAAAAGGCTCCTGCACCAATGTGAAAGCATAGTATAGCAGCACTGTAACACAGCATGGGACAGGGTAGAGACAGGCATATCTCAGGGTTCACTGGTCAGCCAATCTAGTTGAATCAATGAATTCCATGTTTAGCGAGACCCTACCTCAAAAGTAAGATGGACTCTCGGCGAGGAGGAATCCGGGGAGGTCCGCCCGTGGAGGACGTCGCGTCCCGTGGAAGCCTTCGCCCCCTCCCCACCTCCTCTTCTCTAATAAAGTGGTTTGATCACACACAAAAAAGTATAAGATGGAGAAGTGACAGAGGAAGACACCCCATACCAACCTCTGGTCTCCAGAGGTGCATGCATACACACATGCACATACGTATACCACACAAAAATATCTACCAAAAAAGTCTGGGCAAACACGCAACACACTCGTATGACCTAGGACTCGGGTTTAGTGATGCAAGTGTTATTTTCTTCTTACTTCTATGCATGCAGCTTGCTGGCAAGAAGAAGGAAGTGACAGATGGCAGTGTCCATGAGATTCTCCAGGCCTGGGGCGGGGGCATGGGTGGGATCAGCAGACAGGGGATGAAGTAGAAAAGGTAAGGAGGGCAGTTCACGATGAGCAGTGGTCCTGATGTGGCTCCCTGTTGGGGCAGGTGGTGCCGGTCTCCGAGGCTGAGTCAAAGAGACCCTGTCATAGTTGGAAATGTGTCCCCCATGGGCTCATGTTTGGGAGGGTTGTGGCACCTTTTGAAGGTGAAGTCTTGCTGGAAGAAGGCAGTCACAGGGCTGGGTCTTGAGGTGGATTAGTCCCACCTACTTCTGGGAGAGGTCTGTTCTTGCAGCTAGCAATCCAGCAGCTCCGAGCCTCCCGCATGAGTGTAACGTAGCCCATCTCTAGCTTCTGCCTCCAGCCATACCTTTCCTGCCATCATCGACTGTATCTCCCCTCTGAAACCACAAGCTAAATAAATCTCCCTTAAGTTGTTTGAGTTTGAGCCTTGTCTCACAGCAACAGAGAAGAGTAACTAGTACAGACCCCACAGCATCTTCTTATGTATCAGCCTTGATTCCTATAGTCTAGGCTGTTTACCTGATGTCTGGAACAGCGCCCGAGTTGTGTAGAATCCACTTCTCTGGCTCACTTCGGCCCAGCAAGGGCAGAGGACCACTGTTAACCTGGCAGAAGCTTTCAAAGGTTGGCGCCAGGGATTTGGGCAGGATCACCACACTGGCTGGTCGGAGGCCTAAGTGGGAGATGGGACCAAGGCACACCCTTTTAACTCCACTTTTGATTGACACATTACAGATACCTAGAAGAACACATTTAAAGTGTACAGCATCGCCGCAGATGGTGGGATACATTAGTAATCGTGGCACTGAGGAAGCTGAGGCAGGAGTGTTGTGACTCAGGCTACATAGTGAGGCTCTATCTCAAAAACATACACAGTAAGTACACAGCATAATTTTTTTTTGCAAAACAAAACACAACAACACTGGAATTTTCAGATCAAGAGGTATTATCAGCACCCCAAAACACTCCTACCACCCTTTCTACCTGCTAGCCCCTTCGAAGGCAGTCACTCTCCTGACTTCTAACACCACAAATTACCTTGGCCTGTTACGGCATTTCATGCAATGGAATAATATAGCACATGTCTTCTGACTTCTAATAATCTCTCTTAACCAGACACTTGGGATTTAACCGCACGGCACCTCACAGCAGTCCATTCGTGAGCCCCGATGGGTGGTATGTTCATCCCCCGAGAGGTCAGCCAGCCACTGGGAGGAACGTTTGAGGAGCTTTCAGTTTGAGGTGACAGGGAATGGCGCCGCCATGAGCACAGCAGAGCTTGAACTTTGGGGACACGCTTGTGCTCTTCTGTTGTCACCCATCCTGTGCTGCAGGATGAACATACGCTCAGCTCCACTGCTGCTGCCTGCCACCCCCGCAGGGCATCTTGGATACTTGGTGCTACCTCTTTCATCAACTGTCCTGGCAGCTATGCCATGGGGTCCAACTGTGACTGTGATGTGCAATGTGAAGTAGCCATGATGACTCATGTGGCTAGAGGCTTTCATCTGCATTGCTGGCCATTTGGTTAATTTTGGAAGGACCCTGACTGGCTATTGGTGATTTTTTTTTTTTGTAGACTGACTGCTGAATAGCAGTGTCTCACAGAGTCTTGACAGAGTGGTAGAGGAGGGCTGCGCTTTGCACATCAGGATCTGTTTCAAGGACAGGTGACCCTCCTGGGGACTGAGCGACCAACTGAGTTTGGAGGTGAACGATTCGGGCCTTGAACCCTAATTTTGATCCTGCCCAACTCTGTGATCCTGGGCAGCAGCTTTGCATCTCTCTGCTTGTTTCTGTCCCCTCCCCCCACCCTGAAGTTGGCACTAAACACGCCTACCACAGAGAGATGTTCTTGAGTTAAGCTTTGGAAATTATATCACATTGTTAAAGTAACAAAACAGTATATCTGACATATTCTCCTTTTCATAAAAGTGATGAGAGAAAGCACAAGGAGGGAATATACCTCTGCATTAATCATGCTCGTCTCCAAGTAACAAGACTGCGAATGACTTTGCCATTCTTCTGCATGCTTTATCCACATTAAAAAACCCAAACTGCAATGTTTGAGTGGGTCCCCAGAAGTCCGTGTGTTGGAACCTTGGTTCCTTCCCGTGGCAAGGTGGGGAACCAGGATCATATAGGAGGTCTAGTTCATGAGTGTAAAAGCCTTTTATCAATGGATTGTGCCTTCTTTTTTTTTACAGAAAGTTTTCATTTTATTATTATTATTTATTCAATTGTGTGTGTGTGTGTGTGTGTGTGTGTGTAGAATCAAGGGTGAATTCGGGAATCATCGTGGACCCCTTCTACCTCCTTTTTTTTGGTTTTCCCCCGGGATTCACAAGCTCCACCCACCAGGACCAGAAGCACAGGCCAAGCCTGCTTCCGCCCAGTGTTTGTACGTGCCATCTAAGATCAGATCTCAGGACCCTCCGCCTGCAAGGCAGAGGCTTAACCTCTGAGCCATCTCTCCAGCCCCGGATTAGTGCCTTCTTGAGTGAGTGAGTTACTACAAAAGTATTAGCCTTAAAGCAAGTTCACTCCTGCTGCTCCCTCTTGAGCATGCATCCGCTTACCCTCTTGCTGTTTGCCTGCAGTTAGAGCAGCACAAGGCCCTTATCAGATGCCGGCTCCAGGCTCTTACACTAGCCAGCCTTCAAAATCATGACCTAACATAAACTTCTTTCCTTTATGAATTGTGCAGTGCGATGGTTAACCTTGCTGATCAACTCGATGAGATTTAGACTCACCATAGAAACAAATCTTTGGGCATGTGTGTGAGGGATTAATTAGATTCACTGGGAATGTTGGTGGCCCTATTCCATGGGATGGAATCCCAGATTGGATAAAAAGAAGATAATGGGGCTGGAGAGACAACCAAGGGGTTAAGACTTTGCCTCACAAGCAGAAGGTCCTGAGTTTGGATCTCAGATCCCACGTAAAAATGCCAGACAGAAATGGTGGTGGCCTATACTTCCAGCTCTGAAGGTGGAGCCTGGGAAATCCCAGAGCAAAGTAAAAAGGAAGTAAAAGCCATCCGGGTTGATTCCTGAAGTCACCCTTGGTCCTCCAGAGGAATATGCTGTGCCCTTTGATACATACACCCCCCTCCCTCCCACACACATCGAAGAAGAAGAAGGAGGACAAGGAAAAAGTGGAGGAGGAGGAGGAGAAAGGAATAGGAGGAATAGGAGAAAGAGAAGGAGGAAGGGAGGAATAGGAGGAGGAGGAGAGGAGGAAGAGGAGGAGGAAGATGGGGATGCCTTGGAGACCCCAGATCCAAGCGGAGGAGGGGAGGAAGAGGAGGAGGAGGAAGAGGAGGAAGAGGAGGAGGAGCAGGAGCTGAGCACTGCATTCCTCTCTCTGTGCTTCCAGATCGTGGATGCGATGTGACCAGCTACCTGCCACCATAGTTTCCCGTGGAACTGTTGGCCAGAAAGAACCCTTTCTTTCTTAAGTTGCTTTCACCAGATATTTTGTCACAGCAATGAGACAAGTAACTAAAATACCCAGTGTCAGGGGTTATTCCACAACCACAGAAAACAGATAGAGACAAAAGTCATTCTTAAGTAAACATAATTGTGTTCTACTAGAGAAGTAACCTTGAAGACAGTTCTCTGAACTGCCAGATTTGCTTAATCAACATGTGGACCTTTCAGTTATGCAGTAATACTGTCAGCTAATATTTACCAAGTGTTTATGATATGGCAGGTTCTTCGTGCTAATTTACATGTGTATTTATCTGTAATTTACAGTTGAGGGAAATGAAATGACTTGTCCGGGCCGCACAGCCCAATCAGGGCTGCAGTCTGGGACAGGTGACCCTGAGTTCCTCTTCCTTCATCACAGCAGCATTTCCACTGAGCCTCCCTGTGATGGGGCCAATGGGCCCGTGAGATGCTCGGTGGACAATGCCGCTTGCCATCAACCCTCAAAAACCTGAGTTTGATCCCTGGAACTCGCCCATGTAAAGGTGGGTGGAGAGAACCAACTCCACAAAGTTGCTTTCGGACCTCTCACTATACACACAGAAACAATAATGAAACCATTTGAAGAGCGCTGGGTCCCACCTGCTTGGAGATGGTGGGATGAAACAGACGTAACTGCTGGGAAAATCTGAGACTTGTGATGTGTGGCAGTGACTGAAGCTCATTATCCCAAACCCTACAGTCAATGCCAATGATGGACTTCCCAAGTGGGGATGCCTTGGACACCCCCGATGCTGAGAGTAGGAGGAAGCCGGTGCACTGTTCGGGCCAGCCAGGCTCCATACGACCTGCACCTGCAGTAGGTGTGGTGGGGGAGCCAGCTCAAGTCTCACTCCTCTCCTGCTGCCTCTTCTCCCAAAGCCTATTGTGAGGACAGATTGGATTTTTAATACAGTGAATCAGGGAGGCACTAGGGACACAAGGCTCCTTTGTTTCCTTTCTAATTAAGTGTACTTCAGAGTGTGGCGTTTAGGTTTTGCTCATCTCTACTGCTGGAGATGAACAGAACCGTCTTCGAGTTGTTCCTGGGACATGGAACAGAGCCCGGAGCTCCCTTTAAAGCAGGGGCAGGGGCAGCCCGCACTGCTGAGCAAGGACTCTTCCCGGTGTGATTTGTGAATCCCTGGGGCTCTCGGCTCCATTTAAGGTCATGGCATTTGCTCTTTGTGGAGAGAAACCAAGTGATTTATTCTGAGTCTTTTAGCCAAAAATCAATTTTTAACTTAATAACGAGAGGAAAAAAAGGAAAACCTTTATGTTCCTAATCTGATATAAAGCCTCCGGAGACAACTCTAGACTGGAGCTTTCCAGCTGAGGGGTCACATGAGTTTTCCCTGTGGATCACTACACGCTGGCAGGTGGCATGGAAGGATTTCCCCAGCCCACATGGCCCTTCCGAGGGCTCCTAGGGACAAGTCTGTCACCATTCTCATTCTAAAACGAGGCTGTGAAGGTCATACGGTTTACTCGCAGGTATGTACTGGTATGTTGCAAAGCTGGGAGCTACAGCCACACTACCCACTCCAGGCCGAGGCTTTGACTGCTAAAGCCCCACAGCCTCTCAGAGACACCTGGGGTGAACCTAGTGTCTACTGATGGAGTGTAATGACTGTGACACAGGGGCAGACTGTGACCTTGGGGGGTCTTCCATACAATACCTTCCTGCTGAAGCCCCTTCACCACTGACTCTGGTCTTGGCCATAGGACTTGCTTTGGCCAAAAGGCCTAGGTGCAAACAGTCTTGATATGTGACCTGCACGCAAAGGCTTATCCTCAAGGAATGTTCTCTCCTGGAATCCTGAGCTACTGTGGAAAGAAGTTTGCCTACCATTGTTGGAGAGGTTTCACAGAGAGAAGGAGGGTTAGGCCCTCTGCTCCGGCTGTCCCAGTTGGACACCAGAATGTGATAATAAGCATCTTGATGGTCCAACCCCCAACACTAGGAACCACTTTGGCAAGCCCAGCCTCAGTGGTAGATGTGTGAATTATGGTTTTTAAGTGACCAAGTATTAGGGTGCAATACTAAATTATCATTATCCCATAAACAGCAACAGAGACCTGTTGTGGCAGGAAATGAAATGAGAGTTGGCCTTGTTCCAGTGATTTAAACAGTGATACTACTGGGCTGGAGAGATGGCTCAGGGGTTAAAGCCTGTTACTCACAAGCAGAAGGACCTGAGTTCAGATCCTATATCCTACATAAACCTCCACTTCCTGGGAGGCAGAGCCTGGAAAACTTGAGAGCAAAGCAAAAAGGAGGTAGAAGGAATCCAGGATGATTCCTAAAGTCATGCTTGGGCTTCCGCAGGCACACACAGTGCCCTCTGATACATATAAACTCTCTCTCTCTCTCTCTCTCTCTCTCTCTCTCTCTCTCTCTCTCTCTCCAAAAACCCAGTGCTGTTTTCCCTTTGGTGTTTCCACAATCACCAGAAAAGTCTATTTTCATTCCTTTTTTTTTTTTTTTTTTACTTCTGGGGTTGACCCTTGGGCTTTGTGCATATTAACCAAGTGCTGTAGCTCTGAGTTACATCAGAGCCTAAAAGTCTGTTTTTATTGCCAAATATTGTTAGACCTTAGTCGAATGACATATTTAATATGTTTTTGTTTTTCCTCTCAGGATCCTTGAAAGCCTTAGGTGTGTGTAACTCTGGAAACAGGAAAAGTAGGTACTAGCTGCCCAGAGAATAAGGCCAGTCAAGGATGAATCAAAATCAGCTTGGAATGCAATATGATCAGAATACTTTTCCTGAGAGAAGAAATTATCCCCTTTTGTTTGTGTTTTATTTTGTGAGACTGTCTTAATCTGTACTCCTCACTGGTAGCCAAGACTCACCGCAGACACATAGCAATTCTCCTACCTCAGTCTCTCAAGTGCTGGAATTCAGGCGTGAGCTGCCACATCCAGCAAGAAAATCCCTTTTAGCATCTGCGTCTGTGGGCAGTTCTCCATGTAGAGTTTGGTGACCTGGCAGAACTGAGTGACCCTAGACCCTTCCAAGAAATGTCTACACCCCAAGTTAAAGAATGACCAGAACTATTAATAACACACGTGACTCTTTCTTTTTCCCACAGAAGCTAAATGTCTCAACCTATACAGCTGGTATTTATTTTTTTTAAATTTTTTAAATTTATTTTTTATTTTTTTTATTCAATTGTGCGTGTGTGTGTGTGTGTGTGTGTGTGTAGAACCACGGGAGAATTCAGGAACCACCATGGACTGCCTCCACCTCCTCTTTGTTTACTCTGCCCCGGGATTCACAGGCTCCGCCCTACCAGGACCAGAAACACAGGCCGCCCCCGCTGCCACCCAGCATCTATACATGGGGTCTAGGATCCGAACTTGAGTCCTTCTGCCTGCAAGGCAGAGGCTTAACCCCTGATCCACCTCTCAGCCCCTATACAGCTGGTATTTCTAAGAATGTCCCCCCCCCAAAAAAAAAAATCTAGCCAGGCATGGGAGGTGGAGTCAGGAGAGTTAGGAATTCAAGATCAGCTTCAGTTATGTAGGGAGTTGAGGCCAGACTGGGCTACATTAATCAGTGCCTTAAAAAAAAAAGCAAACAAACAAAAAACATTGAGCCTCACTTACTGTCAGCCATGCTGAGTGTGTTTCCGATGTATGTTTTCTTAGGTAGGCTCCTTATGGCAGAGGGAATGCAGGACCTCAGGAGGTGTAACAAGGGTGTCATGGGCCACAGGGAACCTGGGCAAGAGAGGAAGGGAACAGATTAGAGGTAGAGCCTCCTGTAGGCACAGCCTCCTGCAGGCACAGCCTCCTGCAGGCACAGCCTCCTGCAGGCACAGCCTCCTGCAGGCACAGCCTCCTGCAGGCACAGCCTCCTGACAGCCTCCTGCAGGCACAGCCTCCTGCAGGCACAGAGTCACCATTGGACCCCTCGTCCTTGAACATCTGCAGCAGGCACTGGGGAAGTTTTTCCTGTGGTCAGATCTCCGTCCTAACGCTTGGTGACCTGTGTGTTCTTCCCCTGACTTGGAATGACTCTATCCCTCTCTGTAGGCTTTTCTGGGCCTCTGAAGCTGCTCGGAATTCCCATGTCTGGGAAGCAGCCCACAGGGCCTTCTGCTCTCAGAACATTCTGTAAACTTCTTTTGGGCTAGAGTCACAGGGTGCAACCCTCTGTGACTCTGAATGTTGTTTTCTCCCCAGTGCCTGGTAGATAGGGACACATCTTAGACTTCTTCCCCAGGCTTCAGCACACCTATGACAACCTATGGATCTAGCACATCCTAAATTACTTTCCATGGACTGAGCAATGAATGAACAGCACTTGCAGTCATAAAGAACACCCAAGTCCATTATCTGTCCTGTTATTTAGATGGGTTCCTGGAAAGTAGGAATTTTGTTTTCTGCTTTTTGCCTCCATCCCTAGTGATTTATATACATTTATGGTTAATGAGAAAGTATTTTGTTAAAAAAAATTGCAATTGAAGTTTTAAAAATTGGGGCTGAGGAGCCGGCTCAACAGTAAAATGCTTGCTGTACAAACATGAGTCCTGAGTCTGGTCGCCAACACTCATGTAAAACGCTGGACGCGCTCCCGGGGGCTTGCTGGCCAGCTAGCTTAGCCAATCAGTGAGCTCCTGGCTCAGGGAGACCTTGTCTTGAAAAATAAGTTAGTAAGCAATTTAGGCAAACACCCAACGTTAATCTCTGCACTCATGTACAAAACTCATGTGCACCTGAACTCACACACATCATATACACATGAACACGTTACAACATATACACACAAAAAGTTTGAAAGTTTTTTATTTACCTCTTTGACAGAAACAAGAGAGCCAATGAGAAAGAGAGAGAGAGACAGAGACAGAGAAAGAGAGAAGAGAGAAGAGAGAGAGAAAAAGAGAGAGAAAGAACTTATTACTTATGTATCCCATGGTGCATAGGTAGAGGTCAGAGGACAACTTTGGGGTGTTAGTTCTCTCCTTCCACCAAGTGGGCTTGCAGGGATTGAACTCCGGTTGCATGCAAGTGCTTAATGTGACTCTGCTGAGCTATCTCGCTAGCCCAGTTAATTTTAAAAATAGAGATGGAGCTGGTGAGGTGGCTGGTGGGTAAAGATTCTTTTGCGCAAACCTGCTGGCCTGAATTCAATCCCCAAAACTCACGTGGGGGAAAGAGAAAAATGACTTCTGAAAGTTGTCTTTTGATCTCTACACATGTGATGTTGAATGCACATGCCTGCTTCCTCTCCTTTCTTGTGTCACCAACTAGATAAATTAAAAAATAGAGAGGGGCTAGAAACTAGGAAATTACACTTAGAAAGGAATCCTATAAGCTGACTTCTCATAGGAACAGAGCTGTTCCTATGCGTTAGCAAACATAGTTCTGACCTCTTAGATATGGCCTGTGTCCTTTTCATCCAAATAGGTCCAATACCTTATATAGGAACCAGAAAAGCAAGTGTTTGTTGAATGACGGACTGACTGCAGAATGGAAGAAAGCATGATTTAAGAGTTGTTTTAGAGTGAGGGCTTGGGACAATGTTGCTTTTCCACCATCCTCTCTATCTAAAAAGAAGTAACTAGTGAGATTCCAAACTGGCAATTTATGCTTTCAACTCTAATTTCATAGGTAGAAACCCATGTAAGCCCCAGGTCTATTTTAACAAAGATTTGAGATTGCATAGAATCTCAAACAAACACAACAAAAACAAGATAGCTCTGGGAGGAGAAATGTATTTAAAACTGACACGAGTGCTTTGCTTTAATAGCTGTGGGAACAGCGAGGACACACAGGAGAGAACAGCTAGTCCTGGCTGGGCTGGGGGAGCTGCAGGGTCAGATGAGGTTGGATTCTAGGCCCGGGTGGAAAGTGAAGCTGAGGCCTGAGGCAGCTGCTTTGGCAGCCTGGCCTGGCCCTGGACTGCTGGCTGGCAGGCCTGACCCCCAGCCAAGCAGCTACTCACAAGCTAAGGTCCTAGATTTCTGTGGTTCTCAGAGTCGCTGCAGGAGACTTAGCACCTCTGCCCGGCGCCCAGCAGATGCCAAACAGAACGAGTCCATAACTGTGCGGGAGATTGAGCTTCTGCCACTGTGCTCGCTTAGTATCTGGAGGAAGAAGTGGTATTTACCCAAACCCACTGAAGCGAGACCTCTTGGGGCCCAAGACAACCCACTCCCTGTCCATTATGGTTCCACACAGCGGCAGTTGTAGCCTCTAGATCAGCACCCGAGTGTTCTCGTCTTCCTATCAGTGATTTCTTTATTGTATTGCTACACGTGTGAATGGATTCTAGGCTGCTTTCCTAATTCAAAAATAGGTAGCTAGACACCTGCCTTGGGAAGTGCGCGCTGCAGTCGTGCTGCCGCGCATACATGGAGGGAGTAGAGCTAAACACGGCTACTTTACAGAGTCACCTCTTGAAGGCAGGGGTCAAACAGGATTAAGGACAGGTCTGCTGGCTCCTGTCAAAGCAAAGTCTGTGGTACACCCATCACAGAATGCCCACTCATAACAAAGGATAGCAGATGTCACCATCTATGGGTACTCACTGGATACCTGGCTTCATACTAGGAGCTTTATTGGCATCATAAGTTCATTCCTTACAATAGCCTTACAAGAAAGGCATTATAAATCTCGTATAAACAAGGAAATGGAGACCCAGGGAAGTCCAAAAAGTTACATAAATTCCTATAATTAGTAAATAGAACCCAAATCCAAAAGCAGGTCTGAGTCCATGCACATTTATTAGAAACTACATCGGTGTATCCATGCATCTATCCATCTATCCATTTGTAGTGCTGAGAATCACATCCTCAGTGTATCTTAGCAATAACACAGACCATCACCATTCTATCCAACAGTGATTATAGGGCAGAATCTCTGGATTCTTAGATGACTGAATATTGAACACCAGTGTTTTATCCAGGGCCTCTGGTAAGTGCCCTGCTGGATGGCTGAAGTGTCTCATTTCTTACTATCTTTCTCTAGACATTAAGCAAGACAGAATCTCAACAGCCAGGGATGAGCTCCAAGAAATTACCTTTCTGTGGCGAGCTCTCTTTTTTCTCTCTGGAGAAGCCGAAACAATCAAATTCACGAATATTATTTCCTAGTATCAAATATGCAAAGAAGGGTCCCAAGAACAATCAATCAACCCGTTAGCAGGATCTGACACACCCAAACTCCACTGTGAAAATATCTGATGTACACCTATTACAGATGACTGAAATTCCCACCATTACAGAGCCATTCCTTTGCTTTCTACAAAGAATTCAATTCTAGGAATGTGTCCTACATATAATTTCAACCAGTCAGTGGGATGATTGATTATATGGAAACACTGTCATAAATAATTTAGAAACAATCTAGTAAAGGCTGATTAAACACATGGAGGACTGGTCATATTGAAGATTAACTAGATGAACTCTGGTGCTAGTAATAATCTCTTTCCTGTTATAACAAAATACCCGAGACTGGGTAGTTTACAAAGAATCAAGTTTAACAGCCAGGCATGGTGGCACATAGTTTTAATCTTAGCACTTGGGAGGTAGAGACAGAAGGATTCAAGTTCACGGCCATCCTGGGCCACATCATAGCCTGATATCTGTCTTGAGTACGCAGTAAGATGATGTCTCAAAACAAAGCAAAATCAAGCAGTATTGAAGTGTATTTGGCTTCATGCCTCTGCAGGTTGGGAAGTCTACCATGTCGGTGTGAACATCTGTTTAGCTTCTACTGAGGATTCTCTGGCTTCATGGTGAGGGACAGAAAGTATCAGAGAGTGAGTGTGCTGGCTCAAGTCTCTTTCCTCTTCCTTTAGAGTCACTGATGCTATCAAGAGGGCTCAACCTCATGACCTCATCTCCCAAAAGCCCCACATTCAAATACCATTAACATATGATTGGGGGATTAAGTTTTCAGTACACCAGCTTTCAGGAGACACATAGAACCATAGCAGAACATCCATACCATGTAATGACATAACGTAGGACTATTTTTTTTTAATGAGACAGTCCTTTATAATTCATCTGAAATGATCTCCTAAAGATACAAGATAAACTAGTACAGGTGGAGAATCCCATATGTACTAACACATCCATGTTCATTCTGTTCTGTTCAAAGCCACATAAACCACCTCTGAAAGCATAGAAAAAAGCTTTACTAATGGTCCTTACAGAGAGGAGGTCAGGCTGGGGGTGGCGTCTTCATAGCGATGACTAATCTCCTCCCCATCCCTCTCTTTGCATGCAGGACTCTCATTTTCTGCTCCTCCCCCAAGTCTCCATGTCCTCCTATAGCCATGTGTTCCCATAGCCATCTTGCCTTGATCCCAGCGAGCCAGGGTCACTCATATGCCCTTCTCCCCGTGAATGCAAGACCTTCTCTCATGCTCCTCCTCTCTCTGTGCTGGCTGAGCTGGTATCACTTGTCTCTCAGAGGGCACAGAGGGGGCTGTATTAGGGTGCTGGGACACTGGGAATGGAAGGCAGAAAGTAGCTCCAGCATGTACTGTGAAGTGGAGCGGGTTGGGGGGGGAGGTGTCAGGCAGCATTTAAGATTCAACTCCAAGTTCCCTTTCATGAACCTGCCACACTTATTAAGTTACCAACCACAAAATCAGTGATGTTCAGACATTATCTACGCATCCGTCCACTCGCCCACCCAAGCGCCATCACGGTAAAAACCCAGGGCCAGCTGAACTCTCGACCTAGCCGTACGCTCAAGAGGGAAGCAAGACCTATCTGGCTCTATTTTTAATTTGGTAAAATGAGACTGATAATACTAGGTGCTCGCTAGATGTGCTCAGGGATAAGAAGTTAGCATAAGTGGGGTTCTTGGGTCACTGCCTGCTGGGGTCCCCACTCACTGCAGAAGCATTGCCTGTGAGCAGTGTGCTGGAGGCACAGCAGTGAGTCTGACAGTCGCAGCCCACACTCACAGGGGTTGGCCAGCCCAAGAGGCCTGCCTTGAACATATAATCACCATCAGGTCTATCTCCTGATGAGAGAGAAAAGTAAATAGACAATGCTAACACCATATGCTTAGTGTTCCTGGGCCACATGGAGAAGGGGCTGGGTCTTAAAAGATGAGGGTCCTTGGAATAAGAACAGAAGGTCCTCTCACTCCACGCCAACAGACGGAAGGGACAGTGGCCGGAAGGCACGTGGAGGGAGGGACTCGACTCTGCGTGTAGCTGTGTGTTGCACAGGTCGGAGCATGGCGGGAACGGCCACCGAGAGGGAAGACAGGGACTAGCTCATGAAAGGTCATGAGAGATGGGCAGCTAGAAAGTCTCCTTTCTAGAAAAGAACCTGCCAAGGACAGCGTGCCTCAGCCCTTTGTCTGTCCCGCGAGAAAGGCTAATGCTGGGCACACTTGAGGGACCAGTTGAAGTCACTATTTTTTTTATTCAATTGTGCGTGTGTGTGCGTGTGATGTGTGTGTGTGTGTGTGTGTGTGTGTGTGTGTGTGTGTGTGTGTGTAGAACCACGGGCGAATTCGGGAACCACCATGGACCGCCTCCACCTCCTCATTTACTCTGCCCCTGGGATTGACAGGCTCCGCCCTACCAGGACCAGAAGTGCAGGCCGCTCTCGCTTCCACCTGGTGACTATATGTAGGGTCTAGGATCCGAACTCAGGACCCACGTATCCTGCCTGGGTATGTGCAGAACAAGCATCTCTCCTTCCAAGCCCCGAGATGGAGCCGCCGAAGAGGCAGGAGAGGACATGAGGCTCAGCAGCCTAAGGCAGCAAGTGCTTCACAGAAGAATCAGTGGTTCATGGAGGTCGAGGCGAATAAAGTGCACAGACCCCAGGATCATGAGTCACGCGTTCTCCCTCACGGCCACGATGAAGCCACCATGCTCTACCGCCCAGCCACAAGCACAGGGAGACCCTTATGTTTATATAGCACTGTATTTGAGATTTCGAGGGGTGGAAAAAATAGACATTTCCTGGAAGCTCACAGTCTATCAGAGAAGAACTCATTATTCACAAGAACAAACAAGTGACAGTGGTACAAAACTCCATTTCTGGTTTCTGTAACCGTCCCCTGCATCGCTTCCCCAGCGTCCCACAACGTGACAATGGAAGAACAGGATGAGTAGGTGTTCAGACCTTCTCTCTACTCACTAATTTTTGTGGTGGGAGTTGCTTAGTGTTTGCCAAGAGAGTGGCTGGTGGTAGCCTAAATACAACTGCAAATTTGCAAAATAAATGCCGCTGTAAGGAAGAAGGCATCCTAACTGTACAAACATTTCATTAAAAATGTCATGGCAATAACAGAGACAAAAGGCTGGGGAAAAGCTGGCAGTCATAATTAACATTTGTTTATTTAATAGGTCAGATATAAGTGCTCCCAATATGAAAAGGATTGTTAACAAACAACTATTTTCAATCAAGACAAACGGTGGTTCCTTGTCCTTCCCTTTGAAAGTGAGTGAGTTCTCAAGCCTTTAGGTTTGGAGAAGGGGGAGGGCAGGAGCTGGGAAAGGGCAGGAAGCCATGGTGTTGAGAGCAGGGTGTCAGAGCCCAGTTGGATGAGCAGCCAATGAGAAGACTCATTGGGGGTGAGAATGTGTCCTATATATGAGGAATGTTGTCCTGGCCTGGCCCATAATGGAGTGAGTCCAAGCATAGTAAGGGCGTAGTTATGTGGAAAAAGAAGTGATGGAAATGGGGAATTTGGGTTATATCAAATAAATCAACACATTCATGCTCAGAGAACCATATGGGAAGGCAGAAAACTAAAACAAACTCTATGGTTTCTGGATGTATCACTGTGAACTAGTGGTTTCCAATCTGCTGTTTTTAAAAGTGTAAGTATGTGGGGATGGAGGGAGAGAAAGACAGAGGAAGAGAGAAAGAGAAAGAGAGAGAGAGACAGAAAAGAAAAGTAAGTATGTACCATCTCGTTCTGTCTGGGGGTAGTAAGAATAAGTGTATTTAATATTCAGATCTTTTGATTCTTAATACTTTTTCCTATTATGAAGAATTAAGATTCCTTGGAGAAATTTATGCTGGGAAAGGATGGTAATGACAGTTACACAGTAATGTAGATGTACTTAATGACAGTCATGTCATAGTTAGGCACGGGTGTCAACTTGACTGTCGAGGGTTTGAGCTCTGGGCACATTTGTAGAGAATTAATAGTTGAGTTAACCCCAGAGCAAACCTGCAGGAGATTGTCTAGCTGATGGGGAAGGCCCAGCCTATGGTGGGTGAGACTAGGCTCTGAACAGATGAATAAAATACAGAGAGCTGGTTGAGGAAGTTGGCATCCTTGTGTACACTTGGCCAGACATGCTGGTCTGGCAAGTAAGAATCGTCCCTGTCTCAGCCATTCAGTAGAGATGGTGTGGCCAGTTTCCTAGGCCCTGGTTTTGGTGTGTGCTCTTCTGTCAAGCTGGATTAAGAACTGTAACCAGTAAGAGAAAATAAATCCCTTGTTCCCTTAAGCCGTTTGATGGTCATTTATTGGCAACCATGCAGGTGAACTGCAACAGGTCTGTACATATAAAAATGACACAATGGTAAATTTGATAATAGATGTTTCACCAGAATAAAAATGTTGGACGTTAAAAGTTGAAGTAATGTGAGCTGATATGATGGCTCTGAGGGCAAAACGTCCTTGCCACTCAAACTAAGTTCGATTTCTCCAAATTTAGGTAAAAAGTTGGATGTGGCAGCACACATCTGCAATCCCAGTACTCCTGTAGTGAGATGGGAAGCAGAGACAGGAGACTCATCCAGAAACTTGTGACCCAGATAGTCTATTTCAACAAGATAGAAAGAGAGAACTGACTCCCGAATGTTCTTCTCTAACCTCTGCATGCGTGCCATGGCATGTACATGTTTACATCTAAAAAATTGTGATTGTGAGACAGTGTGGGCATTATTCTAGTTGAAATAACCCAGACACAGAAAGACAAATACCCTGTGATTCTACCATAGGGGAGCCTCGATTAGACAAGTTCAGAGAGACAGAAAGCATGAGGTTGACAGGGGCTGGCAGTGGGGACAGAGCTAATATTTACTGGGAAGATGAACATGTTCTGAGAAAGGATGGTGGTGACAATTCCACAGCAAAGTAATGTATTTAATGATGTAGCTTTATGGATATGAACTAGCAAGATGGTAAAATTTGCATAATATATTTTATCATAATAAAAATTTTGAAATTAAAACTTAAAAATGCAAAAAAGTTAATATATCTTTAAAAATTAAAAACTACAATCTATGATTGTTAAGATCATTCATTCAACATTCACTTCAAAGAATTGGAGGCATGTGGGACTCAACTATCAAATAGTCTTCACCCAGGGGGACCCATTCTGACTAGATGGAAAGGAGATTGGGAAAGGAAGGTTTTGTGTATCTATTTTACATGACTGACCATTAACTTCGTGACTCTTAAAAACCTCACCATAACTCTGTCTGCTACCATGACTGTGAATGTCCATTCTTAGAGAGTTACAGAATATCCGAAAGTCTCATTCTTCAAACTGAATCTGCTCTGAGTTACCTAGCCAAGTAAAGCAACCCAACCAAATGGCAAAAGTTCAAAGGCCTTGCCATTGTGGATGAGAAAGGATGAGAAAGGCATTCTATTTCAGGGTGGCTTGGCCTATAAAACTAGAACACATGTGCCTGCTTATTTAACATGGAGATTCTGCAATGGGTCCAGCAGGCCACATTCCTGTAACCATGAAACATGAGCCAGGAATCCGCAAGATATCTGCGTGTAGACGCTGCCAACAGCAAATGCTGAGTCACACAGTTCTATGGACAAGTCCTTGTCGAGCCAGGCAGTTACTTTAATGATGTCCGGCTACCCTGACTTTACCCAGTTTAATGGCATGACCTGCAAGTCAAGGTCCCGTGAGCATTGCTCCCTGGCTGAAGGGATTGGAGACTCCCAGCATTTAAATTGTGGGGCCAGGGGCAAGGCCTGCATAAGAAGGCACACGAATAGACAGTGGAGCATGTGCTTCTACTCTTTGCATTTCTGCATTTTTCATGTCAAATGCCACACATGCCAGGACAGACATTTCCTTAGTATCTCTGGGGCTATAGTTTTCACATTCTGTAAATATTTGTGCAATTATTTATGAATTGATGGTATTACTAATTGTTTTAAAAATACTTCTGTTAGAGATATGTGTATGTTTCTTTAATTGAGAGTAAAATTAATTTTGGTTACTATTTAGAATTTCTTGTCTCAGAACCATATATTAATACAGAATTACATTCACCATGCCTTTCAAGAAGTTTGCTGCATGATAGCATAAACATATGGAAATAATTACATATTCATAGTAGCCTGTTAGAGAAGCAGATATTATGGGACAGCTATAATAACAGGTCTTTAACTTAAATCCTTATATATGGACTAATAATATAAGGCAATCAAGTTTAAAATGTGACTCTCTCTCTCTTTACACACACACACACACACACACACACACACACACACACACACACACCATATGCACTCTTTGCCTTGTAGCCAAGGCTCCATCTATTGTTTCAAAAGATCTTTCATTCCACTAAGACTGCATCCAAAAGTAGTTGAGACTGGGTATCCATCAATTCAAGCAGGATTATGCCCACCTCTCCTGGCTTTGATCAGGTCCCTCTACGAGCACCCCCAGCACCCATGCTCAGGACTCATTCTTTGCCCATAAATTCTTTTACTGTCCACTGCATACAACCAGTGCCAGGTCCATATCCAGGAAGGATAAGGACTGCATGCTGTCAACTGTGGGGACAGGGGACTTGGGTTCTTTAGGCAAGTTCACCGGAGGAGTCAGAGAGGGTCCCTGCTTACCCTGGGAGGGAGGGTGCACCTTTTGTGGGACCTTGGACAACCCCGGAGAGACAGAGAGGAGCTTCCGGAGCCTTTTCCCTGTGCGCAGCTGGCAGCTGCAGGAGCGTGTCCCTGGCTCTCGCTGGTGCATTTCCATGGGAACGGCTCGGCAGCCCCGTGCTGGGAGGTGTGCTCCATCTATTTCTATGGCTGCTATCACCATGGCACCTACTTGCTCTGAAAAACACAGCTAAAAACGGAACCTAAAGAAGAGGGGGGCAATCCACTTCCCTGCACTCACCTCCTGCAGTGGTTGTCACACCTTGTGACTGCTCACATGGGCCTCTGCATCTCAAGGTTCTGTGTCTTTGTTGCCTGTGGCCTTAAAAAATAAGAGATTCGCTATCTGCACCAGCATGTGAGTAAGCTGTGACTGAACGTCCAGAAAATTCCCACTCAACCATAGGTATATACACATGCTGGAGGTATATACACTTGCTGTAGGTATATACACTTGCTGTAGGTATATACACATGCTGTAGGTATATACACATGCTGTAGGCATATACACTTGCTGTAGGTATATACACTTGCTGTAGGTATATACACTTCCTGTAGGTATATACACATGCTGTAGGTATATACACATGCTGTAGGTATATACACATGCTGTAGGTATATACACTTGCTGTAGGTATATACACTTGCTGTAGGTATATACACTTCCTGTAGGTATATACACATGCTGTAGGTATATACACATGCTGTAAGTATATACACTTCCTGTAGGTATATACACTTGCTGTAGGTATATACACATGCTGTAGGTATATATTTCTCCAGGGAACTCACACAAGGTGTCTTATTCAGGGATCTAGGTTGGTATTTTGGGGAAGGGAAGAGAAGGAGGTGTGTGTGGAAGCTTTGGTTTCAAAGTTTACAGATGACTCAAGAAAAAGCCTATGCTTCTTTTGACAAAGAGATCATGGGTTTTCCTGGGAGCAAGGACTTCTCTCAAGGCCAATCACCTCCTGAAAGGTCTTCCTTAACTATGGCGTCCATAACTATGAGGGCTCCCAGTTCTTCTTGGCCCACTGATTAATTGGGTGGCCTGGATAAGTCTTTTCCCTTCCCTTCCATTCCCCATGGGGGAAGTAGGACGAAGTAGGATAACAGCTTACGTCTCAGGGATGTGACCATTACAAGAGACGCTGCAGAAAAATCCTCTCACCTGGAGTCAGTACCAGTAGGCTCTCAGCAACCAGGTGTCTCCTTTCTCCAATTCTCTCACTGAATAGTTTAAGGCAGAGTAAATACTGCATTTGGTGAATAAAGGATTAGCTTTTAAAATAGGAGGAAACAGGCCTGCTTCCTGAGTGTTGTAATAAATACTGCATTTAAACTCCCAGCTCACACCAAGCCTGAGAGACCTGTGCTCCCAGACCCCTCGCAGCCCCACTTCTCAACTCACTCCCAAGAACAAAGAACATTCTGCTCCGGCCAAACAGTCTGAGGCTGCTCTCACACGCAGTCCATTCCTTTCCTGCCTTTTTATTTTATACGAACGACTCTCCTGTCATGATTACTGTGACATTTCCTCAACTCCCATGGAGACCCTGATTTTCATGTAGGGGATTAATGTGCTTTAGAGAAGCTGGACTCTACTCTACGATCCGGGGACGGGACATGTGACTTTAAGCTGCTCCGTGAATCTCATTGCCCAGCATGCAGGGACTGATGGGATATGATCTAAGCTGGTCCAATCAGATAGATGAGCTTTAGCTATGGGTATGAAGACTGGCCTGATTGAGTCCATTTACCATGATAGGCAAAGCCAGCATCACAAACTAGCACATAGGGAAATACCTACAACAAGAGCTAAGGGGGGAGGGCATGATGACATTCTGAGTACCAAGACAGGACTGTATCTAAAACCTGCCTTAGCTATGAGTTTCTTAGTTCTCTGAGACAGCAAGCTTTATTTTCAAGCAATTTGAGTTAGTCTTTCTATAATGAGCATAGAAGCAGCTGGAACCCTGCAGTTCAGGGTCCTGCCACATTAAAGCCCAACTCCAAAGTCAGATCTTACTCTTTTGCTCCTTTACTCAGTTCTTTTTTTTTTTAATTTTTATTATTTATTATTTATTCAATTGTGCATGTATGTGTGTGCGCGTATATGTGTGCGCGTATGTATGTGTATGTATGTGTGTGTATGTATGTGTAGAACCATGGACGAGGCATCTATACGTGGGGTCTAGGATCCGAACTCAGGACCTTTTGCCTGCAAGGCAGAGGCTTAACCCCTGAGCCACCTCTCCAGCCCCTCCTTTACTCAGTTCTGTTCCTTCCTTATCCCACAAACTCCATGTGCCATTTAGGAAATGTGTACCACATAATTATTCCCAACCATAAAACAATCTTGAAGATTGGAAGTGTCTCCATTTGTCTCACGAGGACTCAGTAACCCCCCACAAGAATTGAGATAATTTCCTCTACAGCCACACATGTAACAGGTGGTAGCGTCAATCTAGAATATGACACATGAACTATTAAGTTCGAGTTTGTTTTTTCTAAATATTAAGTTATTTCACTTCCCTAGTTGAAGTATTAGTTTCTTGAACACTAGTTATATTTTTCTTCTCACTTAGACCTTTATTGGTCAAAGTTATTTGGTAAGCATTTGTTACAAAGGGCATATGTAGCCTCTTTTTTTTTTTTTAAGTAGCTTTTATTATTTATTCAATTGTGCCTGTGTGTATGTGTGTGTGTAGAACCACGGACGAATTCGGGAACCAACGTGGACGCCTCCACCTCCTCCTTGTTTACTCTGCCCTGGGATTCACAGGCTCCGCCCACCAGGACCAGAAACACAGGCTGCCCCGGCTTCCGCCCGGCATCTATACGTGGGGTCTAGGATCTGAACTCAGGACCTTCTGCCTGCAAGGCGGAGGCTTAACCCCTGAGCCACCTCTCCAGCCCCTATATGTAGCCTCTTTTAACTAGACACAGGGCCTGACAATACTCAAAAATCTGACAAGTACTTTAAAAACCAGGCACCAGGCATTGTGCTTCATGCTTTGACTGCTGACATATGTAATTTCTTTCTCGAAACTGCCCAGTGTATTTATGCTACTCTTGGGTTCTAAGGGCCTGGGACTGGAGCTTGCTGAGACTGCAAGAAGAGTTCTATATAAAAGAATCCAGTGTGCAGCCTCCCCTCACAGGGACGCCCGTCATAGCATAAAGGTAAGCCCTCTCAGTTTAACTCTTGAAGGCCTCTTACTATGTGCGTGATCTTAGGAAAGATGTTTTGTGCCTCAGTCTCTTCATTTGTCAAACAGAGATACAGGCGCAACACTCCCTGGGTCATAGTTGAGAGATTAAACAATTTTAGTCAAACAACCTAGCACAATGACTGGCTTAGTCTTGTCCCCCCCCCCCCATCTCTGAGGATAGACCCTTGCTTGTCCTCAAGGCATGTGTCTTCCCTGCTCCGTGGATGATGGACAACCCTTCCCAGGAGATGGAAGTTCAAGAAAACACTGGCCACCAGGTAGAGGGAAGTTTCTATTCCATTCCATGCCCTGGAAAGCCAGGGCAAGTCAAAAAGGGCTGCTGCCTTCTGGGAAGCCAGGGCATGTCACAAAGGGGCTGCTATTCAGGCCTGTTGTTTCACTGTAAATTCACTGTGTTCAGATTACAACTAAGCCTTTTCCCTTTGGTGTCTGCCCAGCAAGCCGTGAGCAGTTCCAGATCTGACAGCCTCAGCATTGGGTGTGCCTGAAGAGGAAATGCGTTTGCTGGGGGTTCATTTTCAATTAAGTATGAAATGATTCTTTAGAATAGATAATGCCTTCACTAAAGTGTTATCTAATCCCAGCATGAAGGAGGTAACCAGCAGGAGGACCAAGAATTCAAGGTCATCCTCAGCTACATAGAGAGTTTAGGGCCAGCCTAAGACACATGAGACCCTGCCAGCAAAATGAAATCACTAGTATGTGCTTGCTCGGGGATCTTTGTTAGCAAATGGAAATGCGATAAGCTCTCAGGCAAACTCAAATGATTTGTGCTTGTCTGGAGCTTGTGTGTATGTGGAGAAATATCAAGGTCTAAGGGACAAGAATCGAGATAAGGTATTTGTGGTAGTTTCTTTTCTGTAAGTTACCCTGACAAAAGCAACTCAAGGAAAAATGGATTATTCTGGGCTCCAGTTCCAGAGAGAGTCCACCGTGGCGGGAAAGGCATGACCAGACATGAAGTGACGGTTACAATGCATCAGAAGGAAGGAAGCGAATATGCTGAGCTACAAAACCAGGTCCACTCCATTAACGTATTTCCTCCTCGGAGGTAGCATAATTCAGGGTGATTCCTGACGTCACCCTTGGGTCTCTACAGGCAAACACAGTGCCCTCTGATACACACAGACACAGACGCACACACAGACACAGACACACACACAATACACACTCACGTACATGCAATTTTTTTTTCTCCAATGAGGCTCCACCTCCAAAAATCCTTCCCAAAGAACACCACCAGCTGACAGCCCAGTGTTGAAACACATATGAAACTGTGGCGGGGACGTTTCACATTCAAACCATTTCATCACCCTTTTCTATCACTCATCCTCAAATAAGAAGAGTAAAGTTTGGCTTTTCCTTGTTGTTTTTTTACTGCACTTTTGTGACAAGGTTTTGATCCATATAGCCTAGGATAGATTCAAACTCAGGATCCTCCTGCCTCAGCCTCTCAATGCTGGTATATGGGTGTGCACCACAGTGCCTGGTTTAAGCTCGACATTTTGTTCCACCTGGAACGAAGCTTCTGTGGTTGGATAGCTGAAGCAGGTAGAACTCTCTCTCTCTCTCTCTCTCTCTCTCTCTCTCTCTGTGTGTGTGTGTGTGTGTGTGTGTGTGTGTGTGTACACGTACTGAAGCAGGCACTTGAGTGTATGTGCTTGTGGAGGCCCAAGGATGACTTCTGGCATCATCCTGGATTGCTTTATCTCCTTCCGTATTGCTTTGCTCTGGGGTTTCCCACGCTCCGACTTCCAGGGTCAGAAGTTCAGGCTGCTGCCGCTTCCACCCAGCATTTTTATGTTCTAGATCTGGGATCCGAACTCAGGTCCTTTAGCTTTCAAGGCAAAGACTTTAACTCCTGAGCCATCTCTCCAGCCCCTCAGTTTCTGTTTATGAGAGGCAGTGTCCTTGAAGTGCTGCTCTCCACCTGCATTCTGCGCAGCCGTTGAGCGCCCACGCTTCTGGCTCCACACATTCCTGCTCCAGGAATGACCGAGAAACTTGGAGAGCAGTAAAGAGATATTTGGACTGGATGAGTATGGAGTAAACATGAAGCTCCAAATATGCCACCTACCCTTTGGGGGTCTCCATGTCATTATTACCATTTAGGGATCTTGAATAAACTTAAGATCGGGTTTGTTTTCTCCACCCGAATAAAAGAATTAACAGTCAGAGAAGTGCAGGTATAGAACGCTTCACTCGACGGGAGATTTTATTACATCCAAAGCACTCAGTGCAAAGTCAACCAGCAGAAAGATAAGCAGAAATCTCTCAAACATTAGGGGGGCTGCTTCCAGAGCCGAAAATCCCACTGTCCCCCCTCTGGGGCCTGGGCACTTATATTCTCTATAGACTTACATCAGGGGTTTGGGTTAATGCCAGATGCACCTGTGACAGGATTGGGTGAACTGGGGTCAATGCTGGTGACCCCTCTGACGACTGACTCCTTCCCTCTGGTGGGAGATTTAAGTTCACCATCTCGCTTAGTTGTTTACCACGGCTCTCATTTCCTGTCTGTATACAGAGCCCTAGCTGGCTCCTATCTTCCCTCATTAATACTCAGGTAAAGGGAGTCTAAGCAGTTATAAACAGCAGACTGTGTCCTTCCCTGTACTAAGACAAACTACGTCTTATCGGTGCAAGCAAACAACTACCATCTGTACAGCACAATCGCGAGGCACAGGCTGATAAATAACTTATTTGTGCTAATAAAAAGTTACCACCCGTGAACTCGTGGAAAACTCGTGAAAGCCACAGCAGCAGGCTGAAGAGATCGCTCAGGTGGTAAACAGTTTGCCTTGCAAGCGCGAGATCCTAAGTTGGAGCCCTAGAACCCATTAAAAAAAAGCCAGATATGGTGGTATATACTCGTAATCCCAGCACTGGTGAGGTGGAGACCGGCAAACCCCTTGAGTTTGCTAACCAGCCAGCCTTGTCTAAGTCAGCGAGAGACCCTGTCTCAAAAAGGTGAATGGCACCTGAGAAACAACACTCAAGGTTGCCACAGACCTCTGCACACATGCAGATCATATGTGCGCGTGCACACAACCAGAACAACGAAATGAGGTCTGTCATCAAACACACCAGACCAACGAATGATGCAGCCTCTTCGCCTGAAACTTATAAAAGGAGGGGCATCTAGTGCTGTGTTCTGGAGACATACACCAACCTGTCAGCTTTTCAGACCACTCCGAGTACACATCACGAGATCGCCAGGGGACACGCTTCTATTCCCGAGCATGAGCCCCATGTTCGCTACTATCTACTTCAGAAACCATCTACCGCCAGGGCCCTTTCTGAGACAGCACTGGGACTGTTCTTGGCCCCCTGACTTACACCTGTGATGACATAAGTTTCTGTCTCTCTGCCTTTGTCCTGGCAGGAGCTCCTTAATTTCTGTGTCTACTTTTAGTTCTTTTGTTACCAAAATTGATGGGGTCAAAGCCTGGGCTCTGGCAGTCCTCACAAGCTAGGCTCAGCTACCCATCCTCACTATGCAAATTGCAGAGACAAATAAGAGTAAAAAGCAAAGATTTATTCATCATGACCACATTGGAAAGAGGAACAAATGCAGAGGTCCAGGGGCACGCCCCCAACCATGTCCATCTTTGGGGTCCTGACAGAAGGCTTAGGTTTGTGCACACCTGAGCAGTCTTGATCAAATCCTGTCTAGGCTTCTGGCTCCAGGTCTGCAGTCTGTCCTTCAAGTTGTCAGCACTGTGTCAATCTCTGGGTGACACGCTCCTCTCTGCGGCATGGAGGTCTCAGTACTTTGGCTTCCCTAACATTTGACTTCCAGGAAAATTCAAATTCCTTGGGGGCCCGTTGTCCGATGAGTTGGTCCCTCTTTAGACTATCTTCACCTCTGCAGGACAGTTACTCTCTCTGCAGCCTGTATGCTACTGTGTGAAATGCGATCTGAGTGTTACATTTAGTAATGAGTAGAGTGAAGGATTGGCATGATCCCAACTTCCAGGTGAACACTAGAGTCCTTGGTGAACTAGCAGTAACAAAAAAAAAACTGCATTCGTTGGGAATTCACTGTTGCTCAATGAATTCTGACATTGTGGAGATACACAAATGTATCTAATGAACAACTCACTCAAGACAGCAGTCAGGGGGTTTGGATTTCAAGGTCGTTTTTTTTTTTTTTTTTTTGAGACAGCGTCTCATGCACCCAGGTTGGCCTTGCACCCGTTAGCTGAGGATTAATCTTCCCTCTACCATCTCCAATTACTGGGATTACAGGCATATCCCATTATGCTCAGTTTATGTGGTGATGGGCATGGAGCCCAGGACCTTGCTCATGCTAGGCAAGCACTCTACCAACATTCCCAGCATGAATTCAAGAGATCTTTATAAGGATGAAATAAGATAATACATAGTTAGCAATGCTTGCCACATCCGTATGTAAAGGAGAAGAAAAATTCCCCTCTTCTGAAGGCTCAATAAAACTGACAATATATAGATTAATGGGAAAAATGCATGAATACATCATGTGCTATTTTTGGAGTCTCACCAAATAAGAGAATCAAGAATTAGATGACTGTAGCTTATAGAACGTCTGCAGCTACAAGCAATAGGGGCTTGGGGCTCAATGTGGAGAGCGGAGAACAACAGGTTACGAGTAAGGGGAGCAAATGCATGGTGCACAAACATTGCTTTGCTACACAGATGAAGCGTGTCTTGCTATTCAAATTAAGTTTTTCTCAGGTGATAAACAGCTCTCTGGGAGAGAAGGTGCTAGCGCACGGCAAAGTCTGTGGTGCCGACCTTCAGTGTCAGCTCCTGGGATGCATTTCCCTGGGGAGAAGAGTCCTGGCAATTGGGTTCTTCCTAAGAGCTTATCTTTAGGCAGATAAGGACAAAGAAAGCATTCTGTCAGGGAGGAGAGAGAGAGAGAGAGAGAGAGAGAGAGAGAGAGAGAGAGAGAACAGAAGGAAAGAAAGACCTCCGTTGAAGTCACTTAACACGCCAAAGCACCACATCTGAGTCCCAATACTCGATGACCTTTCTTTTCATTTAACACTACCTTAAAAGATCTTGGAACTCTTGGAGAAAAAAATAAGTTTGGCCAACAGGATGCGTATTAAGAGCCCTTTCTTAGGACCCCTCCCCCCAGGTAAACATTTTAGCAAGGTCAGCAACGAGAACCGAGCAGACGATTTCATGGCCACAGAACTCCTCCAGGACTCACGCGTGTACTCAGCAACAGCTAGTCAGAAGGCAGCAGGAAACTGGAGCTGCTCTAACCCTCACGCCCACGGGCTGCGTGTCAGTGGGTTGACACTTTGAATGTGGAATGTTCTCCAAAGGTCTATGTGCTAAAGGCTTGGTGCCCACTTGGTGGTGCTACTGGGAGGCAGTGAAATCTTTGCCAGTGTAGTTTAGGGGAAGGAAGTGAGGTCATTGGGCGCATCCCCTTAATGGGGGTCCTGGGGCCCTCTCTCCATTATTGATCCTAGACACCATGAAGTGAAAAGCTCTCTCAGTTTCTACTCCTTCCACAGTGCGTAGCACAGACCCAAAGTAACAGGGAAAGAAACTCTTAACTAAAACTATGAGCCGAAATAAACATTTCTTACTTTTTAAAAATGATTTATTTTGTGCACACGCGTGCGTGCGTGCGTGCGTGCGTGCGTGCGTGTGTGTGTGTGTGTGTGTGTGTGTGTACATGTGTGTGACGGTCAGAGAAACACATCAAGAATCAGTTCTCTTCTACCACCATTTAGGTTCTAGGAACTGAATTCAGGATATTAAGTTTGTGTGGCAAGTGCCTTTTCTGTTGAGAGATCTTGATGGCCCTAGCTGTTATGTATAAGAACTAGAAAGAGGAGGAGGAAGAAGAATAAAAAAAAGAGGAGGAAGATGAGACACAGTATGTGTGATGGCTAATTTTTCTGTCAACCTGACTGGACTATAAGGTGTCCAACATTCAGCTAAACATTACTTATGGGTGGGTTTAAGATAAACACGTAGAGAACACAGAAGTCGGAGGAAAGCAGACCATCTTTGCCGATGTGAGTGCGTATCATCCAATCCACTGAGGACTCAGAAAGAACAAAAGCCAGCAGCATGAGGACTTTGCTTTCTGCCTGATGGATTGAGCTGTGCATCAATCCCCTGCCCTTGCTCTGAGTTACACAACTGGTTCCCTGGCCGTTGGACTCGATCCGGCATGTATATCACCAGGTTTTGTGGGTTTGCAGTATGTGGCTGGCAGATCATGGGCTTGTCAGTTTCTATAATTTCTAATATTAAATTTCTTTCCTGCCCCGCTCCTGTTATCCCCCCCATTCCTATTAATCCGTTTCTCTGGAGAACACTGACTAATATAGAGAAGTGTGCTCTCCATAAAAGTCTAAAGTGTTTCCTCCTTGGTTCCTTCATGAGTTTGTTGGGGCTTGGTCAGGACTTTTCAGGAGCTGTTTGTTGATTTAACACACAGTCCCTAAGGTTGATACTGAAATAGAATGAAATACTAATACTATACTAAGCTTATACTATAGAAAGCCTGTCGTAGCGCCCCTGCCTTCCACTGGGACCGAAAGGAGTGTGCTGTGAGAACGCTCACGAAGGATGAAAGCGCAAGGCTTCTGCCCTCAACCAACATGAGCTCTTCTAGCGTCTGATTAGC